>JAJLRJ010000008.1:29858936-30458936 GCA_024195265.1 Dendrophyllia cribrosa | reverse complement strand
GTCACGTGATCTGTCACGTGACCATCTATTAGCAATTAATCCAAGTTTAACATATTGAAATCTTGACTACAAAAATTTCTGGTGGTTTATGTACAATTTTGGCTAATGTTTTGCTTAGTTTTGTGAAGATCCTTAGTCCAGCCTTGTTTTCATGTTGCTGCGATGAGGGACTCGGCGAAACACCCTCTTAATTGCCGTACCAGTTAAAATCAAGGCGGGAAACAGCAAAATTCTTAAAGAGGACCACAAGACGAACATTTTAAGCCCTGTTTCCTGCTTCTACTAAAAAAGTTTAGCGAAAATCATTTTTTTCGACTTTGCTACCTGTCTATATTGTGTTGTTTCCTTGACCAAGAAACTTTGTTCCACATTATCGCTTCACCCTGGTATAAAACTAGATACCGGCAAACATATCAATAATACTTGGGGGTTGGGGAATGTAAACTTTGCAGTGGACTGGCATCCCTTCCGGGGGAACTAGTAATACATACTGTAGTCAATCAGTCATTTCATGGGACAAAAACCAGGGGTCAATTCAATAAAACTTTTACAAGTGTTCAGCCATTGTTTCAGAGATTGAAAACAATAGCTACACTTTTAAATTCCACTTGTAAATTAAAAGTTTTATTGAATTGACCCCAGGTTAAGTTCTGGCAGGTGTAGGTGAAGACTTTACTACTCTTTTTCAATGGAAAATTTGTATACTTCTATTCACAGGAGGAAAATTGAGTGAATTGAAACATTTGCCATTTATGTGAGCCTCAGACAAGGGTTTAAGCCATTGTTCCAATATAAAAATGCAAATTCTCTTCACTGATCACCACCAAATCCTTCTATATGGTACTAGTGGGGATTTTTCTCTTCAGCGGTAGAAAAAGATGCCTTGCAAGCATTACATCAGCTGCACGGCACCATCTGCCATTATGAACAGAAACACCTACAAGCAATTGCAAAAAGAGTTGAGACATTGTGTACTGTAGTGCATATATCGAGGATAACATGGTTTTCAACAAGTCCGCACCCCCTCCCCCCTTATCAATGTTGTACCAGATCAAAAATGCCATTCAAACTAACAGTCATCAACATTGGAAGGGGGAGGGGGGTCAGTAGCACATTGCATTGATTTGATTTGTGTTAAGCGGTCGCTTTTATACGGAATGAACACTATTTTTGGAAAGTGTCTCAACCTTTTTGCAACTGCTTGTCTGAGTCACATATCGTGATACAGCAGTGGATTTGCCTTTCGGAAATGAATCCTAGTTGATATACGTTATCAATGTAATGACTTGATTTGAAAAAACAGCTTTTTATGCCACTGCGACTAGGCGTTTAAGAAAAGAAAGTCCAAAACGTGCCTTTTCGACATTTCTCTACGGCCTTAATTAGCGCTAATTTCAACAAAAAAAGGAGTGTTGTTCTAAAAGTTGCCGTAGTTGCTCAATATCGTGATGTATTTTTCAAAGAATGTTGCTATCTTGTTGCAATGACGCGAATTGTGTTATTAACAACCTCTTGCTCTTTCTGGAAGGTTTGTTTCCGTTTGCTATTGACTGAAGAAACGTGCGTATATTGAACTGATAAGGATTAGTCTGTGTAAATAATACGTCATGTGTTACTGTGATCGCGTGTTCGCGCTGTAATAAAACGGCGAGAAACTTTTTGCTGGTCCAATTTGTCCAGTCAATTTCGGATTACACTCTAGTTGTGAAAATATTATCATTTCTTCGTATTTTTGCTAGCTAGCTTTAATCTGGCCGTGTGTTTTGCACCGTGTATCCCAGTTGTCAAGTTTCGCATATTTACTCAGATTTCGTGAAATTCTTCCATAGCAGGGTTTTGCGATAGATTTTTTCAACCGTTAACCAGACGTTCGCCAAATGGAGTTGTTTGAGAACTACAATAAAAATGCCGAGTGTGGGCCTTCTACATCCGATGAAAACGAAGAGCGAGGCACGATGACTGGGACAGTGTGATGTCTGGCGCTTTCTTCCACTTTAATGTAAGAATCGATGAGCAAAACCAAAAGGAGATTCCAAAATGTGCCAAATGCAGTTCGCAAGATTTATTTTGGAAGGGAACAATTAGTGAAATGCGTACTTGCAGAATTCACTGACTGTAATTTAATACTCGCGTGAACGGTCAACGGTCTACGGTCTACAGAGAGAAATAAGAACTTATGTAATCTTTATTTGTTTTCATAAGTGTTGACCGTCGAAAACATGTAGACCGTGGGGAAATTTTTATGAAACGAAATTGAGCGCCTTTTCTTAGTAGAAATGTATTATGGGAAGATATTGTATCTATTTTTCTATAAATATATAATAAAAACCGAAAAAAGGTTTCTTTTCGGAAGAATGTTTTCATTCACTTATACTGTCACGAGAGCGTGACATGTAAACGATGTCACGAAAGCGTGACATGTAAAAGCGCGAAATTACTGTAATAATTGGACCATTATTGCCACTAATTACAAGGCACTGACCGTTATAGTATTTATCAGCACAAAATTTAATCTTTTCTCTTTCTACTGATACCTTTTAATCATATATTACGTGCCGGTTCCTCTTGCTATTGGTGTTTAAATTGAAACACTATTCAGACAAGCAATTGCAAAAAGAGTTGAGACATTGTGTACTATAGTGCATATATCGAGGATAACATGGTTTTCAACAAGTCCGCACCCCCTCCCCCCTTATCAATGTTGTACCAGATCAAAAATGCCATTCAAACTAACAGTCATCAACATTGGAAGGGGGAGGGGGGTCAGTAGCACATTGCATTGATTTGATTTGTGTTACGCGGTCGCTTTTATACGGAATGAACACTATTTTTGGAAAGTGTCTCAACCTTTTTGCAACTGCTTGTAGGTCCTAGAAAATGTCGCACATGTGGGGAACCCATGAGGGGACACAATGCTTCTGTCTGTAATCTAAACAATAACTAGTAGACAACAACAGGCTCTAATGAACAATCCTTTCTTTATTATAATGACCATATTTTGCTTCTTATGTTTATTTAGGAGATTACTGACACTGCATCAAAAAAAAAATTAATGTTTTGTGAATATTCTTTTTGAAAAACTGTGGGACAAAAAAAATGTAAAACAGACTTGTTTTAGAATCACTGAACATTGACATTTAGGGGCTGTAGCCATATCATTATTATTATTATTATGCCAGGAAACAAGCTGGCAGCTGATAAAAAAGGAAAATTGCAGCAAACATGATATGGTACTAAGGAAAGACGGAGTAAAATTGAACCTCTCCAGAAATGTTTTGCAGTGTTTCCTCAATTATAAGTCTTTTTTTATTAATAAATGTTGCCAACCCCTCCCCACCTGCTTCCACCCCCTTTTTGGTACAACCCAAGAATGATGATGAGGAGTAATCAGAAGTGTCAGGACTCATTGATGGCTGAGACGAGGATGTCAATATTCAAATTTAATTAAAGAATTAAAACCATTTCATGAAATACACTTAAATTGCCCAAAAATATTTTAAAAGAAATATTTCAAGCTTAAGCACCAATAGTTAATAAACTCGTGGCCACCCTAAATGTACTAGCTGCGTTGCTCTGCAGACTGGTAACTGTACTTGGGCTGACTGGAATTTCTCTCTGATGTAGTAATATAAACACAGGATGGAAGAGGTCTTAATGTGTTGTCCCATTCTAAATATAAACCACAAATCCATCAGACAAGCCATCTGTATGGAAAAGCTCAAAAAAATCTGATAAAAAAGTCAAAATAAATAAAATCCATGTCAGAAAACCGACGCCCTCCTTTTAATATAAATAGTGGAAATAAGTGGAATTATGGTTGGAAGGGACTTTAAATAAATTGTGGGTGTTATTTTTAGGTGTTATAAATAATAATATTAGAAGACTTGAAAATAGTGTTTTATATATTTTACATGTAAATGCCTATTCCTAGAATATAATAGTATTCTACATGTTTCATGACATGTATAGGATGTATAGGACTACAGGGATTATTAAAAACGTTTGTGATTTCGCAATGATTCTAAAAAAATAAATATGACTGAGATTCTTTGATGACAATTAACATAACAAACCTAAGATATGCAAAGCAAGATGAATGAACTCTGTTCAGTGTCCTGTCGTTTCGCTGCAAACCACTTTATTTAATAAACCACTATAATCAATCATAAACCTCATTCTAAAAGCGTGAGGCCAAAAGCACGCTTTTCCACAGGGAAGGAAACTAAAACTCACAACGGGGTCGGTACAAAATGTGGACCCCCCATTCTGGATCCCCCATTTGGACCCCATCTGGACCCCCATCTGGACCCCATCTGGACCCCCCATCTGGACCCCCATCTGGACCCCTTCTGGACCCCCATCTGGACCCCTTCTGGACCCCTTCCGGACCCCCATCTGGACCCCCTCTTTTTCTTCTAGGAAATGGCCGGTCCAGATGGGGGTCCAGATTGCGTCCTGACAAACGAGAGATATACATGTATACCTCGTTCTGAAGCTTGAGGCCACAAGCATGCTTTTCCACAGAAAAGCAAACGGGAAGTGTTTGTGTTCATTTTGCAGCGAAACGAGTTTACATTTCAGCGAAACGACTTCGATTTGCAGGGAAACGACCTACAACCTCAGTATGAGCACTTACTGATTCTCTGTTTGTCCATTGCGGCGACGGTACCCCTTCCATTCTTGTCTCTAAGTAGTGGACCCACTTGTAAAAGTACTGATATATTCCTCATTGACGAGAAGTCATGGTGCTTCGTAATACACCTATTTTCTGGCAAGCCTGTGCAATCTCCATACAGCATCTGTATTCAACGGCATCTGTCAAGTTTTGCACAGCACATTCTCCACAAATACACCTAACAAAACCAAAACATGGGAATAAATTTCAAAACTGACGAGAAAAGCAGAAAGTTATCGATTGAAGTTCCGTTCCCTCTACTTTCTTGCGAAAAATAATAAACACGTTCTCACCATTCATCCAGGAGCCTGACGAATTCCCTTCAAATCTGTTCCGCCAAACCGAAGGAGAAAAACCATCCTGGTCTTCTTCGCTGTCTTCTTCGTCGTCACTGAGTGTGCGAGTGGTTCGTCAGTGATA
Organism: Dendrophyllia cribrosa; assembly: GCA_024195265.1. Classification (NCBI taxonomy): domain Eukaryota; kingdom Metazoa; phylum Cnidaria; class Anthozoa; order Scleractinia; family Dendrophylliidae; genus Dendrophyllia; species Dendrophyllia cribrosa. Next base: position 30,453,841 of record JAJLRJ010000008.1, on the reverse strand, counting down.
TGGTTGTACATGTCCAAGTACCTCCAGTTCCTCGGAATTATCGCTGAGCGATTCTTGTTCGCTTAAATTACTCTCACGGAAAATGGCATAGTATCGTCACTGTCAGACATAAATTGCGAGAAGTTAACTTCAAGAAATAATAGCTTAAAGCGTGTCTATCAAGTAGAATTTTCGCATAGTGGTAACATAAATCCGAGTGTAAACAAATGGTTAGAACCACTGATTACGTCATCAGAGCCGAGCTCGTTTCCAGTCTCCGGACCCACCATTTTGGTCTTCTGAAGACGCTTTCGAGAGCCAAAAAAATATTTTTGTCTTCGTTCTGTCAATTTTCTTTTTCCATTTTGCAATAACAGCATAATAAGCTACAAAATTATGCAGAAAAAATTTTCATTTCATATACACTTTAATACCCGTTTAATTTTTCGTACTTGACATCGCGTGGCGCAGTTTTCCGATTCCTTACTCTACCTTTTTACGCCAAAATTTTGACTATAGCGTCACCTGATTGAAAAACGCACGCTATGTTCTAAACTGAGTATAGTGCAACACATCGCGCTTCGTTGTCAAGCACATTCAGCTTGATAGAGCTTTTATGGTACTCAGCATTTAAAAATGTGTCAAATATGCTACAATAAACATGTTAAAACATAATGGCAATTGTATACATTTTTTATTTATTGTTTATTATTTATTGTTTTGATGGGGGTTAGATATAATGTAGTCAGTGTTAGCATTTTCTATGGGAATGAAAATACACATATATTATGTCATTTGTGGGAACATGCTAAATGTGGACACTATGGACTGTTTCCATTATCTCAAAAGTGTCCATATTAACAGGGTTGGACTCTATTTTTGTTTCAGGTCACGCTGCTTTGTTTGCCACTCTCATTGCAAGAACTGCCAAGGATATTGATTTTTTAATTGAGTCTTTGCCCAGTGAGGAATGCTCACCAGCTCTTCAGGTATTTTTGTGTGTCAAAGGTGGTGGGGTTGGGGGGAGGGCTGTTAAACTTATTATTTTCACAACATCACAATGCTTGATAAAGCAGTTTTCAATCATTGAGTGTGGACAGTATTCTGCATTTGCTTCAGTTTCGGTTTTACCATGCTTTGTGATTTGTTGGTTAAAACAGCTTTGTTGTCTGTTTGAACTAAACAAGAGAAATCAATCAAGCACCGGTTTATTTCTTGTAGATTCTCTGTACTCAATAATAAGCCTTTAGCTTCTTGAGTGCATGGCTAACCAAAGTGCATCTACAACTGTACTCAAAAGAACACAGTGTCATGTGTCATTTACCATTTGTTTTATAACATAATCTAAACAGAGAAACAGCATCTGTTATCAGTTGAGGTTCTACATGCAAATCATCATGTGCACATTTTTGTTTTTCATGGAAGAAACGTGCAGTTAAAAAAAATTTCCCTACATTTCTTTCTTCCTTCTTTTAAAAACTACAGTGGAACCAACTGGTGTAATTTGGAGAAATGAATTATTTATTTTTATTTTTTTGTCAACTTTTCATGACACAGGCAGCAAGCTTACACAAGCTGGAAAGTGACAGTGCTGCTGCAGGCCGAAGACTAGAGGAAGCAGTAATAAGGGGAGGTACATGTAACTCAAGTAGAACTTAAGAAAGTAGTAATAAAAGAAGGTACATGTAACTCAAATAGAACTTAAGGAAGCAGTAATAAGACGAGCTACATGTAACTCAAATAGAACTTAAAGAAGTAGTAATAAGAGGAGGTACATGTAACTCAAATAGAACTTAAGGAAGCAGTAATAAGAGGAGGTACATGAAACTCAGAACTGAATTTTTTATCTCATGAATAATAAATAATGAATAAGTAATAGCAGTGGGACAGTTTCACTTGATCGGCTGTTAACATTGAACACCTGCCTTACTCATGGGAATGACATTGGAGGGTGGGGAGGGTGCGACCCATCAGACCCCAGAGGGATAGTGGCACTTCATTGGTTCAGGGAATACGTTCCCAGGTTTTTTCTTTGTCTGGTAGTGTCAGTGTAAAGTCTGATTTAGACAGCACTTTGTTGCATGCGATTTTTTGTGCGTCAGGCGAAAATTGTATACAACTTGCATCATATAACATCGTATGTGGCTAAGATTGTCGTTGGGGTTTTAAAACATGTTTCAAAATCCTACATCTTTTTTCGTGTTGTATGCAACAGTTGTGAGCGAGTTGTAGGCTGATTTAGACGACACCATTCATGTTGTATGTATGGCGTGAGCAGGTTGCATGCGATAGTTATAGGCAAAAGTTGTGCCGTCTAAATCGGCCTTAACAACAGTTATTGTTATTTGTTCGAATGTGTTGCTGGTGGATGGCCAAAAATAAACCTAATGGATTGTACCTTATCTACCTGTGTAGTGGAGTTGGAATCTGACACACCCTAGCCTGATTCTCCATTCATCCTAGCCTGATTCTCCATTCACCCTAGCCTGATTCTCCATTCACCCTAGCCTGATTCTCCATTCATCCTAGCCTGATTCTCCATTCATCCTAGCCTGATTCTCCATTCACCCTAACCTGATTCTCCATTCACCCTAACCTGATTCTCCATTCACCCTATCCTGATTCTCCATTCACCCTAGCCTGATTCTCCATTCACCCTAGCCTGATTCTCCATTCACCCTAGCCTGATTCTCCATTCACCCTAGCCTGATTCTCCAATCACCCTAGCCTGATTCTCTATTCACCCTAGCCTGATGCTCCATTCACCCTAGCCTGATGCTCCATTCACCCTAGCCTGATTGTTCATTCACCCTAGCCTGATTCTCCATTCACCCTAGCCTGATTCTCCATTCACCCTAGCCTGATTCTTCATTCACCCTAGCCTGGTTCTCCATTCACCCTAGCCTGATTCTCCATTCACCCTAGCCTGATTCTCCATTCATCCTAGCCTGATTCTCCATTCACCCTAGCCTGATTCTTCATTCACCCTAGCCTGATTCTTTATTCACCCTAGCCTGATTCTCCATTCACCCGAGCCTGATTCTCCATTCACCCTAGCCTGATTCTCCATTCACCCTAGCCTGATTCTTCATTCACCCTAGCCTGGTTCTCCATTCATCCTAGCCTGATTCTCCATTCACCCTAGCCTGATTCTCCATTCACCCTAGCGTGATTCTCCATTCACCCTAGCCTGATTCTCCATTTTCCCTAGCCTGATTCTCCATTCACCCTAGCCTGGTTCTCCATTCACCCTAGCCTGATTCTCCATTCACCCTAGCCTGGTTCTCCATTTACCTTAGCCTGATTCTCCATTCACCCTAGCCTGATTCTCCATTCACCCTAGCCTGATTCTCCATTCACCCTAGCCTGATTCTCCATTCACCCTAGCCTGGTTCTCCATTCACCCTAGCCTGATTCTCAGACAGTTTGAGGTCACTCACTCGACTTCCTCCTCTCCCCATCTGATGTCCTTTATTTGAGGGCTTGTTTTTGACGTCATCTGACTGTTGAATATTTCCACCAATCAGAGTAGTTGTTAGAGGGTTTTTTCTCCATCAGGAATTTCAAGAATGGGACTGAACATAGGGGTACTCTGATTGGTGGAAATATTCAATGGTTAAAACACGATGTCGGACGGAAGAGGAGGGAGTGAGCAACCTCGGACCATATGAGAATCAGGCTACTGTTAGTAAAGTTGTCCATGTTATCTTCACAGTGACTACCTTTAACTCCTTTTTCATCCTCAGAAAAGCTACTCGAGTTGATTCAACAGGCGCTGAGTGATATAGCAGAATCAAGACTATCAACTACATGAGCTGCGTTATAGTTACAGAAGCGAGGAGAGAAGTCAAATACTTGAGGAAGAACTTCAAGAGAGCTTCCACAACTGTTCAAGATAACACACTGGCTCTTGTCAACCTTGAAATGCTTAACAAGTGCAGTCTGTGGGAGAAGAACAGAAAAAAACTTTGGAATGCACCTGAGTTGTCATCCATGATGTGACAAAATCTCTTCATGTTCGTGAAGACCATCTCAACATTTTAAAGAAGTTTAGTATGAAACCTTTATAAGAAAGCTGTTGTGCAAACCGATAATATTGATGAAACATATTTTGAAAGTGCATGTTATCCCACAGTGTCTTATTACACACCACTGAACAATATTACAGTAACTCTGTCTTAGCCGCACACCTTGGATACCAGCTCTAGTTGTCCGCCTTATGGAGACGAACAAGTGAAATTCGACCAGAACCAGCCAATATTATTGATGAAGGGTACAAATAAATGTTGAGCCACGTAGCACTGGTGATACAAACAAGAAATCAGAGAATTAACTCTGTGTGTAAATTATAGTGCTAAAGTCGACCCATAAATTTCCCTGTACTGTAGATTTTTGTTGTTTGTTGTACTGAGCGTTAGCCCTAGTAAGGAAATGAGGGACCACACGAGGGAAAGAAAAAAATCAGTGACATTAATGGTATTTTAGCAAGCATTGGGAAGGAATAGTATTTCAACTGTCAAATTACGTGTGATTGAAAGACTACCGCTATTTATCGTCTGAGAGTGCATTCGGTTATTCATGACACAAACATTCAACCAACTGATCTTCGACATGAAACAACGAGAAGTGAGGTTTCTCTTTCTTATGTTGTATTATTTATCTATATATAAAAAAACATCCTCAGTTTATTTAAGGTCTATGCTGGTCTTGTATGTCTATAGAACCATTTCAAACATGCAAAAGAGATCAAACAAAACATAATTGTACTGGTTTCAGTAATAACAAATATTCAAACAAAAATAGTGACGAGAACTGTTAGAAATAATACATTTTTTGAAATAAAGAAATGATGCTTGCAGTGATGAGCGTAATTAATGCAATTGCAATTAAAAAACCCAACTGAAAAGCAAATCAAGGATTTGATATTGTGACCTGTGTGCGATGCAACCAACTACTATCAAACCCTCATATATGTTAGGAGTGGTCAACTGGAGTTCGTATATAAAGGCGGCGAAATACGAGATACAAAAACCCTCAACTTGTCGCGCAACATTGTTTCGTTGCAAGTTTTGGTCGATGTTTCCCGTTTTTCACCATGCGTGATCAACTTGTCGCGCAACAAAAACATTTGTTGCAGGTTGAAGAAATTTGTTGCGAAAAGTAGAGCGCGGGTCAACTTTGAGCAACAAATTTTGCCTTTGTTGCTCGTTTTTCATCAAACTCTCAACTTGTCACGCAACAAATTTGCCAATGTTGCGCGACAAGTTGAGGGCTTTTGTTATACCATGCGCGATTTAGGGGTAACACTTATTCTTTTGTTAAAACAATAGAATATTAGAGCACAAAAGAACGACAATACAATAGAATACAATACCATAAAGTATATTAGAATACATAATTTTACCTAATACAATGAATGTGTACAATGTACAATAGAGCTAACACCCTAAATCGGGCATCATATGGCTTTTGTATCTCGTATTTCGCCGCCTTAACTGTTATTAGTAAATTTTTACCTCTCGATAATGATTTTCTAGATTTCTGATTGGTCCCAACGCTACCGATCTGAGTCGTTATTGGTTAATTTGCCCAAATATGGAAAAATGATGACGAATTACGCGAAAAAAATTTTTTCCTCGTCGTGGAAAAAAATGACACGTGCACGTGGCACGTGGCACGTGAACGTGGCACGTGCACGTGGCGGGCAAATCTTTTCTCGTCCGCAGTATAATTTCCACAATTGTTATGTTCAAATCCATAACCATTTCTGCCAGTCCGATTAAGACTTATTTTTGAAGGAAACTTTGACATTCTTCTCGATCTTATTTTGAAGGAAACTACTTTTGAAAGAAACATTCTTGTTAGCATTTACTCATTTTCGATTTTCGATTTGCGGTCATGTGACACTTGTTCACTGACGTGACAGTCGTGTATTTTTTTGGAGCGGAAATAATTTTTTTTCCAATTTACGGTTATTTGAGTGTTTGAAAATTTACTAAAACAGTTATTCATCTCGGCCTCGCCGAATATGAGCTGATATATAACCAACTCGGCGCGGCGCCTCGTTGGTTATATATATCAGCTCATATTCGGCTCGTCCTCGATGAATAACTGTTAAATAGGATTGAATTTGACAACGATGAATAACAATTGGTCCCGAACATGCGAAAATTCATACATTCCTTACCTCTATAATGTGGACGCCTCTAATATGAACACCTATAATGCGGATGCCAATTTAATACGTACACCTCTATAATACGTACACCTCTATAATGTGGACACCTCTATAATGTAGACACCTATAATGCGGACACCTATAATGCGGACACCTCTATAATGTGGATGCCTCTATAATACGGACAACTATAACGTGGACGCCTCTATAATACGGACACCTATAATATGGACACCTCTATAATACGGACACCTATAATGTGGATGCCTTTATAATACGGACAACTCTATAATATGGACACCTGTAATATGGACACCTATAATACAGACGCCTCTATAATGCGGACACCTCTATAATGTGGACACCCCTATAATGTGGACGCCTCTAATATGGACACCTATAATGCGGACGCCTCTATAATACGGACACCTCTATAATACGGGCACCTCTATAATGCGGACGCATCTATAATACGGACACCTCTATAATATGGGCACCTCTATAATGTGGACGCCTCTATAATACGTACACCGCTATAATGTGGACGCCTCTATAATACGGACACCTATAAGTATAATACTAACACCTCTATAATATGGACCCCTCTATAATGCGGATACCCCTATAATGCGGACACCTGTAATATGTACACCTCTATAATACGGACACCTCTATAATGCGGACACCTCTACAATGCGGACACCTCTATAATGTGGACACCTCTATAATGGGGACACTTGAGTCTGTCCCTTTGGTGTCCATATTAAGGAGGTTTGATTCAGTTAAAGTTTTAACTTTTGAGTCTCGATGAAATCCTATGGCATGACCATTTGTTATATTCATTGTTATCACAAAAAAATTGCACCTACTTTTGTATTTTGCACACCCCTTAAAATCATGCGAGCATGGTTCGCTTGACCAAGTCACACTGAGTTTTGTTGCTTCGTAGCTCTCCCTGCCTCCTTCTACTAGTCCCAATCCTTCAAAAATTGAGAAACCAAAAGACAATACTTGTGCTGCAGTCCATTTTCCCTCTACAGCTCGTTGGGTTACACGCCTCGCTAGCCTCTTCCCAGTCTCGCTGTCCATGTTCACAGTACAGTAGCTCCAGACCTTTTGAGATACGTCCGCATGCTTTACCTCGTTTTCAGGCGGAATCACGTAAAAAATGCGGACTGTCTTGTAGTCTACAGACCAGCAGTATGCAATATGACGTCATACACCTGTTTAAGCTTCATAAACGTAGCCAATCAGAGGGCGCATTATGATCCAAATTTTGCAAAACTGAAGACGTAACCTCATGCTTTTTCTTATTGGATCATTACAAGTGGAACTTATTCGTGTCAGGTTTCCTTGCGTCTGTTAAGTTGTAGATCACAGATGACGTCAAAATGTGCTTAAAAAGTGACTCAATCAGCACGGTCGCATTAACACTTTCTATATGCATTTGTCAGTGATCGTTGGCAAGGCAACATCAACGTTATCACGTTATTATTTCTACGATATAGTTGATTTTAGTTATGTTGAGACAAATTTATCTATCCCCGTTAGTCATTTAATAATCCATCTTATTTTAGCCTGCGCGGTACAAACTTTAACGCGATGATGTGACTAACATGCGTGCAGACATCTCCGAAGCAAAGGAAATAGGAGACGTCTACACGCAAGCTATTTGACACTCATTCACGCTTTCAGGAAATAACTTTATGACAAGCACGACTGTACTGGAAGTTAGTGCACCCATCAGGACTCCTGCAGGCATATATACATGTAGAGTCGTGCTCGTCCCAGGAATCTCGGAAAAACGGAAGGAAGCGAATCGTGCTGTTTTCTAAGAATAGCTACCCGTTTTTTACCCTTTTGTAATTACAAAGGCCAGGGTCAAGCTTTGAGTCGGGTAAACCATGCTTCTATCTTTATTTGATTCCATTTATCTTTATTTGATTCGATATTAAGGCGTAACCGTTCAAATAAAAACTAATGAACAATACTTTCCTGTTGTCTGCTATAAGTTTTGATAAGTTTACGGAGGCAAAATTGGGAAATTTACCAAGTTTTAACCCTTTCACTCCCAGAGTCAATTATGGAGACATATAGTGCAGTTCTATTTTTTTTAGTCTGTTGACGAAATCCTATGGTGTGACCATTAAAATGAAATCTCTTCGGCAGTGCTTTTGCATGGTACCACTTATTTCAGTTTTAATCAGTTGTACAAAATAAAATTTGGAATTATTCTTGATTTTTGAATTTTGGCACTTTTGAAGTTAAGGGATAAGCTCCAGTACACTTGGTAGTATAGTAAGGCACGTAAAAAGGCGGATGTTATAGAAAGATAGAACAGGTTATCAAGCAACACATCAAGGGTGTCTCCGGATGTTTTCTACCAAGAAACCAAATTAAAGTATAAAATAATGGATCAGGTATCATTGATGCATTTTCACATCGCTTTCGGAAACTTTGAGACGCTTTGAGTCATTTCTCTTGTCTTGGAGAACTGAAGTATTTCTACTTTCGCGCGAAGCAAGCTAATTGGAGCAGAGATTTTAAGTTTAAAAACAATAGAATACTGTTACTCAAAAAAATGGAAGCGAACGGTGTAGACATGCAACTAAAGCAGTTATAATTTGAAAAATGTTAAATTTCGCCCACTCTTCTATTATTTCGTCTGAAATTCATGGTATAATCTTGCTGTTTTATAGTTGCGCGCGCACAAAGATTACGTCATTTCCGTGTTTACACTCTCGCAAAGCATGCTCAAAAACGACGCACTACATACGCAAACACTGATGTAACAACTCATTTATCATTTTTCCACAATTTATAGCAAATACTTCCGTACCTAAAACAACATCATTTCCTACTAGTAAAATTGTACATTTATATAAACTAAACTGCATGCGATTATTCATGTGATACTTTGAAATCTTTCCCATTTCATCGCTATACCAAATACCAGTTTTTTGCTTAACAACACTACATAACACAACCTTGCATCCATTTTCGGACGGTTCGGATTGGGAAATCAGAATAATAGCAGGTAAGTTGTGGCAATGAAGAGTCTGAAGGATGCAGTCTTGAATGTTATGCAAAGTGGGCCGAACATGGAGGGGCACTAAAGATGTATGTGCTCTCGGTGAACAGTCTCTTTAACCCTTTCACTCCCAGAGTTAATAATGAAGACATGTAGTGTACAGTCGAACCTCTCCTTACGGACACCTCCATAAAACGGACACCTCTCTATTACAGACAGTTCGCTTGGTCCTGAACATACGAAAATTCATACATTCCTTACCTCTATAATACGGACACCTCTATAATGCGGACACCCCTATAATGCGGACACCTCTATAATGCGGACACCTATAATACGGACACCTCTAAAATACGGACCCCTCTATAATGCGGATACCTCTATAATGCGGACACCTCTATAATACAGATACCTCTATAATACGAACACCTATAATGCGGACACCTCTATAATACGGACACCTATAATGCGGACACTTCTATAATGCAGGCACTTGAGTCTGCCCCTTTGATGTCCGTATTAAGGAGGTTCAATTCGATTGTAGTTCTAACTTTTGAGTCTGTGGATGAAATCCTATGGTGTGACCATTCAAATGAAACCTCTTCGCCAGTACTTTTGCATGGTATCATTTGTTTTTTCAATATTTTACAAAATGAAATTTGGGATGTTTCTTGAATTTTGATTTTTGGCACTCTTGGGACTGAAAGGGTTAAGAGGATAAATGATTCAAATGGGTTTTTCATGAAGGTGGACACATATAACACTGTTTCACAGTGGTCATTTGATTTGCCTGCAATCACATGAATACGATTCTACATCCTAACATTACTTAGCCTGCAAGTTTAAGCTGTCTTTCTATTTCATTTTGTACTGACCCCTTGCACTCGACTAGTGAAATATGGCGAGCCCGCGTGCACTGACGGAGGCGGCAGGTTTCCCCTCGCCCCAATATTCTTTCTTGTTTCCGCTCCAAAATATCTAAGCAACTGTAACAGGCTGAGTATAACTCTGTTAAAATATTACAGCAAACTAATAACGATTTTAAAAATATACAATCAAGCTACATTTCGCAAACGCAAATTCAAGTCATAGCCTAGAAAAAAAAACTGATGCCGCGATTGAAATATTTATATTTAGTATCATTTCAGACTAGACGGTATATTCACAAAAAAAAAAAAAAAAAAGGAAATAAAAAATGATTTTCTTCCATTTCTCATATGTATAACAATGAAATGATACTAAAACAATTATTTGCCTCAGGCTCGGTGAATATTTATTATTGGTGAATCGTTGAGGTAAATATTCTCAATGTTTACCAATATTGGTAAATATTTACCGAGCCCAAGAGAACATAAAGCTAAGAGAGCGAATCCCCCATACATACTCTATTCCAATGAAAATGTGTCTCAAGTTATTTTTAGAACGTACCAGTCCTCCGCGGATAGTATTATCACGCGCGTTGCGTGGATGTTTTCGTGCATTCATTCCCACTTCGACCGACATCTTTCTCTTCAGTCACTCATGCGAAACATCCACGAAAATATCCACGCAACGCGCGTGATCATACTTTCCGCGGAGGACTGGTTCGTTCTAAAAATAACTTGAGACACATTTTCATTGGAATAGGGTATGTATGGGGGATTCGCTCTCTTAGCTTTATGTTCTCTTGCCGAGCCATATTCACTAAGCCCGAGGCGAATAAAACCTGGAATGGTTATACTTAGCAAGTCTTACAAAAATACTGTCACATCTTTTATATAAATATAAAATTGTTGAATTCTTTGTTCTCGCATTTACAGTTTGGGATCTTGGGTCCCAGTTTTAGCCAACCACCGTAACAGCTTTTGAGATCAACTGCCTCCCAGTAAGTGACTTCGCCCCTAACTCCTTGACCCTTGCATTTGCCGTGCCTGTTCATGACTTCATCTTGGCATTCCACACAGATTGGCTTTTTTGGGTCGAGTTTTTCAGCCCAGGTGTGTCTGCAGTGAGGATGTTTGAAGGAAACCTTAAAGTTGACACAGTAGCTTGGCCTATGACAAGAAATAAAGGGGTTAGTTTCTGCGGAAACTGTAATGCTGCGTCGGCGGGGGAGTGAAACATACAGATTTGGTTATACCACATCTGTGTTGATAAGGTAAATTGGCCACCATGACAGCTTTTGAAACTCTTTACGGAGGCCAATTTACATTATCAACTCAGGTGATAGAACCAAAATTTCTATGAAAAGAAAGGCAGCATATATTGTCACATTTGGAGCTAACTTGACATCTACAGCAAATGGAGCAAGGTCACAGTACAAACTGGATGTTTTGATTATATTTACGCCTTGAAATATCTCACAACTACTTTCCTGTACTGCATGCTCAGAAAGGGAAGACAAAGAGTGAATTTAGCGCACAAAGACAATTTCTCCTCTCCCTTTTTTTGTTAGGAAAAGATAGGTCATTACCTTCGTTTCTCAGGCGAAGTTATCTATAAAGAAATCCGCTATTTTCTGAAAACGCGCCTGCGCCTCCCAAAACCAAAGTACATTACTCTGGCCAGTCAACCCAATGAATCAATTAGAACTTAAAGTAGATACATGTCGCCGGCGCCGAGCGCGAGAAAAACGAGTACAGGCAAGTCACTATGGGTTTGGTTTTACTTCTGATTGGTTGATAAAGTGGCGTGAGCTTTCTCAGCCAGTCACAATCAGTCGTAAATGAGAAAACGTCACTTACCTCTTTGGTTTTTCTACTTTTTTTATCACTTTAGGCGCTGGCAAGATTTTTTCCCACACAGAAGGCTCACGATCTTTCTTAAACTTGTGAGGAAGGATACGCGCGAAACCTGAAAAATCAAGCAATGTTGAAAAGAACTTGTAATGGTCACTCCACTTACTAACAAGATCCTAAATGGATTCGAAAATGTAACCATTTTACCCAACCCACGGAAAGAACTTCGCTCGGAGACATTTTTGCTTTCTATATACAGTTATTTCAATTAACGTTGTTGGAAAAAAGTTAAAGCTTAAAGCCAAGACCGCGAGGTAGTATGGGATTTATGCATAAATTATTCCAATTTGTCTTGTTTGTCTAGCGTGACTGGATTGTCCAGGACTTAAATTGTAGGAACGGCTTTCAGCTAAACTGTAGAATACCCGGCCACTTACTTACATCTCTTTAAATAAGAATAGATTCCTTTTGTTTTCATATGCCTCGTCCTATAAAACGTTCGGGAAATATGTAAATAAGTGTCTGGGTATTCTAAAATTGCTTCCGGCTTTCAAGTTGAAATAGAGAAAGGAAAAATAGAACCATTTTTTTGCAATACCGCACCCCCGCCTTACTGTCGTGTGTTCATGTTCTCCACAAAACCTATAATTTGATCATTTGAAGTTGTTGTTTTGCAGGGAACGGCAAAAAAATGTACCAAAATGTAAAATGCACGCCGTGCAGGCATATTTTTGCTCATTAAACCTATTGTTTTGTGCCGTTCTCACTGCCACATACTTCTACTACATACTTTTCCGATCTGCTTGTCTGCTTTGTAATGGGCAAACAACTAAACCTGTTTGATGTCGATTCCTTTTAATTGCAGCCGCGGCAGCAGAACGTTAAAATATCAAGCGTTAGCTATATCCCATAGGCAACACAGCGAGGACATTGCTACTTTGAAGTAAAGCATCTACCGCCTGACGTTGTTCGGATCTTAGTTCCAAAGGAAACTCCAGATATTTCGAGAAATTCGCACAAGCTTCACGAATTTAATGAGTTTAATGTTGTTGTATTGTCTTGTCTTGATCACGACGCGCGCGAAGAATAATAACGTTAATATAATCACCAAATTAAATCTCCACCAATCAGCATTTACGGCAGGCTTTTTCAACGGAGACATTCAAATTCGTGAGACATGGCTGCAAGCTCTCGCTCCTTCCGCCCTCCCCCCTCTCCCTGCCCCTCCCCCAACCCCCGTCCTCCGTCCTTCTGGTCAAACAGAGTCTGCGGCAGTCATCATGAGAAATGTTGACGCAAAGGCTGTGAAGAGTATAGTACTGTGTGCAGTATAGTACTGTGTGCAATATAGTACTGTGTGCAATATAGTACTGTGTGCAGTATAGTACTGTGTGCAGTATAGTACTGTGTGCAGTATAGTACTGTGTGCAGTATAGTACTGTGTACTTACCAGCCTCCCTTCCTCCGCAAAGACTTCTAAAGCATCCTTTGTGTTCTATAAGGGGTGGGCATTTTGTGCCACCGTTCATCGGTTTCAACGCAACAGTACGAGTCCGCGTACTGACTCCTACACCACATCGCGGGCTACAGGGACCCCAATCGGACCAAGTAGTTACTTCACAGTCTTGCCTTTCTGTAGAGATAATGGCATTCAGTTACACAAATTTAACAGCATTTAGGTCGCTAATGTTGAATCGAAATGTTCAATATTTGAATCAATAATTTTAAAAGTAATCCCCCTCCCCAGTGAACAATATTGCTTGGCTATGATAATATCTTTTAAGAAAGATAGTAAGATTTATTCTTTTCGTCAGTTAAATTACACTGCTACACTGGTGTCTCAGAACCACCAGTGTATCAGACCTCTTAGGCCCCGTTTACACGGGTCCGGACAAATTTTGTTCCTAGACCACGTGTTTTCATGGATCCGTGCAAATTCTGTTACAGATTGCAGTGGTGTTTACACGGAAACTTGCACACTTAGCCGTTCAAAAATTCGTCCAGTTCCGCCGGTCCCGTGTAAACGCAAGATGGAACCGTGCAAGTTTTTGTCCGTGATAAAATTTGTCCGGACCCGTGTAAACGGGGCCTTAGAGAGAGGTGCGAGTTGCCGAAAACGCCAACTCGCCAGGCGCAAACCGCCGAAAGTGTGAATTTTGGCGCGCGGGACTCACGCCATTCTTTCGAAGACCCCGCGCGTTTATATGATTGACACGGTGGGTAACTCCCTAACCTGCGTGCACACGTCCCTATTTCCTTTCCTTCACGCGGAAAATGATCAGTGTCTCTTGAATTGATTTATTTTTTTTCCGCTTTATGTTCATCTGCAGTCTTTTTTTCTTCCCTATTTCATCTTTTCATCTGAATGAAACGTTTCTACCGAACGTGAACAAATAAGACTCGCAGCTGGAGACCGTGAGCCACCGTACGCGTCTTAGCTAAATAATCCATACGTTCACAATTAATAAGACTTGGTATGGAAAATATTCTATGTTCTTTAAAAGTGCTAAATTGTAATAAATTTCTCTTTTGAGCTCATCTTGCGTGTTTTCGTTGCGTTTTCTTGTGCGTTTGCTGCGTTTCCGGGCGTCATAGGCGCGTTTTATAGACGCGATTTAAGACCTTCCCGAGAGAGATAGGAGTGAACGCAGTAAACACACATGCAAACTCTAAAGGTGTGCTCAAAAGAGAAATTTATTACACATTTGGCACTTTCATAGAACAAGGGATATTTCCCATACAAATTATTATAATGGCCAACATATGAATAATTAATTAGACAAGGGGCTTACTGTGGCTCACAAGTTCCAGTAGCGACCTTGGGCTACCTGTGCGTCCACAACATTTACTACGTGCTCTGCAAATATGTTTTCCGGCACAACTCCAGTAAATGTTGTTTGATTTCTCTGTTGTGAATCGATATGATCGAGATAGGCTTAAGACGTATGGATGACGTCACAGTAGCTACATCTCCAGGCTATCATGCGAGGTCAGAAGGTAAGCTTGGCAATCACGCGCGTGTCTTAGTGTCGATACGTTTTTCCTATCTCCGTTTACGCGTGCTGATTTCTAACACGACCTTTGCAAACATTAACGCGTGTTTCCGTCATCACAACATGTAAAGTGCACATATTCTATTTTCCTTTGATTGATGATAGAAAACAAACAAATTCCCTCAGCCCTTAGGAAATATAATCGCATTCGTGACTGTTTTCAGAAGCCGCAAAAGAAATTATATCTATGCAAGTTTGGTTTTATCCTTATGCGTCATCTTTTTCTACTGTCAATGTTCCTTTCACTATCAGATTTAAAACGTATATAGTACAATGACGCACAATCGATGCCTTATTTCAGTTTGACATGCGATCCAACGTGCAAAACCATCGCTTGTAAGCAAATAATTCGTCTCTACCCTCTATTTCCAGTAACGACTAAACAACAATTTATTTTTTTTAGCGAGCATGAGTTCAGCAAGACTTCTAGAATCAATAGAAACTAAATCCTACGACCCGAGAAAGTATTTGCTTTTTTCCCCGCAAAAACGGTTATTAAATTGGCAAAATGAAACTCCCGCCAAAACATGTCATATGTTTTGGACTTTTGGCGGGATATTTTCTCGTGACAATCAACGTTGATTTATTAAGATTTTAAGTAGATTTTTTCGTTATTTTATGTCAAGCTCATGGCTTGCTTTTATTCCTTCATTGATTTTTCTAAATTCGAATTTCGTGAGTTAAGCCTAGGCGGCATTTCCAGCATATGGATGTTCTCCAGGCCGGCTATCAACGCTCGCGTGGATTTCAACTTTTCCTGATTTAGCAACAATCATGGCAAATACCGTCTAGCTGTTGGGGAGTTGTTTAGGGTTTAGGGTGTTGTATTGAACGGGGAATCTTCTTTTCGAAAACAAGCAGTTTCGAAAACTGTTTGTGTTCTTCAAAAAGAACAAAAGGGTAACATTGGGACATTACAAAAAAGCGGGAATTCTCACTTAAACGCGGAGTAATTTGAGAGAGACCTTCTCTCCATGTGGTATTTTCAGACAGAAGAATTTCGGAAATCCTCTTTGATATGATGGAGCATCTGTGAGAACTGTATAACATTATGCTTTTTAGCGCCAGTAAATATGCAATTTGATAGTTGAAAGGCAACTATTTTATAATGCGCGCGGGACTAATCCCGACTTGGTCTATTAATTACCCAGTCGAGTTGTTCAAAATGTTTCCAATTTGTTGTACTATTCAATACGGATGATAATATAACTGCACTGGATGCAAATCAGTGCAGATTATTTTGACATTGAAATATCGACCCGATAGTGTCACATACCCAACAGTTTTCGAAGTCTTATGCTCAGTTTTCATGTGCGAGAATCGTCTGATATTTGAAGCGGGGTGAAGCTATGTATAAGCCACTTACTGCTGGATCTGTTGTCTATTTTTGAATGCCTCTTTTGTCTAATATCTTGAAAAGGATTTAAAATTTGCTAAGCCGGTAAATGAATGTCGACGACAATATCCACTTCAGTTTTACTACATCTTCGAATGAAATCCTAAAGCATTTTCCGGCTTTAAATCCCTATACACGATCGATCCAAATCGCTTCTCTTTTTCTAGTTTTGTAATCAAATCACAACCGTTGTTTTACAACTGCAAAACTACGAAGAATGGTGATTGTCCAATTTGCCCGAATGTGCCTTTAAAAGTAAAATTGTCTGGAGTGACTTCTAAGTCTGAAAACCTTGGATGAAAAGTATCGGGGTCAGATAGCCTTCTGTTAACAGCTTTATAATCCATTCCGTCTATTTTTGGTCATGTATATCTGTCACGAAATTGGGTCAGACTCGTTTACGACTTAAAGAATCATTTTCAACTTCAACGGATGTTTTTAAAATGTTCTTGTGCTCAATAAAATTTTCTGAACAAAGATACAACCTGAAAATTAACTGTTACAAGTAGTTATCATAGCCAATGCTTTTGATCGACGGGTGACAAGGGTATTTATTGACAGGGTGCATATTATGAGAGCTTATATATAATTAAAACCCGTTCAGTTCCCGCAAAATTTAGAAGTAGGCCAAAAAAGGCTTATGTCTAAGCAGTTGTTTAAGATGAAAGGAATAAAATAATTTAGCATTATATGACCGGAACTAAGTGACCCTGAAGAACTTTATAGACGAAAACAATGAAAGCTCTGTACAGCCATCAATTTTATGACAGGAGAAAAAAACGCGGCAGAAAAAATGTGCATTCATTTCATGTCATTTAATTTACTTTCCGTTTAGTTAGATAGATATACAGATAAAATTGCAAAATAAGATATTTAGAAATCTTTAATTTTTCGTATAGAGACTTGTTTAGTCATCTCTTTGTTGTCACAGGCTATTTCCTTTGGCTTTTTTTGTTGTTGTTTTTTTCGTCATGTCGGGAAGCCGGGAGGAAGTCAGGTTATGGCGGTGTTACACGTACGATGCTTTTCCTCGCTGCTTCACAGAGCGTGGCTCCTTCGGTTGATTTGCTAGGGTTTTAATTGTTTTTGTTTCCGAAAGAAAAAACAAAGAAACCAGCACATTTGTTATTCAAGCCGCCTACGCTATTCGGAGCAATTCAGTTCTTTCGATGGGAAACAAAGAAACATCTTATGGTTTGCATTGCTTTCCCAACGGGAAAAGACAAGACAGATTAATGGGTAACATTTGTACAACCATCACAATTAGTATTAAGATTTTTATCATTTAAACAATACTGACTTGCGGCCAAGAGGTATCAAATACGACAGAAAAACAACATGCAAACCGACTCGCTGGAAATCATTGAATTGTTCTTGAAGAATAGGCAAACATTCAACAACGACGAAAACTTAGTAATATTGTAGAGTAGACAACCCCAGAAAACAACTGCGGTTAATAACTCATTCAAAAAAAAGTACGAGGCAAAGAAAAGCACAACATATTTTTGTATTGACTTACGTGTTCCCAAGCCACATGGCTCCTTTACACTCTCGAAGTCGGGGCAGCAGTCTCCAGCCGTTTCGCAGAATTCATCACAGAAACACAACTCATTATGAACAAAGTTTTCCATGCCACAACTACTGTTTTGTCCGCTACAGCAGTGTAATGGACCGCCATGTTCTCTTTGATCGCAGCATTTAACTGGGCCCCCTTCTTCTTTTTGAATGCAAGTGCTATTTGCTAATGTAAACAGAGCAAAACTGATCGCTATGACGAGCTTCATTGCCGCTAAAATTCGCGTTCTTACCCGTACTCTTCAATCCGGACGTCTGGAATAAGATCTCGCGCCTGCCTTATTTACCTAAAAAATACGTAAGACTGGGCGATGCGACATGTCACGCCGGAAGCTTCAAATGTTACACCTATGCTGGCAGTTTGTCAAAAGCACGCCACATCGATCAAATTAATTTTTCTGCAACAAGATATGGATCCTTGTCCGCTGCGAGGGTGTACCGCACGTGAAAAGTGGCTGACAGATTACTTAGATACAAAATTTTATATTAACCAGGCCGATATCATTTGATGTTTTTTCTGCAATAAAATCTCAATAATCACTGTTTTTTCACCAAACTGCAGGCTATTTTTATGAAACCTGGTCGGGAAATGGAGGAATTTTGGCAATGTCCGCGCTGTGTGAAGCCTCTTTGTAAAGCGGTTCCAAAAAAGCCCGCAATTTACGAATTATTTTTCTAATAACCTACTCAGAAACAGTAATCACTAAGCCACAAATCCGCTTCCCGCCAATGGCGCTGCATTTTCGCGCTAGAAATAATCACGTTTTTCATAACGGCCAAAAAAGGTTTCGAAAAAATCTAAAATACCTAAAATGAGATGATAGCAAATCGTAAACTGGGGGTGGACGTCTGCCGTCTGATTTGATAAAGCCTGGTTAATAAAGAGCAATCAATCTTGCCAGTACAGATCAACTCAAGGCCAAGGGGATCAAGTAGGCAGTTCCTTTTCGAGCAGGAAATTCGAGAGAGCCCGGATGTGAGATTTGTTACCTCTTTTAATACCAAAAGACATTGGCACATGTTGAGTTAACAGCCTTTCTTGAAAATATCATATCATTTTTAGTTGAGCAGAAATGAAAATTTATTGATTAGTTTTGTTGTGTTGTCATCACTGGTAATTACATTTCGTCACTTTCCTCTCGATAGGTAAAATCTTCATGTTCTGGCTTCGTGTTTGCCTCGTGCTTTAGTGTTTGTCTCTTCAAGGGATAAAGCCCTCGATAAAGCTCTCTGTGATGACACAGAGAAGTACACAGCAGAAAAATGACTTCAAGTGAAAGCGATTGATTCTCTGAGAAAAATGCAAGGGGTGAACATATCACTCGGGGATATCCGGCTTCGCGAATGATTTGTCACATTTAATTTGTTGAGAGTGAATTATCGAAATGCTGCGAACATTTACCGATTGGGCCTCCTAGTATAGTTTTTACTGTTTTTAGGAGTAAGTCATTAAAGCATTAAAGCATTGGAACTCGCCATAGTAGTTGATCGACAAAAGGCCGCTAAACAAAGCAGCTAAAAGCGGGTGGTTAATTTCCGAAACCGCAATGGCGTGTAACCTTCACACTTCATTCTTTTATCTGATAAAGCGTTAATTGTTTTAACCTTTTTACACCGCGCGAAGAAACTGATAAACAGGTTTTAATTGTTTTACGGAACAAAGCCGCCAAAAAAAAGACAATTTCGAGACCATTCGGTTCAATTACTCGCCCCCGTAATAAGTCAAAATTACGCTGCAAAGCCAATGTTATCGCTTATCAGTATTCCGGCCACGTTCTAACTTTAGTATTACACCGTGTTTCCGTCCCAGCCGTGAGTGACGTGAGTAACTATCTGTTACAACTTGGCAAAATATGTTAGGCACCAAGAGTATGAAGAATAAAAAAATTCAAAATTACACAACATTAAAAAGCGCACTGTATGATTACAGAAAAAAAGTAAGAGAAATAACTGATTAGCAAAGCCTATTTTTAAAACCCCGAGACGAACCTTGAGGTAAGGACCCCCTTATCAGTAAGCATATTAAAACCTAACTTTTAATCCTAACCACCACTTTTAATCTCACTGTTCTTTTAGCATTGACACAGACAAAAAATAAAAATAGCCAGCAAAGGAAATCGGAGACGTCTGCACACAGGCTAAGAAAGCAAGAACTGAAACAATAATACTGAAATGAATTTTAATTTTATACGTTGACACAATTTTATCTCAAATCCTAACTTGAGAAAGAGTGGGTGATAAAATTCGAAAAACTGGGTTTTCATGTTTTAAATAATTTATAAACACAGGACGCATCGGGTTTTGCTTTTCTATAGACAGCTCCCTCATTACTTGTATTGCAAGAATCAGTTTAGATACAATGTATTAGATGATAGACGCAATAATTAAAGTTGAAAAGTTGAAAGTTAAAAATCTGCGCCATTTGCGAACACAGTCTGACAAGACAAGACGATTTCTCAACTATGCTAAACTCTCCTCTATTTGACATAAACGGGTTACTAATAAAGGTACTGAATAAGATTATTGTATACTTTTAGAAAACCTGAGGCAATTTCTGGGAGGTCTTTTTGCCATGAAATGAGACCAAAATATCACCGGAACCTTCGATGTACTCCGGACCACTCTTTCCGGCAGGGGCGGTACGAAGACCTCCTTTCCACGTTGTGGGACTCTTTTCGAGAAGGTGGCGAAAAGGTGGCGAAAAAAACCTAGCTTCTTTGCAGAAGTGGGGCCGAGAATAGATGAAAACGCACTTTGACATCAGTTAATACGAAATTCCAGAATTTTATGTATCCATTCAGGTCAGATAAGGTCTCTTTATACATATTAGGGTAAGTACAATACAGGGTAATCAATTGTATTATCTACCCCTCGATAATTAAGGTAGATCACGCTTAGTTTGCCAAGTATCTGCGCATAATAAAGTGTAACACACACATTGATGCAGTAACAACCAAAGCAAAATCACACCTTGAGTTTCTTTAATAGAGACGTCTTTAAGTTACAGTTGAACCTCTCTACTACGGACACCGAAGGGACAGAGCAAAGTGTCCGTGTTAGAGAGGTGTCCATATTTTTGGGGTCACCACAATTATATCACTTTTAAGACTTCGCTGACAGTTTTAAGTGTTCAGTAACTAAAAACATGTAAAAACAGGTCCGCTGCATCTAAATTAATTGATATACAGCATTGAGACACTGTCTATCAGTAGCGTACTGATACATTACATTGTACAGTACAGCACATTGTACATCTCACATACATACCGTATATGAATCACTGTTTTAAAACGAAACGAACTACAGCGCAATGCTGCATATAAAAAAGTAAGGGACTGTGCAATAATTATCAGGGGGGGGGGGGGGAGGAACCAGAGAGGGGGGCATAAAGTAAAATCAAAGCAAGGATAGGGGTTTTATAGTTCTCACTGAAAGGCTTGAACTGTGGCTGAACTGCAATTTCAATCTGTTGCAATACGATCATCTATTCTTCTCTATCTCTATAATATAGAGACGAATATTGTGATAAAGCGTTTCTGACTTTTTTTTAATTTGAATTGTCAACAAAATTTGAACAGTAGAATATAGTTATGCCCTAGTAAAAATATTTTGCTCCAGTTCAAATATTTTGCTATTTTGCACTGGTTCAAAATAAATTTGAACCAATGGAGACAAAATTGCACCAAAATATCATAATTTCACTACATCAAAGATAATCATATTGCAACAGATTGAAGATGTACTCAACCAGCATGGTCTTAAGATCAGTGGAGGTAAAGTGGCACTGGTTGCACGAGTTCTCCAGTACGCTCATGGTGATCATTCTTGCATCCCACGAGAAACCCAAGAGAACGTTAACGAGGAAATGAGTTCCAGTGCAAGCAACTCGGATTCGCAATTAAGTGATTCAGAAGTGGAATCAGATGGCTTTGTTGAACACTGCTTCGATGTCATGTTTGTTCCAGATACGGATGTCCAACAAAAAAGTAAACATGTAGTATTGCTGTATATCCACGTCTGGAACAAACGTTACCTCGTAGCAATAACAGGTGGGTGTATATTAAGAAAATGCTGGGTATTTGTATCAGTAAAAAGTGTGTGAAGGGGAAGGGGGGGGGGTCATACAAAATTTGACTGATCAGAGGGGGGGGGGGGGAGGGTGAACAATAACTTAATTCACTTAATTAAAGGGGGGGGGGTATTACCTAATATTTTCCTACTTGAAGCCCATTTTCCATCCCCCCCTCCTGATGATAATTGCACAGTCCCTAATGTAAAGTAAAATTCTGGAAACGTCTAAGTTCGATATTCAAGTTGTTTGTAACCAAAAACAGGAAATTGTATTACATCAAGAGAAAATAATTGGACAGAGAGGGAGTCTCACAGTAATGGGTTTGGGATATCTTAATTGCAAAAAAGTTATTTTTAGTAACAATGCGGACCACGCGAAAACATTTTCCGGTGAGCTGGTTGACTTCCGGAAGACTCGCTTTCATGAATCAGCGCGTCAAGCCAGGCGGAGTCAGCAAATTAAAAAAATGGCGACCATCGCGATGAAAATTTCGCAGTGAAAAAGAAAGTAAAATGGTCCTGTTTGAGCAAAGAACGTTATAAAGTACCACAGCGGCTGGATACATAGATCTTCATCTATCTTTATACACAAACTGTTGCAACTGAAGCGGTAAAAAGGGGGCTGGACAATTCAACTTACCGGACAGATGCCAATCAACCATCCACTACAATGTCTTGTAAGCTTCGTTTGTAAATGTTTGAAGTCGCTTTGCTCGATCGATGGCCAGCCCATCCAAACTTTTCAGACGTGAAATATTTGCATACTGTAGAATTCAAAGTTGTTATGTTTTTTGTAGCTGAAGGATAGGAGGATTCTCTTCTGGGAAAATCACTTTTTAGGAATTTCAACACGGCAAGGAGTTAAAAACGCTAAAACCGGTTCACATGCATGCATGGATTTGTTTTCTATATGCTTTATGAGGCTTACGTTTGGAAGGACTTTGTCAGGAGCATCTTCTTTCCATGGAAAATGAATATCAGTTCTGTTGAGGTCAGCTACCAAGGAACTCTATACTGACAGCCGGGTTAGAGCTTATTTAGAGCCAAAGTGTAAGTAAAATTTCTGGAAAAGTGATTGAATTTTATTTATTCGATAGGCCGCGTGTTCTAAGTTAAATTCATTTATTAAAGTGTACTTGGATTATTGACTTCAAAAAAAATCCAGTAGACTTGTATTATTTTATTTCTAAAAAGCGAATAAATAAAACACGCTTTTCTAGTGATGTCACCTTAATTCATTCATTGAACTTTGGGATAAAGGCCACCATTTCTTTTCAGTAAACTTGCAGACCTTATAATAAAATTGCGGGCCTCCCCTTTGTCAGACAAAAGATCAGAAAGTTTGGCTGACACTAGCTGTATGCGACGTCAAAAAACTTAAATGACCTACTATAGAAAATAAAGGCAATCAATTAAGAATTGTAGCTAAGGTGAATGCATTGACCATACACTTAAATTCCACCCAAGGCCATTTTTTTCAATAAATGATTTCGAAAGAGCGGATCGATGCCCTGCTTGGAAGCGGCCGCCGTTTACACGCTTTGTATTTAGCATTTTTTGCATAAATTTCTATGGACATCTTTATTCACCTTCTCACATTTATGTTTCATAAACGAATCGATTAGATCCTTTTCCGCCAGTGGGTGTAGGTTGCTGTTATAATTTGGATTATTTCGCCAAAATAGTTTCAGAGAAATGACTTTATTTTCGCGTGTACGCGAGTTTCAGCGTCCGACTTCACAAAAATAGTTTCCTGACTTTTCCTTCGATTTTATTTAACGATGCCTCTTTTTAATACGGTTAACACCACTGGCTTATTTTTCATTGAAGTTTGGTTGTAATCTAAGAAGGGAAAGGAGATCCAAAATCGATATTTTCGTGAGTAAACCAAAATATTCACTTCAGACATTCTAAAATTCATTTTCTTCGACATTTTCGTGCCAAACATAACAAGATACTTGGCTTACAATTTGTAGCCTCAGCATGTCTCCACGGCCACAGTTTTACTTTCATACCTTCATATATATTTGCTGGTTCATACAAACAGAATTTTGTAATATCTTTGATGTCTTTAATTTTATCCCGGGTCACAGCTAAGGTATTAACCGAAAATTCCTGAAGTTTGTCATGCATGCACTCAGTTCGAAGGAACTTTACAGGCCCACTTTTCCCCAGCAGTTAAACTTTATTTTTTAACTGAAATTCAGACGATACTCCAATAGCGAAAACAAGCAGGCATCGTTTTGGAATAAACTCCAAGGAAAGGCCAGCAAACATTTTTGTGAAGCTATTAAATAATGCGGTGTAGTTGGCTGAAACTCGCGCGTTGTTTGTTTATAAAGTCCTTAAGGTGGCTGAACACAGTTTGCGCGCGCTTTTCAATTTCAGCTGCTTACGTGAGTCAGCGCGCGCACAGTTTTAAGAAAAACAAACATGGCGCCTGTTCAGCGATCTTTTTATTTTGCTCAGCGTGGATCGCGAAAGTGTTGTTTTTCGTCTTAAAATCAAACAATTTGTTGTTCGTAAAAATGTTTGTTGAATCAATAGATAATTTATAGAACCATTGAAGAAATACACTGCCTTTTTGGTCGTTTTTGTCTTTGGATCGAGAACCCAGTCAAATGCAACGCATGCGCAGTTGACCAAAAAATTGTGACTGGATGTTTTGGCGACTTTCCTCGGAAACGTGCTGATTTCTACGGAACCACTCATTAGAATTTCACGAAATTTGGCAGAGTAATAATTCCGAATATGCCGAACTCACTTGCCATCAAAAATTTGAAATCTAACAGAGGAGATTTTTGCTAAACGCAAACATATTAAACCACAAATTACGGAAGATCCCTCTGTCAAAATTACATGAGACTAGTGTTGACATGCGAATATTTTTACGAGTTTACTAGAGACAAATGATGGACAAAATCTAATGACTAGATTTTCTGAAAATAAACGAAACCAAATATTGCAGGCTGATTTCCAATCCACCGTGTTGCCATGGCAACACCCTAAAAGCTCAACAAAAATATTAAAATATAAAGCTTGTTGCTAAATCTTATGCCTCGCCAATTTTGGGCACCCAGTCGTAAGTGGTTTTAAAATGACAATGAATGATGTACAGGTGCAGTAAAACTGTGCTCAGCCACCTTAAAATTCTCAGTGACCAGTTATAATCCAATGAAAGCAACGTAAGAAAAAAAAACTTATTGATTTTTATGAAACATAACTTGGAAAAAGTGAATGAAGATGTCCGATCCATTGTTTTTTATTAGAAAAGGTAAATAGAAAGCGTGTAACCGACGGCGCTTCCAAACAAGGCATCATCCGTAGTTTTCATTTATTAAAAAACGTGGCCTTGGGTATGATGCATTTTCGTAAGCTTATTGAAACTTAGCTAAACTTCTTTAAGTCTAAACACAAAAGTTAATAATATTAATTGCCTTTAGTCTAGAGTGGACCAAGTTTTTGACGTCGTGATACCGTGTTCAGCAATCTTATAAACTGAGAAGCTGTACTTTGACATGTACAAACAAACGATCGTTGTTTTCTACTCAGGGTATACAAAATGTTATATTACATTTGTATAACTGCAATTGCTGTAATCGATATTAAAACAAAGTTTTAATATCCACTTTTTAGAATATTCTTAGGATTTAATTTAAATTTAGCATTTTATTAGATTTTAATACAGTAAAAAAGCAACATATAAGGCTGCATAGAAGGGGGTCTCGATAATGCAGCATAAATTAAAGGACAACAAACAATAGAAACGAGACAACAGTTCAATAAAGATAGACAGCGGTAACCCTTTTGATTTTATTACTGAATGCTTAATAATAATAATGAGGTATTGCCAATACAAAGCTATAATAAACGAAAAGGGCCGGGCTTTGTTTGCGCTGCTATGCTAAGCAGCATTAGAGATAACAAAGATCAGACAGTAGTTCAATAAAAGACAGTAAACTGCGATTACATTGATTGGCTTTAACTTCATGGATGCTGAGTGATAATTATTTGGAAAAACTGCTAATATAATTTAGAAATCTATAAGCACAACGCATACGATAGGAGCCATGGATTGTCAATTAAAAATAATAACTTAGGGCGGAGTGTTTTCTCCAGAGCTCATTCAAAATTATTCTTGACAATGTATATCATTGTAGAAATGGTAGATAAATAGTCTCTTGAAGTTAGATGTGCATCATCCCAAGCATCGAAGGGAGAGGTCCATGGCAGCAGAACAGCCACATCTTGCTTATTCTTCACGTGTTTGCTAATCTCCAAAGAATAAGACCTTATAATTTTAGTACAAATGCTGTCAGCACTCAAATACTCATCACATTAGCGACCTTGAGTCCTGATAATAAATCTAGTGTATGCGGCGCATAACCATTATTCAAAAGGAGGAGAAGAAAATATCCATTCTCGCATAAATTTTAAGTTTTTTATTAATTATATCAGATAAATTATTGACATACACTTTAGAAATCATCCAAAATAAATTTGTTTAAACTAAGCGTTCAGCTGTAGTGTTACTACGCAATTTTAGTATTTTATTTTAATGATTGGTTAAAACACGAGTTAATGTTTAATTTACAGCAGTTTTTTGTGTACCATTGGGGTATACAAAATGCATTATTGCATCTGCAACGTTTTGCTGCAATTCAGTGAAATAAAAACCGTCTGTGTTTAAATATCTACTATTTAAAAATATTAACAGGTTAAAATATCGACCCCATTACAAATTTAAAAACGGTAATTATGATAAAAACAAAGCAAGATTTTCAAGTTTATTATTTTTACACATTTAGCTTACGATGTGCGAATGAGCCAACCGCTGTTTATAATAATAGTGATCAAGAAAAAGAACTATATTTTAATTTAGACGTTTTGCTTGAAAGCGCTAAAAAATATATGAAAAGAAAATGCGACACTAAATGCAGCAGTCAAGCAAGCATTTAAAAGTTTGTAGCTCTAAGATACATCTGTTGTATTTAAACTGGTGCGACCAAGCCTCTAGGATCCGATGTTGTTCCCTTGAAAGGATGCATTATGCGGCGCACAGCGGACTTCTCACTGCCATTTTCATGATTATCCATGTTTTCTGCCTCGTTGTCTCATTAATTGATCAATCTTGATAGTTCTTTCGTGTAGTCTGAGATGTCGATGGCAACAAATCGAAAAGAACGAACTAGCTTTAAATTGTATTCTGTGCTAAAATGCGAGATACTTGGCATCCACTTCGAAGTTAGTAGCAATTTGAACGCAAAGGAATGAATTTCAGGACTGCTATTTGTTTCAGGTCACTATTATAAGTTACAGATATGCAGCTAAAACTAACCAGTATCGTACATTGTGTTATTATGAATATTAAAGAAATAGTTAAGAAATAATTAAGGTAGAAATGACTAATTTTAGTGAGCTCACTAAGATAAAAATCAACATAGACTGATAGTTACTTTTCAAATAATAAGTCTGCTCAGAAGGTCTGCCATTATCGTCAGGGGCACAGTGAACAGACCTGGCAAGAGAGTACGCGCCAATCAAACGCTTAAAAATGCACTAACGGTGCAGGAAATACGCGCGCGCAGAATGACGAAAGAAACAAACAAATATAATTTAACGGTAAACGGTAGAAAAAAATCAAACAAGGTTTTTTGATAATTCTCTCTTACCGCACGTTTCAAACCGTGGTACCACAGCTGGCCCTACGTGCTTGAGCTGACTAATATCAGTCTACGTGGAATCAATAAGTAATCGTTACCACAAAAGTGTCCAGTTTTTAGTCGAGGCTTTCAGACTTCACATCGATGCGCTCAGTTCTTTCAGGATCTGAAAAATCTTTGTGATTAACAAGCGATGAAATTGAATGCAAAAATCGTTTAAAACGGTTCCATTTGAACCTTAAAAATTTAACAATGCTTACGTTTATAGGTCTAAAACCAAAAATTACAAAAAATGACTAACTTACTATAAGTAAAGTAAGAGCTCGGCGCGGGACGACCACATTTGTTCGTCTTTATTCATAGGATCGCGACGACCCATTTGCACGCGTAACTTTATTTAAATTGCAAACGGCGATCGAGCGCGCGCAAGAGGTAACGTAAGCATATCAAGGTGCGTACGGGTTTGGAAGACGCGGGGTTTTAGCGAGGCAATGAAATAGAGACACAGGCACACAAGAAAATGCACGGACACAGATTAAAGGGTTCTTTAATGATTGTTGATAAAAAGCAATAAATAAGCGACACGAAAAAGGTACACAATACTGCCTTGCAAAATGGTTTCTGATCACCATCAATTATAAACGCAGTGAAAATTAAAGCTGGCACGACGATTTTAGTTAAAATCATTTTAACGAGGCCGAGAAGAGCTATTGGTCGAAGTGATTAAATGGCGATTACATTTAGTAAATTTTAAGAAGACTATATAAAAAAGAAAGAAAAGAAACAGATCTGTAAAAATAGTGCTGACTTTGGACTGTTTTAGAGGATGAAACATTATTTTAAATGCATATAGAAAACCACCTGTAGTGATAAGGAAAATGAAAATGAAAATATATCTATTGATTGGTGATTGATTGATTGATTGATCTTATTTATGAATTAATTTATTCATGGAGATTGTTGAGATTATGAGTTACATTTTGAGATACACGTTGTTATTTTGAGTTTGACTTTAGGTTGGATCTGATAATTAGCTTTTAGACAGACAATTAGCAGTGCAAAAGGTTACAACCATGATACCCTTCCCGGAAACATTCCACTGGTTTTAACAAACGATCCACAGATAAATTCAGTGAAAAGTCTGGCGCACTGGTGCAATGTCCTTCTACAGCCAACCAAAGAAATTTAATTTCAAAGGCCTGACAGGACTGGCGCACAGTGGGGTAGTTTCGTAGGTCAGACATGGCTGCCATATGTCGGTATAGTCCAGCATATGGATTGATAATCTGTTTGTTTTCTACTCAGGGTATACAAAATGTAATATTACATTTGTATAACTGCAATTGCTGTAATCGATATTAAAACAAAGTTTTAATATCCACTTTTTAGAATATTCTTAGGATTTAATTTAAATTTAGCATTTTATTAGATTTTAATACAGTAAAAAAGCAACATATAAGGCTGCATAGAAGGGGGTCTCGATAATGCAGCATAAATTAAAGGACAACAAACAATAGAAACGAGACAACAGTTCAATAAAGATAGACAGCGCCTGTGCGCCAGTCCTGTCAGGCCTTTGAAATTAAATTTCTTTGGTTGGCTGTAGAAGGTCATTGCACCAGTGCGCCAGACTTTTCACTGAATTTATCTGTGGATCGTTTGTTAAAACCAGTTGAATGTTTCCGGGAAGGGTATCATGGTTGTAACCTTTTACACTGCTAATTGTCTGTCTAAAAGCTAATTATCAGATCCAACCTAAAGTCAAACTCAAAATAACAACGTGTATCTCAAAATGTAACTCATAATCTCAACAATCTCCATGAATAAATTAATTCATAAATAAGATCAATCAATCAATCAATCACCAATCAATAGATATATTTTCATTTTCATTTTCCTTATCACTACAGGTGGTTTTCTATATGCATTTAAAATAATGTTTCATCCTCTAAAACAGTCCAAAGTCAGCACTATTTTTACAGATCTGTTTCTTTTCTTTCTTTTTTATATAGTCTTCTTAAAATTTACTAAATGTAATCGCCATTTAATCACTTCGACCAATAGCTCTTCTCGGCCTCGTTAAAATGATTTTAACTAAAATCGTCGTGCCAGCTTTAATTTTCACTGCGTTTATAATTGATGGTGATCAGAAACCATTTTGCAAGGCAGTATTGTGTACCTTTTTCGTGTCGCTTATTTATTGCTTTTTATCAACAATCATTAAAGAACCCTTTAATCTGTGTCCGTGCATTTTCTTGTGTGCCTGTGTCTCTATTTCATTGCCTCGCTAAAACCCCGCGTCTTCCAAACCCGTACGCACCTTGATATGCTTACGTTACCTCTTGCGCGCGCTCGATCGCCGTTTGCAATTTAAATAAAGTTACGCGTGCAAATGGGTCGTCGCGATCCTATGAATAAAGACGAACAAATGTGGTCGTCCCGCGCCGAGCTCTTACTTTACTTATAGTAAGTTAGTCATTTTTTGTAATTTTTGGTTTTAGACCTATAAACGTAAGCATTGTTAAATTTTTAAGGTTCAAATGGAACCGTTTTAAACGATTTTTGCATTCAATTTCATCGCTTGTTAATCACAAAGATTTTTCAGATCCTGAAAGAACTGAGCGCATCGATGTGAAGTCTGAAAGCCTCGACTAAAAACTGGACACTTTTGTGGTAACGATTACTTATTGATTCCACGTAGACTGATATTAGTCAGCTCAAGCACGTAGGGCCAGCTGTGGTACCACGGTTTGAAACGTGCGGTAAGAGAGAATTATCAAAAAACCTTGTTTGATTTTTTTCTACCGTTTACCGTTAAATTATATTTGTTTGTTTCTTTCGTCATTCTGCGCGCGCGTATTTCCTGCACCGTTAGTGCATTTTTAAGCGTTTGATTGGCGCGTACTCTCTTGCCAGGTCTGTTCACTGTGCCCCTGACGATAATGGCAGACCTTCTGAGCAGACTTATTATTTGAAAAGTAACTATCAGTCTATGTTGATTTTTATCTTAGTGAGCTCACTAAAATTAGTCATTTCTACCTTAATTATTTCTTAACTATTTCTTTAATATTCATAATAACACAATGTACGATACTGGTTAGTTTTAGCTGCATATCTGTAACTTATAATAGTGACCTGAAACAAATAGCAGTCCTGAAATTCATTCCTTTGCGTTCAAATTGCTACTAACTTCGAAGTGGATGCCAAGTATCTCGCATTTTAGCACAGAATACAATTTAAAGCTAGTTCGTTCTTTTCGATTTGTTGCCATCGACATCTCAGACTACACGAAAGAACTATCAAGATTGATCAATTAATGAGACAACGAGGCAGAAAACATGGATAATCATGAAAATGGCAGTGAGAAGTCCGCTGTGCGCCGCATAATGCATCCTTTCAAGGGAACAACATCGGATCCTAGAGGCTTGGTCGCACCAGTTTAAATACAACAGATGTATC
The DNA here is from genome assembly GCA_024195265.1 of Dendrophyllia cribrosa. Classification (NCBI taxonomy): domain Eukaryota; kingdom Metazoa; phylum Cnidaria; class Anthozoa; order Scleractinia; family Dendrophylliidae; genus Dendrophyllia; species Dendrophyllia cribrosa. The sequence goes on along the minus strand of JAJLRJ010000008.1, from coordinate 30,422,719 downwards.
TTAGAGCTACAAACTTTTAAATGCTTGCTTGACTGCTGCATTTAGTGTCGCATTTTCTTTTCATATATTTTTTAGCGCTTTCAAGCAAAACGTCTAAATTAAAATATAGTTCTTTTTCTTGATCACTATTATTATAAACAGCGGTTGGCTCATTCGCACATCGTAAGCTAAATGTGTAAAAATAATAAACTTGAAAATCTTGCTTTGTTTTTATCATAATTACCGTTTTTAAATTTGTAATGGGGTCGATATTTTAACCTGTTAATATTTTTAAATAGTAGATATTTAAGCACAGACGGTTTTTATTTCACTGAATTGCAGCAAAACGTTGCAGATGCAATAATGCATTTTGTATACCCCAATGGTACACAAAAAACTGCTGTAAATTAAACATTAACTCGTGTTTTAACCAATCATTAAAATAAAATACTAAAATTGCGTAGTAACACTACAGCTGAACGCTTAGTTTAAACAAATTTATTTTGGATGATTTCTAAAGTGTATGTCAATAATTTATCTGATATAATTAATAAAAAACTTAAAATTTATGCGAGAATGGATATTTTCTTCTCCTCCTTTTGAATAATGGTTATGCGCCGCATACACTAGATTTATTATCAGGACTCAAGGTCGCTAATGTGATGAGTATTTGAGTGCTGACAGCATTTGTACTAAAATTATAAGGTCTTATTCTTTGGAGATTAGCAAACACGTGAAGAATAAGCAAGATGTGGCTGTTCTGCTGCCATGGACCTCTCCCTTCGATGCTTGGGATGATGCACATCTAACTTCAAGAGACTATTTATCTACCATTTCTACAATGATATACATTGTCAAGAATAATTTTGAATGAGCTCTGGAGAAAACACTCCGCCCTAAGTTATTATTTTTAATTGACAATCCATGGCTCCTATCGTATGCGTTGTGCTTATAGATTTCTAAATTATATTAGCAGTTTTTCCAAATAATTATCACTCAGCATCCATGAAGTTAAAGCCAATCAATGTAATCGCAGTTTACTGTCTTTTATTGAACTACTGTCTGATCTTTGTTATCTCTAATGCTGCTTAGCATAGCAGCGCAAACAAAGCCCGGCCCTTTTCGTTTATTATAGCTTTGTATTGGCAATACCTCATTATTATTATTAAGCATTCAGTAATAAAATCAAAAGGGTTACCGCTGTCTATCTTTATTGAACTGTTGTCTCGTTTCTATTGTTTGTTGTCCTTTAATTTATGCTGCATTATCGAGACCCCCTTCTATGCAGCCTTATATGTTGCTTTTTTACTTATTAAAATCTAATAAAATGCTAAATTTAAATTAAATCCTAAGAATATTCTAAAAAGTGGATATTAAAACTTTGTTTTAATATCGATTACAGCAATTGCAGTTATACAAATGTAATATTACATTTTGTATACCCTGAGTAGAAAACAAACTGACTCCGCCTGGTTTGACGCGCTGATTCATGAAAGCGAGTCTTCCGGAAGTCAACCAGCTCACCGGAAAATGTTTTCGCATGGTCCGCATGGTTACTAAAAATAACTTTTTTGCAATTAAGATATCCCAGCCAACGCCCCTTGACTCCCTCTCTGTCCAATTATAATCTCTTGATTACATACATGAACTATCATCACCTGATCACCGGACTGTTCGTAATAAAGAGGTTGAGTTTATTTGAATTTGATCTCTGATCTAGGGCCGAGATTTAGGGTCCATGTTATGGAGTTTTTTTTAAAGAAAATATGTGAGAATTTTGTCGGGACATAGGAAACTGTCTGTAATAGAGAAGTGTCCGTAAGGAGAGGTTCGACTGTACTTCAACTGCTTTGCGTGCAAAACCGTTTCCTTTGGCCATGTAAGATCCCAGCAGGTGTAATGCACCGAATGAAGGAGTTATATTAAAGTTTCTAAAGAAACTGTGGTGCTGCGTCGGTGGAAGAGTGAAACACGAAAATTGTTGTTTCGTTTTCCTAGTAACTGTGTTGATAAGGTGACGTTTCGAGCGCTAGCCTTTCGTCAGAGCGAATCACGACGAAGGGCTGGCGCTCGAACACAAGCTTTTGAATGTGTTTACCGCGGCCATTTTACTTTATAAACTCAGTTGATAAAACCAAATGTTCGTAATTATATGAACAGTTCGTGACCAGGCGATTTGCACAAATTTGTGAGACAAAACAGTTCATCTGTTCACTTTGAATTGTCAATGGTTCTTGATGATCATATTCGAGGAATGAGACCATAAGCGTCCCGAGGGGAGCTCTCCCAAATAAAAATGACGGGGGTGCTCGTCGTACCTTTTAGGGATCAAAATTTGTAGATTGGTATCGCTTAGGGTACTAAAATCTGAAATGACCACAGTTAGAATTGACGCGGTATCTTTTAGGGTATAAAGCCGAAAAATTAAGATAACATATGACATGTGTTGTTTTAGAATTGGTACCTCTTAGGGGCAAAAATTCATTTGAGCCACACCTATCAACAAGATTCTGGTACCTTTTAGGATGTTTTTCAAAAACTTCCGACGAGCACCCCTATATTTTTGTATGAGTTACCACCACCCCCCCCCCCCCCCCCCCCCCCCCCCCCCCTCCGGGATAAGCATGGGAAGGACGCAAACCCATATGTGCGGTTAAGCTGTTTTTGACATAAATTGCGCCAACCTCGACATCATAAACCCTCGCGCATACACGCAAATTTGCGTGAGGATACTACTAAACATGAAGAGGAACTGCTGGTAGTCTATACACTTCAGTCCAAAATAGCAGCCATTTTATTATTCTTTTATATCCATATAAATTAGCCCTCTTTGCCTCATCAGCATGTGCAAAATACAAACGAATTTTCAAGCGAAAATAAGGCAAAGGGGGGTAATCAACATGTATATAAAAAAATAATAAATTGGCCGCCATTTTGGAATAAGATGTATAGCTTCCATCGCAGTCGCTTTCTCTCACGTCTATTCCCAGCTCTCTCCGAGCTTGTTGGCATTATTCACTCTCCTGCTCAACTTACAAGAAAGAGACCGCTAACAGTCTTTATAGAGCGATTTTTACTAGAGTGTCGTAAAACCCAAACCAAAGTACTTACTCTGACCAATCACAACAGACGCAGACAATCCAATGAACCAATCAGAACGCGAAGCGTGAAGCGCGGGAAAACGCGTGCAGGCAAGCCACGATTGGTTTTCGTTTTACTTCTGATTGGTTAAGAAAGTGGTGCGAAATATTTTAGCCAATCACAAAGCGTAGCAATGCAAAACCAACGCAATCACGAAATTACTTTCGATACTCAACTGAAAACTGCTTTATGCAAAAAACATGAATTTGATGCAGAATGTGGACTGAGACTGCATGCATTTTTCGTGTTTTTGTGTATTTCTGTGTTAACTCTGAAAAAACATTTCGATACCGAGTGGCAACTAAACACCGATCCGTTTCCAAAGGGATAAGAAACAAAGGAAAAGGTCAGAAACAAAGTTCTCTATGACGATCTGCCTAGTCCCTCCTTGAACATCAGGATAAGGAGACTCCGACTGGCTGCACACTGCTAGACTTTCTCAAAGTCTTTCACTTGTTTCCTTTTATTTATTTATTACAATCCGGCTCTGGTGTGGACGTATTGCATACGACACCCTGGGCTGGTTGCAAGTGACTTGGTCCTCTGAGACCCGACCCAGGGAGAAGTCTCACTTTGAGGACAGGCCCTTACATACATAGATCTGCTCCGGCGGGATGCAATTGCAATAATAGCAAGCGTAAGTTCTCGGAGACCACAAACTTTGACATTTAAGAGTTTTTATTTTATAAAACACAAATATTAAACCACCAGGATTTCGGATGTATAAGGTGCAACTGTTATGTTTGTACTCCACTGTGCTGGACTGTTAGATTCGTGTTGGACAGGTAAGATTTATGTTGTGTCTTCAACCATCATGTGATTGGCACATTTGCATCTGCAGATCCTAAAAAAATAACATCCACGTATTATATATTATAACCCAGTAAATCGGTGCCACCGATTTTAAATTTTTGTTATTAGATAAAACACATCACGTGTTATAAAATGGAATGTCGAGTATCAGCCGATATCCTGCATCCAACGATTTACATGGTTAGTAAACTAACACCATAAATAAATCATAGCCTTACCATTAACAACGATTCCTTCCTCAGTTTTAAGGCTCTGAAAATAGTAAGTGAAGAAATGAAATAAGTAAAAACCTTCTTTCAGTGAGTTTGAATGTCAAAAGTAATTCGCAATTGCTTGGTTTTGCATCACCAGAGAAAAACTCGCGCCACTTTTCAACCAATCAGAAATTAGAGCAAAACCAGTCGAGACTCGCTCACATGCGTTTTCCCGTGCTTTGGCGCCATTTATTTACTTCGAGTTTTGATTGGTTCATTGTTTACCTCAGTTTCAATTAGCCAAAGTTATTCCTTTGGGTTTGGTTTAACGAGACTCCATTAAAACCTCTTTAAATTAACATGCGATACAATATGATACAGAATTTAGTGTAAACTACAAAACTAGTCGATTTAATGTTAACATATTTTAACATGCTATTAAAATAACAAAATGAAGTTCCGTAAAACCAAAACCAACAGACACAGATAATCCAATGAACCAATGACAACTTGAAGCAAATACATGTAACCGCCGCCAAGCGCGGGAAAACGCGTGCGAGCAAATCACGATTGGTTTTGGTTTAACCTCTGATTGGTTGAAAACGTGGCGCGAAGATTTTTTAGCCAATCACAAAGCGTAGCAATGCAAAACCGATCAATGGCGAAACTACTTTCCCGCTCTAAATTACTAATTCTGTGTTAATCAATGCATGAGAAAATCAACTGAATAACTGTTAATGGGGACAAGGACAAAAATTTCGCCGAATTCTACATATTTTATGAGCACAATCAGTTTTATAAAGTAAACTTTTCATTTTGTGTTTATTTAACGGTCCCACCAGAAAAATAAAACGGCGCACAACATGTTGCTTCTTGCACCCCACCCACTAATTATCAATTAAAGGCAGTTTTTCGAAGTGAAAGGGTTGAGTAGCTATCTTACCGGTAACTCTTGAGCTAACTGATGTACAACACTGTCCAGATACTCTGGAAGGGTTTTAAATGGATTGGTGCTTGGTTGGAAAAAATGATGGCTTCTCCGAGCAAGAAGACGTAACGCTATGAAGAAAACGTCATATTACACTATTAGTCTTACATTCAATGAGTGGGAGTTTTAGTTGCAGCCTAAAAACACAAACAAAGAAACAAAACGAAACTAGGACAGGTATATGAACTATGAGAAAAACGTACATACCTCGCCACCCATAGTTACTATTCTTTACAACCCTGAAAAAGAAAAAGAAAAAGAAACAACTTCAACAACACCATTTAACCCATTGACGACGGTGACTTTTTACGTTTTTGAGTGATTTTCTGCATATAAACGAGCCATAGGATTTCATGACTCCATATTTGGGGTTACCATGGAAAGTGCTGCTGTTTTGAAACACTGAAGGCTCGAGTTTACAAGAAACGTCATTCTGACGTAGTGTTTTTGCTTCGTTAAAGGGACACTGTCACGAGGGCGCATGCGCGAGTTTTTCGAATCGAAACTTGAAAAGTTCAGCCTGAATTTTTCAAGTTGAACCGTCAATTTCAAAATGGCGTCGACTAGTGGTGGCGGTGGAGGGAAAAGAACCAATTCGGGACGGAAGAGGAGGTTCGAGGATCAAGCAGAATATAAGATAGCGTGGTCTAGAAACCTCAAACGAATATATTTGGAAAATCGGATATTTAGGTCGTGGCTTCAGGCTAAATTCGATGCCGGGTATGAAGCTTCCAGTGACAGCGACTTCGTCGCCCATTTGTTGTCGTTGGAATATCGTCGAAGGTATACTAGAAATACGTGTCTCGCAGAACCTCGCGAAGCTCGGGGGAGGATGCACTGCAAAATTTCAGCAATGTGGGAGGGAGAGATGGAATTTCTGATTTGACTGGAGAGGTTGAGTTGCATGCCGGCAATGGCCCGAAATTTAAATTTGAGACATTTTCGTTCCTAGTCGCTTCCATTTAACTTGTACTTAGTACCCTGTCTTCCTAAAATAAAATAAATAGGAGCTGGTACTGGTCAGGTTTTGAGCTGTGGGTCGCTGTAACTGCTATGGGACTGGGTATCAAAAGATCCTCAGGCCCTTCCCTCCCCCCCCCCCCCCCCCCAAACCTATCTTCATTAATTTTTGTCAGAAGGAAAATTGGTCTGAAAGTGGATTTATAGTACTGTTGTGGACATGGGTTGTGGACATGGATCGACGACAATATGCAGTGCATGTGTTCTGTTTATTTTGATTGGGTGAGAGTTTGTTTATCAGGAATACAGCTAACTCCTGCTGTCTCGATTAAATTCCATTTTTGAAGCTTGTGAGTGCTATCTCCCAAATTAACCTGTTCCCTTTAGATACTGCTGATGTTTTTGTTCTATATACTGGGTATCAAATAATTGTTAACCCAATTCACTATTCGCTTGAATGGTTGAGATCGCAGGAGTTTACTGTTGCTGAAGAGTGATGTTGCACAAAAAAATAACAACTCAATGGTGGTACAGTTGTAGTAAAATAATAATTTAATCTTACTCAAAAAGAGCAATGAGACTACAGTAACATAGAATAGTAAAACCTCCTAACATACCATAGATGAGCATAGATAATAGTAATTAAATGTAGCATTGTCATATGCATACAATGTTATGTAATTTAAGCTTATATCAAGTTTCTTAGTGAGAATTTCAATAAACATCAATTTACAGTATGAACTTAGAGAAAAGTTTCCAGTGTTTGAGTACGGAAAGATTTCCGTATAACCCCATACATTAGTTATGCATACTTTTCTCAAAACTAAAACAAAAGCTAAAACAATAAAACGCCTGAAGAAAAACAATAGCGCATACATGTATAATTAATGTATGGGGTTGTACGGAAATCTTACCACAAAATCATTTTGTCCAACACTTTCAGTCGGTGTCACCTCTTCTGATCGGTTTCGTTCAGAAGGCGTTCAAGGCGTTTGAACCTACTCAAACGGTGTGCCTAGGCTGTTCGAAGTCTTTGTAAACGATGCTCACGTTGTTTCTTCGTTGCTCGATCGCGGTGAATTTCAAGTCGCCGTTCTCGCTCCACCGGAGTTTCGGTGGTTAATTGTCTCGGGCAAGGATTTCCAGCCACTTTTTGAAGCCAGTGTTGTTGTTGTTTCTCATTTGCATCAGAAATTGGTCGTGTTTCACCGACGATGAGTAAGGATAAACTTGTCAGCCCGGCCGCCATGAATAAACATGAAGCGTGCCATTGTCAGCGGTCGCGATTTTTGTTGCCAGGCAACTGCCGGACACCATCAAGTATATAAATATATATATATATATACATATAAATATATTTTTCGCTCGAATTCGCCCGGCTCAGCTCCCGAGGGCCGACAAATTTATAAACCTCGCTGCGCTCGGGCCTTCGGCCCTCGCTTCGCGAGGAACTATGTTTTCATGAATTTGGCTTCAGTTTGCCCTCCTCAGGACGAGTGGCTCCTTGACGGAACCAAAAAAATGATGAGCCTACGACACGAGGTATTCCCAGGCGGTCACCCATCCAAGTACTAACCTCGCCCGACAGGGCTTAAGGTGGCTGAACACAGTTTCACTGTACCTATGCGTCATTCATTGTCATTTTAAAACCACTAACGTCTGGGCGCCCAAAATTGGCGAGGCATTAGATTAAGCAACAAGCTATATATTTTGATATTTTTGTTGAGCTTTTAGGGTGTTGCCATGGCAACACGGTGGATTGAAAATCAGCCTGCAATATTTGGTTTCTTTTATTTTCAGAAAATCTAGTCATTAGATTTTGTCCATCATTTGTCTCCAATAAACTCGTAAAAATATCCGCATGTTAACACTGGTCTCATGTAATTTTGACAGAGGGATCTTCCGTAATTTGTGGTTTAATATGTTTGCGTTTTGTAAAAATCTCCTCTGTTAGATTTCAAATTTTTGATGGCAGGTGAGTTCGGCATATTCGGAACTATTATTGTGCCAAATTTCGTGAAATTCTAATGAGTAGTTTCGTAGAAATCAGCACGTTTCCGAGGAAAGTCGCTAAAACATCCAGTCACAATTTTTTGGTCAACTGCGCATGCGTTGCATTTGACTGGGTTCTCGATCCAAAGACAAAAACGACCAAAAAGGCAGTGTATTTCTTCAATGGTTCTATATATTATCTATTGATTGAACAAACATTTTTACTAACGAAAAATTGTTTTATTTTAAGACGAAAAACAACACTTTCGCGATCCACGCTGAGCAAAATAAAATGATCGCTGAACAGGCGCCACGTTTGTTTCTCTCAAAACTCTGCGCGCGCTGACTCACGTAAGCAGCTCAAATTGAAGAGCGCGCGCAAACTGTGTTCAGCCACCTTAACTTCGGTGATCGGACGAGAACCGGCGCATGTCAACCCGTGACAGTGTCCCTTTAGCGATACGAACAGATCAAATATGGTTTGTATGCGATTTTTGGTAAGTTTACAGCCATTTTTCATCTTTAGTAGCTGCCTGATGAGCATCATTAAGCGTGAAGGTAGCTAAGAGTCCACATTCTCAATGAAGCGAGTTAGGTGTTGTACTTCGTTTACAAATTTGGCTCGTTGCTCGTTGAACTGGAAAAATGGCCGCCACAAAACGAAGCAGCTTTGGGACTCGACTCTGGATGAATTTCTCGACCTACCACGGCATATTTTGGAATTTGCGACCACTGAAGAACACAACAAGCGTGAAATTTCGGTGGTAGGTCGGAGTGGCTGTGGACTTAGTATAAATATGAAATATGTAGGGGACGGAACGAACCCTGTCAAAAATTCTGGATATTTCCCAACATGCAGTGCGGTCGTGATGTTGAAAATCGAGGCAAGGCCAGGATGCACTAGAACGAGAGGCCGCAGCTCGGCCTGGCAACGAATAAGAGCCCCAAAAAAATTACTTCTAAGGTAGGACTAGGACTGAATTTTGCTGTGAATGTTGACTTCTGGGTTTGCAACGATGATTTCAATAAAAAAAACTGAAGGCAAAAACGTGATTTTTGTTGTTTTTCTATGACGTTAAAAACGGTCATTTTTGTTCTTCTCCATATTCAAACGCTGATATTTTGCGAAAATCGCTGACTTTTTTGTTTATTGGGTGTCTCAATTTGAAGGACTTTCTAGTCAATGCACACAACTGCAATGTTCGCGCGATTGAGAAAGTTTTTTAAAGCAGTGGAGTCTTATCGTTCCTCTAAGAACGATTTTGGCCGGGTCCGTCCTCAAAGGGTTAAGGTGGTTCCATTAGTATTTTGGCGCACAAGGCATGGGCATGAAAACGGCGCGAGTGCAAGTTTGTTTATTTTGATGACGTCACGAAAATAGAGTTTTTACGGTAGCTAAAACGTTTATTGCGCACGTTTCACACGGTAAATTTTTACAAAAATTGGCAAATTGGTAGGATTTTCTTGGTTCGTGATCACAAACCCAATAAACGCAAAAATGAAAGGTGAGTAAATTGCCGAAAATTATGTGTAGTATTTTTTTATGGCTTTGTCAGATGAGACTTACTGAATGTTTATTCTGTTTCACCAAAAATCGAGAATATTTACCGTGTAAAAACCGAGAAAAGCCGTCGAGAGGTTTGCCAGCCTTGAACAACAAACCAAACAACTCATTCAGTTGTTGCCATGGAAACGAGACAAGACTGCCAAGTTAGACTTCTCCGTAAAGGAGAAAGCCAAAGCTACGTGTATGTGTATATTATGTCTAGTATCGCAAGGCAAAACTCTCGAAAGACAGCAATAAGATCATGTATAGTTTATTTGGAAGACTGACCAATAACTACATGTAGATGGAGCCACCTTAACCGTTTATCCAACAGCACCGAAAATAAAAATTCTTAAAAAAATAACAAATTTCGTTTTGTTAAATACTGTAAACAAAACAACACTATAGGAAAGTACTGCTAAAGAGTTTGCATTCAGCCACTTTTTTACTAGATTGTAGCCCTGATTTTTTAGTAAAATAAGACAAGTTTACAAATGGAGAGCTTTGACATTGACTATGAGCTAAATAATCAGGATTGATTACAAACAAGTTTCTTACTTGTATTCATCTTCTACCATGGCGGCAGGGTCAGCTTGTTCGATGGCCTCAGAAAAGTACTCCTCAAGAGTGGGTAGAAAAACTCTACAATTGACAAAATAACAAAGGCACTTTCCGTGGTTTGCTGGCTTGCTGACGACTATACAAGTGCTCTACATCTAACAAACGTTTCTGGGTTTTACTTTCATTTAATAATATACAATTGAAATTCTCTAATACAGTCACCAAAGGGTCATAAATGTCCAGGATTGCAAGTTATTTGTCAATTTCATATTCAAATGTGACAGAATTATCTGTGTTACGGTGAAATTTTATACATGAGGACACTTTGATGCCTACCATGGAGTAGCGTGGCCTCCTCTGCATGCAATCCTGGACATTACGGCATGGAGCCAAGTAAACTGTCTGTCTGTCTGTCTGTCTGTCTGTCTTTGCCTAAGAAAAATTCCAAGCCCAAAAAGCCCAAAGCCCAGGCTGTGAAGTGTCAGGTGCCCAGATCAGTTACTTAGTGGTAACCTCACGGTCCTCCTTTTTAAATACCGTTTTTCCGTATTTGAATAAAGTATTATTATTATTACTTGGGCGTCAGAAGCTACTGGGCTCCTGTTAGGCAATGGTGTTGGTAATAAGGAGGTGTTGGTAGTATAGAGGTGTCTGTCAGCAGCGTGTTATAGCAGGTGCTGGTTTATATGTTGGGTACAACGGGCGTAATTTTGAGGATACACGCACGAGGATCATCCATGCATACTCGAAATTGAGCTTTATAAATACACTGGTGCCTGCTGGTAAGTTGAGGTTCAACCGTAAGCAAACTTGTTCTTTGAACAAATAATCAGGATTTTTTAGACGCCTTTCAATTTTCCGGCAGCTTACTTAAGACTGCTAACATTAGTTTGTACAGCTTGTGCTTACTGGTGAAATTTATATTATCTAACCTGTTATCTGCTTTGCAAGCCTCCAAGTTATCAGGACATAAGTTCCACAGACGGGTCAACTCATTACTGTGGAATTAAAACAAAGAAAAACAAAATTACAAATGTTGGCCATTATCACCATGATCTAAACTTAGCTGGGTCAGATAAAAAGTACAAATACCATCAGTAAAGTAGCTCAACAACAATTCATTTAAGGCAGCGTGCATGGTCTAGTGGTTTGGGTGCCGGACTTGAAATCCAGAGGTCCCGGGTTCAATTCCCGCTCTGATCACGAGCTGGAGTAGTTTTATGGTAGACCTATGTTCGCCAATCACAAGCCATGCTGGTAAAATAGCCAACTGACCTGCCTTCTCCGAGTTGCAGTTCTAACATTGTTATATTAAAGTTGAAGTACTGGTATTTGTTTCTGTTATTTGAATGCTTGGCCCCACTAGCACTTGCGCTATAAACACTTTACAATAAAGGTCATAATTTTTATTTTTATTTATAGAAGTCTAGTGCCTAATACACGTCCAGGCCATGCCACCACCTAAGAACTGTGTTTCTTACACAATGTCTAGTGGCATAGGCAAAAACAGATTCAATTTTTAAGACATTTGCCAGAAGACACATTTGCTACAGGAACATTATTATTATATAACTTTGAATGAGGAGTTTGTAGTATTACCTTCCCATAAGCACTTTGTTGGACTTCCAACCAGAGGCTACCTCATCTCCAATACTGGCTTTGCGCTTCCTACAAGATAAATAAACATTAATGAAACTCACTGATCCCAGGTCTGCATATCCTGTTTAATCACCAAGATATATACAGTTCTTTGACAATTCCAAGAACCAAGAAATTAACAATAAGTGGAGTCTGAATTGGATTGATTGAGGTTACTATTTTATAATTTTCAGTTACTATTTTATATGTAATGAAAAGCAGCGTGTACCTATTTGTAGGGATTGATTTCAAGTAAACACAGGAAGGAAAGTAAAATGCGAACCACGTGGAGAGTTGATCCGAATACTGCCAGTATTTTTTGCATTTGTGTCATATTTAATAATGTATCATACATGATAATATTCTTAATTCTTAAGTTTGATGTATTGTAGTTTTTATTGATATTATATCCTTTTGTAAATTATCTCTGAAAAAACAAGTTGGAAGAACTAATAAACTATTGAATCGTATTGTATCATATCATGTCATGTATCATATCCTATCGTAATGAACACTGGAACATCAACTAAACAAGCAAAAAAATATCACCTTGTAGGTTTAGGCTTTTCTTCATCTTCAGTCCTGTGAAATCAACAAACATTTCAAAGACAATTTAACTTCACTGAAAAAGGCTTTTACAATGTAGTCGAAAAGAATAATTTACGATTATTCTCAACACTTGAATCAACCTTCGTGAGTGTCCTTCAGAAAGAAAATTGTACATGCGCCAGTTTCAAGTTAGATTAATTATTATTATGACAAACTATATATGACAGACCATATATCAATAGACAGATTAATAAATGTAGTGTTTGATAAAACTATATTCTTTTTCTTTTACAAACAGCCTGGAGTTGATCAAACGGCCAAACGGCCGAAGGTTGTTCAACTGAATTTATAGGGAATGTAGTTTTGAAGGATTTTCGTGAAATTTGGCCAAAGCAATCCTGGGATAATGAAGAACAAAACTGTGTCAGGAAATCTTGATATTTAAAGTAGTTTTCCCGTGGCGACCATTTATGCAACATGTCTTGCGTGTTTTTAGCTACTCCAAATTTAGATGCAGATATCTTGCTAACCAATCAGAATATCGAATAAGCCTGACACGGTTTTGTTAATTGTTCCCTTGTGAATAACATTGTTTAATTCGGTTTTGCCATGACATTCAATACCTAATAAATTCAATTGAACAACCCTTGGTCGTTTTGCAGTTTATCGGCTCCTGGCTGTTCATAAAAGAAAAAAATGCTAAAATTATTTTTTTTGTCGAAACCTACATTAAGCTTTCTATACTACTCTTAAAACCTGTATGTGTACATTATTTTTACTGAAGGACACTCTTGAAGGTTCAGAGTATCCTTAATTTGAATTATCAATGACAGGACTTCCATATGTACAACGTACATTGTAGGCATTTTTCATGCTGTGTCCAGATTAGGTACCACTGTAACAAGCCCTGAACATTTGACCAGGGGCAGGTTACATGTACATAAAAATTGGTTGTATGACCTGGTCTTAAGTTCGTTGTTGATGCTTACATCAGGCGTAACTAGTCTCAAGGATCGTCTGACATATGCCTGACACTGGAGTGAGTTGCACCAGTTAAGAATTAGTCCTGCTGTAACAAGTTTATGCAACCAGCCCCAGAAACAGTTTTGGAATTTAAGGAACCTTGTGTAACAATAAATGCACTTTTGGCTCTGTAAACTTCAATTTGTAACACCAGGGAATTAAGTTTTTATACAACGTACTACACTATTGAGCAATGGTTAACCATAGCAACCAAACAGAATACTAGAACCAGGCTTAATGTGGTAAGAAATAATGCATTGCCTGCAAGCTACCTTTCTTTAATGAAAATTGGACAGCCCTCATTCTTCCATGATATCCAGTTTTCTTCTCTTTCCAGGATATGCTGCTTTTTTACAAAAATGTCAGCAGTTATTATTTTAAAACATCAATCAATCATTCAATCCAACTTTATTTACAGAGGGTGACATGAAATAATTATAGGAAATTAAAGGCTCCTATGAGCCAACTATGCATACAAACTGTCAGACCCTCCCCTCCCCTAGATGTTTTGCTCCACCAACTTCCAACACCCTGCATCCAACTCCCCATCTTTCCCTCCCTCAAACACCCTGAATCCAACTCCCCATCACCCCTCCCTCAAACACCCTGAATCCAACTCCCCATCCTCCCCTCCCTCCAACACCCTGCATCCAACTCCCCATCCTCCCCTCCCTCCAACACCCTGCATCCAACTCTCCATCCTCCCCTCCCTCAAACACCCTGAATCCAACTCCCCATCACCCCTCCCTCCAACACCCTGCATCCAACTCCCCATCTTTCCCTCCCTCCAACACCCTGCATCCAACTCCCCATCCTCCCCTCCCTCAAACACCCTGAATCCAACTCCCCATCCTCCCCTCCCTCCAACACCCTGCATCCAACTCCCCATCTTTCCCTCCCTCCAACACCCTGCATCCAACTCCCCATCTTTCCCTCCCTCCAACACCCTACATCCAACTCCCCATCCTCCCCTCCCTCCAACACCCTGCATCCAACTCCCCATCTTTCCCTCCCTCCAACACCCTGCATCCAACTCCCCATCTTTCCCTCCCTCCAACACCCTGCATCCAACTCCCCATCCTCCCCTCCCTCCAACACCCTGAATCCAACTCCCCATCTTTCCCTCCCTCCAACACCCTGCATCCAACTCCCCATCTTTCCCTCCCTCCAACACCCTGCATCCAACTCCCCATCACCCCTCCCTCCAACACCCTGCATCCAACTCCCCATCACCCCTCCCTCCAACACCCTGCATCCAACTCCCTATCCTCCCCTCCCTCCGACATCGTCCCCATGGGTAAGGCAGGGACTATTACATGTCGTAAGCTTAATGTTAACAGCCCATTGACCGACCAATAGAGTGAATTTTGTCTCCAACTGCTATGACTCATTCAACGTTTCATGTATTCACGAGTGAAAAGAAAAAGTGAAAATATCCAGCAGAAATGTGCTGGTTACCTCGACAGCTTTTGCAAATTTATCTCCATCTGGCGGTGTTTCCCTTAGTAACTGCATGGAAAAGAAATGAAACTATAAATTACTTAAGACAAACAGGCACAACTACTGGTAAATAACTGAATGCAGCCAACAACATAGTAAGTCCAATGCAAGATTATGAATTTGGACTTCGGTTTACAGTACATTAAAAACAGTTATAGGGAAAGACCCGTTTTGGTAAAAATATTCCAAAGAAATAACATTAAAAAATTCCAAACACAATTTTGTGTGGAATTTCTTGAGATTTTTCTGAACATTTACCAGAAATGTTAGTTTACCTCGTACACTTGAGACGTCATTTCCTTTACCCAGGTACTTTGTGACTCATTTAAGACTTGATTTGCACTGTATTAAATAAAAACAAATCAATCGATCAATCAACAAATAAAGTGATTTTAAAATAAATAATGTTGCAATAATTATCATCAGTCTCACCTTTTAAATTTGATGTTCCCAACAAGATACTGGTAAATTATTAACATTTGTACAAGGATCTGTAAAAACAAAAGCATATTATGCACTTATTGACTGTATGGGAGGGCCAGACAGGAAAATATTTGGCTCGAGGTCAAGATTTACAGCATTACTGCCTGTATGTACACCATGACCGATAAGCATGTTAGCATCAATAAGCATTTTATTATATGACCACCACAGTGCTACTGCACTGCTTCAATTTTCTTTCAGTTTTTCTTTCATTCAGTTTTCTTCTGTGCTTACAGCTTTCGTTCTCGCACATTTGCCAAGATCCAATGAAATTGTACCATTAATTTGAGAAGCCGGTAAAGTGTATTTGAACTATGCAAACTCCAATTTACAGAATTTTCTGAAAAAAACTTTAATCCAAGCATTAAATTTGTTAAATTCAGAGAAAATGTCAATGAAAATATAACTCAATACGTCAGTAAATCTTAACCACGCACAAAAAATGATAACAAAGAAATTGTTCCCAATATTTTCACTAATCCTAGATTCATCTGACAACTGGATCACATTGAGATGTTTCTTCAGAGCTAAAACACTCACAATCAGAGCTCAATCAGGTGAGCTGAAGGCTTTAGAAAGGCAAAGATTCTGGATAACCAAATGCGTTGGGTTTAAAATTGCAATGGTCCACTTACAGTTCTCCTGAAATTGCTGTCACTTAATTGAAGATCAAGGAGCTGGGAAGAGATTGAAAGGGATGTGGTACATTACAAAAAGGTTTTGCATAAACAACACTTTCTACTGATGGCATGAACCAAATATATGCTGTATGCCTTTTGCAATGTGGCTTCTGTTTTTGAAGGAGTTCACCAAAATCCTTGTTTGAAAAGCAGCAATGTGTGGTTCTAGAAAATGGAAGGTCATTGGAAATTCTGAGGAGGAGGGGGTCTCAAAATCCAAAGTTTTTAAATGAAACTATGAAGCTAAATTGGAATTTCAAGAGGAGTGGGGATGGGGGTTTAAACCAAAAGACCTTTCATGAAACTGGGTATGGATATTTTCAGGAACAACATAATGCAAACAGTACACTGAACAAAACAATTGAGGTTTATTGGTAATCTGAAAATATGTGTTTTAAGAATTATTTTGATGAGAAAATAAGTCACTTGAAAGTGGTGGGAACATATTTTAACAAATAGCGTAAGTTGGGAATATTAGACAAGGACCTGGGTTTTAGTGATGTCATTAGTGTGTTTACAACTGAGTGCGTCAACTTGTGGAAGGATTACCGTAAACACCAGTGTATAAGCCACACTTTTTTGCCTAAACTTTTTGCTCAAAATCGAGGGTGCGGCTTTTCTACGAGGATATCTGCAAAAGGTTATCATATTTTCCGCCCGTGATATAAGTTGACCAGACTTTTTGAGCCTCGAAATTAAGATTTTATTATTAGAGGTGTATAACATGGAACAATGAATATGGCTGAATGTGGTGTATTTTAAACCCAGGATCATCCCCTTCTCCGCCAGGTTTTGTTGTGTGATCTTCTGATCGAACACACAATTGACGTCACAAATACATGTAACTTTTTGGCAGTGCTCAAAATATCGCAAATTACAGGACCCCAGCATGACTTTTCAAACTGCTAAAAATAGTGGATCCTCTTCGCACAAAAGAGAAAAACAAGTTGAAAATTAAATTAAGGTTATATATTAAACAACATAAAACCCTAAAACAAAACGGTAGTAAAAGTTTCACTTCATGTGTACTTTAAATGCTTTTACCTAAATTCCATTAAAAACGACAACATAAGAGGCTTCACATATGGAAATAATTTTAAAATACCTTGATGTTTACATTAAGACCATTAGAAAGGCAGAAAAGTATGCTACCGATAGGTTTTCGCACCATAAATTTTGCCCTGGTTGTGCAATGTTTATATTTTTATTCATCAGTAAAGCAATTCATTTTACCTAGAAAATAATACAATCATGTTTATCAAGGTTACAATAACTATTATTATCACAAAAGGCCTTTTAAAAGGTAGATTTAAACAATCCTTTCTACAAATAGAAATGTGGTTTCAAAATATTTGTCCCATAAACAGAGAAAAAAGCAGAGAGAAAAAACATTTATCTGCAACAAAAAATCATGAAGAAACAAGTTTTGAACATATCAAAGCTGATGTAGCAGTAAGCAGCGCAGTTGCAGAAACAAGAGTTTAATAATGAGATGAAAATACTGCAAAAGGATGAACAGCTATTTTACAACAAGATCAGATTTAGTTACATGACAATTTAACAAAGTTAACCACCACAAGCTTAGCAGACACTTCTGGTCAGCAGTCAAACTCTCTAGTGCAGGCTCACGTGGAGCGTTGCAGCTTCATCTCAGCTAGGATCTTTAAGTTTTTCAAGTGGTTTTGAAGCGGTTTTTGTAGCGGTTTTTGTTTCAGTCTTTAGCGGTTTTTGTTTCAGTCTTTAGCAGTTTTGTAGCGGTTTTTGTTTCGGTCCTTAGCAGTTTTGTAGCAGTTGTCTTCAGCATTCCCCCACCTCAACCCACCCTCTATTTTTTCCTTCCACTGATTCAATCAGTGTGATGGGTTCCTGGAATGGGGGCTCATGGCTGGGTTGCGGGGATTTGCCAGCCATGGGGGCAGTATTTTTATCTAGGGGCTGGCTGGCCACAGTGGAAGCCCCTGGATATGCCCAGGCACCCACCTTCCATTTAAGCCAGGCAGTCGGTTAATTATACATGGACCATTAGAAAAAAGTATTGGGGAAATAAAGAAAAGCAATGGCAAAGCTCATTTCGGGAGCAAAATTACTAGAAAGACTTGACAAAGACCCTCTTGCCAGCGCCAAATTTTTTGCTTGCTGACTGCTACACAGAATGGATGTCAATGTAGAAGTTCTCAAAGTTCAATGACCCTCAATTACCGGCTCTATCAAATACAGAGCTGAAGAATGATTTTCCTTGCTGGTTCAAACAAATTTTGCAGCAAAGCAAACTGAAACGCAATGTAGATATTCACACCATAATTATGGCAAATTTTTGGCGCAAAACGATGCGGTTACACTCTTTTCCAACTCTATTTCTGGTCTTAATGTTAACAATCAAAAGACATGTATTTTTAGGATTTTCAATGTGTGAAATTTTCTTGTCCTTTCTGTTGCTGTTTTTAATGGAATTTAGGTCAATTGTTAAAAGTTATTATCAATTGACCCAATCCTGAATTGTTTTGTCCAGTGTACTTTAGAATACACTTTATTGGATACTTCAGGTAAAATTGCTTAATATACATTGCTTATAGTTCATTTCACATGAAAGTGCTGTATGTCATGTTTTTGCTTTTAAAATTAGCTTTTTATTTGTGATGGTGACACATTATGCTTGCCTGACCAGAATTGTAAAAATAAACTGCCATGTGCAGTGGAGAATCTAGGGGAGCCCCCTCCACCCCTCCCCCCTCCCCTCTCTCTCTGCATTGGGGTCTGAATTCATCACTGAGGGGTACTATTATCGCTTTACCTTTTCATTGGTAAGAAACTTGGCAAAGTAACGAGCCTCATCCTTGCTACTGTGAAGAAAACAAACCACATTAGGTTTACATGTATCATCACAATTACAGGTCCTGACTTATCAATTATCAAATTATCAAGAAATGAAACATAAGTGTATTATGTTATAAACCCCAATAACAAACTACAAACCACAACAAACCCCCAACATGAAAGGCCAGGTTGACCCAACCCTTCCATGGAACAAAGCCCTCCCCTGCCCTCCCCTCCCCTCCTCTCCCCTCCCCTTGGGATCATTGCAACACTCATTCACCGTTTTACACATCATTTTATTGACTATGTACCCCCCTTGAATAAGCACACCCCTCAGTGTTACTAAATCTGATACTGACATGTACCACTAGCCTCTCTTAAAAGAAAAGAAGTTGCCGGTAGAAATAGTGCATGAGCTAATAAAGGGCAAATCTTCTTTGCACTTACATGTAAATGCCAAGGACAATAAATTGGTCAAAATGCAAGCCAGTTTACTGATGTCGAAAAGACAAAAATTTCAAATTTAAGAAATAATCTCTCAGGCACTTGTTCAAGGAAATACAGCATAACTACAATTCTGGCCCATTTGTGATGGTATAGGTTCCACTTGAGAATTTATATGTAATACTTAACAGTATCACTCTCTTAGAGAGCCACGATTCTTTTGGCCACAGTTAACAGTTTCTGGCCAGTTCCAATTTGAAATTCGTTCTGTGCAGACTCAGAGTTTATTCCGCTCAATAATGATTGGCCAACAATTGAAAATGAACACTGTGCATGCTCAATAAATTGGAACTGGCCAAAATCTGTGATCTGTGGCACTGGCCAAAAGGATAGTGGCTCTAGGGACGAGAATGTTTTCAGTACCTTCCTTCGAGGTTCTTTAAGTCCCAAGCCTTCTTTTTCCATGTAACATGCTCTAACTTGTGACTTCTAAATACATTCAAAACTTGTTTTGTATTCTGAAAGCAAATTATGGCATCAATCAAAGGTAAGCTGGAGTATTTCTTGGTGTCGCGGAAACTACTGTTGGTTAGCTATTGTGTTGCGGTGTGGGTATTGTAAATTATTGTCTTTTGATTCTTTGTTTTACAGGATTTGGTAATCACAAAGCAACACTAAAAACTGCCGTAAGCTGTGAAGGTCTTCATGTTGTTTTGTTTATAAAATGAGAATCAGTTGGGAATCAAATTTGGAATGAATATTTTAAGTGGCCAATTTACTCTATCAACTTGGAAGGTAAGTTTTTTTAGTAAACTTCATTGGTGTAATACAAGTCTAAGAGAAAAACTTTACAATGTCGACAATTTCTGGGCATAAGTTTCAGTACCTATAAGACAAATGGCAAATATGTATATGTTGTGGTTCAAATTTTTCTTTGGTTTGAATTTTTCAAACCAGTTTCAATTTTTCGAACTGGTTACAAATTTTTAAAATCAGTTTGATTTTGATTTTTCTTTGTCTCAGATCTATAACCATATTCTGAGACCAAAGAAAAACAAAAATCAGACTGGTTTTAAATTTTAAAACCAAAGAAAAATTTGAACCACAACAGCTACACTTAACTATGGCATTGGTACATCCTGCAGATTTGACCTGCAAACTCTACAAGAACAGTTGGCTAATTTGCAGGTATGCCCCAAAAATATAAATAATCAGGGCGCGACAAAAGCGCTGTCCGATAGCCCGGGGCTAGTGAAGCGACCCGTCGGGCTAGTGTCTTTTTGTCGGAGTTTGCCCGACGGGCAAGCAATATTTGTTGCCTTTTCTCATCATAAAGTTAAGAATTAAAATAAGAAGTGTGTAATAAACAGTTCTCTAGTGAAAGTGAATGTGAGGAACATTTTAAAAATGTAAGAAAATATCAACGGGGAACAAAAGAAATGGAATTGAATGATGCGTTTCCGTAAATAATTATAATGTAGACCAATGTACAGTAGCGGCCGTAATTGTGTTCACTCCTCTGCTTTTAGGTCTTTAAAATCGCTGTTGTTTTCATTGTATTAAGTTCAAAGTAAACCAGTTAGGATCTGTCTTGTCGATTAAGACCGTTTTCTTTAAACAAGCTAGACAACTTGAACATTTCCCGACACAGTCGTTGCGTTAATTAATACTGCCGTGGATAGATTGTTTTTTCCACGAACGGCAAATATTTTTGCCGTCTGCTGTTTGCCATTTTCATGGGAAAGTGAGTAGTTTCAAGTTTCTCAAACTCATGAACATGTGAATTAACTTCGATTTTTCTAGTGGATTTATTTTACGATTCGAGGAAAAGTAAGGATAATAAACTGCAAGCTGCCGTTTGCCGTGTACGCGTAGAACGTAGACTTTCTCAAAGTCCGTTTTTCGTTTCTCGATCGCTCTCACGACTTCGTCGCTCGCTTCTCGCGACTTCGTCGCTAGCTTTTCGCGACTTCGTCGCGCTCTCGGGGGCTTCGCATGATCGCAGTCGACTTGTGGCAACTCGCTAGCGTAGAACGCCGTGCGTAATGTAATCTCTTGATACTCGCAAGCAAGTCACGTAATATAAAATGTGCTATTTTTGTTGTATCAAACTTCCGAAAGGGCTTGCAAGATATTTTACGTTATCCAAAGGCGAAAGACTTCGAGTAAGCGTACTAGTTTCATTGATCAATTGATCATAACTTTCATAACCTGCGCAAAAATAAGTTTTTCTTGTAATTTATAATTTATTCCGCAACATTCGCCGTCGGGAGCGAACACAGTTGGAGATTTTTTGCCTCTAGGTGTAATATTCATCCCTTGTTTAAATTTGTTTGTTTTTAATAATTAATTTACTTTTGGGCTAGCTCTTCAGAGCTCCGGGCTAGTAAACTAAAGTAGCAGCTTGCCCAAAGGGCAAGCTGATTTTTTCATTTTCATCCCACCCTGAATAATACATGTAAGTAAGATGATAATACAGGGTATCATAAAAAGAATACAAAGTTCTATAAACTACTAAATTATGTAATAAAAAGCATATTTAAATACATATAAATGTACTATATACAAAAGGAAATTGTTAAAATTTCTAAAATTATAAAAATACTGACAGTTAACTCACATCTGTGAATGACTTCCAGGCCGCACTGCTGTAACACTGAGTGGGGTTTCTGAAGTAATCTTGTAGCACCCAAAATTTCTTGTATAGATTAAAATCAATTGGGACATTACTGCTGCAAGGAAAAAATTCAGGATGGTAGTTGAAAAAATGGACTTTTTTAAAAAGACTCCTTTACAGAACAATTCCTAGAAGTTATTTCAAAAGAAGTAGTTGGAAAGTTTATAGCCTGCAAAGTGGTGGATTATTCAATTTAAGGTTGACTAAAAATTACATGTAAGGTAATTGCTTTGCAATCTCTTTTTACTGAGTAACATTTGGAAAAACATTTTAAAAGGAATATACCAGTCAGTGATAATAACACGGCGTTTTGACATTTATTTTCAACATTTCAACAACTACAGTGTGTACTCTTAGTAATTGTCAAACTGCAACATTTACATTTGAAAATGACGACATGTAGTCATTGAAAGGTCATGTTATTATCATTTATGTTCCTTTAAAATCTCTTTTTATACTAGAAAAATATAACAAAGTATTATACAATAATACAATTAACAGTGTTCGCTCTACTGAGAGATGATGGAATTCCAGGAGTTTTCCAGGATACAAAAAGAAAAATTCCAGAACTCAGAAAGTTTACAGCTTATAATAAATGGTCAAAACTTTAATTATTACATGCTTGCTATTATCCAGACCCTTTCAAAACATTAGCTTTTCCAGTACATGACTTACTAATGATGTGTTGAAAAAAGTTCACCAAATATGTCTATAAAATTCCAGGAGTAAGTGGAAAAAAAGAGAATTTTCAAGTAGGTCACCAGGGCTCTAGTTGTGTCGTTATGCAATGCTTCTTCTCACAAATGACTGCTCAAACCTGGACCGCATTACATGTATTTCCTTTCTAAATGGGGAGAAGCATTGCGTGATGACACAAAATAACAGCTGTGTAGGAGACTACCAGGGCCATGGAAGAAAATTTTCAAATTCCATGAGTTTTATGATATTTTAGCATAAAATAATAGTTAACGTTAAAAAGCAACATCAAATCTGAGCCCAAGATCATCTCTGTGGCCTCATCTCACATGTTGCTCCTTATTTTGCACTTGTCTTCCTTATTTGGCCCAAGTCAACCAAACAGGATAAATAATTTAACCTTTCTCAATCACTCTCATCTCAGAAGGCTGCAAGTTTCCCTGCAGTAAGATTGATCCCTCCTGCCCTCCCACACTTATTCATTGCCTATAGTCGCTTGCTAAGTTTGATTGATGGAAAACTTCTACTTACATTGTAAGTCTAATCTTCAATAAATTAAGGCCGGGGAATTTCTGCCTGTGGCACCCCTTCAGCCCTGTGCTGAAGCCCCGTCAGGAAGGAGTTATACAATACTTGCTGGACTGGATTAACTTGGCCCCAGGATATTACCCCAGCATTGGTGTCCACCTTACAGTACAGGCATGAGTCCACCCCATCGGCATGGCATCATGTGCCGAGGCCCCTCATCTGGTGGGTTTATCCGGTCGGTGGGTTCTATCAGAGCCTTGCCAGTATATTCCCTGCCAATTTATGCCCACGAATGAGTGTTGTCTTTTATTGCGTGTCGAAACATTAACCATGAATTCTAGGATTTGTGTTGTACAGTTGTAGGTTAAAATTACTTTAGGTTAAAAATTATTTCAACTAGGTTAATTTTTATTTTCCTTTGTCCCTGATTCACTAACATAATCTCAGACAAAGGAAAATAAAAATTAACCTAGTTTGAAATAATTTTAACCTAAAATAATTTTAACCTACAACATTTGTATGAAACCTGGATTAAGCTTTTGTATACTAAAACTCTAGAAAAGCTTTATTCAGAGTTTGCTCTCTTTTTTAGCCATACAACTGTATGTGCCACTTATACACGACAAGCACGATGATGATGACACTGAATGTTACCTTAAAGTTAATTCACCAGCTTCTCCATCGTCCACCTCCATTTCACTTCCTGTACTGGATTTGTCCTACAAAATAAACAATACATGTAGAGATATTCACTTCAAATGATTAGAAGGATGTAATTTTACTCTTTTAATTAAAGGAGAGATCTTTTCAAGACCACAGAGAACAAAATGTATTGAAATTGGCAAGATATTTTAACCAAATTATGTGAAACATGCCTCTTGTGCTCTTAACCCTTTTACTCTCAGAGTCAATTATGGAGACACCCATAATGTAGTTCTAACTTTTGAGTCTGTGGAAACTTTTAAGTTTAGCAACAAAAGTTTAGCGGGCGAGCAGTCCCATCCCGCCTTCTCCCTTTTCCCATTTCCCCACCTTTCAAAACAACTCTAAAATGATACTTTCGTTAATCGAGAGATAGCCATGTTGCCGAAGATGTTTTTCATCCACCAACTCGTCCCCTTCATGACATCAGAAAGCAGGTACACACACAGTTACCCTGGGAATCTCACACATATGATAGTTGGATTGTAAATTTCACTTGGTTTTATCCTGAACAAATCAATTGACGATTAGGTTTTAGGCTAAAATACACAGGACCGGACATAACTAATTGATGACATCAATGAAATCAATGAGTAATCAATAAGTAATCGATGGGTAATCAGTTGATTAGTCATTGATTTTTGCCGATGATCAATGAGTAATAGACCTTTTTACCGATACGGCGGCCATATTGAATAAATTAGATTTAAAGAGTATTATGGGATTCCCAGGGAACCATAATACTCTTTAAATCTAATTTATTCAATATGGCCGCCGTATCGGTAAAAAGGTCTTTTAACCCATTTGCTCTTACACCGGCCAAAACCGGCCGTACAATACTCCACTGCTTTAAAAAATTGCAACTTCCTCAATCGCGCGAACATTGCCCTAACTAGCAGTTCTGAGCATTGACTAGAAAGTCCCTCAAATTGAGATACCCAATAAACACAAAAAAGTCAGCGATTTTTGCAGAATATCAGCATTTAAATTTGGACAATAACAAAAATGACCGTTTTTAACGTTATAGAAGAACAACAAAAATCATGTTTTTGCCTTTAGTTTTTTTTATTCAAATCATCATGGCAAACCCAAAAGTCAACATTCACACCAAAATTCAGTCCTAGTCCTAGCTTAGCAGTGAATTTTTTTGCTCTTATTCGTTGCTCGGGCCGAGCTCTAGCCTCTCGTTCTAATGCATACTGACCTTGCCTCGATTTTCAATATCACCACCGCACTGCATGCTGGGAAAAAGCCAAAAATTTTGACAGCGCTCGATTCTTTCCGCACACATTTCATATTTATACTAAGTCCACAGCCACTCCGACCCACCGCCGAAATTTCACGCTTGTTGTATTCTCCTGTGGTCGCAACTTCCAAAATATGCCGCTGTAGGTCGAGAAATTCATCCAGAGTCGAGTCCCAGAGCCACTTCGTTTCCAGGCGGCCATTTTTCCAGTTCAACGAGCAACGAGCCAAATTGGTAAACAAAGTACAACACCTAACTCGCTTCATTGAGAAGTGGACTCTGTGTCGTGACATTTATAGTAGCATTGTGTTACATAAGTAGTTTTGTGATTTTAAAAGTGCGTGCAGTTTCAATTAATAGTTGTCAATCAAGAGGTTTCCATTTCAATCAAACCATTTCCTGTTGTGTACATGTACAATTCTCGTGATGGCAAAACCAGACAATAGAATCGCCAAATAATAAGCGTTCCCTAGGTTTCAAGGAGTGCCGCGTGGCGGCATCTCCAGATAAGACTCTGTGTACATTTCGGATCAGTTCAGACTATTGAAGACTAGAGACTAGAGAAGACTACCCGACTATTACTGTGATTTGGATACAATAAAGAGAAGTTTGTGAAGAACGGCCTGTGACTTTTGGCATTCGCAACACAGTGGCACCTCCGACGGGACACGAAACCTATTAACAAGTGGATCTCAACATGGAAAACCTTCAGACGGACATTGGAGGTAAACTAAAACTACTTAAATTTACTTTAGCGAAAACACAAGAGATACAAGAAACCGGGAATGCATTCGCTATCAACCGCCATCGCGAATCACTATGCGACATAGTTAAGCAAGTAGATAACTTAAAGCTACAAGTTGTCGAAGAAAGGTTTAAAAGAGGCGATCCTGACGAGGACATCGTGAAGTGGAGCCAGGAAATTGAGCATCAGGTCGCCGAAGTAGACACTAAGGTTTTGAAGTTGGACGAACTTTTGACTAGGACTAAATTAGAAGAAACACTAAAGGTACAAGAAACTGAAAAAGCTACTAAGGCGAAGGAGCGCGAAGATCAACTCAAATTCGAACGCGCACAGTTTGAGCAAAAACTTGAATACGAGAGAAAATTAGAAGAATCTAAGATGAATTGCACAATGAAATCCAACGAAGCGAAAGCAAGCAACACCGCTCCACATGCTAAGCTTCCCAAACTAACCATCACAAAATTCAATGGCTCACACACGGATTGGCTTCGTTTTTGGAACATTTTTGAAGCAGAAATTGACAAGTGCAGCGACGTGGCCGCAGTCACCAAATTCGCCTATCTTAAAGACTTACTGGAACCTAAAGTACGACAGGGGATAGATGGGCTCCCATTCTCCATCGAGGGTTATGAGCGGGCGAAACTAATTCTTAACACGAAGTATGGCAAGACTTCAGAAATCGTAAATGCATACGTCCAAAACATCATGGGGTTACCTGTAATTAGTGGGTCCAACACAGTGAAGATTCACGAGTTCTACGAGAAATTATCCTTTAATGTTCAAGCACTTGAGACACTCGGTAAACTTAGAGATGTCAATGGTTATGTAAGAATGTGCATAGACAAACTAAACGGAATTAGAGGGGATCTCGTGCGAACTGATGACAACTGGCGGGATTGGGATTTTCCGAAGTTCGTATACGCCCTTCAAAAGTGGACCGAGCGAAATCCAATACCTGTGAATGACAAGCTCCAGGGTGTCTTTCCAGCCAAACGACTCTTACGTGACTCGCCGTTGTACAATACACGTCAATTCGAGACGCATCAAGACCGTCAACGTGGGTGTATTTTTTGTGACAGCGCGCAGCACAGGCCTCATGAATGCCCTAAAGTACCTGACACGAGCGCCAGAAGGCAGATTTTCCTACAGAAACAGCTCTGTTTTAACTGTGCAGGCGATGATCACAGGATAACTGAATGCAGGAGCAGGAAAACGTGCCTATTTTGCAGACGAAGACATCACACCTCCATCTGTGACAAGGGCAAGCCAGACAACTCCATGACAGCTACGCAAATTGGCGAGAGTCCTGTGGTGTACCCAGTGGTTGTCGTGGAGGTCGAAGGGATAAAATGTCGCACTCTACTGGATTCTGGTGCCGGGAGTTCATACGCTTCGGCCGCACTGCTCGAGAAAATCGGCGCAAAGCTTCACCATTCCGGGATGCGCAAGATAGAAATGATGCTGGGTGCGACAAATCGAATGATGGAAGTTTATCGCATCAAACTTCGCTCGGTCACGCGAGACTTTGAGATAGAAGCAGATGTCACGAAAGTCGAAAAGCCACAACTGATGATGCTAGACAACCCACGTTACAAGAAACTCTTGAAGAATTACCCTCATCTAAAGGGCGTAGCTATGGATGACACTGACGAAAGACCCCGACTACCAGTCCATATTATCCTGGGAAACAGTGAATGCCCCAGAATCAGCACAACCGAGGCTCAACGCGTGGGAAGAGACTGGGAGCCAGTAGCAAGCTACACTAAGCTAGGCTGGACTATCACTGCGCCTGGCAAAGAAATCAACACCACCAACATGCTTCTCACTCAGACATCAAGAACAGACTACGAAGAACTGTGCAAGCTAGATGTTCTCGGACTAGCTGACTCACCTACCGGGGATCAAGGGGTTGTTCATGAAGAGTTCAAGGAGCAGCTGCGTAGGAGCGAAGAAGGATGGTACGAAACTGGTCTACCATGGAAAGGAAACCACCCTCCCTTGCCTTCTAACAAGGACGGAAGTTTGCGCAGACTGGCCAGCCTGGTGAAGAAACTAGAAAGATCAAACATTATGCACGATTACAATGCCGTCATCCAAGAACAGATTACCGAGGGAATAGTTGAGCGGGCCCCGCCCACTGTCAAAGGACCGAGGGAGTTCTACATTCCGCACAAGAGCGTCGTTCGTGAAACTGCAGAAAGCACGAAGCTAAGAATCGTGTACGATGCCTCCGCACGAGCCTGGAGCAGCGCGCCATCACTGAACGAATGCCTTAACACTGGTCCACCACTACAAAACAAACTTTGGAGTGTACTGGTCAGAGGCCGATTCGACCCAGTAGCCATCACAGGTGATATCCAGAAGGCCTTCCTTCAAGTGCGAATCAGAGCCGAGGAAAGAGACGCACTTCGATTTCACTGGCTTAAGGACGTGCACACGAGAGAAGTCGAAGTACTAAGATTTACTAGAGCATTGTTTGGATTAGCTCCTTCCCCTTTCTTGCTGGCGGGCGTCATCGAACAGCATCTAACTAGCTGGAGTGAAAAGTACCCCGATATCGTGAGTGAAATCAAGAAACGCCTGTATGTTGACGACTTGATTGGCGGAGGAATCACGATTGCGAAGGCGAGAGAAAACAAGACTGCGGCTACCAAGATATTCGCTGACGCAACCTTTCGATTACACAAGTGGCATTCAAACGTACCTGAGTTGGAGTCTGCTGAAACTGAACAGAGTGCCGAAGAACAAACGTACGCGAAACAACAGCTGGGGACACCAAATGGAGGAGCGATACTTGGCCTGCAGTGGGAGAAGCAGAAAGATGCTTTAAATGTCTCCATACCAGTAGAGAAAGCCGACAACACCAAAAGAGGAATACTGGCAAAGATTGCAAAGATTTACGATCCACTTGGAGTAGCGTCCCCCCTCACACTATGTGGAAAGTTATTCTACCGTGACGCCTGCAACCTTAAGATCGGTTGGGACGAAGAGCTACCTCCTGACCTTTCACAGAGGTGGATGAAATGGGAATCAAGTTTACCGGCGAGAATCACGTTCCCGAGAGCGCTGGTACAGTATCAGGAACCAATCAGCAACATATCCATCCATGCTTTCGGCGATGCAAGTGGTCTGGGCGTAGCAGCAGGTGCGTACACTGTCGTAACGCAAGCCTCGGGTGTCACGCAAGGCATCGTCGCCGCGAAAGCTCGATTAGCCAAGCAGGGTTTTACCATACCACGCCTGGAGTTAGTTGCCGCTCATATGGCAGCGAATCTGGCTACTGATGTAAGAGAAGCCCTAGAAGATTACCCGATTGATCAAGTTTACTGTTGGTCAGACAGCAAAGTTGCGCTACACTGGATAAGAGGTGAAGGCGAGTACAAGCAGTTTGTGCACAATCGGGTACACAAAATCCAAGAGAAAGATTGGATAACATGGAGGCATGTGTCCACCAAAGAAAATCCAGCTGACCTGGGGAGTCGTGGAGGACATGTCACGCAAGACAACTACCTTTGGTGGAACGGTCCGAAATGGCTATCGGATCCTAGTGCATGGCCCATGGATTTAACGACATCCGCGACCGCTGAAACCCTAGCAGAAGCAAAGACGGTCCGCGAGATTTTCAAGTTAGCTGATGACAAAGAAGCAGACGTATTAGAAGTAGTTTTGAACAAACATAGCCTCTGGAAAGCGTTGCGCATTAGCGCGTGGGTTACACGATTTACGCGTAACGCAAGGAGACCATCAAAGGACAGAAAGCGCGGACCACTGACAACAGAAGAACTAACAAATCAAAGACGATGGTGGGAAAAGAGAGCTCAACAAGAAGGCGCGAAGTTAGAGCAATTTGAGAAAGACCGCCTGCAGCTCAACTTGCAGTTAAACGACCAACAACTCTTTGAATGCAGAGGAAGAATACAAGGTGTATACCCAGTATACCTCCCAGACAAGTCTGTCTACACTGAAAAATTCATACAAGAAGCCCATGAAGTTACTTTACATAGCGGAACGCAATTGACAATGGCGAAGGTGCGAGAACAACACTGGGTTCCACGCCTAAGACGACTAGTTAAACGAATCATAAAGAAATGCCCAGGGTGCAAACGATTTCAAGCGACTGCCCTTGCTGTTCCTCCCCCTGGATTATTGCCGAAAGAACGGACCGAAGTATCATCACCGTTTCAAGTAATGGGTGTCGACTATGCTGGCCCAATAAAGTTTAAAGCTACCAACAAGCGCGAAGGCAAAGCGTATATAATCCTGTACGCTTGTAGTTTGACAAGAGCTCTCTACCTCGACCTGGTGAAGAGCATGGAAACTGGCGAATTTCTCCTAAGCTTGAAGGGACTGATAGCAAGGCGTGGCAGACCAAGCACCATCTACTCCGATAACGGAAGTACGTTTATTGGAGCGGCAGCATGGCTAAACCAAGTAAAGAACAGTGAGATTTTCAACGATTTTCTCGCGCGACACCAAATCACCTGGAGGTTCAATCTAAGCCGAGCTCCCTGGTGGGGTGGCCAGTTCGAGCGTATGGTGGGGCTGGTGAAAGTCGCCATGAGAAAGGCGATTGGAAACGCCTCCTTAACTTTTGAAGAACTGAAGGAGGTCATCCTGGATGTAGAAATAGCTCTAAACAGCCGTCCACTGTGTTACGTTGAGGACGACGCACAGTTACCCATCCTGACTCCAAACTCAATGCTATTTAGCCAGACGAATGTTCTACCCGAAAGAGAGGCACACTACGAGGGTGAACCACAACTAAGAAAACGGGCGAAGTATTTAAGGAAGTGCAAGGATGCAATGTGGGCAAGATGGACGCGAGAATACCTTCGCGGTCTGCGAGAACGTCACGCTCTAGCGCACAAAGAAACCCCCTGTCTGGTCCAGAAAAGTGATGTGTGCATAATCAAGGACGATAACAAAGACCGGAATAAGTGGAAACTGGGGATCGTGGAAGAGCTTATTACAGGACGAGATGGTATCGTGAGAGCTGTGAAGCTGCGTGCGGGGAGAAACTACCTGGAGAGAGCCGTGCAGCAGTTATACCCACTAGAGCTATCCTGTGACAGGCCTGAACTACCGAGAACACCATGTTTGAATCCTGAGGCATCTGTTTTCAGGCCGAGGCGAGATGCCGCAGTTGCTGCCGGATTACGCGTTCAGGAGTTAGCCGAACAAGAGCAAGACCAGTGACTGATGAACATTGATTTAAGAATTAGGATTTGTATTCCAAGCAAACTGAAATGAACAATGAACAATGCGTGATTTGTATTTGCTTCCGTGATGGAAACAAATAGGGGAGTGTGTCGTGACATTTATAGTAGCATTGTGTTACATAAGTAGTTTTGTGATTTTAAAAGTGCGTGCAGTTTCAAGTAATAGTTGTCAATCAAGAGGTTTCCATTTCAATCAAACCATTTCCTGTTGTGTACATGTACAATTCTCGTGATGGCAAAACCAGACAATAGAATCGCCAAATAATAAGCGTTCCCTAGGTTTCAAGGAGTGCCGCGTGGCGGCATCTCCAGATAAGACTCTGTGTACATTTCGGATCAGTTCAGACTATTGAAGACTAGAGACTAGAGAAGACTACCCGACTATTACTGTGATTTGGATAGAATAAAGAGAAGTTTGCGAAGAACGGCCTGTGACTTTTGGCATTCGCAACATCTGAACTACCTCCAAGCTTAATGATGCTCACCAGGCAGCTACTAAAGATGAAAAATGGCTGTGAACTTACCAAAAATCGTAGATAATTCATATTGGACCCTTTATTGCAAATCAACCAAGCAAAATGAGATCGTCACAATGACGTTTCCAGTAAACTCGAGCCTTCAGTGTTTTAGAACAGCAGCACTTTCAATGGCAACTTTAAATATGGAGTCACGAAATCCTATGGGGCGTGTGAATGCAGAAAATCGCTCAAAAACGTAAAAATTCTCAGGAGTGAATGGGTTAATGAATAATCGATAGGTCACAATTAATCACGATTGATTAGTCATTGATTGCATTGATTAGTCATTGATGACATTGATTAGTCATCAATGTAATCTTGTGGCTACACAAACCATACCAAATCGAAAATAAAGAAATAAAAAACAACTTCTTCAAGGTACATGTGCATGTCACAATGCAAACTTTGCTTAATTTTTGCTGGAAAATTGTATTAGATGTGCTGCATAATAATACATGTGTAATCAATTATTAAAATTAGTAATCGATGAATAGTCAACAGGTAATTGATGAGTAATCAATACCAGGCTTACCGGTAACTAATCAATGACATCAATGTAATCAATGAGTAATCAATGGGTAATCAATGAGTAATCAATAGCCCTTTTCACGGTTGATTTTTCTCATTTGCATTACAATGTTATCCAACGTGGATGCAAGCCAATTTCGGGCTAAAACTACAAAATAGCCCGAAATTGCCTCACATACTTGCTTGATTTCATTGTAATGCAAATGAGCAGAGTTAACCGTGAAAAGGGCTATTGATTACTCAATGAGTACTCAATGACTAATCAATGACCCACAAAATTTTTGGTCATTGATTAGTCAATGATGTCATTGATTAGTCATTGATTTGCATGAAAAGAGGTGTTGACAGGCCAGACATGACTTAAAAGCTTGTGATAACGTGGAACGTGACCTTTAGAGTTTTGCTCTAGCAAGTATACCCCCCCCCCCCCCCCCCCCCCCCCCCTGGAATATCCCCCAAGGATTTTCCTTTTTTGTATGAGATAAGGGGAGGCTCTTTTTATATTTCTCTTAGCAATGGTTGGTTCTGAATTAAATGCCATTTGCCCATAAAGATGTTTTTAAGACTAGGCAATGCTGGGTGGTACGTTGTTACGAAAGGCAGAATTCTTTTTCGCATGTTCTCCTTTTGCTGCAAAGATGACTTCCGTTCATTCAATTTTACCTCGGAAATTATTTTCTCAATGAGATTGTGAGTGTAACCTCTAGCACGGAGGTGTGCTTTGAAGTTGTTGATATTCTCACTGAATGATTTTGCTGAGGAATTTGTTTTTTAAAGTCTCAGGGCTTCACCTTTTCTGAGCCCTTTTCTGACCCCTGGTGGGTGGCAGGAAGAGAAATGGGTGTACTGGAAGGTCTCTGTTGGTTTAAAATGAGTAATCAATGACATCGATGAGTAAACAATGACCCACAAAATTTTTTGAGTTCGATTTATCATTGAGTATTGGCAATACTCAATGATTAATCAATTGATTACCCATTGATTACCCATTGATTACTCATTGATGTCATTGATCATTGATTAGTTATGCCTGGTCAATAGCATCAAGGAATAATTAATGTTATGAATGAGTAATCAATAGGCCACAAAATTTTTGGTCATCGATTACCCATTGATCATTGCAAATAATCAATGACTAATCAGTTGATTACTCAATGATTACCCATCAATTACTCATTGATGACCTTGATCATCGATTAGTTATGTCTGGACAGGATCAATAGTAGTAATGTGTACTGAACTAAACCTACAAGGGGACGAGTTGGTGTCACCATTCAACTGAAACCTCTTCGGCAGTAGTTTTGCAAGGTACCATGTGTTTCTTACTATTTTACAAACTTAAATTTGAGATTTTTTTTTGACACTCTTGGGAGTGAAAGGCTTAAACAGGAATTTCGTTTGGTCAAAGCCAGGGTTTCATACACAGAGTGCAAAGAAAATCGGCTTTCCAGCTGGCCCTCAGGCAAGCAGCAACTAGGATGTAGTAGCCAGGTCTTTCTTACTATTCTGTAATTTAAATTTCTTTACACTTTTTCCACAAAATAAAATGCCCCCCAAAATCTTCACTTGCCTGTCGAGCAAACAAAAGATAGAATCCACTGACCTGTCAAGAAAATCTGCTAGTCCCAGGCTATCAGTAATGACTTTCTTTTCATGCTGGTTACAATGATCCTTATGCCATTCATTCTTATTGGGTCATTGCAATCTGGGTACAAATAACTAAAAATTCACTAAGTTCAGTTTCTGTATTCAACTCACCTTCTGATCGGCTGCTGTTGTTCGTGTATAAGTTGTGATGTTTTCATAATTAAACTGACTCATCAAGTTCAGTCCTAAAATAATATTGAAAAAAAAAAACAAGTCAAAAATGCCAAATTTGTGATCAGTGATTATTAGTTTGGGTAAAAAGGATTTGGAATCGCACAGGTTGCAATAGTTAATGAAGGCGGAAAGTTAGCTGGGAAAGGGAAACAGCAATAAAGGCTAAAAGAATACAAAACACCAGTTTAGTGAAACTGATACAAAATGTGAAATAGGAAAAAAGCTATAGGTTTTCCACAAACTATAAAACAAAAACAAGACATACTCACCTGATTTTTCAGAAAGAGGAAACAGCCGTGCTAGAAACAACTGTATCCTTCCACAAAAGACTGTATTCTGTGATGTTGATAACCGACGCAAAAGATCTAAGAGTTAAGCAGACATATTAATAGCTATTACAGTAACTGTAAATCCTCTATTAAGCCCCCCCCCCCCCATCCTCTATTAAGTGGGGGGAGGGGGACTAAATAAATTTCTTGCATCAAGGGGAGAGGGGAGGGGGAAGGGTTGAGAAGGGGGGGGGGGGGGGGGGTTAATAGAGGATTTACAGTAACAAGGAAGGAAGTATTTCTAGAGATGAATCTACGAAAAGCACTATAATATACACATTAACAACAATATTAACCCTTTCACTCCCAGGGTCAATTATGGAACCATGAAATGTTGTCCCAACTTTTCAGTCTGTCAAAAAAACCTTATGGTGTGACCATTTAAATTAAATCTTCAGCAGTACTTTTGCATTGTACCATTTTTTTCCCAATGTCTTTATGAAACAAAATTTGGGATAATTTTTATTAAATTTTAGTCTTTGACATTCTTGCAAGTTAAAGGGTTAAAAAAACAATAGACTCAGTACTACTGCTCAAATACAGCATAAAGATATTCTTACCATTGCACATCCTAAGTAGAAGGTTTTTTCCCGCAGAAAAGAACATGGGCTGAAATAGATTGAAAGCAAACTTATCATTTAATTCACTTTAAGCTTGTTTAGTTTTTAGTTTTAACATGGTATTGTCTTGTATGGGAGATAACTTAGATGCATGTGACACATGATTTAAGATTACATGTAAGAAGGTACAATGTAACAGATTTCCATCACAATAATATTTTATTAATATTAAAACACCCAGACACTATGTAATGTGTAATTAAAAAAGTAAAACAATTGACTCACCATTGTCCAAGTAGAAACCCTCTCTTCCACAAATGTGAAGAGTGGATCACACTCCTCCAGTGTAATGCAATCAAACACATCACTCAGTAATATAAACACCAAGTTAGCAGAACAATGGCCTGGAACAAACCAAGCACAAGTGTTATAGTGATATTTCTCTGTTTACAAAGATTACGTCAAATTTGTTTTGTTATTCAAATTTGCCAACTATTAAACAAAAGAACTATTTGTTTCAATAGCCAATAGTTCTTTGGTTGGCACTTAATAACAGTAGTTGACGTAACAAGAAATAACGCTATTACATTGTTTTAATCATTACCTCAAGTAAGGATAAGGGGTTGTAAGGCCCCGTCCCACTAGGAGGATCTGGTAACCGGCAGTGAGAGGCCAAGTAGGCAGTGCTACACCGCCGGTAGCCAGCTTCTATCAAAACCCCTGTTGTCATGATTTACTAAGGCTGAACCTGGGTCAGACACAAGCTGTTTCAGATACAAGGTCTTGTCAAGCACAGGGTTGGAAACTAAAATTTAGAAGCACTCGCCATCTGGGCGAGTGACCTTCAAATTACACTCGCCCTGATCAGTTTTCTCTCGCCCAGTCTCCTCCATAAAATAATCGCCCCCACTTCTCCCCCCATGAATAATATGTGCAACTTGATCCTGAGCCGTTGCTGCAATAAATTTCGTGAAAGTTCTGCAAGCTTTGGTGTTAAGATATGTTGCACCAACTGTTAGCACTTTCGCTTCATCTAGGTCTCAAAGCCATTTAAAGTCTGAGAGTGACTACTTGTTTTTAGCTAAGGCATGTGCATTTCGAAATAGTAGTCTTAGCTTGCTGGAGTACTGCTTCAGCAATTGCTGCCTCGTGCTAGATATGCAGGCGTCTTTTCGGGGTGGAGTTTTGCCCTGTGATACTGGGTTGCAAGGACGTGGGCTGCACTTTTCTTGTGATAAGAAATTGATTCTGCTTTGAAGCTTGTGCACCCATCAATAAATTTTCTCGAGGTGAGAACATTTTGTGTTCTTAATGCTTTTCTGTGCTCAGTGCACCACATACAAGTCATACCTTTTTTGCCATTTTGCAACCATGGACGGTCAACTTGCCAATTTGGTGAAAATGTCCTTGTCCTTGTCTTTTCGTATTCCCGAGGAGCAGCAGTATTCTTATCACTTGCGGCACTGGCGGTATTATCACTAGATACTTTTGATACAGGAAGATATCTCCACAGTTTGACACTACCAGTTTTTTAACTCAGTGCATGAATGTTCACTCACCATGCCCTTAAACAGACCTTAACTCCAAATAAAAAGACAACAACAACACACTTACTTGAAGCAAAGTGAAAAAGAAACGGTCGGAAATTACCAGAGGTATTACTTTGTACAAGCACTCAGTCATGTAACAATCACTGAAGCGGAAGCCATTTTTGTCTGTTTACGAACCAGGTTTGTCGGAGATTTCAGAATGGTAAGCTGTTGGCTTGTGGACAGTGTAGATTATTTTTAAGTGGAAAGTAAAAAGTTACATGTATTTTGAATAATATATTCTGCATATTAAAATCGTACTCGCCAAACCGGGTGAGTGATCTTTGATTTGTACTCGCCCAACAGTTTTGAAACTCGCCTGGGCGAGCGGGCGAGCGCCAATGTCCAACCCTGCTAGCAGAATGGACTGATATGCATGTGGTGGGTAGGAGGGTACCCAAGAAGTGAAAAAAAGACAGGGCTTTCACAAACAAGGGTTTTCTGTTCCATCGGTGGTTGCCCATTTCTGGTTGATTATACCATTCCAGTTCTCCTATTACTAACAAATACATAATGTTAACTTAGCACACACATTATAATGCTCACCTTCTGTGGCTGTTTTGATAACTAAACCAATCAACAGTTTGCATCTTTCCATATTTCTTCCTTTTAGCTGAAGGATAAAAGTATAATGCACTATACACATAAAAATTATATTGTTTATAAATATATACTTTAAATAAATACTACAAATTTAAATGCTGTCGTCCCCAATAACCTTACAGTTCTCCATTGGGATAAAAAAAACAGACCTACCGCAATACGACTAACTTGTCATGAATTTGTCGATTGATGTTTTACTCACCACGGTTTCCTTTACAAGATCTCTGAAAACCTGATCCACCACCATTTTTTTCTCTTGTTCGCTAAAAAGAAAATATAAATACAATTACTGTACGTTGCTTTTCACTCACCAAAACAAATTACAACTACAGCGTATTTTAACCATCAACAGTCGGTGCACAACCATGAAGCTTTTATACCTTCCATCAGTGGTTTGTAGAACGGCGGTTAACTCCGCCACATCGTTGCAATCTTTGGCTTTGTTCACACATAACTACAAAGAGAGAACAATAAGGATGATTTCTTCCTAATCTTGAGATAGTTATATAGCTTGTGGAAGTATAAAATTACCGTAAAATGCGCCCTAGCTGCTTCAAAATCCAATTTCGCTTCGTCCGCCATATTTTTTTGCAATGCCTCATGGGAATCATTCTCACCCAGGCCACATCTTGCGTGACAAAAGAGAGCAAACAGAGGTCGACTGGCCACCGCGTAACCTCCAACTTACTCGTCATGAATCCGGAAAAATCTCCATTAGCGTAAAGGTCTGGGGGGGGGGGGGGGGGGGGGGGGTACTCGAGATAACCCTCCCCCCAGAGACAACTTTGCCGAGTGTTTATATGAGAAATGTTGTCCCTGCTGACCGAGTCAAAGTTGACCCTACTTAAAAATATTCAAAGCCGGCTGCGTAAATATTCAAATCTAAATACAGCTATCATATACCTGTTCTTTTGACTTTGTTTCAGTCATTCGATCACTGTGGGCTTCGCTGATTTACATTTTACTTCTTTATATATAAATGCGAATTTGTGTTCTTAAACCTAAAGCCGGACTTGGCTTTCCGTGACACGCAGAACGCCTTGAGTTGTCCCGGGTAGGCGAGCCAAAGTGTTTATATGAGAAAAAGTTGTCCCGCCGCCTGCCAGGGTTACCCTACCTGCCGAGGCGAGACAACTCGCCCAACCGAGTTGTCTAGCCCCCAGAGACGGGTCGCGATTCTCATGTAAACGGTTGGTTGAATTTTTCAAAGAAATACGTGAAAAGTTAGCTCGGCCAGGGTAACTCGGGGGGAGGGTTGTCTCGGGTACACGAGACCATGTAAACAGACCCTCATGGCCTGTCTACATGTATATGGTCTCGGGTACCCAAGACAACCCTCCTCCAACTTTGCCTAGTGTTTATATTGTTACGGTGCGAGATGCACCATGCATGGGAGATAGAATAAACTTTGTAGTCCAAGATGGCGTCAGAGTCAGTTTAATACTTTCTCACTCTTGCTCGAGGAACTCAACTTGGTGTCAGAAGAGGCAGCTTAAAACACCTCACGCTTCGTCGCCAACACTACAACTACAAACTTAGGAAAGTCGGCGAACTGTCACTCAACCCTGTTACTTATAAACTCGCTCGTGGCCGATCGCGAACACGAATCACATGGCGGAAAGCAAGCCCCCAAAACTAACGCTAACCGAGGACAAAGCAGCAAGCGTAAGAATCTGGCACAGGAAATTTAACGCTTGGTGCCTATTACAACGAGATTGGCGAGATACCAGCAAAAGTCCAACGACTCCCGAACTCTGGGTGGCTGAGAAAGCACAATGGGAAATTGCAGCATTCTGCCTCGCGCTTCCAGACGACGTGTTAATCGATGTTCAACATTTTTGACCGCACGACAATTG
Organism: Dendrophyllia cribrosa; assembly: GCA_024195265.1. NCBI lineage: Eukaryota > Metazoa > Cnidaria > Anthozoa > Scleractinia > Dendrophylliidae > Dendrophyllia > Dendrophyllia cribrosa. The sequence continues at coordinate 30,383,797 of JAJLRJ010000008.1, read as the reverse complement.
TAAAGAAACTGACCGATGACGAGCACAAACAACCGTGGATATACCAGTAGCGCCTGGAGGATCATTTCTTGGGACAAGACGATGTGATGCCGCAGAGGCTGGCTTTCTTCATTTGCATTCAAAACCCATCCGAGTCAGTCACAGACTTCGAGACCCGCCGCGAATAAAAAGCACAGCCGGCCAGAAGAAGATGAGATACTCGGAAATGACCAATCCATTACAGGAACTCATGTGTGACCGGCTATGCACTGGCATCCATAACAACTGCTCCTTCACCATTACAAAGATGATAGGAAAACCCCCTACACATTCGAGGAACAACTTTCCCAAGCAAAATCCTGGGAAACAGCACACAATACAAACATAACCATCATGCACTCTGCCACCTCCAAGGTAGAAGAACAGGTCCTCCACTTTCTTGACAAACAAGTCTTCTGTGCCACAGACAAAATGTGGATTGAGGGTCTGAATGGGGTTAACTGACTACTGACAAATGGGCAAAAATGCAACTGACAACTGACAAACAAGGTTATTTTTTACTGACAACTGACAACTGAAAAATAACTGACAACTGACGCATCTTACTTTCTGTCTGATAACGTACTGAAAAAATCCTTCAAAACACCTAAGAATCCGCACAAATCGTTTTGCTCGCAACTTCCGGTTGTTGCAGCGTTACACAGACATCACGCTTTCACAGCTGTCAGTCAATAGTTGGGGCATGACAAGCCTGCTGTCGGAAGAAGGAAATAGTGAATTGAATGGTACATATAACGAACCCATGCAAAACACATACATATTTTTATACAGCGACAAATTTAAACCCGGGTTTTATGAAAAATGCCCCGTAATTTTAGGACCTTCTAGCGATGCAGAGTCCTGGCGCCCTTGAGGGCTAGCCCCATTTTCGCCCTGTAAGACGGGTTGAAGTTTTCGCTCACAGCCATAGCCAGAATATATATATATGTTTTTAAAAAATATTTATATACTTTGATGCATAGAGATGGAGGAGGTCGACCCTGAAAAAAATCCTCTTATGGAACATACGGATGATCGTGACGATGACGATGACGATGACGATGACGATACTCCACTCCCAGAACCCGAACCCGAACCCGGAACTTCGGGTGAATCTATTCCAATGCATACAAGGACTACTACAATGAATCGCCCCCAAGAACGTGGTTCACGCACGGATGAAACCTCTTTCATTGAGGGGGCCCCTTCAGGGCGAGTTTTGACCGCAGAAACTTTACGGATACAGACGGCGAATGAATTAATACAACAAGAATACCCCCAATATGGCAAAAATGGTAAATTCCTTACTCTGAGGGTTTCTTCGGGAAAAGTTGTTGTTGTTGGTCCAAAGCTTGGTGAGACACCGCTCTTCAAAGCTGATGGGACAATTAACCCAAAGATATCAAAAACCGATATGAAAATCCTTGGGCCAAAGAGAACAGAACTAATCCAGCATAAGGATAATGAGATTGCAGAGCTTGACAGGGTGATCCAAGAATTCGAGAGGGTTGCGGAAAATGAAAATGAGGAGCCTTCTACCCGTGAACGAGCCCGTGACAAGATCCAAGAAAACACCGAGATAAGAGACGAGGTTGAAACCGAGAGAGAGCACCTTGAGGAAAAACTCCCCCTTCGCGAACGGGTGAAAAGGATTTTCAAGAAATATGGGTGGACCTTGCAAGCGGTTGTTCTGGCTGCCGGTATAGTCATAGGCGCTGTGACCCTTTCTGCAATGAATGCCTTGAAAGTGGGTACAAAGGCTGTTGGAAATGGGCTTAAAGAGATAGGGAAGAAGATAGCCTCCATCCTGCCTGGCCTCATCGGCTCGATCGTGAGCTTTCTCTTCAAAGCGGCCGGCCAGGTTATCTCCTTTCTTGGCGAGAATGCTTGGCTGCTAATCCTCGCCGTGGTGACCTTCTTGATAGGAAAGACAATCAAGAGGAAGCGTTAGCGCGGCGTTAACGCATCCAGACAACAAAGACTGCCAAAGCAAGCGCACCCACAGCAATGAGTGCCTTGTTTACGTGATGCATGTCAGAGTCTTTTGTGCTCTCTTTTGTGGTTTTCGGCGCGCTTGGGATCTCTGGGGTCGCGGGGGTTGCGGGGGCTTCTGGGGTCTCTGGGGGTGTCGGGGTGCTGTCACCATTCTGTGCCTTCATTGCCTCTTTATGTATCGGATTAGAAGGGTGGCTGGTGAAGCGGTGTGTTTTCGACGGCCCGCCTTCCATGTGAGTGATGCCTACTTTTTTTGTGACCAGGTTTACATCATTGTTCACACCCAGCTTCATCCCTTTCGTTGCCACTTTGAGATTGTTGTTGTACCCGATCACGCTTTCTGTGTTGATAACCATGCGGGATGGCATGAGCCAGCTTCCAGGAGCGGTCGCAAAGTTTAGACGCACCTTTGTCTCTTGGATAGCCTCCTGGTATCTTTGCACGCTCTCTGAAATGTCGTTCAGTCTTATGGCATCCTCTAGGAGTATGAGGAATACTCTCTGCGTTTCGAACGCTCGGCCTCCACTCCCAAGAATACTGCTACGGGTATTGGCTTGCGCGCCCAGAATGCAGTACACAAAGGCCTCGATTGACTGGTTCAGGCGCGCAAGTCCTGGTTGTGGGAGGCCCTGGGCATAATTTGGCACAAAATACTCGAACTGACTCTGTGCGCCAGCGTCGTTGCGAATGAAAGATATTCTATCTGCGACAAAATTACGGGCGCTTGTGTCAGCCATACGCTCTTCCTCGAACATAGCCTTATCGGGCTGGTTGAGGTAGCCATAGTTGGTAGAATTACCTTTGACGTACACATGGCCAAGACCGTGGTTATTGCCATGTGTGAAACGGAAGTCAGCACTGGGGTTAACACCGAACTCTACGCAAAGCTTCTTGTATGAGATGAGGTTGAATTTGCTCTCTCTCTTGTTGAATGTGGGGTCGTCTGGCAAAGCGCTAATGCTCTGTTCTCCACCCATCTTGAAGAGCTGTGGTGGGAGTGAAAGACTGGAGTTCTTATCAAACAGAAGATCGCGCGAGATTCCGCAGCCGGTTGTTGCACACCACAGCGCGAAATTCAGTTGTTGTGGCCACTGAAAAACTCAGGTTAGGCCCACCAAGCCACTTTCTGGCATATTTCGCGGTTGTGAACGTAATCTGTGTGTCTCTGAAAATATTTCTGTATTTTGTTGTGAAATAATCAGTTGGCGTGACGTAAATCGTTTGCTCTTCGTCGTTTAGGACTTCGCCAATCATCATATCTTTGCTTATTGAGGTGTTGAAATCAACAGCTGGGATTGGCTTTTGTGCATTTCGATTCAACGTCAACTGATCGGGGAAATTGCTATATGCCACTCCAAGAGCGTCTTTCATGGCTTGAGTCCAATCTTTGTGGGCTATTTCTGTAACGAGCGCCCATGAGCCTGGGCCCTCTTTGTAAAGCACTTCCCCTGTGGCGGTTTTGTGGTCGTCGCCAAAGTCGACATGCACTTAAATTAAAAGTGGGACATATTGGCGTGAGGGAAACGGTTTTTGAAGTCTGATATCGCCTTGGCCTTGGCCGCAGCAGAGAGCTTTGCTGCTTCTGGTGTTTTCATCCAGGCTCGTGGATCTGGGGGTGGCTTTACATGGCTATAGATCTTTGGGGTTGAATTAAAAGGGGGTGGGAGGCCATAGTTGTGGCCGCCAATGTTTAGACCAAGATTTCAACTAGGATTAAATCCACCGGGCCGTCTGCCAAACATGATTGTGTATATATAATATTTTCAAAAATGTTATGTATACACAATGGTTGTGTTAACAATCGTCGCGCCTTCTAACCCTCACACAATCTACTTCGAACACGCGCTTCCAAAACCTAGTTACATCCGTCTCATCTCAGTCATCTCTTGTTCGTTTTTCAATTCGTTTTTCAATTCGTTTTTCAATTCGTGGAATACACTCTTGAGTCTTTGGCAAAAGAATTAGAAAACGTATTCGGTGGTGCCAATGCTAATTATAAATTAGCAACTGAGACAAACACGCCACTGGGGTCGATGATAATTTTTAAAGAATACCCGGAAGAGGTTAAACTAGACCATGATCTATCTGAATTGCTTGGTATAAGTCCTAAATTGCTGTGGCCAACAACATTCGTCAAAGGATTAACGTCACCAAGCACTTACTTTATCCATTGTGATCTGGTTGATAAAAAACAAAACCTACTCAATGGGAAGCCTTCGACAGTTTTGGCTCGATTTGATGTTCGTGGAAAACCGTTTGAGAAAGTTTTCTACGAAACAACACAGCAGAACATCTTGCATGACACCTCCTCTGACGATTATGTAAATAGCATATCACTGTCAGTGAGGGATGAGAACAATGACCTCTTCGACTTCAATAACAAGTCGTTGGAGTTTGAAATAGAGATAAATTAAAAAATATATACATACCCCCACCATGAGTTCTGCCAATGTACTGCTTCCATCGGCTCCGGATTACAACGATGCTCAACCGCTCTACCCATCCCCAAATGGAGATGACTTCCGTCTCAAAAAAATCTCAGACCTGCAGAAAGAGCTTGAGTCAGAAGCCGGCCACTATAGACAGGTCGCTAAGAAGTACAAACGAACCCACTCTGTCACGGTTTCACTGTTTGCCTTGGTTTCATCTCTGCGGGCTTATCATCTGCAACCTTGGCAACAGCCTTGACAGGAGTTGGGATTATCGCCAGCCCTCTTCTTGCTGGCATTGCAACTGTTTTAGGGGTTTCATCAGCTGGCCTTACTGCATTCAGTAAACGGCTCGAAAGGAAAATCACCAAACATGAAAAGATCTACACACTTGCCCTTGCTAAACGAAACTCTGTCAATGAGTTGGTTTCAAAGGCTCTGACGGACAAGCGAATCAGCGATTCAGAATTTTCAATCGTTATGCGTGAGGTTGAAAAATATCACGAACTGAAAGCCTTGATTCGCTCTGGTGAAAACAAAACAGGTGGACAAGGAGGCAGGCAAACTCCAGCGCCGGATCTTGACAAAATCAAAACCGAGCTTCGCAAAGAAGTCAAGGAAGAGTTTCAAAAAAAGATCAATCGTCTCACAGCTGTGTCCAAGTCAGATTTGAAAGATTAAACTCAGGTTTTAATCTACAAATCTTGAGGGAAAAATCCCGCCACACCTAGGCCCATAAATTCCGAAGCGCCCCCAAAAAAATTTTCAAAAAATAAATTCCGAAGCGCCCCGTTTTTATTTTTTCAAAAAAATAAATTCCGAAGCGCCCCAGAAAACCTTTTTTCAATAAAGTTGGGGCGCTGCGGTATGTTCGCAATTGAACATTTGTCATTTTCTTAAAATAAACATGACGGAGCGCTTTATCACGCAACTGTCTATTGTTAGACGTATGGATGAAAAGAGAGAATACGAGACACAACTCTCTGTCTTGGATCTCAAACATAAACAAGTCATGCTGCGTTCACTCACTGGCAGTGACTACACAACAGAACTTCACCGCTCACAACTACCAGAGAAGCTCTATCTCATCTTCGAAGCTCTTAGTTTGTCAGCGAGACAAGAACTAATCCAGCAATACAACGATATGAGGTTTGTTATCACTTTAAATAGAACAAACGAAACCATAAAATCGTGTCAAAGCTGTGGCGGCTCATTTTCGCTAGTGTTTGAATCCGCAGAACTCGTCTGCAGAGAATGCCGCCGCATTGAAATAATATACGGAGCTGCCTTTTCTCATAAGTTGAAAGTTGATGTACAAGAAATTATAAGTTTAATTATCGGCTTTATCAGATACTCGGAAATAACTCTTTGGAAAACATAAGCGACGACGAAATGAAGCAAATTAACTTTGTTTACTCAAGCATAAAATATCATCTTCCAAGCAGAATATCTTATGGGTTCGTAATTCATAAAATCTTAGATCTAATTTTACCAGAAGGGCCAAGAAAATACAAAATTTTATCTTACATAAGACTTCAGAAGCTCGCTACACGTCTAACAAATGAATGGTATTGTAAAACAGCCATTCATGCCGCGGGCATTAATAATCCTGCTCAAACTTATTCATAAGAAAAGTAAACATTTGCTCTTCATCTCCGACGTTTTCCTCTGGGCTGCGATCGATTTCGGCTACCTCTTCAGAGTGCTCGGTTATTTTTTTCGAAGGCTTGCCAAGCTGTTATGAAAGCGTTCGACTGACCTTTAGATATTGCTCAAAAAATGTGGTTGCTTTGGGGCCCAAATCTCAGTTATATCCAGGAGCTTCCAAGCGAAGACAGCCACTGGTTTCGGGCCTTCTGAACCCTGATTCGAAAACGCTTTTTGCATATGGGCGTAACGCAAAAACTCATCGTCTTCGTCCTGTTTTCTAAACGACATCCTTACCTTGCCATAACAACACCAGATATCTTTCTCCGCGATGGAAGACATAATCCTCTCAAACAATTGTTTTGATTTGAGTGAACCTATATCAATGATTGTGTCTTGCTTTCTGATTATATTCCGTTTGCTAAATAAATAACAAACTCCCCACGCGAGTGTTGTGTTGCCCTTCGTCATATACTTGTTTCCTCCGTTTAGAAAGTGATTGTGGGCCAAACTAGAGCCTAGCTGCTTTAAAGAGCACATTCTAAAGTAAGCGTCGACAAACAGGCCTTTGTTTACCATGTCACCACTCAAAGCAAGGCCTGTTTGTATCTGATCGTTATAATAACTAGGAATTCTATTCATAGCTATTTTCCGCTTGAACGGACATTTGAACTCTAATAGAGTTAAGTTGTTATCTTTGTCTAAATAATAGCCGTCTGGGCTTCAAGTGACCTTTCGATAAAGCGGATGTTCTCTTGCTAGATTAAGAGAGATGCTGTGGCCAAAAACGGAAACAGAGTGTTTTTGGTCAAAATACTTGCGTATAAGCGGCTCGAACAGATTGCCCCAGGTACAAGCTGCATTGTTGAGCATATCTGTTGGCTGTATTTTCTTTATGAGCAAGCATTGCCGTGATTCAAACGGAGACGATCCTGTCAAGGCAGAGATCTCTGATGCACCGATGGTGTTTTGTCTGGCTCTCACCCAGTCGGCGCTCTTTTGTTTTAGACCAGTGTTCCTCGATTTAAGAAAGTTCATGAACACTTGAGCAGTCGTCATCATTGATATACAAAGGGTTTACATTTCTTCAATTGGTAATAACCACTCAACTCCGTTTGAAACGTTGCGAGTTGTGTCTTACCATCGAGGTAATCCGAAACAAAGCTTAAATCACGGATCCTATGTAAAGGATCAAGAGCCTCTAAGCTTTTGTTTTTAGATGGCTTTTGTTCTTGTTCTTGCTCGTTAAGCCATGCATTCAGCTCATGCCGGCTAATGCTTGAGTTTGCAAAAACTTCTCGAGTAGCCATCGGTGGTGCTGTCAAACCCGCCTCATGTTTGAGAAGAGCTCGAGGATTTCTTTTCAAAGACGGGCAGCCCTTATTTGTATGATTATAAAACGTTGACACACACACTCTTCGTTCGCAACCAGGGCAAGTGATTTTTAGTCGAGTTACCTTAAAGTAATTAATAGAGCGTTGCATGGTCGTGTATGAAAGGGTGGGTATGCATGCGTTCAAAATTCTTCGTGCATTCGCCATTGCGGTGTATACAAGGGGTATGCATTTCTTCAATTGGTAACACCCAGCCCTTTGGTGCTCCATAGGGCTTCGTTTAGGGGCCTCCTTGGCAGTTATGTTTCGGTTGCCCAATTCCCACTAAGCAAAATGTCTGCAAGTTGTTGCGGGGACATTTCTTCAGCAAGTTTCTTAATATCTAACCCAACGAGCCGGAACTCGAGCGGAGGCGCCAGTTGAATTGGTATATAAGGTGGTGGTAATTCTCCTATGCAGCAGTTTTCAGAGCATACATCATTTTGTGGTAGCCTTTTATCTGGGCCACCCCTTTTCTTAAAAAGGCGCATTTTTCCACCACGACGCCTTAAAAAAGATTTTTTTCCTTGTCTCATCGCGGTATATACAAAAGGTATGCATTTCTTCAATTGGTAACTCCCGGCCCTTTGGTGCTCCATAGGGCTTCGTTTGGGTGTATGGGGACCTCCTTAGCGTTTTGGTTTGGTTGCTCTAATCGGTTGTTGCCCTTATGAGTCTTTCGCTGATGTAAGAAGGACGGGGGCAGGCAGTAGATATATAAGGATTGTTCTGGCAAAGCTGTTTTAAGGTTTCCCAGGAGTGAACCAATCGGAAAATAAGGGGTTCGTTTCGGGCAAAAAATCGGGGTCCGAACGAGTGAGGAGCCCGATTTTTTGCCCGAAACTAACCCCTTATTTTCCGATTGGTTCACCCCTGGGAAACCTTAAAACAGCTGTGCCAGAACAATCCTTATATATCTACTAGAACTTTAGAGCGTTTTTGGAGAAATTCCGCAAATAATTTTAGCCAATTTTTCGGGAATTTTGTATCTAAGCCTATGATGGAACGAATTGGCATATCTGTCCCCGTATAATATTTCTTGTTCAACGCTTCGCGTATTTACGAGATAAAAACAGGAGCCATAATCGGGGAGGTCGAACGGCGAGCAACGAGCGAGAGCGGAGCGTGACGCGTGAGTCACGCGAGGACGGCGAGAAAGAAAGTTCCCAGGAAAATCGCGTGGTCTTCGCTAGAAAAAAGGGATGTAACATTTCCTCCTGAACTATTTAAAAAAAGAAACTAACCTGTTTTAACAGCAGAGAAATAACATACAAGCATTGTCATTGTTAGCAACTGCTGAGCCTGACTCTGGCACTGGCTCACTGGCTCACTGGCCCACTGGCTCTGGCACTGGCAGCGTGACAAAACTCGACAGTCAACAGGTGCTTGTACAGTGTGTAATAAAATATTGATTTAACAAAGTCCATCTTGAAAGACATGTTTCCGATTTAGACTGACTTTCTGATGATAAAATCCCAGTCTGAGAACAAACCACAAAAAGGATCAATGTGGAAATATCATCAACAGTTAGCCACTTCTGTTTGTAATGAGATATTTAAATTATCCATTCCTTTTTGTACTGGTGGCCCGGTGTATTTCACAGGTGTGTTCTACGTCGTTATTTAATGAAGCGACAAAACTAAAGGATTCCAAATCCGGTAAATATTTTTAGATGTTTATTGTTTTGTTTATCACCTATTTTTGTGTTATCTTTTTGTTAATATTTTTTTAGAAAAGAGGCGTTGTTTTAAGTAGGTCGGCATTACACAATTCAAATATGCAAGCGATCAAATATTATGTAGGTCTTGCATTGGTCTGTCTGGATATTTTTTCACACTTACCCGTTTTTATTTGAAAACGACGTTTTAGCATTGAAAACGCGATCTCCACCTAGCCGAAGAGAATCTCCGGAGAGAATGTTAAAAACAATTCGTTTTCAGTGGTTAAAAACGCCGCATTGGTCTAGACCAAGACCATACGCGATGAAACGTACGAAAATTTATGCGTTTTCAAATGAAAACGCATTAGTTTATACAGTGCCTGAATTTCACTTACGCTTTAGTCTGGAACAATCGGCTTAGCAGCTGCCAAGTTTCAGGTTAGCATACAGTGTATGCGTTTTGTTTAAAACGACTGATAAAAGCATGGCCTCTATATTTTACAAATCATGAAGCGCGCGAGGAGTGAGACAACGAAAAGCCAGCGGCCGCGCTCGTTCACGCGCGGTTCGAGGCTGTAGAAATTCACTATATTCTTTGATATCGTTACTGTGTTGCAGTGAGCTGCGTTAGCGTAAATTTCATCAATGAATACAAGAAGCCAGTAAGGATCTGGAAAACAATGTCCAGGACGAGATTTAAGGGATTTATTATCCCTGGAAAAACCTATAAGCTGAAAACAATGGTGGCCAATGAGAACAAACCAGTTGTTTACCACGCAGAAGCATTGGACGGAGATAAATCCACCCAACTCTTGCTAGATGGACAGGAGTCCATCTCTATACTACCCTTTGACTGCAATGACAAATTCTTCAATATAACTGTCACCGCTGCACCTCAGCAAGGCGGCGGTAAGTAGTATGGACCATCTTCAAAAACAATTCACCGTAAATCCGCTATTAAGTTCCCATACACCTTCTCTAATAAGCCCCCCTTTTTTGAAGCAAGAAATTTATTAAGCCCCAGCCCACTCTGAGTCCCCATCCATTAATTACTTTCTTTATGAACTTGAACAATTCTCTTGGTTTAACCAATTTATGGGGTTCCACTGCTTAATTTGCTTTTTCGGGATACAAAAGTGTGTTGCAAAAATTAACAATATTTTGTTGTAATAGCTTTTGCAATGAAGCCTAGAAACCAGATATAACGAAATATATTTCAATTTCAAAGAAAGTGGCTTTGTTAGCCTGAGTGATATTCACTGGATTTTTCCACTACGTTACTTTTAGAAACTGAACTCCAATAGAATGAATTCTGTGCTTTACCAGATAGAGAGTGAGTTTGGAGCTTACATCGGAGCTATTACACTGTTTACTTCACTTTTATACTTTTTTCTAAACTTGAATTGTGTTATGAGAAAAATAAGAGGTTTTCTTCATAGGCGTGTTTAGCTTGTTGTCATTTTTAATACAAACATTTGTTTTCAGACACACCAAGGAACCTTCTAAGCAAAAGTCAGCTAGTAAATTCGACAGATCATGAAGGTTGGTACATTTATTCGGATAATGTCGACATACCGTACAGCCTTTGGGGGCTCGCTTGGGCTTGCAACTTTCGGAAGTTCGTTACTTTCGCGGGGGGGGGGGGGGGATGTCTATTTTCGGGAAACAAAAACCGTCAAGAGAACATATTTGGACACCAAAAATAATCTCTTGAAACCGTTAAATAAATTAAATAAAGACGGTGTGAGCTCCTTTTTCCCTGTGAAACCAGTTTGACGAATCCCCAACCGGTAAACTTAAATGAAGCGCGAGCATTTTACTGTCAGCCAGAATTGTGAATCAACATGTCATATAAGTAATGTGCCTTGTATCATACAGTCGAACCTCTCTTTTTGGACACCTCTCTAGTACGGACAGTTCTCTTGGTCCCGAAGATACAAAAATTCATACATCCTCCTACCTCTATAATACGGACACCTCTAATCAAACGTAAACAAATATTCGTAAAACACTTTTCGTTGCTTGCATTTTTCAGTGTTTATTGTTTTCAGTGTTTATTGTTTAAAGACAATGTCACACGACAATGTCACACGGATTTTGTTATGTTTTCCTCAAAACTGCACTAAATATCAGTGTAAATATTAACAAAGTACATTTGCTTATACATGAAATTGATCTTAGAACATGGAGAATAAAATATCAAGTGATAACTCGAAGGAAGTACAAACCATAATCAGTTTTTAGCAGATTTTTCCAAGACACGCGGGAAAAACTTGAAAAAATTGGCCAGGTTTTTGAAGTTGCAATCCGTTTCCATCCTGCCCATCCACAGCCATCTGTGCACTCGTAAAGTATTTGTCAACAAAACTGGACCATTATGTTTAGATTTTTAGTGATACAAAAGTGACAATAGAAAAAGGTGAGATTGCCAGTTTAAGATCGTTTAACAATAAGCTCCCCTGATCCTCTTGTAACAGCGCCGTCCACCCTCCCCTCCCCTCCCCTCCTTATTATGTCTCATCCTGAAAACACTACACTTTTTCTCCGTAGCGTGTCTTCAGTCTCAGGGGGGAAATTCAGATGGCTTATGTTGTCATTTCCCGTTCATTTACAAAGGTGTCTCTTACGGCACATGTATTAACAAAGACAGGGAGGTGCTCTGGTGTGCTACAACCGACAACTATGACAAAGAAGGCACGTGGGGCTTCTGTTGATACGAAGCACTTCGCGTTTGGCAGTGGCTAATTAAGCTGTATGAAGGGGTATTCTGTTGGAGCGTGTCCATCTTAAAAGATATTGGTCAACATTAATTTGGTTACTTTTCAGTAACGGGCTGCAAATTTAGTTTGCCTCAAACATAATGGCTAGCGGTAATAACCGTCAAGACATGAATAACGGTTCAAGCCGCCTGATGATCACGTGACCTTTTAATGACCAACAGGGTCCTGGTTCGTTTAGATTTGCTAAGGTCTCTCTGTGTTGGTATAACCTGATAAAACAGAAATGGAGAAATAAATAGCAAAGCAAAACACTTTGTAACGAAGGAAGCATTATTTCCTTGTTCTTCTCGTTAAAGTTTCTCCACTGGGTCTTTCGTAGTGGCTCAGTTTAAGGTCAAAACGTGTTCAGAAACGGTCAAATACTGTTACATTTTATAATAAAGGTTTCAACTCGTCCCCAGTTGTCTTCCTTATGGTTACCAAATATTAATATGAAAGCACTTTCGTGAAAGGTGTCACAGATGGTTAAATCATTGAAAAAAGGAATCCAACTTTTCTTTGGATAGGTCAATAACGGAGCTTGCCAGACACGACGGAGGCGGGAAATGACTCTAGAAAAAGATATTCAAATGGGTTTCGCATTTGTTTACGTACCGTATTTTCTGGAATAAACGCCGGGTATAATAGAGGAAGTTGTAAGTAAGCCCCTCAAACGTTTATTTGTGGTATAATAAACTTAAGATTTAAGGGCAAGGTACACGGCTGCCAAGAAAAACGAATTATAACCCTCTCTTAAAAAATGGCGGGCGAGAAAAAACTGCTGATTCAAAGAAACGCCGGGTCCACAAGGCCGAGTTTGAAATAAACGCCGAGGGCGTTTAATTGAGAAAATACGGTATGTTCTGTTAAATATTCAATCAGTTATCGCTTTCTGCATGCATGGCTCGACTGTCTCATGGCTCATGTTATTTGTTCTTTTAAAGGCCCAGTATCACCCAAAATGCATTGCACGCCTAATGCCTCGACGACGACGAGCGAGCTTGTCATTTGAAAACAAAAACAAACGACCGCAAAGCCCAATGGGTGATACTGGGCCTTTAAGTTTTGTTTGTATTTAAACTTTTTAGAATTCTTTTAGCCTTTTCAGTTGACTCCTGAGTATTTATTTTCGTATAATAAATCGGGTTTCGTTGTTTTAATTTTTGTTCCTATCCGGACTTGCCTTTTTTTCATTTTCTGAATAAAGTTTCGTTTCATAACCGGTTATACCGAGCGATTTTCGCATGAACTTGATATAATTACACGTAAACACAACCAAAACTACCAACTGGAAGGAAGCAATTTGATTGTTTAGCGAACGGAGGAAAACGCAAGTGACTTTTGTTAGGTTTAGTGAATAGGCAAAACAAAGCGAGAAAGTGGCTGTTCTCTTTGACGTCACTCGCTTTTCAGAAACGAACAAGCCTCCATCCATATCATGGATGTTTTTAGCGGCAAAACGAGCAAAGCTTGTTTTGTTCCTTTCAACTACTAGCTACTACTAGCGGATAAAACAAATCGATAAAACTCAGGAAAACCGTTTCTTCGTATGACCTTGAAAAGCAGTTTTCCACAGTGTTCTCGATTTGTTTTTTCCCCTAGTGTTAGCGAGCTTTGCTCATTTTCCCGCTAAAGCATCCCTAATATGGAATGAAGCTGGTTCGATTGATCAATCAGAATGTTAAAAAGCGAGAGACATTATAAAGAAAAGCGAAGTATCTTTTTAGATCGCAATCCGTCTTCCCGGAAGCAAATTTTGCCTCCGAAGCAAGTGCTTTCCAGTCTAGCCACATGAGAGGAAACAATGTTTCCAAGTTCAGCCAGGTCCTTACGTGCGCGTGACTGGTGACGTCAAGAGGCATGGATCCTGTAATTAGTAGTAATAAGGGGCTGTTCGTATAGAGCGGTTTTCAATTGAGTATGTAAAACCAAAACCAACCACAGCAGACGCGGACAATCCGATGAACCAATCAGAACTCGAAGCTAACAATGTAGCCGACGCTAAGCGCGGGAAAACGCGTGCGAGCAAGACATGATTGATTTCAGTTTTACGTCCGATTGGTTGAAAAACGTGGCGCGAGACATTTTAGCCAATCACAAAGCGTAGCAATGCAAAACCAAAACATTTGGGAAGCCACGAGCTAGGTCATTTTTTAGTGCCACGAACATGCGCAACCTCGTACCCAGCGTCTCTCTTCTTCTCGCTCTTGGGGGGCGGGAAGAAGAGAGACCCTGGGAACGAGGTTGGAACACGCGTTTCCCTGAATACAAACATAACCATACAAATACCCCAATAAACAGCTGTAGTATGGATGACGTTTATTTCCATACATACGTAAGTTTACAAAGGTTTGACATGTACTGAGTGAAAATCAAACCAAACAAACTTCTGCGAAGTCACAGGTCTCAAAATAAAAGCGCCCGGGCGATTATACTATCGATACTACAATTCCATCTTATATACGACTACACAATGGCTTCCTGCTTTTCATTCAATTAAAATTTTTAAGTTACTTACTGTAAGCAATTGACCGATGAGAATATAAAAAAATGCCACAGAAATATGTGGCCTAGCTATTTTTTATACTATATTTTTAACCCGGTCACATGTATCCCGGCATCTGCTGGTACCCTGGGGGGTACTGCTGGGGCGGCATGCCAGGTACCACAGGCATGTTTGGTACCATGCCTGGTCCGGCTGTGATCATTAATTGGTCAGCACCTAAAAAATAGACAAACCATTAAAAACCCATTCCTTTATTCCTGAGCGAAGCTGTACTGTTAACCACCAGTAGATCTTAACCATGTTTAAACTTTGTTCAAGTAACTTTTCAAACACGAGGAGGAGTGTTCATCAAGATTTTTAACCGACTTAGAGGTGTTTGGAAACCTGATGAAACTCTTTCATGTGTCTGACTTCGCTTCTTATTGAGTTTGAGAACAAGTAAACAAACATTTGTTTAGTTCGGAATAAGGGACACCACAACACTTGTGCCAAGTACTGTGAACTCCTGATCATATCCCTCCCCTCCCACACAAAAAGGTCAGAGCAGACCACACCACACTATGTCCCTACTGTTTGCGAAAAGCGATGTGGGTTCTTTAAGTTGCACTACTAGTTTAGAGTGGGTGGAAAGGTGTAGAAGACAAGGCCAACGGCATACTGTCACCGCCCAATGACACGATCATCTGAATTGAGACAGGTGTTAAGGACGTTCCCGCCCATTACCACTGCGCATTTTTTCGCATGTCGCGCAAACGTACTGTATAAACACATTCGTTATGCATCGTAGGACACGAAGGAAAACAAACATGGCATCGATCCAGTATTCTGAATTTCGCAGCAATTTTACTCTCTTGGATGCTCGGTGACCCCCATTTTTCTTTCCATAGATCACTTCCATTCCTGATCTTCTCCATTTTAACAAAAAAAGAAAATCTGTACGTGAGAAGTTACAAATATTTCGCCTTTTCTGCTCTCGTGCGACAGAAGTTTTCTTCGACCGATATGTATTCTTTTTCAAGGCCTTTTCTACCTCAAGGAACAACATCAGCTGCAAAAGTTTACTTAATAGACTGTGTTGAATTGAGTAAACTACGTTTACCTGATCTAAATTTCACTTATTTAGCTTCTTTTATTGCCGATAGTTGTAAGCTAAGATCGTCTTAAAATACCAGAAGTATCTAAAAACGCATGGTCGTCAATGCGCCTTATCTCGAAAACGAGCACGGTGACCCCCCATTTTTTTTGTGGCAAAAGTTGATCTTTACCTTACTGAGTAACCAGTTTTAAAAAAATCTGTACATGGGAACATTTTGGGCGCAAACGACCTTAAGCACAGCCAGCATGATCTTACTAGTCATTTAAAAACCCAAACCCCCGCTCTGCAGACTGGTGCTTTTCAAACTGAGCTAACCAGACGGCAGTGTACACAGCAACAGTGAGGTCAATATTCTTACCAAACACAATTGGTTGGTCCTGTTTGCTCTCCTCTTGATCCTTTCTCTCTGCTTCTGACACGGCGAGTTTGTTCACCTTAAAAAAAAAGGCAAACGATTAAGATGACAAGAAACTCAATTCACAACGAGCGGCTCATTACAGACAGTACGCTGAATGGGCAAGAAATAATTCTTTTTCCAGGATTCATTTGGCTCTTAAATATTACATAGTATCTACCACGGCACCTTTATTGGGTTCAAAATCCAACAGCACATTAATTTTTTAAAAAGGTTGAAAGTTTGAATCTGGTGAGAAATTTCAAAAGCGTTCGTGTTGAGCCCCAAGTAGTTTTAGAAGTTTGGACAGATGACTATCAAGTCAGATATGTCGGAAGATATGTCTAACCTTGTCTATGTACTCCTTCAGGACCTGGACCATGTAGGGCATAGCAAAGTCGATAAGATTGTGCCTCCAAGCGAGCTCTAGCACCACATCTGGGCTGAGGAGATCATAGCACATAAACAGGCACGCTGCAAAGCACTCGTTGTTTCCTATTTCCAAGAACCAGTGGATAAGATCTTCCGCTGTAGCACAGTTACGGGATTCAGCAGCATACAACATGGCGTCCTGTAAAGACAACATCAAATCGGTTAACACTCGTTTCCATATCGCAAGCTGACTTTTCTGGTTCACTTAAAATTACATGAAGTAAAACTTACTTTACACTTTGGAGTAAAATAATGAAAATGATCAGAATTGTATATGCCTCAAACCCGAATTATTCACTTCATAACTAATATATCCATATCCACTATACCAACTGGGGCTAGCTGCCGAGAGAGAGCTGGAATTGATAGAGTTAACCATAAAAACAAATAATGAAAGCTAACCGTTTTCAAATCAGTGCTAAACCCTTAACACTGTAGATCAGTGCTAAACCCCGAACGCTATTGTTTGCTTGCCCGGAGCTCTATTCTATCAGTTCTCTGCCTACTAAAGGGCTGCTGTTCTCGTGTACGTCAGTAATATGATAAATGAATGCTACTTTTTTTAATTCGAATAAGGTGTCCAACTTTAGTTTGAGCGAAGGAAACAGAAACATCCATCCTCGAAGAAGAGAGACCCTGCGAACGCAGTTGATAAGTATCAACCACAAAGCTTCTTTAAAAGTAACACAGCTTTGCACAACAGATACACACTGGAATCCACTAACCTTGTAAAGCTTGTCCCTCTTACAGAGCTCCACAGACTGTTGCCAACGGTTGTTGCCCTTGTAAAGATAAGCTGCTATGCGGCGGAACTCAATCAGCTCATGTTTCTCTAGCCGTTGAGCCAGTGAGATGTTGTCAAAGTTGTCAAAGGCGTCGATAGATGCCCGGAGACCATTGTAATCCTCCTCGTCAATGAGCAGATCATTCAAAGCTTCATTGATAGCCTTGTTGTTGTGACTTTGGACAGAACGCAGATAAGACTTCACAAGAGGCAGATGGTTTACCTGCAAACAAGACAGAAATCACCGTAATGATTGTGATAAAAAGAAAACAAATGTGATTAAACGTCAACTGTAACCGTAATAATTTTAGTTACCCATTGATAATTTCTGAAAAAGGGTAGAAAAGTCAACATCTTTTTTGGTAACCATCACTGATTTTTTTTAAAACAATGACTTGCAGTGAAAGACTTGCAGTGAAAGGTGGTGTTACACTAGACAATATTTCATGCAACTTAGAAAGTCTTAACAAAATTGTTACACCCAATCCCAGTTAAACATGACAAAAGTCATGTGTGATTAACATCTCCCGCGATTTCCATTGCTGCAATTATTGCAAGAAGTTTTTACAACGATTGGGGTAATTGATTTGCAGGGTATGTTACTCTGGGAAATTCATGCTGAACTTGTGTGGCAATTTTGTTGCAAGACAAGGTTCAATCATTACAGGGTATGATATAAAAGTACCATAACAGCTGTTTAATGAACGTTTGTAATGATACCCAAGAAGAAATCACCTTATTTTCTGCATGCAGGTCATGAAAATTGAGGTAAAGTCTACCAAGGAGAAACGTTTTTGGCATTTAAATAGTCAGTCCTTATTGGTTAGCATGGACATCTACTAAACCATACCTTCTTGAAGAAATTAACAGCACGAGTGTGATCCATGCGTGGAGTGAGAACTATAAGGAGATCATTGATTAACATGGGCCTAAAATCCAGGTAGAACTGCAGCGATTTGTAGTACAGTTCAATATTAGCCACTTTACAAATGACATCTTTAAACAGGGCCTCTTTCCATGCCACAGTGGGGTGGGTCATCATGGTCTGGACAGCATTGTCGTACTCTTCATATTTTTCATACAGGAACACTAACTCAGACCATAAGTGAGCTTGCTCTGCTGCACGAAGAACCTGATTAAAAACAAACCAAAAAAATTAATCTGCTAACGAGACACTCCACTCAACATTGCATCTCTCTACTCAGACATATCAATGAATACCAGTAAAATGCTTGGTGCAACCAAACAGTGAAATGTTGTGCATTATTTTAGGCACTCTTCACTAGAAATCATAAAGAAAATGTGGAGTTGTTGACAACAAAGGCCAATTTAGAAGTACTTCTTAGTAAATGGTTTGAACCAGGGAGTATCAGTAGTCTGCCGAGTTTGATCGTCCGGGTAAGTGTAGTTCTCAAAAGAACTGTTGTTGTTGACAAAGACTGATGTTTCAACAACCTGAACGGAAGTCATCTTTAAAGTCATGTAAAAAGTCCATTGGAAGCAAATAACTTGCCCACCCCTCCCGAAGTGTACATGTAGGTGATTGTCCGAACACGACTCACCTTTGGGATGTTAACTCTGGACCAGAAGAGCTCCAGATGTTCCCTCATTTTAGCAGGTTTGTATTTAGAATACAAAATTGCTAACTCAGTGAACATGCCCATATGTGCGCGCTCCAGACCTAATGCAGCCTCCATTAGTTGTATGAGCTCTTCAAAGTATCCTTGATTCTGGTAGAAATTGATTAACTCTTCTAATTCATCTGCATGCACCACAATGTGAAGTCCACACATTTGGGCTAAACGGAATTCTTCTCCTTCAACGCATGCGAAACAAACCTGAAAGGAAGCAAAAGTGTAATAAAAACTAAGTTAAATGGGACAAGCCTTTGGCAACACCTGCATACATAATACACAGAAAAGCAATGGATGTCTTCCCCTCATTTGTCTATCTCATGTTCTGAAATAATAGTCAATAAAGTAATGAAGGAACAAGACAGCAGTAGGTGAAACTGAGACCCTTGGAGTGAAGTGCAAATCATTTAACTAACCAGATGACATAACGCTGATTTTAGAAGTCTATGAATATTCTTTCTAAATAACGATACACTTACTACATGCACTCTACTCTGATCCTTACATAAAGATAATTGGACTAATTCACGATAGCCACCATGATGGTTTTTCTATTATAATAAACCACATGAATTCAAGGGACAAACAAATCAAACTTGCTTCTCGAAGCTAATGTAGACTCCCAGTATTATAGTGAGTAATAAACTTGAGTTTAAGTTATTTCATTGCTCTTATATCAAGTAAAACGTTTGTGAAGTTAACAAAGGTAATGTAAGTCATATTTAGAGCAATTATTCCAAACAAATAATGAAACCTTGTACAGTTCTGATTATTAGTAACACACACCTCCTTCCACGTCTTGGTACTGTTAGCTTTCCTGGCACCATCCACAGCAGCCTGATATTCTCCTAAGTGAACTAAAGTTGAAGCTAATTTGGCAAAATTTGACACATTATTATACAGAAGTTTAGCGGCTTCATACATTTTCTCGTCAAAGCATCGATCTCCAACCTAAAAGAGAGAAGAGAAACTTTCTTAACACCACAGAGTGAAAATAAGATTGTTGTCATTTAAACACATCATACATGTAGGTAATCCCAAATTTTCAGTTCTTTGGTACAATCAGCAATGTCACTTCAAAAAACTCACTTCCAGAGCCTAATAAAAAAAATTAAACACTTTATATGTAATAGTAACAGAGCTCTACGAGTGAAAAATAAGCACAGACCTGCTGAATTTGAGCATGGTTAGGTCCAGAGATAAACTCCTCCAGTTCAGCAAGACGGTTTGTTTTAGCGAAGGCAAAGATAAGTTCTGTTTCTACAAATGAATCTCTAGATTTCTTCTGGGCCATCTGTAAGAAACGCACTACATCTTCAAAGTTTCCTGTTAAAAAAGAAAATGTGCAACAATGGCATCAATATCAAGAAGTAGAAAGACAAATGACTAATCACAACTACAATTGGGTTTAGATCACTGATTTATTTACGTGTCCAGTCCCTAGTCTACATTCAACAAAAGCGAGGAGAGTGTTAATGTACCTTCTCTGTTTGCAACTTCAACAACCTCTGTATAAGCAGATGGATCATCGGCCTTGATGAAGCAGTCAATAGCTTCCTTCACCATGTTCTTCTGTAACTGAGCTTTGGCCAGCAGACTCCACACTGCCGCTTCATTACATCGCTCAGCAAACTCATATGCACGGTCCAAGTTTTGAACATTTTCTATCAGGACCTATAAAATTGGTACCAACAACAGTCAAATGCTCTTCTTCAAACCATGTCAAACATGTATTTCAGTGCAACTGGAAAAGTTGTGAATACCAAAAACAAATTAGGAATATTTATTGTGTTTTAACCAATTAGATTTAGTAAAAGTTGCTTCATCACTGATGAAGAACTTTGCAGTTTTTTTGCCAGTACATGATCTCATATACCTCTTACAACATTCAACATACCAGAAATACTTCTGATGTTCACAGTTTTGCTGGGTGCACTAATAAGCAAACAGCTCCCTTTTGGTTCAATGTTTACATCCTGATTGGCAACTATGTAATCAAACTGTCAATTTTATTACTCACTTAAATTGAAATTTCAAACAAACTTTGAAACCTATTTTTCAAAAGTTATGTGAAATGATCTTTAATTCAAAAGAATTTAACACAACTCTACACAACAATCTTTTCCACCAACACATATCTTAAGTTTTCTAGTAGAGGATATTTGGCCAAACAGTCTAAGATAGAAATATGTCCATTTTAATAGGGATGTCTTTCCTACAACCAACATTAATTTTACCAATTCAACTAACTGGATCTACCTAAATCCCACAAAACTTTAATGTAAGGTTTAACTTGCAACATCCAATGATTCTTACAAGAAAATCAATCAAAACCTTAGGACCAAGATTTATTTTACGCATTGCATACAGACTGTACCTCCCCCTTTATGAAATCATCATACCTGAATGGCAGATGTGTTCACATCAAATTTCTTGAAGATGGCAAAAGCTTCTTCATACAGCTCACTACCAATAGCAATGCTAGCAATATCAGGGGCATCATAGTTGTCCAACCGAGTGATGTATTCCATGACACGCGTTCGATCAGCCTTGATTGCCGTTAAAATCAGCAAGTTTTGTAGATTTCTGGAAAGTTAGCAAATGTGGTCATGTTAAGTAAGAAGTATACAATTTATATATTATAAGAGGAAAGAAACCATACAAATAGTCTGCAAGGACCCAAGGTGAACCAACAGGAAAATAAAAATACCACATTCAGATGATTAGTAATAGTAATTGGACAGAGTGAAAAACAACTCAGGGAGTAATCAGGTGAGTAATTTCAAATCAACCTAGCTCATAGCACTTATTAATCAAATCAGTAACAAGTAAAGAATCAGCAAAAAGGAACCCATTTAAGTGCACCAGATTGACACACAGCTATCCAATTACAAGCTGTAATTGGACATCCACATGACCGCTCGCCGATTATGTAAGAAATAGCCATGTGGATGACCAATCACAATCAATTGACACAATTGTAACAGTAAGATTGCCATCCTACCTATGGTCACTGAAAACAGAGTTGTCAAGTACAATCTTTTCCAAAAGTTCAATGAGCTCATTAGGAAGATCAGCTGTCATGAAAGCCTTGACTGTGCACGACACATCCTCGGGATCTTGGGTCTCAGACAGAGCGGTCTGCACAACCTGACAAAACACAACATATCAGCAACACTCTTCATCAGGAGCCAGTTAACAAGGGCATCACATTACAAACTAAACATGAATAATGACTGAGCTCTCAAAAGGATTACTTTGGAATGAAATCCTTACAAAACTGCATTTAATAACAAAGATTAGACAGTGCCTTGCCAAAATATCAACATTACTTTCATGTTATATCGCTAAATTGGATAAAAAGATTCTTCAGAGCAAAAAAGAACAAAAAGTTTAGGAATATCAATAAAATGCAGATTACAAAAGGCTTAAAGGGACACTGTCCCACCTAAATATTAAAATTTTGCTCACTTTATTTCCAGGTTATGTCGCCAAATGCCACCAAATATACAACTAAATTGGGTAAAAAGATCCAGTAGAGCAAAACAGAAGCAGTAGTTTGGAGAAAAAGAGCAGGATTACAAGTATGGAAGTGGATTACAGTTCATCAATTTTGATTTCATGACAGGCAGTCAAGAAATCAAAGTTTCCATTCTGTTGGAATTTTGAGTTTTTTAGTTGTTATTTTGTCTTTATAGTTCATATTTCTTTGCATTCATCACTTTTTGCAATTTTTTCTTCCTATTTCAAGATAATTAAGCAAGCTCCTGGTCATAATAATTGAAAACACAATATTTCAGCCAGAAAAGTGTCCCTTTAATGTACAGTGTATAACAATATATTAATATTAATAACCATATCTTGTTTTTAAAAAAAAGGTTTAAGGAGAAAACAGCTTGTGTCTCAACCTGTTACTATGTATTTACCTGATCAATAAGCTGTCGACGGAACTGGTTGGATTCCTGTAATACTTCTGCCCAGAGATCTGGGTCTCTCCTCCGGACCAGGTATCTTGCCAAGCTTTTGAACAAGGAGTTCTCGTTACATACCTTAATGAAAAATAAGTGAAATGGTTACTGCTGAATCTGTGTTGAGTGTAAAGATAACGTCCACACACCGCTTTTATGTGTGAAATGCAACATTACTCATGGTACAAAACTGTAGACATCTTCTTGGCAAAATATGCTAGGTTTTCTAACACTGAAAATTGTTTTATTTTGTGAACTTCACAAGAAGGGGGTGAAACAGTTAGTGAACCAATATTAAACAAACCAAGATTATTGATTAGCAGTACAAGATGGTGCTACCAGAATGGACTACAGTGTACCAAAGAGCACACTAAATTACATTGTACAAAAACAAAACTCTTGAAACAAGAAATGCGAGTTAACAGACAGGACAGACATTGTACCTTTATGAGCTCTGCATCACACTGCCCTCTCTCATAAGCTATGCAAGCTAAGTGAGGATCTCTCTTTTCACAGTATTTGCCAACAACTTTGCTGTCATAATAAGGATTTTCCCTGGGATATAAATGATAAATACAAGTTAAAGATAGACAACACAAGTGTAAAGCTCATCACATAATCATGTTTTTTGTTTCTCAGTGGTTTGTTTATCTATCTTCCTTTTGGTTAAAAGTTGACAGAGTGGAATCATAACAGTGTCTGGCTGCCTAAAGGTGATTTAAAGCCAGTTTCTTTGCTTCTGTGTTCTTACACTGCAGATCATGATTAATCCAGTCAGTTAGTTATGCAATAATGATTTTAATACAGGTGCAACTCAGACAATTAGGCACAGAGCAATCTGATATTATATTATTATGGGTATCAAATATGATAGTCTAAAAATAACTCTAAACAGACATTATGAAAGTGACCATCTCTGCTTGATAACTACATTTGTAAACCGAAATTTAAAAGGTTAATGTGATTTTTATTACAGTTTCACTATTGTTTAATTTGCCTGAATTATAGGATGACATCCTTTCTCCTTGCAATATTACATTCAACCCAACCTGAGTCAATCATATCATTGTAAGGACCTTGAAGCCATATTCAGTGGACACTATTCTGGCCAATCCATACATTCCCTATCGGGGGCATAATACAGACACCTCTATAGTGCAGACACTTTGGTCTATCCATTTGGTATCCATATTAAGGAGGCTCAACTCAGTTTTGATTGCAAAGTAATGACAATATTATTTTAAGGGCTGGCTGTTTTAAAATAATATGTAAGGGTATTTTGGAAATAGGTTGCTTTATGCAAATTATTTGCTTTATTACTGTTTTGTTTAACATGTCCTAAAAATGATTTTTGATTTACTCAAAATGTCTTAACCCTTATTATGCTAAATCCAGATTTTTCCGGGATTTGGAGGAATGGCAATTCAACCACTTGTGATGTCACTAATTCACACGTCAGCAGATTTTTTTGATATGCAACTAATACAGGTTGGAGAGATCTTTCCACAGGACCACATCCATTTTGAATATCGACTGCATTTTGACAGAGCTACATTGTAATGGAAAAAAACGTGATCAGTTTTTGGTGCAAAATTGGTGGTAAAACAGGCCAATATACCTGTACTTGATCATGGTCTCCTTTCCAGGGCTTTCCATTGATAAAGATCAAAACTTTTCAGGTCAGAAGAAAGGATGTACAGAGTAGAAGGTAAAGAGAATAAGAAAGTAGAGAAAAACGAAAAGGAATGGAGCAAGGAAAAAAATCTGAATGGTTCCGCAAAAAAAAAAAACAAGTCCAAATTTTGGCTTATGCTTATTTTAACATGGAAACCTCATGAAATCTTACTACAGTGTGAGAAAGTGCATTTCTAGCAATGTTTAGAAAAATTCAGCACCGTAGCGCCAAAAAAAATCAATTTAACGGTAAGAAAAACATATTTTTTTTTTTAGTAATTTCAGCATCTTAAAGTGCTACTGCGATCAAATTTTTGATTTTCATATTTTTACATCTTCGTGTACAATTAGACTTTCTTACTTATCTTGCCAAATTTCAATCCATTACGAACATCAGAAGTCATTTTATTTAAACATTTATGTCCGAGAATTTACGGCCGCCATTAATCAACCTTGTTCCAAGGCCTGGTTGCGAATAGGATAAAGTGACGTCAAAGGCTCAAACATACCTCACGGGTTTAAATTATAATAACAATGAGCATAGAAAATTGCACGAAGAACAAGTCCAATGTTTTTGTTGCGTTTTCGCGTGATTTTCAATACTTATTGTTATTATAATTTCAACCCGTGAGGTATGTTTGAGCCTTTGACGTCACTTTATCCCTTTCGCAACCAAGCATGGAACACGGTTGATTAATGGCGGCCGTAAATTCTCGAACATAAATGTTAAAATAAAATGACTTCTGATGTTCGTAATGGATTGAAATTTGGCAAGACGAGTAAGAAAGTATAATTGTACACGAAGATGTAAAAAAAGGAAATCAAAAATTTGATCGCAGTAGCACTTTAAGGGTTAAAAGTGTCTGACTAGATTTTGAGAAACTACTTTGTTTAAATCAAACGGCAATAAGCTGGCATTGCTATAGAAACCACTGTGGCTTGGAAACCAGTGACACAAAACTTTGATCACATTTCATAAATGTGGTGAAGTATGAAAGCAATTGAAGCATGTCTTCCTTGAGAAATTTTGATTTCAAAACATACACTGGCCGTATTTAAAATCAAATGTTGAGCAACCAGGACTGTTTTACACTAACCTAAGGAATCGTTCAGGATTGTTGTTTGCATCAATATAAATCTTAGCCAAAGCATTATGAGTTGCAGGTTCTTCAGAGCCATCATGAATCTTGGCTTCCAACCAGGGCAGTAGAAGTTTGAGACGATTTCTTTTCTCAACTTCTTCAACAAGCTCATCAGTTGAAAACTGACCACGCACAGCCATCATGAGACTTTTGATGATGTCCTCTGTACAGTCAACATCCAATAACCCTCCCACCACAATGGGCAGACGAGATGGATTCACCTGCAAACAAACAATCACAGTCACACCAACTATTGATAACAAAGAAAAAGCACTCTTAATGGTAATTACTCATGTGCGTAGCGGCATGAGTTATAAAATGGGCTTCGTTTTTCTTTTTTTTTTTTGTGTCACGATTTTGCATGCAAATTTATTCACGCATATTTTAAATTGTGTATTTCCGGTTCACAGCTTTGCTTTTTTAACTTCCGGTTTATTGACTTCCGGCAACTCTCACTTCCGGCAATACATCGTTACTAAAGTGTCACGACAGCGTCTCCTACAACCCTACTCATATTAGTAATGTTCACGTCAGGTATATATTATTTTCACAACAATGACTGGCTTCATTGTGGTACAGCCTTCATTTATAAAACATTTAATAGTAACGTGGTTTGCAGGTACGATGACTGAATTCTCCATGTCGGACGTCTTCTTGTCTTGTTTAAATTATTAAAATATAAATTGCTTCTTTTCTTATAGTACATTGAAGTATAAGACAAATGCGCATGCGCATGACAAATGCGCATGCGCATGCGCATGACAAACATTTTCCGTCATTTGGTCTTATTGGTGTGTAAGTCAGTCCTGTATTTCTCCCACAGAGGTGAACGTTGCTTTTATACACAGCATACAACTTGAGGCCGAATTTCCCGCAATTCTGAAAAAACTAAGAGCTATTTTTAATCAGAGTTCTTCCTAGGCAAAAATGTCAAACATCGATCTCTCGCATTCGCAATTTATTTCCCGTTTTACTGCGGATTCTTTGCATTGCTGTATCGGAGCAGTCCTCGCTGCCTGTGGTGAGTAATTTCAAGACTTTTTTCAAGAAAGAACAATAGAAACACACCGCAAAACAGCGTCGTTACTTCAGCCCATCAGATTTAATAAAACATCTGGACTTTGGGACTGGACTTCTGTGGATTATGGACTAGGGAATGCGTGTCATATTAATGTCCATTTTTACTGACTTTATTGCTTTTTGTGGTTACTAGGTTACTAGTAACCACTATGTTGTCACCTGTGTAAGTAAGTCCGACTTTCCGAAGCGCGAAGTTGTGCCAAGTTCACCCGATTGCTGTACGATGAGACAGTTCTGATAGCTTTGATTAATAGACGACTCGATTGTCAAGGCAGTTCTGTTTGTACGTGCGCGCTTTGGATTCGTGGAAAAGGTAAACGGAGCTTTCTCGTTCTTTTTACTGCTTTACCAAGCACAGCTTTCACCAAATGTGGCCAAGTATTGTTTTCAAATATTATTTTAGGTGTTTTCGTGGTTTGGAAAAAGGTTTTAGTGAAAAATCGAGCTGTGAATCAAAGTGTTTGTTAGCAGACCATGAGCTACCCAAACTCATGATTCAAACGCCGCCAGCATTTCATTTCTGTACCTTTGACCATTCAGAACTGTTTTTTTTTATTAGCGAAAGCATTATTATACGAATCATTTTCCCGGATAAGATTGGCATTCTATTACACAGGAAAAGTCGGCGATTTTAGAAAGCATAATAAAAATAGGTTGCTGAATTGAATTATTTTGTGATGTTTATTATATTTTCGCAGACGCTAGCCGGTTCCTCGCAGTCATTAGGATACAATAAATCGCCAAGACTTCCAGAAGCAGAAAATCACTGAATTCTGAAAGGTGTTTGACTCTTTTAATCAAAGGAAAGACATTTTTATTCAAGGAAATATGAGTTTCATTCAAAGGTTTTGACCTTTTATAGAAAATATATTTTGGATTCAGTGATTATAAAAATACCTTGATATCAAATTACATTTGACATAAAATTTGCATAAAGCAAAATTGTGTATTTGCGACAACACTTTGAAGAAACTGTAAAGCTTGGAAAAAACTTATTATAGATGGCAAAATCAAAGCATTTTTTAAAGAACCAGCTTTAAGTTATGGAAACATTTCATTTCGATTTGGTCTTAAAATCACGGAAAGATTTTAGTGAATGCGTCACGCAACGTTTATTTACAAAATGTTTGACCAATTCATAGCAATTCTCACCAAAGATTTGAAAACTTTAAAAAAATCCCAAATTTTGCAATTTGGCAGTAAAAATCATGTAAAAAGGAACTAAATTTTAAAAAAATGTTTCAAATGTCGATCCTGCCTTGTAGGGTGCACACTCCTTGTCAGCTTTTTCACATTGTGTGTCAAGTACATGTACCGAAGACGAGGATACTGTGGAAGAGGCAGATGCTGATCTGTATTAACAAACTGGTCATTTCGGAGGGGATTATAACTGGGATTTTAAGTTAGATATTCCTAACAGAGATGTACAGTACCGGACAGAAGTAACCTAACAGGGGAACGCGTTCTTGGAACTTGAAGGAACGCTAGGGAACGCAAAATGGAACGCTAAGGGAACGCAAAATGGAACGCTAAGGGAACGCAAAATGGAACGCCAAGGGAACGCAAAATGGAACGCTACACAACTTCCAAATTTTTAGGGGAACGCGTTCTCGAAATAAAATACAAACTCTCTTAAAAAACGACGGAGAACTCGCTTACTTGGTCACCGCGAAAGGTAATAAATTCGCAAAATTCATTGATTCATGACTATTTGCGTATGACTCATGTTAACGCGACGAAATTTCAATTCAAAATGTCCTGTTGTTTTCAATTCCCCAAAGTTATTACTAGCCGAGAATATAAGACCAAGAAAATGTTTTGCTGTTTAGAATTGGCTGTTCTCAATGTGTTCTTGAAATAAATTACAGCTCAGCTTGTCTGCACTGAGAGATATATTTTTGCTTTAATTCATGTTAATTACATTCAAAAACCAAATAGATCAGGGAGACTTAAAAAACACAAAATCTGATTAGAGTTTTATCAGGTACAATTTTTTCATTCAAGTGATAGAAGGTTTCATTCACGAAAATGCATTTTTCGTTCGTGAATGTCAAGTTTTTATTTACATTCAACAGGATTCAAGCGCTTGAAAAACACCAGATCAAATTACATTTCACACAAATTTGCATAAAAACATTTCATGCATTTCATGCCTCGGCCTAAATTACAAATTAAAAAATAATTTAACACATCTTTAAGATATTATAAAGACTGAAATCACTTTTATTCTGGTTAGATGTTATTTTTACATTCAATTGAAAGTTGTTTTCATCGATTAAATTACATGTTGCACGCAACAAACTTTTACGGGAAAACTGTTGCGGAAACGTTTTAAAGAATTCCTTTGCAGGACAATATTAAAAGGAGGAACATCGGAACAAAGAAAAAGCAAGCTAGGACTTTTTATTGAGGATCTTCAGCCATTTATATTTTATCACATTTTTGAGATTGACAAAAAAACAACAACAATTGTTCAGATGATCAATGATCCACTCCAAAATGCGAGCAAGTTCGATCGCAGAATCAGCTCATTCGGTCTCTGTCAATTACATTGTAAATGACGGATGACAAGTTTTTTGCTTCGTCCAGTTCGTGGTTTGTTAAAGCATGGCAAGAAAAAACTTACTGTTGGTTTGTCCACATTTATATTCATTTATAATTGTCTTCTACGTACATTTTCCCACCGGATTTTTCCGCACTGGTGCAAATTAACGTTATGGCGATATATTATATTTTTGTCTCGCATATTTCAGACAGCACCAAAGCCGTTCCAGACTCTAGACTGCACACTGTTAGTGTAGATAAGAACGCGTTCTGAAAGAAAACAAGGGAACGCGTTCCATTTTACTGAACTGGAACGCTAAGGGAACGCAAAATGGAACGCAAAGGGAACGCAAAATGGAACGCTAAGGGAACGCAAAATGGAACGCCAAGGGGAACGCGTTCTGCTAAGCGTTCCCTGTTAGGTTACTTCTGTCCGGTACTGTATGGGTACCATTCTTTTTGCAAATACCCCAACAGATTTGTCAGGAATGATTACTTTATCTAAAGCAAACAAAGTCTAATCAAACTATACAACAATCTTACCTTTTGTACGTAGATCTCAATATACTTTTGAAGGTTGTTACGATATAAATACAAAACCAAGTCATGAACAAAGTCAAATCTGTCACAGACAATGATCAATGGAAGTTGATCAGTCAACTTAGCTTCCTAAAGCAAGGAAAGAAAAAATAAAACGACCTTTAGTCAGTTGCACACAATAAATGGAATGATCGCTGTATCATGCCTGGAATACTTCCATGTACATGTTTACAAAGACTTAACAGTGGACAAAAGTTACCTTGAGGAAGTTTTTGACTTTTTCTGGATCATAACAGTTACTTTCTCTACAGATACGCTCCACCTCCTTCACTTGGCCTGTTTTACAAGCAGCCTGAAACACAAAATGGCAAAAAGGATGAGTCTCAATTTTCCCTGCAAAATAATTACTCAATAATGTGTACAACATCTATACCTGAATATACTTGAAGTGTACATCTGCTTCCTGGCTGAAGTTAACAATAGATCCCAGGAAATAGAACAAACCTAAAACAAAATATATAAAGCAGAGATTAAGTGATGCTCCACATAAGAACTACCGTAAACTTCATTGTTCTGCCGCATTGGCTCTTTCCCACATAGAATGTCTTTGATTTTAAGAATAGATGAGGGGCTGATGGTTCATAATTATATTTCAGTATAAAAATAAAGAAAAGCCATTTGCGTCAAATAAATTTTGGGAAATGTTTGTGCTTAACCAATCAGAATAGCAGAAGACAATAGCTAATAATTTTGCTTATTTGATGAAGTTCCCCAAATACAATTTCTTTTAAAAATTGCATGTTGTGCGATTGGGTCTCAAATTACTTGAAACCTTAAAATAATTAGACAAAATGCACCTTGAACCTTAACTTTTTAGCGGTTTTAAGGTCGAGGCCAATCAGATCACTAGTTGTAACAATCAAAAAAGTTGATATTCCATCATGCATTGCGTTTCAGCACTTTCCTTCTTATGCGAATCATTACTTAATAAGAATTTGATTTGGAAAAAATTGAGTTATCAACAGAATGAAATGAAATGTGATTAATTAGAAATGTTTTTCCCCTTTGAAGCAGTTCTATAATAATACAGAGAAAGTACTCATATAAGCAACTGCCTTGGGGATTTGGAAAATGTAGTCATTATTTCAATGAACTACACATGTGCATGCCTTGGTATTGATATTGTTTAGTTTTAAAATGTTATAAGGTTTACCCTCAAAACTCTTGAATGACTCAAACAGTTCAATCAGAGCCGTGGTGCTGAGTTGTTCATGGTACTTAGTTGCAACTTGGACGCAGATTTGCAGATTTTGTCGAATGTTATGGGTAAGCATGGCGCGTAGGCACTCTAATGAATCCTCCACAGACAGGGAGCCGAAGTAGTTTACAAGCCACTGCAAAAACAAAATTATGTGCATATTTCACTATTACAGTTATACAAAAGAAAAGGAAAGTCAAACGGTCATATTTTTGGAGAAGAAAGTGTTACCTCGGGATTGAGGAGATGTGTATGGACAATGGCTCTCTTGATGTCAAAAATGTCCGTATAGTGCTCCAGGGCCTGCAAAAGACAACAAACAAAAGTACAGGGATTAAAAACTTGGCAAGAGTTAGTCTTTCATAATTCAGAATAGAAATGGCATTCACATTCTTAACACTACTCACCCTTTGCAGCAGTCCTGCATTCTCACACAGCTGGGCAATGTGTGCACGATCATAATGAGTAAACATCTGATTTCCAAGAATGGCATCTGCAACCTGTTCAAATACGTATTATACACTGTAACAATCAAATTCAAATCCACTTTAAACAACATTCTCAGCAATTATGATTGCCAATAAATGTCTTTTTTTAAGGCTATAAAATGTGAAATAAATTTAACAAGAACTCACCTGAGGAGCAGTAAGTAAGTTCATCTCTAAAAGTCTTGTCTGCAGTTGGCCTTCAGTGGGTCTGTTGTTTTTAAGAGCATCCAGAAGGAATGATGTGCAAGCCTGAACTTGGTTGGTTTCCATAAACACATCTACAATCTGAAAGTTTGACCCAAACACACTCAGTTAATACAAATACTTGGGAAAGTAAAGTCTGTTACAGCTTTTAACTTCTGTCAATTGCTAGCTTGCTCACTCTCTTTTCTCCCTCAATCTTTCTCTCTAACTTACTCACTTATTTGTACATACACATGTATGTGTTGTTCACCAGTTAAAACAAATTAAAACCAGTTTCAATTTTGTCTCAGATTGTGATAAACAATCTTAGACAAATGCATGCACATACAAATGCAGTAACTCACTTACTCACTTGTGCACTTTTTACAAACTCTCTTTTTCAAATTATCTCGAGTGCTTTTTCAAATGCTATCAAAAGATAATAAGTTACCTGGCTGAGGTCTGCCAGCGGTTCTCCTTCATCCTGTACCAGCATTGAAGCAAACTGACTACCTGTCTCAGGGTTGACCCTCATCACATTACGCAGAAGGAAGATGTAGTCAGGCGTGTAGCCAACCTTCTTTGCATACAAAACAATCTTCTGGAACTGCCCAGTCTCAGCAAAACATTGGATCACCTGCATAGACAGAAGAGCATCAGAACATTTCAAACAAATACTACAGAGGAAACACTTGTTGGCCATCGCATTGGCAGAAGTGTGTTGGCCAATGTACTTGTTATATTATACCACTCTTCCCATTAAACTGCAACACACACACACACAAATATTTCTATTTTATATGTATCATGTGATACATTTGAATACATGTTTGATTTTGAACACTATACAAAGGGAGTACGATCGTAAATACAAAAAAGGTTGTCACTTGGTACAGACGCATTTGAAATAGACTTCACAATCGTCAACTCTGAAGGCGGCCATGAAATCAGTGGGTTTCGTATAATTCATTGGGAAGAGTAGTATGCAGTATGTTAGATATTTCATTGATATATGTACTGGTGCTGTCAGCACAGCAGTGGTAGTGGTGTAACAATTCATATACCTTTTGATTTGATTATGATTTTGATTATTGTCTTTCAAACTTGATTTGATTATGCAATTGTTGGTTTCTTCTTACCACACAAAAAAATGAGACACATTAAGCAGGATTCAACAAAATAGGAAAATCATAATGTTTCCACACAGAAGATCTGAAGGATGCAGGAAGATTTGGAAGTGCTGGTTGCTCGCAACTTGACTTTAATGCTGCCATTATTGGAATCAAATTGAATGGCCAAAATCGCAAAAAAAAAAAATGAGAA
Organism: Dendrophyllia cribrosa; assembly: GCA_024195265.1. NCBI lineage: Eukaryota > Metazoa > Cnidaria > Anthozoa > Scleractinia > Dendrophylliidae > Dendrophyllia > Dendrophyllia cribrosa. The sequence goes on along the minus strand of JAJLRJ010000008.1, from coordinate 30,350,870 downwards.
TTTGATTAATTGTTACACCACTAAATGGTAGCGTGTTAGTGAATGTATTGAAGTTACCTTGTTTGGCACATTTGCTCTCAGATACACTGAAAGGGCAAGAGTTGGATCAACTTGCTTTACCAGATCCCCAAGTTCTTCACTGCATTCGAGCTGTTGAGATAACCAATCAGTTAAGTCAATATGCACATGCATTATAATCTGACTGTAATTTGAAAATCCTGGACAGCAAAAAAATTTGTTTCAGACTTGAAAGCCTCTATCGAGGACATTCGTCACAGAGGCCCATACATGTACATGTATAAAATTATTACTATTGATGTTCTATCTGAGGTCGGGTACTCCACATTTACACTACTGCGCAGTAATTATTTTGAGCTCTTTATGTACACTTCATACCCATTAAGATCTGCTTAAAACACTGACAACTTCCACTCTGAACTGCAGGTATTGTAACTAAATATACAATCATTGCTGCATTTTTTTTTGCAACTTCTGTTTTGAGTCTGGGGTCCTGATAACTTTTCAGTTGCAGAAATCTATTTTATCCCTTTCACTCCTGTTTACGTCAACCGACGTAAAAGTTCATAAAATTGTTAATATTTGGTCTATTTCAATGAAATTTTGCCACAAAAATGGTCTTGAAAAGATCAGTTCATTTCCAGAATAAAATATACAGCTGTAGTTGACCACCCTTGGAACTTTTGACAATTTTTTGTTTTACACATTTGCAGTGTGAGACATACCCTATTAACTGAGAGCTGCAAAATGAGCTATAGTTTGGGGGTACATATCTAGTATGTCTGAAAATTGAGGCGTTTCTGAACTTTTTTGACATTTACAGCCTGTTTTATGTCAAAGCCATAATTTCCTTCCCCAATTTTGATATGAAATAAGAACTGCACTCATCAAGACCTTTCAAATGGTATATCATACATGGCGATTACGGTTTTACTTACTTGTTTGGGAAAAAGGGTAGAAAAACTCAGGAATGAAAGGGTATATGTGTAATGTTTACTTTAAAATTTTGAAAAACAGACCCCTGTTACCATAAATTGGAAATGCCACTTTCAAATTAATCTCTCATAAAAAGGTATATCTTCTAGATTTGTTGTTTGAATGATTTTGAGATCAACACAAACTTCATAGGGAAACAGTTGAGTCGAATGCCATATCATACTGTGTTGTAAAAAACATCATGGTCAAAAGCTTAAAAACAACATCTGGCAAATGGCTTGTGATTGGTCAGTCTCAAAGAATGTAAGTTGCCAATCTTTTAAGCAGATGTTTGAGGGAAAAGAGTGCAAAAAAAGCTAAAAATACAAAGTAACTTTATGTTAACTAATAACAATAATTCATTACTTTTTCTTCCTTGAGCCATTTCTCAAGAAGTTGTTTCCTTCCTTGCTGTAGAACAGGTTTGCAGAGCTCCAAAGATTCAAACTTGTTGAGTTTACCCTGGTCTAATAAAATACCAAAATACTGCAGCAAGGGAGATGTTTGACCTTGTTGAGATGGCACCTGCTGAAATCGCTGGATGGTCTGTGGTGTTCTGAGGACACCCTAATAACAACAACATTTATGAATAAATACAAATGCTTGAGAAGAACTCGTGCTATGAATAGTAGGCTGCCCAAGTATTCAGATAAACGTGACCATCCATTTTCCTCTTAAGGAAAAAAGGTCAGTTGAAAACCCTTCGGAAACCCAGTTTCAGGGGGTTTCAAACCCTTTGGAAGCCCTTTAGAACAACTGCAAGGCTGTGCTATAAGAGTTACCATGGGGAGCCCAAATGGATCAGTCTAACTACAAAATTTAGGGTTCCCAGCAGTTAAGGTGGCTCCATAGTCTGAGTAATCATAGATAATATTGTGTGTGCTAGTGTTGCTTTTTAGAAGATGGTTTTCACATTCTTTTTACTCCTACATAGTTCACAAAATTCTATCAAAATATAAAAAGCAACGATGAAACAGTGTTCTACAACCATCTCTGCTAAAATAATGACTTCAGTCTTGAGTTAAAACTGCCCAAGCAAATGCATTTTGCATTGTTTATGAAATCTTCCAAAATTTTCACAGTTCATAGAATCTGGCCAGATAACAGATGTGGATAAAGTATGGGTTGTAAAGACAGTTTCTTCATTATTTGCAAATTTGTATCTTTTGCCTCTGCATAAAAATTGATCTTATCGATTTTCCTGAAAAACAAGCGCTGAGAACAGAACCTCAAAAAAATAAACCGTTTATTTGGCTTTTTTTGGTCATGCTGACGTAATAAATCAGAAAAGCACTACGTTTTCTTTGGGCACACGCAGATTTCTTAAACCTTCACCATCAGTGCATGTGCACAGTTTTAAAACTATAGGGAGCCATCTTAAGCTATGTGCAAAAACTATGTTTCTTGTCACCTCGAAGGCAAAAGCTATTTGCCTATGGCACCCAGGCACTGCTACAGCACAGCTGCCTGGGCATTACAGGCTTGTTTGTTTTCTCATCTTTAGAAGGGCCTGTTGTATTTACTCAAATAAACACCTCCTCTCATTTAATCCCCACTCCCCTCCCTTAAAAAAAACCCACACACACACTCCTTTTTGAACAGTTTAAAAATATGTAACCCCTACTTGGTTAACCAGGAGGGAACATTAATACAGAATAGGTTTTTTTAAATCAAACAATGTCCATGGACCTGGCTTGCATTTTAGTCATTTATTCTTGAAAAAAATAACACTTCCTCAAAGCAACTGAGTTTGTAATAAACACCCTAGGCAATTATTTTTAAGAAATACAGTATTGAGACAGAATATGTGAAACACTAGGTTTAGATGTGGCAGTTGTAACATACCTTTGGAGCATTGGCAGCCACTTTTGCTGCTTCAGCATACTGCATGGCACTGAACAAAGTGTTAAACTTTCTAACAAACAGCTCCTCAGCTCCAGCCAAGTTGTTTCTCACAGCCAGGCGAAGGGCTAAATCAGGATTCTGAAGAACATTGGTGATGTATGGAATAATATTGTCTTCTTCAACACTCACTGACAACACCTACAATGACAACATTTTTAAATTAAAACTAGCAGTAATTAGACATTATGGAGACACGTACTAAGGAATTTCCTGAAAAAAGCAATAGGGGCGGCCATTTGGAAGACCGGACACCAAAAAATCTCAAATTTTTCTGCATGTAAGGCACAGGGAAACCGACACAAAATTAGGATTGCATTCTTCCAATGCAATAATAAATTTCTTGGAACCATATTGATTTTAATTATGAATAACACAGTCAACTTAAAGTGAGGCCCTTAAATAGCAAAATCAAAGGGCACTTTAAGAGCAATCTTGTGAAAAAGAAACAACATAACATCAGTTTTAATTTTCCATACTAGTTTTGAAGTCAAAGAATTGAAGAGTATGACAGATTTAAAATGACCAAAACATCTTAGCAACTGAATGACGTAATACGCTGGGGAATTAAAATATAGCAATCATCTTTTAACACCTAATACACTGGTGAATTACAAAAGGTTACGGTTGATGGAACAAGTGAAAATTTGCATACATGTATCTGTTCCCGTATATGCTATATCTTGCTCAATGCTTTGTGCATACACAAGATAATAATTATAAAAAGGAAGTGTGCACAGCAAAGCTTGACATAAACAAACCGTCCAAACAAAAACAGCTTCAAAACTTATCTTATTGTTAATTTTTGATGTGTCATTAAATACTATTGTTTTATCTGCCAAACCCGACAAAGTAATTAACCTTTTTGTTTTTCCTTTGGAAGATAATTTTCAATTTTGGTTTTGTATAAGAGGAATACAATAAATTATAGAAGGAAATTTTTTAACCAATCACAGGCTGATTTTATTCAAAGACAGCAATATAACTTTATTGACATCTCAAAGGCAAGAAAAGTATTTGAGAATCATTATACAGTATACACTGTAGCAAGGCAAACAACTCACAAAAGACTGTTGTATGACTTTAAAACATAATTATAATGAATGTTTCAACTGTACCTGTCCCTTTCTGTTCACACCAATAATGCCGTCAGTTGGCTCATGAGGTGCTGTTACAAAGATGGTATCTCCACTGATTCTGTTCATGTAAATACAAGATCCACTTTCCACATCATACAAATGGATGTATCCATACTTGGTGATGAGGAACACAATACCATGTTTCTGGCTGACCTGAAAAGTTGTGAAAATGAAACCGTTAACCACCAACCAATATCTCTAAAACTACAACTGTAGAGAGCAGACTTCGACTTGCCAAAAAGGAACTTTTCAAAATGGTGCTTCTTGTTGCAGAGGTACAGTAGTTTGTACAGTTTTTTAATTTAGGCGAAAAAGAAATTTACTCTCTCCTCTATTTTTTTTTTGTGTATCTGTCTTTTTATAACAACTTTGATATCTAGTTACTCTTCTGCATGACCCAGCCACTCAGCGCGATTAGCCTTTGCTATTTCCGAGTGGCTGTGCTCTTTTTCTTTCGCAGTTGTTTCCTTTTAATGATTCTGCACTTTTGTATTAAGAGAACAATAAAGATTGTTGTTGTTGTTAATGCCGCTGCTGCTGCTGTACATTTGTATGTAATTTGCAGGGTTTGAAAAAAGTCCCGTCTGGTCGTCTGGGACAAGTAAATTTTTGTGTTGAGCAAACAACTTACCCGATGGACGAGGGTACAGACAAGCCACCTGTGAACTACATGTAAGCTTAAGTAACAATTTATAGAAACTTGTCTGGGCATGTATGACTAATACCCCATTCACACCAACGCTTAACCCATTGACACCTGGGACTTTAGCGCGTGACACTATGTCAATTCCCTGGGGATTTTAGAGAAAATACTGCGTTACGCGAACGCTTGAAATAAACCATATGCGCAGTAAAACCAAAGATGAGATCGGGTTACCAACCAATGTTTATCTTAAAGAAGAATAAATAAGCGGCCAGAATATGTAAAAACAACGACCAATAACGGATAAAAAACACTGAAAAAGAGCAAAAGAACGAAGCAAATTAAATAATTTCTTTGACGCGCGACAAACTGCAAAAATAAATAATGAATAGGTTGAACGAAAACCGCAAAACAATCATAGCTATAAGCCGAAAATGAGTTAAAATCAATAGTATTTGCATTGTAGATAAGGTTAACCAATTTTTTATGTAAGTTTTTTTTTCAGATCAGTCCGGTTCAGGGCGGGTGAGGCCAGGGGAAAAGATAAAAGTTGAAGACACGTAAGAACTTTGCAAAGGGCAAAGGTCGGCAAGTAAAAGCGCTTCTTCACGTCAAGCAAGAAAAAGTAAATGGACCGCGAAAAACGACAAAACACACAAAACGGGTTTCCAAACAAAGTTTATTTAAAAATCGAAAAACAAATAGCAGCCGAACTCTGCGAAAATATCGCCAAATAAAGACCAAAACCGTGCATGGGAGACGTAAAATTCAAATGCGTAATTTGAGCCACGCGATAACTAATTAGCACATTGAATGAATAAAATAAACCGCGGCCAAACAATCACCCAAACAAGTCAACAAAGCGGCCAAATAGCTCAAATAAAGGCCAAGGAAACAAAATAATATTGTATTTACATTTATAGCTCATCGACATATTCACGTGAGATCGGATGCTTGTATATAAGAGGACTCAAGTTATGAAGAAAGCTTTAAGCCGCGTGGTAATCGTGAAAGCAAGTTTTGCAAAGCGCTACGCTACACTGCAGACACTTAAACGAACTCTCTACTGAACGCCCCCCCTCTGTTTTCCTACCCACCCTCCTACAATGAACACAAACTTTCTTTCTCCCTTCAATTTTGACGATGAAATGCTTATCTGTATTTGCCGGGGAGAGCGACAAATTTTCAATCTTGCGACGCTTAACTGAATGAGGCCCCGAAGTTACAGATGAAAATCCCCCGATCAACTGTTTAGCTAAATTGGTCCTAAAAAGTAATTGATTTACTTTACTTTGCCCTTGCCCTTGTCGATAGTTGTTATATAGAAGAAAAGAATTACAAATTGAAACATCGATTAAAAACCAAAACAGATACCTATACCATTTATACGAAGAGCGACCTACAGAATAATATTGCCTAATTTGATCTGCGAGATCGACACCGCCCATGTTCTTGTTGTACAAATCTATCACTGCGGGCTTCGAGACTTGCTGGTTTCGCCTATTTACCACTACATCTACGGCTAAAGGACTACAATTTGTGGAAAGAACATTAACATCTCTCTTATCATGCCATTTGGTAAAAACTACGTTTCCTTTCTGACTAACGACCTTTTCTCCTGGGCGCAATTTTTCTTTGGCGCATCGCGGTAAGTCTTTACGATTACATCTAACGGTAGCACAAGCATAAGTACCGTTTGTCTCTAAATGTTCTAGTAAAGGTACTGAGCTAAAAAAATTATCAAAATATACATGATGGTTCTTATTCATAAACGGCCTAATCATTTTAGTCACAACATCATAACCTAAGCCATAAATTCTGCGGTGGTTTGCTTCCTTTCCTAAATAAACATCAAAATTCAAAACATAGCCATTGCTAGAATCAGCGGCCATCCAAACCTTAATTCCATACTTAGTTGGCTTGGCCGGCATGTACTGTCTAAAGGATAACCTCCCCCTAAAACCGATCATACCCTCATCTACAGAAATATTCTTAGTGGGCTTAAAATTATTTTCACATTTACCCCGAACATAATCAAGAATAGTTCTAACTTTGAAAAGACGATCGTAATTTACAGCACCTCGAGCGGGTTCCTTAGTTGAATCACTAAAATGCAAATAACAACTTAATTCTTCATACCTGTTTTTAGTCATGGTCCTTTTAATACCTTGGTTTCCAAAAAAATCATCGTTGGACCAAAATAAAGCATAATTTGGGAGCCGCACTATCCCCATAATTATATTTATTCCAATAAAGGCCTTTAATTCCGCGCGCGTGATGCGACGAAAATTTGCGAATCGATCGCCTAGCTTTTGCTGCGCATAACGATTACTTTCCTCGACTATTATATCCCACAAATCATCGCCTATAACATTTAAAAAAACATCTAATTCATTGGGATTATTTAAGACTAAATTAACACCACTCGCCGCCAGGAACTGAGGTACTTGAATATCGATGAGGTGGGCAGTCCACCGAGCTTCTTCTTCTTCATCGTCCGTGTCATTGCCAGGCTGTGGAACTTGTGGAACTTGAGGGCCAGTGTCGTCTTCTTCGGCCTCTAGGCCATCTAAATCTATATCCGAATTATTATTACTATCTCTACCCCCCTCACCGAACCCATCAAAGCTTTCTTCATCCCCCGAGTCCCCAAAAAGTGACGCGACATCTGGATCAATATTTGAACAAGCAGCCATTGTTTTGTGAAATTTGATGAGCGCGCTCGTTCGGGAAAATCCCGACCTCGTGGCGCTTCTCATCACCTGTCAAAAAATGCGCAAAAGACGGCAAATGATTGGTTTATTACCCTTCTGTATCTCCATGACAACAAAACACAAAAAAATACCAAGGGGGAGTAGGGAAAGGAGCGAATCCATCCGCCATTTTTACGGGCGGTTACGGGCGGTTGAGGGAATTCGGGGGTTGTCGCGCACAGGCGGTTACGGGCGGTTGAGGTGTGAATGGGTTAAACATGTTTAAATGTTGTTTAGTTTTAAACAGGTTTAGAAAAATACCTCCTAACCTCCCGTAATATTTGGAGTGAAATCTTTACTAAAAAAAACTTTATTGACTTTATTACCATTCCAGGTAATTTGAGTCATATACATTTCAAAATGTTCAAGATAGAGGCTAAAAACGTAGTTAAACTAAACAACATTTAAACATGTTTAACCGTTGGTGTGAACGGGGCATTAGACTTGCTTGCCCAAAGGGTTATTTTTGCAGATGAACAGAACGCTTGTTTTAGAACAAAATCATTGTAGCTACTAGTAACAATTTAATGGTTGTGTGCTTACAAAAAAAATATAATAAAATGTCTGAAAACAAACAAACACTGAGGTACAGTGTCAATCTTACCTGCATAGCCACTGGGAAGTCATTCTGAGCTTCTGGAGGGAAGAGCACTTCCACTGCCTTTTTAGTAAATGGCTGATTGCCTGCAGCAGGTGTGCCAACTTCAATGACATGTAACTGTCAACAAAATAAACATTTTAGAAGATGATGGCTGGCCCCCACTAAACCTCTGGAGGTGGAGTATAGGTATATTTACATAACACATGAAGTGCATGCTAACACAATCATAGGCTCCTATGAGCCAACTTGTGAATATGAAATGCTCTAAATAAAAGATTCTGTACACCTTTTGACCCTCCCCTCTCCTAGGTGGTTTGCTCCACCAATGCCCACCCCATACATCCAACTCCCCACCCTCCCCTCCCCCTTATGGGTAAGGCAGGTGACCCTTATAATTGCGGGCTCAATGTTTACAGCTAATTGAGCAACAAGTGAAATTTCTACAAAAAATGCTACAACTTGTTCAACGCTTGGCATATTTACCGGTTAAAACCTATAAAAACTAATAGCAGCCCTTCAGAAAATATTTGGTTTCATGCACAAAATGTGCCATCAATCGAAAGATGGTGATTAGATATTCCTCATAAGGGCTTCTGATCCTTTGAATAAAATGGGTTTGGCTATAACACAGGCGTAGAGTGAGGGTCGGACACCTTTTTGAGACTTATATAACGTAATGTCGACACTTAGAATTTTATTTTCAATACATTTTTAAGTATAAAAAAGAAAATCTAAAATCCCCACTGAGGATTGAACCTGTGACCTCAGCTAGGCTTAGGCTTACATAGCCTACCGTACCACTGTACCACCTAGCTTCTTGGGTTGCTTAGTCCTAAATTTAACTATATAAACTGCTACCCCTAACATCAACTGAAAGCTAACCGGTTACTCCGTTATATAAGTCTCAATAAGGTGTCCGACCCTCCCTCTACGCCCGCGCTATGGTCTTTTCCGAATAAAATCACATTGTACATAGAGACAGATCCATTGTACCTTGCCACCTTGAGCTCCTCTTACAGCAAAGCTGAACAAAGTTGACTCCTGTGCATTGCCTTCCATCTTGAACTGCATAAATGCTGCAGCATGTCCCTCAATTGGCTGACTGACTTTACGCTCTGTAGAGTACAGCTGCATTGCACCTACAACTCGGTTTTGCTGGAACAAAGAAAGATCACAGTCATTAATAAATGTTTCAGACTATTGACTGTACAATATGTCATTGTTAATAATCATTTCACAACCCAAATCAGACTGTTGAAACAACAGTGTAAATAAGAATTGAAGGGCTCCCAGCAAGATTGTCCTAAATACTTTTTTTCACTGAAATCTTGGAATTTTAGCCTCACAAGGGTCTCACTTGCCAAAATTATGACTGGATCATGAAAATATGACTGAAAGGATTTAAACCAGGTCAACAAATCTTCTATCTTCAAACAGAATAATTTTTTTTTAAAAGATACATAGGATGTCCTAGGGGCCATAGGCTACATGTATATAGAATGTCATAGGGGCCCAAAACATTAAGTTGCTCAAAGCTGTATTTCAAGTGCCCGACCACGCATAGCGTACTCATCTGCCACTGTCACAAAGCATGTCGGGAAATTATACAGCCAAACCGAAATGGACCTTCCTGCCTGAAAATTATGACAAAACATTACAAGTCTGGAAGCACTTTGGATATCGGCATTTCGACCACGGTATGGGATGGGAAATGACCCACAACTCACAATGCAAGGCTGTGCTCTAGCAGCGCCCAGTCACCTGAGGCAACTAACATTTGGCTTCGGGCGACTGAGAAAAATTACCGGTGGCCCAGCTGGGCACTCTTGCTTGTAGTATAGTGTGCAGTAAAACAGGCAAAAAATTCTAACATGCTGGTGTTGGTTTGTTGAGTTACAGTTTACTATAAAAGCCTAGAGGAATTTTTTTCTACAAAACAATCGGGCGTGCGTATGTTCAAAGTTCGTTCCACATGATTTCACGTTACATCATCCATGACTTTGAACGTGACAAGCCGCACAGATTTTTTTTCGATTTGTACTGCTTCTCAAAATAGCATTAAAATTTTCTCTTTCAGATCGGATGCATGGTTTATTTTTATAAGTTGTTGACAGGCGTACAGCAAATTTATTTTTATGGTTTCGAGTTTGCGAGTTCATTGCACTTTGAAGTGGTGGTGAACAAAAACATTAAGCAGGCATCCACACTGCCTGCTTCTTTCAATTCAGCTGTTAACAAACATGTTGAACACATTCTTAATCTCTGATTACTACTAGTATAGATGAATATAGCTGTAGCAGTAACTTCAAATGTTACTGGTAACCTGTGTGTACCTGAGCTGAAATGCCAATAAGGAGGAGCCATGTGGCATCTTTGTTTGTTCTGTAATTTATCACTTGACACCCAGCAAGACTTGAATGACGGTCAAACATCTTGTAGGGTTGGGAATCACCTGCATTAGATGTAAAGAAAAAGAGAAAGATTAACTACTTTATTTATAAACAACTTGTTCAACGCTTGGCATATTCACAAAAAAATACAAAAACTAATAGTAGCCCTTCAGAAAATATTTGGTTTCATGCACCAAATGTGCCATCAATTGAAAGATGGTGATTAGATATTCCTCACAAGGGCTTCTGATCCTTTGAATAAAATCACACAGGAATTAACTACTTTAAATATAAATCCATGCAAAATTCATACTTATAGTCACCACGAACAGCAAATTAAAAATATGAGGTGCAACAAGTCCCACTCAAAGATAAGCAAACCATCAAATGCATTTGCCACAGCATTGTTTAGGCCTTTGCCTTTGGTTTGCTTCATACCTTACAGATAGAACACAAAAACCTTTTGTCGATGGTGTGCTGTCAGATAGCTGCACAATTAAATGCGGAATACCACAGGGTTCTATTCTTGGGCCACTACTATTTATTGTTTATATAAATGATCTTCCATCTTGTAACCTCTTCTCTAAAGTGCGGATGTATGCAGATGATACTAGTTTAACTGTTGCACATTCTGATGAGTATATTCTGGAACAACAAAGGAATCATGATCTACATCAAATACATACATGGCTAATAGCGAATAAACTTAGCCTAAATGTGGTAAAGACAAAATATATGATTGTAGCTAGCCAATATAGGATAAAACACCTTCAGCACCAATTTAATATCCATGTCGATCACAAACCCCTTGTAAGGGATAAGACGTATAAATATCTTGGTGTTGAAATAGATCAATCATTAACTTGGAGAGATCATGAAGACAAAATTGCTAAGAAAACCTCTGGAGGGATTGGCGTTCTGAGACGTGTAAGGCATCTCATACCTTATCATACATTAATTATGATGTACCACTTCCTTGCACTACCATATTTCGATTATTGTAGTATAGTGTGGGGGAGTTGTGGGAAAGGGATGTGTAACAGACTCCAGACCCTCCAAAACAGAGCTGCCAGGGTGATAACCTCCTCTAACTACGATAGACGATCAGTTGAGATACTGGATGAACTTGGATGGGATAATCTTGAGACACGAAGGACAAGGCAATTAGCCATAATAATGTATAAATTGAAAAATCGAAATGTACCTGATCATTTGACTCAAATTTTTAATATGTATTTTATCTATGTATTCTTACAATCTAAGAAACTCAACACATAATTTATTTGTACCAAGACCATACTGAGGCTGGAAAAAATAGCTTCCACTATAGAGGGGCGGTTCTCTGGAATAGTCTATCAAATACTATTAAAGGACAGACAAGCCTGAAATCGTTTATATCATATTTGTAATTTAGTATAATTTTAATGACCATATTTATTTAATATTGTATTTTTTTATTGCATGATTTTTGCACGGCTCTCTGGAAGAGCATTTTTATGAATGAGATTCCGTGACTAAATAAAGATCATTGATTGATTGATTGATTGCCTAGGCCTTTGTGCATGCTTTTTGTAATGCAAATAAAGTGCAACCTACTAATGAGCTTCACAAATGTGTTAGCGTTTCCATCGGAACACAAACGCTGACATGTTATAATGCGTTGAGTTCCAAATGCAAACTAGTTTACTCTGCGTGGTCAATGCATTTGATGGTTCACTTATCTCTGAGTGGTACTGTAATTAACCACAGGACCACAACATCTCCAAACTAACTACAGTACTGCTTGCATGCATTGCAGCACCTACACGCGCGTAAAATGCGTCTTAAGTGAGTGTATGACATACATTTTATACACGTGTAAAGGAAGAGCCTAATTACATGTGTATGCATGTACATGTACTGTAGTCCTTTTTTTTCAAATGCATGTATTCTGTCATTCCAATGCATGTAGTTTGTCAAACAAGAATTTGAGAAGCGACTACATACCCAACGGGAGGAATCGAAATCACAACACTGCACAAATAGCGGATCCAATATTGTTTATTATGGAATTGAGTATCAATGAAAAATACTACTACTTCATGAAATAGTTTTAAAAGTCAAACTAAGATGAATTCCTTCCGAACTATTAATTAAAAATGATACCAAAGATGGAGGAAGGTATTTGACTCGACAAGGCTACAAAGTGTAAAGCAGTGCAACTGCTGTGATGTCCCTGTTTCTGCCTGCCAACAGAATAGCGCCCAAACCGCGATAACATCTTCAGTGTTGACAGACCACTTTGAAGCTAATTGTTCCTCGGCAAAATGGAGTCGCCACATGACAGCGCCGCTTGTTTAGCACAATAGGGATACATTGAACAAATGAAACTTTATCTATCGGTAAACAGCTTGCTGAAAATTTGTGTCTGTAAAATAAATACAGCAACGTTCACGACAGAACGAAGTCGCCACGAGGTACGCGAATGATACAGTCTGTACGGTAAATGTTTTGTCCTCTTTTCACGCACTAACAATGTGGTAATTTGCAGTTGAAGGATTTCATGTAATATTACATGCAATTTCATATCCACTGCGTGTAGTTTGTTACAGGCATTTCATACTCACTCGAGTAGTTTGTTACACACAATTTCATATCCACTGCATGTAACTTGCGCGTTACGCGCGCATCAAATCCGTGTAAACTGCGTGCATTACACACGCTTCACACGCGTGTAGTACTGCAATGCATGCAAGCGGTACTGTATATTGTCCCTTAATAATAATATTATTACCTTCCATAGACCAGTGATAAACTGTAGTTTCTGTGACAAGTGCAAGCGTGTTCACATTGATCCATTTCCAGAAAGTAACATCTTCTACCATAGTGTGTGCCTTCATTTTGCTTTTCATTTCAATGTTGAAGATCTGAAGCGTCCGGCCAGCTATAAATGGTAAAGAAGAAATATTTAACATACAAGATAACATATTTTTTACAAAATAATGAAGGGAATGGATAAAATTTGTTAGTCGTGAAGATAACAGGTCTCAACATGCTCTGTCCACATTTTACAGGGTGACTACTCATGGTATTACTGAGCCACTTGAAAGAAAATTTGGAAAACATTTTTTATAAACAGACCAACTGCCATCAATCAGAGAGTTGTTACACAGGCAAATATTCAGGGACTTTTTGACAGATTGCAAAGGAGAATAATGCCACCAGAACTAAGATGCTGACAGACTGCAAAGGAGAATAATGCCACTAGAACTAAAATGCTGACAGACTGCAAAGGAGAATAATGCCACTAGAACTAAAATGCTGACAGACTGCAAAGGAGAATAATGCCACTAGAACTAAGATGCTGACAGACTGCAAAGGAGAATAATGCTACCAGAACTAAAATGCTGTACAGTTGGAATGTTACAAGGAGTGTTTACTTTCTACAGAAAACAGTCAATGAAGGAATGCTTTATGCTAAAGTTATACCCCAGCAAGCAGGAAAAGCTTACTTGCGTGACATTTTGACTTATTCAAAGCTTTCAAAACAAAAGATTAAATGTGACCAATGAAAAGATTTGTCAGTTCCCGAGAGGTCGACACCCTGGAGTAGTTTAACTTAACTTGGCAATCTCTTGTCTGGAAACTTCAATGCTATTAGTCTGTTTACAAAAAAGGTCATCACCATCCTTTGTTCTTGATTTAGGCTGTAATTGATCAATTTTCTTTTAAGTGGCCTGGTTCAAGCAGTTGCAATTTAGTAAATGATCACCTACCTTTGAGTGCAATGACTTTTGATTTAGGGTTCATTATTGCAGAGTCAGCAGAAATTGGCCTCCTTGTTGGATTATTGGCATCAGCCAGGTCAATAATCACCACTTGAGCTGTCTCTCCCACTTTCTCCCGCACGCAAATAAATTTGTCTGACTCCATAGTGAGAGTGGAAAAGCCAATATTGGCAGCATTGATTCCAACATTTTGAAGCTGAAATAGTGAAAATATTAATTTTATTGAGGTAAACTGCTACAATGTACATCTAGTGTGCTCTGCTAACAACAATTAACAGAGTATCCAAGAAAATGAACTGGAGAATATATCAATTTTCTGGAATAACACTTGTATGTTATGCAAATCACTACAGATTACTCTTTCTTTGAGGAATAAATTGTTTTTAAAATCCTTTCTAAGTTTGCAAATTCGAGAACCCCTTGTTTCTTGATTCTTGCATCTTGAAACTTGAGTCACTCAAATTTCAAGATACGAGGCTTTAGTTTCGAGGATTGAGTCAAGACTGTCAACTTACATTTAAGTGGTATGGTAGGTCTTCCTTACTATGGGTATGTTATATTTTAATTTGAATGGTCTTCTTATATTTGAGCAGTTATTCTCCAAGCAGGACATGTTTACAGCAGTTCACTTAATATGACTAATTTACTTTTCATAGTTAAAAAGGTCAAGGATAAGAAATATGATGTAAACATGTTATCACATGTATATGTGACCCTCCACAGGATTCCATGTACTAAGGTGATGACACGCACACGGTACATTAGCACGGTAAAACAAAAGATAGAAATTTAACACGATAACCGTGCCGTGCACTTCAGCCTCATTAAAATTTTCTTTTGTTTTACGCAATACAAAAGAAACAAAAGAGGTAAATAATGAACCGTGTCAGCATTCGACAACAAAAACTACCGTGCGAACAACACACGCTTACCGTGCGAACGCACACTTACCGTGCAAAAACACACTTACTGTGCGTGAATGCACTCTGCGTGCAAAGGATTTTTTTTAAGTTTCAGAGAGAAGGTTGGAGTGTGATTACCAAGTGTTGCCTGCCCTCAGAGTTTCCCGAGGTTGGACATTTTGGACGGTTCTTCCTAGATAATGGCTTCATAGTGATCGAGTTTGAAGCTGTTTATGGCTGTAGAAAGTGATCCTAATTGTCGCTTTCCAATAATATCTTTCAGTAACCTTTCCTTACTTAACTGTTTACAAACGTCGAAGCCACCGTTAAAATCCAATAACTGTGTAAAAAACAACCACGTGTAAAGGAGTTTAATTCACGTAAACAAGCGGCCCCGAGTCCTGTGTGAAATAGTCGCGCTTTTGTGATCGAAACTTTCGACGGACGTTCGGCCTGTTGTTTCTAAAATAAATCTTGAATGAAACTAAAACAAATACAAGCTTGTTGCCTGCCATTTGCCGTCGCATACTTTGAAAGCAGGCCCGGGAAAGCAGGTTTCTTTGCGTAGAAAACAGAGGCTATTGTAAACATACCTGTCGTTCGCATGTGAACATCACGCATTATTGAATTTGCATACGTCAAACGTAATTTGAGCTTTCTGTAATTTGAACCTTTCGGGTCGACAACGCGTCGCAACGCAACAATTTCATAAAACATCTAGCTTGTCTGCAACAAAAGTGAAGAATAATATCGAAAATTGTCGAAAGTTTTGGACTTTTGTACGAATAACAAATCGAAGTTGGCCGTACAGGAGTATTCTTTGACGCGAAAAAATTCTCTGTGTCACGATATGAGTCGCTCGCGTAGTATACAGACACTCAGTAAATTAGTCTGAGCCAAATCAACATCGCTTACCAGAAGCGCTTCGTAAAACTAAACGAACATTTAATATTGTGGACCAACAAAAGTGAAAAATAAAATCGAAAATTGTCGAAAATTTTGGATTTCCGTACGAAAACAAATCGAAGTTGGCCGTACGGGAGTATTCTTTGACCCGAAAAATTTCCAAGTGTCACGAAATGAGTCGCTCGTGTAGCATACAGTGACTCAGTAAATTAGTCTGAGCCAAATCAACATTGCTTGCCAGAAGCGCTTCGTAAAGCTAAACGAACATATAATATTGTGGACCAACACAAGTGAAGAATAACATCGAACATTGTCGAAAGTTTTGGACTCCCATACGAATAGCAAATCGAAGTCCGCGTACGGGTGCCATACGAAAAGCCAAAACGAACATGTTTCAATCAGACCACTGATCTTCATCATGCTCACTGGTTGACTGTAGTTTTTGTTAGAAAATCAACACGTTGTCAAACTGAATTTCACTTCTGTCATATCGGCTGCCAGCGATTATCGTGATATTACTACGAGAAAAATTATTTAGCATGCCGGGGAAGCCAAAGCAGTGTACCGTGTCAGAGCTTTACTATGTCAAGGAAAGAAAACTTTACCGTGTCAAGATAACAAAGCTTTACCGTGTCAAGAAAACAAAGCTTTACCGTGTTAAGAAAACAAAGCTTTTGCGTGTTAAGCAGGTAAGAACAATAGTGACTAACACGGAACACGGTAACTTTTGTTTTTCTTTTTAAATATACGCATATCAGAACCCTTGACACGATTAGCGTGTCGTGTCACAGCGTGCTAACGTACCGTGTGCGTGTCATCACCTTAGTACATGAAATCCTGTGGAGGGTCACATATGAACAAAGGAAGGTTAAAGGGGAAGTGTCACAGGGATTTGGCGTCATTTCGAAAACCAAAAAATGTTTTTGTATTAACAGAAACAAAAAACTAGTGGTCCAGATTTGTCATAAATTACCACCATAATGTACCCAACGGTTGATGAGTGTCTCAAGTCATCTGAATGAATTGCAACTTGAAAAAAGTTAACCTAACTTTTTTCAGGTTAAGTTACAGATCAAGATCTCTGTGGTCTGACCTCACCTAAGCGATCACCTCCCACAAGCGCCTCCCTTATCCTTGCATTTTGGGTGGTCACTTATAACATTTTAACTATGTTCAGCTCATCATACCCCAATTAACTTGTTATGTGGTTGTTCTGGTATGCAGACTTTACAAAACAAGACCACAAGGTTCCAACACAGTTATAAGAACGGTTTAATCAACCTTTTTTCGATTACTTGGCCCACAATTATCAATACACACTGTAGTCCTTTAGCGAAAAGCAAATTATGAGGTTATCGCCATATTGAACATAACACAAGACCCACAACACCCCCTGGGTTAATGCACTTCGGGTGCATGAATAATTACAAAACAAAAAATCAAATGCACAGTAAAACAATATTCCCAGTGGTTATGCAACGGTCTATCGTTGGCTTGTGTAAATAACAGCTCGCTTTTTGCTTGTGTGTTTACACTACATCAACCGGCCAATGAGAATACTCTGTCGCAACAATGACAGAATTCAAGATTTAATAATAAAAGAACTGTAGACTATTATTTTTCCTTCTTACACTGCACACTTATTTACTAGCAGATGGAGGCTAAGACAGTACACTTGCACTAAAAAGAACCTGCCATTTTTGGGACTGTACTGTAGCCAAAATTTAATTTCAATAAAAATCAAATACCTTCCTATTTATGACATTCTCCAATGATTATATAACAAGACTGTTATTCTGAAAATCATGAACAGAAATCTGACCCTGACAAATTGGTCTTAACTGTTGTGTGCATAGGCAAAATTATATTCATTATTAGACATATATCTATTAAGAAACTGGTTTTCCAAATTGTACTTCTTGATTCGAGGATGACATTTCACAAACAAAAAAAGGTTTACATTACTTTAAAGCCTTTACTAAATCAAAGAACCAGGCGTCGAAAATTACGAATATTGGTCCACCTTCGATTTACTTACTAAAGTTCTTCCCAATAAATGAAGCATATTTTATGTAACAGTGAAAAGTAAAGCCGACACGGATATAAAATTCTGCTTTCAATTCCCGTTTCGAAACATGAATTTGCGCGATCACCGCGTCTGATCAAAATATAAAGAACACTGCTAAGCTTGCTATTCTGAAACAAGGGCCACAAGACTTTATGGAAACAAAATTACATTTTCAAGGTTCATGATTTAAAAATGAGAGAACAATCTTCCAGTATTCAAGGTGAAAGCAAGACACAGGCTTGTACATGAGTGACCCTATCTCAACCTCCGGTTCTCAACACGAATGCTATTTTATGGTTTTAGATACGAAATCTAAAAAAACCAGCAACACACGGCAATTCACTACCGTCCACAGCTCTATAAAAACGATTAAAAGTTTTATTTTAACTTCAAGAAGCTTTACTGTCTAGTGCCGTTCAATGCACCGTGACGGAAACATGCGTTTGAAAGAGTGAGAAGAAGCGAACTCAAAGAACAAACCCGCGCTACTAACCTGCAGATGTTCTTGAAACCGAATGGGCAAAAGCTGCGCCATATTTACTCAATTCCTTCAAGAGGCCTCCCTATAAAATCTGAGTTACTTAAAGGAGCCAATAGGCACCGATAAGAAGAGGAGTAAAGGTACAAATGGAGACTGTAGTCAGTGCTTGGTACAATCGAACATGGACGACTTGCTGGCAGCCGGTGTGGTCATAGGAACGAGGCTAGAGGGAGGTGCCACGTGAGAAATGGCCGCCGAGTGGTCACGTGAACCAAGGGTCATAATCCCATGGGAGACCACAGGAACAAACACGGCTTGCATGTCTAATGTTTATTTATATATGATGTTTAAATATGGCCTTTTAACATTTTTTATTACTATAGTTCAAATAATATATTTATCAATGGTTTTAATTTGAGTATGATCATAGCATAGTATGCAAAAAAGCCAGTAGCATAGTATGCTTTGCAAAAAAAATTATAGTTTCATTGGACAAACTGTTAAGAAAAAATACAGGGAAATAATGATATCCGCCAGATCAAGAGGAGACCAAAGCATAATGAAGATTGCTATATAGCCATGCAATTCGAATTTTAAATTCAATCTGCTATGATTGTTGCTTTCTATGTCGTTTATGGCAATCAAAGCGACTTTAGGTAAAAAACGTTTAAATGCAGAGGACCACTCAACACTACGATAAATAGTGGTAACTTTCTTTCCGGATCTTCTTTATCAGGGACCGCGGAGGGGGAGGGGCTGGTAGGGCCGCGGCCCCACCACTTTTTTGCGCCCCCGCCCCCCGCCCCCCGCCCCCACTATTATTATTATTCCTTTTTTCGATTTTCAATATGAAAAAAATATTTTCAATTGTCAGCCCTCTCACTTTTCACCTTGCTCCGCGGTCCCTGTTTATAAAGGGATGCGAGTACTAGACGTCACCCAAAGTGTAGAATAACTCAAACATGTCATGAAAACGATGTAGAAAGAGAGAGGGAGAGTAAAACGGGGTTTTGTCAAGGCAGCCGTATGTAGAGCCGTCTGCGCTCAGCGATCTTCGATTCTTTTACTGTAATAATTTGATTCACTTCTCCCTTTTTCTCACATAATGCTTGGGTGTCCTGTGACGATTGGTCAAAAGGGAAAATACTTGTTCGCAATGACTGTCGGGAATATTTGTCACGCGTGTGGTTAATTCTCGATTTCGGATGTAGGTAATCATTAATTTGCGGAGTTATCGAAAAGAAGTGCAAGTTTTTGAAGGTCTAAAGCGAAGTTTGATGGTAGCAGATAGTTCCATGGTTTAGATGATGACCGGAAATGTCCTATGAACCACCAATTCTTTCAAGAAATCTCGGCTTTGTTGATGCAAAGGCGCCCGAAAGCAACACTCAATCACGTCTTTCCCAAGGAGAGAAGCCAGGCATGTATAATGCATATTTGCAGTTCGTAAACAGGCTAAAACCCGAGATTTCAAGAAATCATTGAATGGTTCTTAGAGAGTTTTCCTAATGCTTTCTCTTTGTGTTCTTAGTGAATGGTATCACAAGATCTCTGCCCCATCAAGATGACATCCAGCGACAAGACTTCAAACTTCTTATAGATCCCGCCATAAAGAAAGGTCATGCTAAAATCTACAGATACAGTGGAGTATTTCCTGGGGTAAGACGGTGTAACTGTAGACAAAACTGGTCCGATTTCCCGCCCCATTGTTAATCACACTTTTTTAAACTTGTTTATTCCACTTCCTTCTAGCAACCACCGGTTACCCCTAAGGACCCTCGCTCCAGACGGACGAGAATATGGACTCTCAACAAAGCCGATTTACCAGTTCCCAACTTTAAGGTTTGTTTTTCACTTTGAAAACCAAGTAAACCTATAAGTTGGTTTTATTACGCTTTTGTAATCGATTTAACAGCTAATTTATCGATATGATAATCACATATACCTATTGCTTAACCAATTAGGAAATTTCCAGCATAAATCAGTTTTGTTTTGGTGATTCCCTTTTCAATAGGTCGACAAGTGGTATGTTGGAATTCCTCCACAACGTGAGGTTCATTTCTCGGGTTTGAACGACAATGTGGACAAGAAATTTCTTGAAGAAATGTGCGAACGTTACGGGCGAATTGATGCCATCAAAATATACTATGATCCACAAACAAAGAAACACACTGGCAAGGCACGAGTCACGTATGGGACTTCTGCGGCTGCTAAAATGGCAGTTTCAAAACTCGATCATACCTCTATCATGGGAAACATCATTAAAGCACACATTGATGCTAACACCAAAGGTGAGTAATAGCATGTGTTCATTTGATCCACCGTAAAAAGTTGAGAGATTTTTATTAATGTGTGACCATACCACTGTGTTAGTGTACATTATGTTTACACTGTTGGACATGACAGTTTATCTTTTGACATCCTCGTTTGTTTTTCGTTAATTAGACTAATTAAGTTCAATAGTTTTAAGTGATGAATGAAAAGCTACTTTGTTTAACTAAAAAATGGTTTTCAAATCAAGAGAGCTCAGTTTTTGGAAGGAGGCATTCATCATTTTTGGCAATTTTTCTTGCCATTTTAAGATAAGCAAGCTTAAAGCGAGCTCCTGGACATAATCATGAAAACATGATATTTTTTAATGTTTTTTTCTGGTTTGACATTTAGGACATGAAGTTCATGGCAAACCACGTGGTCCGGAGCATCCTTCAATAAGGCGAAACTCAGGTCACGATAGTTCCTCTGTCATGCTGCATACATCAAGTTACTTACCCACGCCATCTCCTTCAATAATATCACAGTCATCATCTACAGATGGCTCAGTGTTATCACCTTCACTGTTATTAAGGAAAAGTCCTGCGTCATCAGTAAGTCTACCTGCCGACATATGGGGAACATCACTCAGTAGTTCATGGGATAAGACAACAGTTACTGCTGTCAACAAATTGTCTCAGAGTGGATCGGCCTTCATGTCCCCTCAAAGTGTGTCATCTGGACAGTCAACATTTGAACCAGTCTCTCCACCACATGGCTTCCGGAAGAAAGACGAACCTCCACCCCCACCTCCACCATCCTCCAAGCCACCCCCACCACCAGTGACAAAGGAGCCTCCACCACCACCACCAAAAGAGATCCCTGCTCAACCAGCTTCTTGTATTAAGTATGAAGATATCTCTCCTGACCCTGTGTTCTCTCCTGGAGATGAAGAAAAGCCCACAGCAACTCAGAAAGGAAAGGATGAGATGAACACAAAAACTAAGAGTATTGACTCACATAGCAAAAGCTCTGGGCACAGTGCTTCTCCTCCTAGAAATGCTCGTTCACCTCGCATTGACAGAAGTGAGAGTTATACAAAATGGGAAAAGAAGAAACAAGTTGAACGAGAGGAGAAGCATAGAGATAAATACAGGGATTCGGATCGGGGTAATGATAGAGATCGTGGTTATAGAGATGATCAAAGGGTTGACAGGCATGGAGATTACAGACACAAACGAGATGGGTATTATGATAAGAGGGACAATTACAGACAGTCTGATTACGATAGGAACAGAACTAGTAGTCGCTGGGACAAAGATGATTCCAAATACAGAAAAGATAGGTACAGTACAAGCCCTAGAAGGGGGGATGATTACAGATGGCCTGATGTCAAAGAGTCGCGGAGTAGGGATCCTAGAATACGGGATAAAGACAGTGAGAGTAGTAGTGGACGAGATATGCATAGTAAGGATGAACGAAATAAAGATGGACAAAGTTCAGAGGATGGGTACAGTCGAGATCCAAGGTTAAAAGGAAGAAATCAAGAAACCTCTGACACCCACAAATATACTTACAAAATGAAGGAACGGCAAGATGAAGGAGGTAGTTCAGAAACAAAAGATGTCATTAACAAGGATTCAAGGGTTAAGGAAAAAGGGAACTTAAATTCAGTTATGGTGATTGATAATGATTTATTTCATTCAAAGCTCCAAGATCCTAGATTGCAAAGAAAAGGTAATGAACTAAAAGGTATTTATCACAGTCATCCTTCCAATCTTGAATGCAAAGACACCACGGAGCAGCCAAAAGAAAATCATGAAGCCAAGGGCGAAGATCAAGAGTGTGCATCAAATTCAGTAGAAACTGAAAATGTTAGTGTTAGTGCAGAAGAGATTATTTCATCTGTTGTAGCTGGTACTCTTTTGGGTGAGACAGCAGTTAGAGATAAATATTCTGAGGATGCATACACTGTTGGCGTGGAGACATGTTCTGATGAGGAGGAACCTTTGCCTCCAGGTGATGAGCGCGATGTTGCTCATGAAGTACAGTTGGACATTACCCGAAGTAAAATCAAAGCTGCACAGAATGCTGTGAAAAAGCGCAAACTTTCAGAGACAGCTTTTCAAGATGAAAAGAAGAACAGTTGTACTAAATCTAAGAAGATACAAATAGTACTAAAAAGTGTTCAGCTCAGTTCAGCAGAAACTGAAGTGACCTCTTTGGTGAGTGTGGATAGTCTCT
The DNA here is from genome assembly GCA_024195265.1 of Dendrophyllia cribrosa. Lineage (NCBI taxonomy): Eukaryota > Metazoa > Cnidaria > Anthozoa > Scleractinia > Dendrophylliidae > Dendrophyllia > Dendrophyllia cribrosa. Next base: position 30,327,831 of record JAJLRJ010000008.1, on the reverse strand, counting down.
CAAAAGATGTGGAACCATCCGGTGGTTGGAGTACTGTTTCACCTGATGTCGCTGCAGATGTTGCTGTTTCTTCAGAAGCTGAAGACAGTTCATCAAGATTAGTGAACCTACCACTTACCGAAGACATCTCGCCATGTAACTCTCCAGCCATTGAGACAACAAGCCACATGGAATGCAGCACTTCAACAGCTGCCAAGGAACCAGCTGCTGTTGACCTTTATTCAGACATTGAAGGAAACGAAGATGACAATGATGTTGGTCATGTGAATAATGATGATGATGATGCCATGTCATTATCATCCATTAGCTCAAATGAAGACACATTGGAAGTAAATGAACCTGATAGCAAACCTGCAGAAAAGCCAAAGGGCATGTCAGTTCCACCTCCAAATGTTGTTTTCCCACCATATCCACCACCTATGTTTAATCCTAGTATACCACCACCCCCTCCATTCTTTAACCCAAGGGTACCCCCTCCACCCATAGTACCTGTAACCGTTCCTCCCCCACCCATCCCGGCACATCCTTCAGTCCCGCCTCCACCTATTTGTCCATCTTTACCTGCAAGGCCCATCTTACCCCCAACAGTACCACCCCCTGCAGCCCCACCCATCTCCGTCCCACTTCCTACCATACCTCATTCCTTCAGTGGCCCTTCAGGTTTTTTCGACCCAAGGGCTGTCCCTCAGTTCTCTGGAAGTGGTTATCCTAACAGTGGAGGTTATGGCTACCAAAAACAAGAACAAAAGAAGCCATGGAGAGCAGTGATCATCGATGAGGTTTATAGGAACATTTGCGGTGAGCTGGATACTGTTCTCAAGAGAGACATCTTTAAGAAACTTGTAGAGGCATCCGCATTTAAAGCTCTGGAATCCTGGTGGGATAATCAGTCCAAGCCTAAGGTGAGGTTTAAAATCATCATCATAGCAACAGTAGAACCTTATGCCTCCCTGCCCACAACAGTAGTGCTGGAAATAATCTTTCTTACTTAAAAGGACATGAAGAACTACCAACCTTCAGTCCTCTACACTACGTCCATGCCTCCAGTGTTTATAAGCATTATCTAAATTTAGTTTCAAACCATTGTAAGTTTGATGATGCTGTACAATGTAACTGTGTCAATGGACTTGTTGATCTCAGAAAAAAAAAAACTTTAAATGAGCAGCTATCTTTTTCCTCAAAAGCAACTCTGCTGCAGCATTGGCTTACAATAAAAAAAATTGTAGTTTTGACTCTGGTGGCAGGGCACTTCAGAAAATATTTTGCCTTACTTCCTTTCATATTTTGAGTTAAAACATCCAATTATGTGGTTGTATTTACCTTTCAACAGTCTGAACATTATGGCCTCCTGAAAGTTGTGGCCCCTTGGGGCTCCCTTGGTCATTTTGGGAAGTAACAGGGGTCACTACTCTTAGAATTCTATGTTACATGCAATTGAAGTTACAGTACCGCTCACGGGAAACTTACCACCTCTCGTCTCGCGAGAAACGAGACGCGTCTCGAGAGAAACGAGAATCACTGAACCGTGGGGTGTGGAATATATTACTCGCGAGAAGCCAGTGTACATTGGCAAATTGATGAGACTGCCGGTATCGAAAAGTGCGATTGACTCAAGATATTTATAGACTCGTGATAAGCCGGGGAAAATTTTTTGAATCCATATTTCTTTGCTAAATCGATTAGAACGAAAGTATAGCAACGAAAAGTGCGATCTACTCAAGATATTTATCGACTCGCGAGAAGCCGGGGTACATTTGTTTGATCAAGAGACTGCCGGTTTCAAATGAAAGCGATCGACTCAAGATATTTATCGATCGCTTGCAAGGATTAATTTAATTGTAATTCGCCTCAGAATTTGCGTCGCGGAACGTTATTTACCTACAAGTTACGAAGGAACCCACACACACGTATGAATTCATGGAAGCGCATAGTCTGTATTCAGGTTTCAAATTACCCTTTTGACATATGCAAATTCGGTGCAGTGATGCACTTTTTCCTGACAACAACAACAAACTTAAAAGGGCTAAATTTGTTTTCAGTCTTTTCTGCTACATACCTTTCCCCCACTGTCTGACATTGATTATTATATTTTAGTTTCATTCAAGATTTATCTTCACAGTTGGTAAACATGAAGTTCAGAAAGAATTTTACACATGAATTTTGCGTGACAAATGCACTGGCACTTGGGGCCGTTTTGTTTACATAAAGTGACCCATTTTGGTTTTGTTTGCTTTCTGACTGAAAGCTCACTCCATTCGAAATTTTTCCATAGCCGTTCACAGCCAGCCGTTCGAAATTTTTTTTCTGTTTCAGCCGTTCACTGCACAAGCCGTTCAAAATAATTCTTTGGCGTTCAAATGAAATTCGATCTGTTAGCAGATCTCGTTGCCTAGCACGTGATCAAAATCTACCGTGAATGCACATTTCTCAGAAATACTAGACTTTCACAGTCATCTATTTCCTCATGAAATAGAGTTCGATCGTTCGGTTTGTTTAGTCGTGCGTCATACGCTCTCATCTCGCCAAACGTGTAAATCAACGTTCGATAGTTCAGAATACATTTTATATCAGCAGAATGTGAAGCGTTTGTACGGTACTTGCAGTGCACTCGCGAGAAACGAGACGCGTCTCGCAAGAAACGAGACGCGTCTCGCGAGAAACGAGACGCGTCTCGCGAGACGGTGGTAAGTTTCCCGTGAGCGGTATGACTGATAACAAAATGGTTTCTGATTTTTTTTTACCATTTATGTGCTTTTTCACAGACTACATCAGTTGCAACTGCAAGTTCTGCTAAAAACCTTTCCATGGGCTCTAACCCTGTGTCCACTGTTGGTCTTTCATCCAACTCTGGTACTGAACCTTCTACCATTGGACCAAGTCCGTTTGAGAGATCCCACAGCATGCTGTTAGGTTTGCGTGCCTCGCTGCCGAAGCTACCATCATTCAAAGTGAAACGGCCACCAGAGCTCCCCAAAACTGAGGACCGTAGTTCATCAAGGAAGCGTAGCAACACTGAATCATCAGATATGCTTGAGAGAGATTCTAAAAGACAGCTGATGGAAGGCGCAGACTTAGAAATGGAGACAGACTTGGAGAGCAGCTCTGGCTGGGACAAGTGTCCCCGTACCACGAGTAGGTTGGAAGAAGGAGAACGTAGCCAGTCGCCATGGCAGCAACTTGATGAAAGTATGGATGTGGCTCCACGAGCTACAATAGTAAGGACTACTGAAGGTAAATGACAATCTAGATGTTATGATAATTATTAAGATAACTGGTAACCAACAGTAGATTGTTATAAAGTGCCTGATAAAATGGCAATTTTCCAATTATATCATCATTTAAAAGTATACTTGCTTCTGTAAAGCAAATGTTCAGTCAGCATGTTTGGGGGTGTGGGCCATAGTTTAAAAACATGTGGTATTCAGGTGGGAGAAAGCCTGTTTTTTATGTACTAGATAACAAAGGGGTGGGTCAATGTGGATTTTTCTTTTTTAATGTAGTTAATGAAAGACTCAAATTTTTATTTGCCCTGAGATCTGTTACAACATTAAAGGTGTACCCTACTTTACTATATTTTGTTTTGACTTGATCTTATTTTTGTACATTTGTACATCGGAATTATGTATCTGAAAAATCATACAGTAGTTTCCGTCTGCATATGAAATGCAAATTTCATGAGGGGTGAGTCAAAGGACATGGTAGGGTCATGAAATAAAACCATTTTGCATGGGTGGGCTGAGAAATACAAATCAGCTGACCCACCCCACCCATCTAAATAAAGAATGCTTCTTAGTTGTACCAAGCTTTCAAACCAAATCTAGTAAGGTTTGCTTAGCTGTGCTAGCCATCTTACATCTAAAAACTACTCTGACTGCATTTCTTCACAGCTGATGAACGGCGTCCCAGTACAGGCTCATCCCTGTATCATAAGGTGTATTCAAGCAGTAGCAGTAGCAGTGAATCAGGTAGCGATGCAAGTGAGTCGGAAGAGGATGATGAGGAGAGTGAGGAGGGTAGTGACGATGAAAGTGAAAGCAGTGAGTCTGACGAAGAATCTGAATCAGAAAGTGAGGAAGAAGACATGCAAACTGAGGCCAAACCATATGTGGAAACAACAAACGCTAAAATGGAAGTCGAACATCCCATTAAAACAGATCAGGAAGTGGCACCAGTGTTTTTGGAAATTGAACAAGGTGAGATTGTTGTTTTAATGTTATGTTCATCCTGTGGTAGGAAGTAAGTATGTATGTATGTATGTAAATTTATTTAACATTGATAGTGTGGGGATTGGTCACCCAATCTCCCGAAAACTAGGCTCATATGAAATACCTTATTCAAAAAAATTCCAGGGCATTTAGTACAAACCAAAAAGAAGGGAATCTGGGCATCTTATTGAAAGAAACTCACATAAAATTCACCCAAGCTATCACAAAGTTATGGGCCTTCTTTATCTTTCTTTCAGATGTAGTTTTAGGTCACTATTACTTACTCTTTTTGTTAATACAAATGCGTAAACAATTGGAACTATATCGCTGTGATATAGTTTTGAGTTTGTAAAACCATATTGATCAATATGAAAGCCCATTTTTGCAGTTTATGGAGTTGCAGTAAATTAAAGCACTTACATAAATAAGATCTGGATCAAATAAACACTGGACCTCAAATAAATGCTGGGGTTTATTTAAACACAAAGTTCTGGTATAAAGGAGCCTGGCCTGGCCATTCTCACCTCCAGTCATCAATCAACCACTGAAGCATTAACAACTGACAAAAAACATGCGTCATTACTACTGTAAGACTATTGTTAACACAATTTGGAAAAACTTTATGAAAGTTATATCAGAAGTCTTTATGATCTACTTCTTTTTTTGCTTAGGTAAAATCTTGGTTTAATTAGATTTTTGAAGCACATTATATTTAAAGGACGAGAAGTTAACCACGTTTTGACTGAAAGACGCCTTAATTTGCATTTCACACCAACCAAAATCCTAAATTGTCCGACCAATTTTAAATTATGCATGAACATGGTGCCCGAGCATAAAAAGTACTTAGCTTTTGCCTTGAAAGTCTTGTTAAGTTATCTCATTTGATTCCAAAAACATTCAAATAAGAATTTACGTTGTTTGTACTATTTATTTTGCTGCAAAAGGTTCCTTTGATCCGAGAAAATTAAGAAAAGGCCCGTGTCATTTGAAATCGCTCTACAATGCATTGCAAACTGCAAATAAACTTCTTATAGCATGTCGTGTATGCTTATGGTTGTGTCTCAGGAAAAAATACAAAATAGTGAATGTCCAATCAAAAGAGAGGTTTGAAAGCATGCATGTCCTACTAAGCAAGAAAAATTATTTCCAACACTGCATAGAGTGTAAGAGACTCTGCTGTTATGTGTAAAATGAATCCAGTTTATCATGCTTTGCATTTGAGAGTGTGGGTCATTTCAGTGCGAGAGTGTGAGGTCAGATCAATGTATGACAACATACATGTATTTTCTTTATCTGATAGATTCTGTACAGGAATCCTTGACTGCAGTGTCAGTGCAGGACTCACTTACTTCCAACTTGAATGACGATGTGGAGACCAACAACAAAGAACCCGAGAGAACAGTTGAAACAAAAACTGTGTCTCAAAAGACAAATTATCAAGTGGAGCAAGTTGCACACATGGAGCCATTTCACTCTTTCCACATTGCTAACATTGTACCTGATTTGTTTAAAAACCATGATTCTTCTAATAAAACTGCACCTATTGAAGGTGAAGGTGATTTAACTAAACATGAAACAGAAAAAAGTCATGAATCCAGATTTGGAGTGGATGGTCAGCAGGTTCTTAAACAGTTTCCCAATAAACCTGAGGACATTCACAGCCCTTCAAAAGGTACAAACACAACAATAAAATTGGAAGAACCTTCAGAGAAAACAGACATCAAATCTTCTGTAGTTGCTCCTGCATTTGGTTTCCATGATAAAGAAAATGTTCAACCTTCTACTTTTGATTTTATGCCTGAAGAGAAGACAAATGACAAAAGAGACGAAGATGATGATACATTTGCTGACCGACCGCCCCTTTTGTCTCCAGACAAACCTCTGGCTGTCTCTCTTATCGAGCTCGACCATTCTTATGGTATGGCGGTTTCAGATGAGCCAGCGCCTATTTTAGAATCAGTTGAGGAACCTGAACTATTTGACAAAAACAGTAAGAAGCTACACCTCCCTGGTGACAGAGACTTGACTGAGTCTCCTGTAGTTGATATAATAAGTGTACACTCTGTAGTCCCCAGGTCTCCTGCACCTGGTCTCAGTCCTCCTAAGCCCCAGTTTCCCCTGAGGTCATTTGAGGCTGATGATCAGCTAGTTTATGAGTTTCACAGACTTGGGATTGATGCAGAGGACTGTCATTACATGAAAGTTGGCTTTCAGCAGCTTCAGCAGGTCGGATCTGAATCAGTTGTTGATGCCCACTGGAGTAGTCATCCTCATATCCTTTTTCGTTGTTTGATTTAAGCTGATGTATGACTGCTAGGTAAAATAGATATAAGACTGGTAAATTTGGGCTTGATAGAGACAAACTATTGAGAATTCTGACAACCTCGTCCTCAGGGCCTTCTCTGCTAATGGTAAGGTGGGTGGAAAAAAGCCCTGTTCAAGACTACTAAAATACTCCAAGAATACACCAAATGCAAATATGGACAGGTTCTCAAGAAAAGAAAAGCAATTGAATAATGATAAAGATCAGGTCAAAATAAGTCATTGTGTGCATTTTCAAGGCCATATTCTTTTTTAGGAGAAGTTATAGGCAATCAAATTTTAAGAAAAACATGAAAGCGAGGCTAGTGAGGATAGAATGTCTTTTCTCGTACAAATGCTTAAAATTTCAGTGAGCCATAACTTTGTAACCGTTAAACCAAAAACACTCAAACTATGCAAGATGATAAACTTAGCAGCACTTGTTTATGTGATATCATTAATTTCTCTGAAAACTTGGCCAAAAGAAAATTGTCTGACGACCGTATTCACATTTGGTGTATTATGCAGCATTTTGTCACATAACACACGATAAAGCGTTGTTTTTGTAGTTTTTTTTTCTAGTGAATGGTAGTCAATTATTTTTCTGCAATCTGGAACCCTGTTACAAGCAAAATGGAGACATGTCATCATGTTGCATCCAAAAAAATACTCCCATTTGTTAGAGTATTTTGACAGCCTTGTCCAGGGGTTGTTACATCACCCCACCATTTTGAAAGCGAAGAAGTCCCTGGGGACAAGGTTGGAATTAGAGAAATGTTCATCCATAATATTTCTTGTACAATAAAGAATCATATGCAGAAAATTATCTAACAAGAGCAGCAAAATGAATTTTTTACAAATTTTCTTTGACACTCATGTGGCTGCCATTTTGGAAATGTTCAGTTTTAATACCATGTGGTGTGTTAGGTCACAGTAGTGTAGGGCTGGTTCTGAGTAGACTTGCTATCTTGTACTTATGTGTGCAGGGATGGAAATTACAAATTGTACATTTTTTGGTGCAGTTCTGAAGTTACTCACCCAAATGGTGAGTGCTGACAAAATGAAGTTTCCAATCTTGTTTGCATTTGTTGTCATTCATATTTCCTTGTGTTTATTGTCTTTAACTGTTCTTACCAACTGCTCAATCTGCACCAAAGTCACGACGTAAGCAGAAAACAGAGCATGGCGTGCGTGTGCATGTGACGGGATGTGCCCGTGCTGAAGGATTTTACAAAATTGACATCAAAGAAAAGGCCAAGTACCTGCAAGCTCAGCGGCGACAGCTACAGTGTCAGGCTAACATTACTGAGAAAGAACAGGTACATGCAATACTCATTTACTGCCTGCCTGATGCTCACCCTAAGCTTTGGGATCTGTGACATGGCTAGTGTAAAGCCACATTCACATGACAAACTTATTTTGACAAACTCATGTTGTCAAACTTAAAATAGTCGTCAAACTCATGTTTTCCCATGACAAACTTCAGAAACCTCAACTTTGTTGTCAAACCAAATCTTGCGACGAGCATGCAGGTTTTATTGCATTTTTCCAGAAAATATCCTAAACCCCTCCTACAGAAGGTTTTTTGGTTTACAACCCCACACCTGTGGAGTTTTGGATTTATCTTCATTCTCTCCTTAAAAACCTTTGGCTTTTGAGATTCCCTCCCCTTCAGAATTTCCATTCATTAACCCATTGACACCTGAACCGCCCGAAACCACCCGTACAAGATTCCACTGCTTTAAAAAATTGCAACTTTCTCAATTGTGCGAACATTGCCTTAACTAGCAGTTGTGAGCATTGACTAGAAAGTCCCTCAAATTGAGATACCCAATAAACACACAAAGGCAGCGATTTTTGCAGAATATCAGCGCTTGAATTTGGACAATAACAAAAATGACCGTTTTAAACGTCATAGAAAAATGTTTTTGCCTTTAGTTTTTTTTATTCAAATAATCGTGGCAAACCCAAAAGTCAACATTCACAGCAAAATTCAGTCCTAGTCCTAGTTTAGCAGCGACTTTTTTTGCTCTTATTCGTTGCTCGGGCCGAGCTACAGCATCTCGTTCTAGTACATACTGACCTTGCCTCGATTTTCAACATCACCACCGCACTGCATGCTGGGAAATGGCCACAATTTCTGACAGCCTTCCTTCCGTCCTCCACACATTTCATATTTATACTAAGTCCACAGCCACTCCGACCCACCGCCGAAATTTCGCGTGTTCTCCCGTGGTCACAACTTCCAAAATATGCTGTGGTAGGTCAAGAAATTCATCCAGAGTCGAGTCCCCAGGCTTTTTCATTTCTGGGCGGCCATTTTTCCAGTTAAACGAGCAACGAGCCAAATTCGTTAACGAAGTACAACACCTAACTCGCTTCATTGAGAAAGTGGATTCTGAACTACCTTCAAGCTTAATGACGCTCATCAGGCAGCTACTAAAGATGAAAAATGGCTGTGAACTTACCAAAAATCGTAGATAATTCATATTGGACCCTTTATTGCAATTCAACCAAGCAAAATGAAAACGTCACAATGACGTTTCCAGTAAACTCGAGCCTTCAGTGTTTTAGAACAGCAGCACTTTCAATGGTAACTTTAATTATGGAGTCACGAAATCCTATGGGGCGTGTGAATGCAGGAAATCCCTCAAAAGTGTAAAAATTCTCAGGTGTCAATGGGTTAAAAGTGAACAACATATGTTTGACAAATGCTCACATGTCAAATGCATGTTTGCCAACTCAAAAAATTTGGTGAGAATAGAAACAAGTTCTATTTGTTGCTAACAATTTGTCAACAAGTTGGTCAACTTTTGATGTCACATTCACACATGCCATCTTGAGTTTGCCAGCGGGAGTTTGTCAAATTTAGTTTGTTATATGAAGGCAGCTTAACTTAACAAAGAATAATACAGTCTTGTTTTATACTGCCTCATAGACATTCATTGTACACTCCTCTCAGATGTGATCAGCTGTATACAATGTCATTGTGTATACTAATGAGATAACGGCTGGATGCCATTTCAGGCCATTTTTTTTAACCCTTTATAAGTCACTGATTGGTTTAAAAAAGGCTTTGTATTTTAAAAGATAAATCAATGGATGAAACCATCACAATTTACCATTAACAGAGAATTTCCTTCTATAATTTACCCAATTTTCAAGTAGTAGGATCATAGTTGGTAGAGGCCTCTAATGCTGGTATGATAGAGCATGAAGCCTGTGATCAAGTTAACCATTATGGTCTGAATAAAAATGTATAAGTAGATGAGAGCATTGAATGACTGGATATTGCTTCATACGTGACACTGTTTAAGCATTATATTTTATTGTTTTTCTTATTTAAATTTTCAGAAACCTGATGGTAACAAGGCCAAACAGCAGTCACGAGATCACAGAGCGATTCAGCGAAGACTCCAGTCAGCTGTGTGTAATGAGGAATTTGGTGACTTGCTCAAATTCAATCAGCTCAGGGTAAGGAACTCTAAAGATAGTGTTATACTGTGCAATGCGTGTGCAACTTGTAATGCAGTGGCTCGATCTGCTATGTTTGCAGCTACACAAAGAGGGAGTGTTTTTTTAGTTTTTAAGTTTAAGGTTATGAATGCACTAGTAGAATGTTTGATTACTGCTACCATTGCACCTCCATGTGCGACCACCTCTCATAAGTGACCACCTCTTGTAAGTGATCACAATCCCTTTCAATGCTGGTGATTTGAATTTTTCCATGATTGTTTTGAACTTCTTGTAAGCGACCACTCACCAACAACAACAACAATTTATTCTTTGTACAACAATACAAGAGTTGGGCAGTTTGGTTTGCCCTGCAAATAGCTGGAAAGCTAATCGTGGCAGGGCAAAACAAGTACATGAATAACACAAATTATCTAATAAAATAAAAAACCTTATACTATTACAATTACAAAGCCTTGCAGATTGCACTAAAAATAAATAAAACACAGAAGTTAAGTGTATCTATGTACCTTCTTTATTAATAATCATGGGAATTTGAATATAGTCATCCTCCTTTTTTAAAATATCAAATAGCAATTTGCGGAGAACTCTTTATCTACATATTTCAATGTTACTGCAGACACAAATTGAATAATGTGTTGTAATACAAGTCCAACAAAACAAAAATTTTGTCCCTTGCATCAAAAGCTCAATATGATACAATATTTTGCACTGATGTGTGCCTTGTACATTAAAATTACTATATTATGTTCATATGATTGAAAGTAAAGACCCCCCCGTACGTGACCACCTCCTTTAAGCCACAACCTTGGCTTGGGTGGTCACTCACAGGAAGTTCAACTGTAGTAGTAATATACCCTTAAGTATGATTAATCTCCCTCCTTTTGTTTCCTCTGTAAAGGAGAGTCTGACTTTTGGTAAAAATGTGGTCTATAATGCCTAGGTAAACCACTTTGCCTCTGTCACATGCGTTTTGTCTTCTTTTTTGTGTCTAGGTGCGTAAGAAGCAGCTTCGATTTGCCAAGTCAGGTATTCACGACTGGGGATTGTTTGCCATGGAGTCCATAGCAGCAGATGAGATGGTTACAGAGTATGTAGGAGAGGTGATCAGACAGCCCATGGCTGATATTCGTGAGCGGCGATATGAAGACATGGGCATCGGTTCCAGTTACTTGTTTAGAGTGGATCAGGACACAATTATTGATGCAACCACAAAAGGAAACCTGGCACGGTTTATAAATCACTGCTGCGATGTAAGTAATTAGCCCCTTTGATTGTGTTGCGTAGAGTTTGACACAACCTTGTTCCCAGGTTCTCTCATCTTCCTGCCCCCTGGAGCAAGAGAAGAGAGAACAGGTTGGGTTTGACATTCTGTTCAGCTGACTTGCTCATTGCCGGGCTACTGACCTTAAAAAATCTACTAGTCCACTTTATATTTCAGTAGTCCAAGTTTCCAGGCTCTTTTCACCCTCCTTTCTTTGCCCCTGGTTGGGAAGCTTAGACATTCAAACCTTTGGTTTTGCAAACAGAGAATGTTGGGACTGCATTGGCAGTTTAATTTAAGTTTCCCAGCCCTTCTTATTTTCTCAACCCAAAATGATGATTTTGCTTGGTGCTCAGTCACTCACCTTTACATTTGTCGGGCTAATGACTTGGTATTCATGGTAGTACGGAGAAGGCTTGTGACAAATTTCAATGCTTTTGTTCATACATGAAGGGTATAATAACTTTATTGAAGGGCTGGGGCGAACCAACTAATGTCGAATGTTCACATTTTTCACTCACAAATCCCATTTTTTAGTCCAAAAAGGCATTTGGAAAAGGAACAGGGAGTTAATCAGTCCAAAAGGTCCCACGTCTAAAAAAGAGTCATACATAACTGAAAAAGGTGATGCACCTAGCCCTTCAGTTATCCAGATAAACAGTTATTTGTGTTTATCAAGGGACCAAAATAATGTAAAAATCATTAGTGATGTTTTAATTGAACGTTATGTATTATTCTCTCCTCAGCCCAACTGCTATGCCAAGATAGTCACATTAGAAAATGCCAAGAAAATCGTCATATATTCCAAGAGAGACATTGAAGTTAATGAAGAGATCACCTATGATTACAAATTCCCGATTGAAGACGAGAAAATCCCTTGTTTATGCGGTGTCCCTCAGTGTAGGGGCACTTTGAACTGATCCTTATGTCTATACATACTGTTTATATGATATACATTATATTTATGTATCAATTTTGTACAAATAACAGCTTCAGCTGTAATATTTTGGAAGTGAAATTAGTGTGCAATGATGATTTCTCTTATTCATGTTCCATCAGTTTTTCATGATCTCTTCAAAAACGTTGTATTAGCCTAAAGAGTAAACTTTTATGGCCAGGTGTTTTGTCATTAAAGATCATGTTAAATCTTTACTTGGCTTTTCGCTTAGAAGATGGGTGGTTCATGTGAAATCTCAAAATCACGTTTCAAAAGTTGTTAAGCCGCATCCTACCCTGGGTGGCAGAGGTTTTTCTCGCGCTCTTGTCTCTCTCATATAAAAGAGTGAATTAAAATAATTTATTCAGAGAGGGTGCTTTTTTAGTGGAGCGGCTCCTTATTGCATTGTGCATCTCTGGATCTTTTGATGAAACGTGTCCATGATGTACCCAAACTACTACCTCATCAGTAGAAAATTTTTGTGTTCCTTTCTCGGACATCACACACTGAAGTGACAGTGTCCTGCCGAAAGAAAATTCCACCAAATTTACAATTGAGTTAGATAAAAAGATTCTATAGAGCAAAGCAGAAGTTTAGAGAAGAAGTGAAGGATTACAAGGATGGAAGTGAACTACAGTTTATCAAATTTGGTCAATTTGATTTCGTGACAGGCGTTCGAGAAATCAAAATTGCCGTTCTGAGTTTCCTTCGCCGTTGTTTTGTCTTTAGGTCATATTTCTTTGCGTTTATCACTTTTGGCGATTTTTTCTTCTAATATCAAAATAATAAGGCAAGCTTAGGCAAGCTAATGGACGCAATCACGAAAACACGATATTTTAGACGGGATAGTGTCTCTTTAAGGCTGAAACAGTCATCTGGTCACTGAGCAGACGACAGAACAAAGTACCACAAATTCAACCCACACAACTACTAAGGCGGTCTGCAAAAATGTTTTCTTTGAAATGCTGGAGAAGAACTATATAATTTCACGGCTGGCACTAGTTAGCTATTGCACTTGTAAACAATACTTCCTTTCGTTATATTCCCCCCCCCCCCCCCCCCCCCCCCCCCCCCCCCCCCCCCCCTCTTAAGATAAATAAATAATAAGGCAAGAATTCCCGCTGTAAAAATGCCATCATTTTAAAGCTGATTGCGGTTTCAAGATTCAAAATGAAGGACAAAATGTTTTTCTCAGGCAAACAGATGAGTACATATTCTAACAGTTATCAATATTGAACAATAGGACACCAGAAACATGGCAAAGTTTCCTCCCTTTTCCATTTTAACATCCAATGAAATTTTATGTGCGTGCCTGATTTTGTGAGTTGTGCAAAAAGAGGTTTTATTGAAAAAGACTGAATCATAAATGCACCAGTGGTCAAAAGGGGAAGTGCATATACCACACAACACACAAATACAACCACAAATCATTACCAATATGCTGTTTATTGCTAATGTTGGAGCCTGTTTCTCCTCGTACGTGTTCCACTATGAATGTCCCAATTCCATCCCTCCCTATTCCAATGTAGTTCAATTTTTTGAGTCTGCAAATGAATTCCTATGATGTGACCATTCAAATGAAACCTCTTTAGCAGAACGTTTGCATTGTCCCATTTGTTTTTCAATATTTTACAAAATGAAAGTTGGGTACGTAAGCCAAATTAGGCTGAATTTGATGCGGCACTCCTAAATATAAAATGCAGTTGAATCCCGATAACTCGAGCCTCCAAGGGAAATCGGAAAAAGTTCGAGTAAGCGGGAGTTGGGAACAGATGACTAGAAATTAGCCAATACTGTAAATGTTTGTTTACATGCTTTATGACTTATCAAACGCCCTTCATTTAATCAGCTTCAATGTTCGCGCGAAAATCTTCTAGCATTGATTTTTTTATAAAACTTTAGGTACAGCTAAGTTATGAGTTGTTCGTGTCAGAAATGCAAAAAAATGAGGGGGTCACCGACTTCGTTTCCGAGATAAGATATCTGAACGTCGACCCTAATTTTGAAAAATTGGTCTTCCTTACGGGATGAGACCCCAAGGTCTGTTAGTCTAAAAATATTGCAGATAAATCTCTAAAATGCAACTTTCTTTCCCAAATTTTATGCGAGTAGGTCAGTTCAGCAAATTCATTCAACTGGTGACGTTTTTTAAAGTAAATTTAATCTTTAAACAACAGCATTTGCAAATTCTGACAGCCGCAAATTGGCAGAATTCGATGTCGCGCGGGTAGACAAATGGAAAAAAAATTAAACTTACTACATTGATTTTTTTGTTCATTTTTTCACAATCTGTCGAGAAGTTGCAAAGAAAATTATTTATCAAAACAAAATTGGGGGTCACCGACCATCCAAGCGAGTTAAATCTAAGCAAAGTTAACGCAACGGCTGCCAGTCCTTTATGTGCTTAGATTTCTTCTCCTGCGCGCGCGCTCGTGCATGGCGTAGCATGGCGTTGCGACATAAATTGCGTGCGCAGTAAGGATGCGCTTAAACAATTAGCGCGAACGTCCTAGCACGATTCTTTAAACATAGCATAAATGAACAGAACAAAACAAAGCAAAGCGAGGTAAAATAACACTGGTAGGACAAAGGACACTGTATACACTAAAAAACTCAATCTGTGTGTTTTGACTTTGACAGATGAGGTTCGGTTCGAGTTATCGAGGGTAAAATTAAAATAATTATACAAAGCAAAACCAGGGGAAATCGATTTTGGTTCGAGTTAGCGCGAGGTTCGAGTTACTGAGGGTTCGAGTTTCACGAGTTATCGGGATTCAACTGTATTTACTCTTTTTACATACAACGGCAGTTGTCACAACAAATATTTTTAATAACAGAACATTGTAACATACAGTATCTAAAACAAATTAGATTAACTCTTTCAATAAAAAATACTACAATATTGATACGTTTAACTCGTGAAAATCGCGAACTCGTTTTATGAGAAGATTTACTCGGTCGGTCTGTCGACTGATGGGCTGTAAACTAAACCGATGAAAATGTACTTCATAACAGTTCCTACAGTCGCAGAGTTTGAATCCGCCGGTACCTCGACGTCAGATAAGGAGAGGTGCTGCCCACTGAAATGAAATGTTCTGCAAAGGGGAAACCGGGTCATTTCCTCCATATCCTTTCAAGATGTTCGCCAAAGCGTTCTTTCAAAGGTGCGTCCGGTTTTCCAGATGTAGATCACCGGTTAGGTGTATTTGTAATGGAAAGAGCCAGTGAGGGTTGTGGGAAAGTGATGTAGAAGTCGCACGCGCAGTTAAATGGAGTAAAGATTACAGTGAAGATAAACTAAGGAAAACTGGTCTTTTTCTATACGGGGGGGGGGGGGGGGGGGGGGGGGAGGGGGTGGGGGGGGGGAGAGTTTGAAAGATGATGACACGCTGTGACATAACACAATTTCATGCAATGTAGTTGTTGTGTGTTAAAATACTATGTGTCGTCAAAATGACATGATTTGACGTCATGCATGATCATTGACTTTATAAGTCAGGCCATGAGCTGTGCTACAACGACAGTAACAACCACTGCACATGGGGAAGGTAAAATAGAGTGATTTGAACTTGTTTGGCAGAGCGCTATTTGTGCGTTTTGTCATGTGTTAGTTCATCACGTTGATAGTTAAGACTATTGGTACGAGAACTAAAATTTCACAATACGAGTGTCTACAAAATTTCAGTCTCCAAAACCTTTTCGACAGAGTTCTATTGGTGCGTTACGTGTTACTTTTATCGAGTGGATGATATTTCTGACATTTGGGAACTAACCCTTCGTCATATAAGGTGTCACAAACATTTGGCCAGGAGAGCTCTAATTCTGCGTTTTGCGTTAGTTTCATGGAGCAGACGATAAAATTATTTCTGAAATATGGATCTTCTATCTCGAAAAGTAAAATTAAAATTAGGTTGGCAAACGCGTGTAGCCACATCAATTTTCGCGCCACAAAATTCGCCATACGCTAGTAAATATTGCAATGCACTTAAATTAGTTTCCCTGCAGAATTTGTTTGAAACCTGTAACGAAAGTTACCATATTCATGTAACTAGCGCAAAACGCACATTTCGAGCTATGCGGAGCAAGTTTGGCCAAGTCCCATTTTGGAAAGCGTGATATCTGAAAATTGTCTTACTGGCGGCGTACGTAATTCTTCGGCTCTTCAATTTGATAGTGCTGGCAAATAGTCCTTGAACAAATTATTACATGTCCTAGATAAATGTTTTTTCTCTATTTTTTTTTCTCAGTTTATGGGACAAATCTTTTGGAAGTACATTTCTGTTTGTAGAAAGCATTGATTATATCTATCTTTTAAGATTTGTCGTGATTATAGTGACCATTGAAAGCCATTATTTCCTGGCATTGTAGGTTAAATGGATAGATCTTCTTTTAAAAAGGTCTGTCGTGATAATTGTGACCATTGAGAACCATCCCTCAGCGAGAACATGGACAATACCATGATCCTTACATTCTTTATCTCGACAACGACATGATATTTCAAATTCTTTGCCTATTACTCATGGTCACGCGCCACTGTGACGTGGGTCAATTGGCAAACATTTGAATTCGAGCTCTCATCTGTTGCCATCACCACCGGTCGCTTGGATAGAACTGTGTTCTATCCGGACGACTGGGACGATCGTGAAAAATCGGGGACGATCATATGAGAACTACTCTCAGGCGACCGAGACGACTGAGGCGATCGAAGCGACCCAAATATACCCCAGAATGCAGTATTATTCCACAATACATGTTGTCGGACCCAGTTTACGACCGCGCTATTGACGTTCGAGACGACCAGGACGATCATATGAGAACCCAAATCGCTTGAGTCGTCCCGATCGTCTGAGTCGTTTGCAAAAAACTTTTGAAACGACTCGGACGACCGGAGCGACCGGGACGATTATATGAGAACCAGCCTTTATTCAAACATTTCCTATTGTTTTAGTACTCCAATATGGCCGCCGGTCACGTGAATGAAAACATTATTTTGAGGAAAAGCACTCTCTATTTTCGAATTGCCCATAATACACTTTGTTTGCCCCCCAAATTTTGCATAAACTATTGTTTGTAAATGCTCTTGGGAGGACTGCATATTCCCAAGAGCATTTCAAAACAATAGTTTATGCAAAACAGTTGGGGGCAAATAAAGTGTATTATGGGCAATTCGAAAATAGAGAATAGGGAAGTAATGGCTGTTTTTCGCGCTTGTGTACCACGTGGAATGATTAGTCTTCGTAAGCACATCGCCTACTGACATCTTTGCCTTTATTTTTGTACTACTTCAATGGGTAGCGGGGTGTCTTTTTGAGCACTGATCACCCAATCTTTGACCACGTGGTGTCTCTACTATCTGGACGCCCGAACTGTTATGAGTCTCAGGATGCTTTCAGTTTAGGTCATGTATTAAGTGCACACCCCTGCCGCACCTGAAAAGGTGTGTATCTGGGGTGACGGAGCCAGCAACCCCCCACCCTTAACAACTTTCGCTACGAAGAAGTTAAAGAAGCCTAGAACGGACGGATCTACACGGAAACGACATACGCCTGCCCAACGACTACGTGAAACGGATATGACTATACTGGAAGTGAACATCAGAGATTACGCTCCAACATTGGCGAGCTCTCCAACTTATGCCATGAACTTCGGCCCTCTATTGTTGTCATCGTTGAAACCTTTCTGGACACCACTGTGCAAGATGGAGCTGACTGTATTAACATCCCCGATTACTCCCTTAGCTGCCGCAGAAACAGGCCTAGCAAAAAACCAGGAGGCCAAAGCAGAGGAGGTATTGCAGTTTACTGCCTTGAAGGTGTTGCCATATTTCATGACTACATCATTGATCCAGAGGACTTAGAGTTGATCTGGTTCTCTGTAACTCTCAGGTCACAGAAAGTGCTAATAGCCGCAGTTTACAGACCACCCAGCGCCAACTGTGATGTTATCAGCTACCTTGATTCTACTACACTGTCAAAGCTCTCTGCATTCAGTGCACAATCAGTCATCCTAATTGGTGATTTCAACGTCCATCATAAGGAATGGCTTGGCAGTCATACTACCGACACTGCTGGACGCTTGACACTTGAGATGTGCAACACACTTGGTCTGACACAGCACGTCAAGGAACCAACTAGAGAAGACCAGATACTTGACCTGGTGATGACTGATCTTGATGCCACCTGCAAGACATTTCCCAGGCTTGGAACATCAGACCACAACCCTGTTCTTCTAAAGCTGAACGTGCCTCTGGACAGTGACAAACCCTACCAACGCAAAGTTTGGCGGTACGACAGAGCAGACTTCTGGGAGATGAGAGGTTATCTCACTTCTGCTGACTGGTCTACAGCTCTTCACACAGAAGATCCAGAAGAAGCTTGTAGCAATGTCACAACCATCATCTCTGATGCTATGGAAATGTACATACCAGGGAAACTTGTGACTAGAAAGACTGGTGACAAGGTATGGTTCAATGACAACTGCAGACGTGCAGCGAAGAAGAAGCGTTGCTTGTTCAGGAAACTAAAAAAGAACAACTCCAAAGATAACAAGGCCAAATTTGCAAAAGCCAGAAAAGAATACAATCTTGTTGAAAGGAAAGCCAGAAGGGAGTATCGGACAAACTAAGAGAGGAACTTTCAGATGGTAGCCTTAGCAGTAAAAAGTGGTGGAACACTGTTAACACCTTGTCCGGAAAATCCACCAGAGCTGACATCCCAGTGTTGAAGGACCAACATCAAACTTGCACCACAGCAAAAGAAAAGGCTCAGAAGTTCTGTCAGACTTTTGCCGCTAAGTGTCAGCTTAATGATGCAGATGAGTCTGCCCCAGACTGCCCGCTCTTAACAACTAGTTCGATGGAAAGGGTAACCTTCAAAGCTAAAGATATAAGGAGGCTTTTGCAGAACCTGCAGCCTGATAAAGCGACCGGCCCTGATAATATTCCAGCCAGAGTCTTGAACGAGTGCAGTGCAGAACTGGCAAGACCACTCACCTCGCTGTTTCAGCTATGTTTTAACCTGGGAGTCTTCCCAAGTCAATGGAAAACAGCAAGTGTCATCCCCATCCATAAGAGAGATTCAAAGTCCAATCCTTCTATGTACCGACCCATCTCACTGCTTTGCATCATCAGCAAGGTTATGGAGGCAGCTGTAAACAATCAGCTTCGGAAGTACCTTTTGGGAAACGGCCTCCTCTCAGACCGGCAGTTTGGATTTAGACCACATCATAGTACAACTGACATTCTAACTATTCTCACCCAACAATGGTCAAACTCCTTGGATCAAGGGAATGAAGTCAGGCTGATTGCCCTAGATATCAAAGGTGCTTTCGACAACGTCTGGCATAATGGTCTCTGCTCAAAACTCAGTGCAAAAGGAGTGCGCGGGAAGCTACGTACCTGGATAAGGAGCTACTTGACAGACCGATCAATCAAAGTTGTCTTATCTGGCCAGTCATCTGATACATTACCAATCAATGCTTCAGTTCCTCAGGGATCAATCTTAGACCCTCTACTATTCTCAGTCTTTATAGACGATTTGAGCGACGAGTGTGAAAATCAACTCTATCTATACGCAGATGATTCAACTCTGTACTGTGAGATCAAATCAACTGACGACCCAAAGGCTATTACAGCTAGCCTAAACAGAGATTTAGAGAAGATGAGGATCTGGGCAGACAAGTGGAAGGTGACCTATGAACCATCAAAGTGCAAGGCCATGACAATATCCAGGAAAAGGATTCCGACCAGGCTTGATCTTCAGTTTGGTAGTACACCCTTGGCAGAGATGAATAAGCTGGAGATCCTGGGAGTCACAATTGACAGCAAATTGACTTGGACAAAGCGTATCACCAACATTGCGTCGAGGGCTGGACAGAAACTGGGGGCCCTAAGGAGGGTGGCTAACAAACTGGATAGGAGAGGTAGAGCAACTGTCTACAAAGCCCAAGTTCGAAGTGTAATGGAAGATGCATCACTTTCATGGATGAGTGCTAGCCCTTCAACACTTGGATTGCTGGACTCTATCCAGAGGAAGGCACTTCGAGTTATTGGTGCGGATGAGGATGAAGCAAGATCAGAGCTCAACCTTTCTTCTCTCCACCAGAGACGTCAGGTGGCAGCAGCTACAGTCCTCTATAAAATACACACCCGCACATGGCCGACAGAACTTCGTGCTCTGCTCCCTCAGCCATATATCATTAGGAGAGCCACCCGTTCCAGCCTGTCAATGCCTTGCCATGCTCTTGCAGTACCAGTGTCCAGAACGGCTTCTACCGGCCGAACGTTCATCCACACAGCAGTTCATGTTTGGAACAGCTTGCCTAATAATGTAGTTGGTAACATCACTGTAAATGGTGTTGCATCCTTTAAGAGCAGGGTGCATAAGTAAATTATGTCATTTGTACGAGGCTCTGCCCCTGCACTCCAGTTCTCCTTGCTGTGAACCATTGATTAGGCCATGGGGACATCTATCATAGTACAATGCTGCATATGCTAGTTTTTCATTCTTCATGGACTATTGTTCACTTTAGCATTTTATAAAAAAATGCTTTTTTGAGCCAAAACAAATAGCACTGATACCCTCCTAAAAAAACTTGATGAAAAATAAATTTTCCGTTGCACAAAGAACAAAGTGGCAGACATTTTCGATGTTGTTCTGTTGATTGTGATCGATTCCGTCGGTGTAGTTGGGAAAAGAACTTTTGTTGTTGATATCAACAATCTGAGAGCGGAAATCATCTTCAGTCATATTAAAGCCGTCAGTTGATGGTATCAATGTCTGCTGTTTGCCATCATTGATTAGCTTTGCCATGACATAATTGGCTGTTGAGACTCAAGTCAGTGTTGGTTCACATCAAAGCGGAAAACTTCAATCTATTCAGTGAAATAAACCCGGAATAAACAAGGGCTTTATATTCGCGCGCATACGGCAACAGCAATGCTGTCTCCCTTCGCGCTCCTTCCACACGGCTCCGAACCTCCGTTTACCTCCCTTTTCTAGTGCCTATCACACAGATAGGTGGGTGGGGAACGGTCAGGTTTGACAGAGCAGAGGTACTGTATGTCGCCTAGTTCTCCCTTTACCCATTTTCAGACGAAAATAACTAATTTTCCCTACCACTTTTTTGACCCAACCCTTAGTGGGTGCCGATCGCTGATTATTTCTGGATCGTCAATGATTGATAATACGCGTTACACTCGTGTGCCTGCTCAATAAATACTTGACATGATTTTTTCAAAGCCTTTCTTCTCTCGAATCGAGATAAAAAAGGCTCTGCTTCCAGGGTAGGATTCTGTTAACAGACCATGGCCTGAATAAACCTATCAACATAAAGGGCGATTATTTAAATCTAGAGTTTCATTACAACAGCCAAACAGTGTGCAAAAGTGCTTTATTGGCACTTCATGTGACCCTAACAGCAATTTTTACATACAAAAATACTATGATAACTGTAAATTGATTTTATCTTTGTTTTTGCAACACCCTTTGTTAGTCTATAGGCCTTTATCACGTGGCGGCCATGTTGACTCCCCAGAGAATAAAATCCTTTGCTTTTGCTCGCCCAGCCTCGCAGTGAACAAGTTGAAAACGAGGCTGGGCGAGCAAAAATCTTTTGTTTTAATACAAAATGGCAGAGCGTGATAAAGGCCTATTGTCAGCTATCTCTGTACTCTCAACCGATAACAATTAACTTTACAGTAGTTCAGGGCAGGTACAATGTTGACACTTCAGACTTCACGACACTGTACAAAATGTTGTTCAGTACTTTGCAGTGCGATGCTCCTTAACGTGAGCTCCCAACAAACGTTTTTTACAAGTTAGTCAATCAGAGAGGGTGAATTCAATTGACGAACACGCCTCCTCGAAAAGTTGAGCACGATGGAATGTAATCTTGTCGCTTCGTGTTTGACACAGGAGTGTAAAGTTAGTTACAAAATACGAATATTTTCACTTTATTGCTTCACACATATCCGCAGTCACGAAAATGATTATAAGAATTACCAGTAGCTGGTGATATCATGGAAACTTGTAAAAAAAGATTGCTGGGTGCTCATGGTAAGGCGAGTTGCACTGTAAACGTTTTAGAAGAAAAAAATTCCAAACTTAAAGAAATTAGTTTACTCTACTCTGGGGAATTTAAAAAAATGCCTAAGACATAAGAATTTTCTAAGCTCCTTCCTTGTGCCAGCACTAAATGAAATAAAATCGTTTGGAAGGTGATATTTCCTCTTTGAAAACCCATAGTTTTATGCAATATTATCAATATACGCGGCCAAATAAGAAACTGCCTTCGAGAAAACACGCGTGAGTGGCGGGCGATATTGAATTTGACGGGCTGCAAACGCATTTACGGCCCTGTTTCTGTTAAACATTTTTTTTCTTATTAAATGAATTTGTACGATATGGCCTTGTGTATTGATAATAATGATAATCACATGACTTGTTGGGCATATAGTTTATTTGCACCCTCGCAAATGATGCTACTCGGGCCACAAATAAACTATATGCCCTACAAAAGTCATGTGATTGTCCTATTATTGATTATTTGCAATTAACAGGCTTAAAATACTTTAAGTAGTTATTTTTAATAACTAATACATCACTACAAAATATATTATTTTAACTTAGGGAGGCTCCACTCAGGATTTTTTTCCTGTGGGGTGCATGTTTTGAAATCAAAATTTTGCAAGGAAGTCATGCTTCGACTGCTTTCACACTCAAGTCAAGTCGAGCCACCTTAAACCGCACACTAAATTACTTTTATAGTCATTTACAACGACTGCAATTCATACCCTTAAAGCATCAAGTGGCCGAAATCGAGCCTGGCCCAACTCTAAGCTATTGTCTCTATATTTTTTTTTGAATTTTTTTTATTGTTTTGTAAGTGAAAGTGGTTCTGAATTTTTATTCTAAAACCTAAAACGTATGACAATTGAAATTTACAAGCAGAACTTTCCTGTCATACTATTTGCTTTTTTAAATTGAAACCTTTCCATACAACATGTAAACTTGTTAAATGGTGTTTAAATGTTTAGTTTAAAACACATCTAAAATAATATCTTTAAACATCCTGTAATATTGGGATTCCAGGTTGTCTGAAGCATATACATTTAAAAAACATTCAAGATAAAGGCTAAAAGTGTAGTTAAATTGAACAACATGATAAACATGTTTAAACATTGGTGCGAACCGGGCTTTAGTCAAATTTCTCACAGTTGTTTTTGTACATTCTAACTACATTCTACAAGCATTAGGCATTAGGATAAATGGTTGGTACTGGCAACACCTGTGCCTCAACCGTTATCGACAAGGGCCATTCTTTCAAGATCTGTAAAAAAAAAAACAAAGGGATAGTTAGATGTTAGAACTTTAGCTAAAACCTAAATGCAGAATGTAAGCTAAGCGGGAGTAGCTTTGAACGAAGAGAGAGAGGTGAGGAGGGTGTGTGTGTGTTGGGGGGGCGGGGGGGGGGGGGGGGGGGGGGGGGGAGTCATAGAAGATACCATGGGTCTCCTTTCAAGTGAGGTGGGGTCGTAGCAGATACCATGGGTCTCCTTTCAAGGGAGGTGGGGTCATAGAAGATACCATGGGTCGCCCGGTTATGGAAGTGGGGCCAATGTAAAGTGAGGGGAAGGGGGCTGTGGAAGGTACCATGGGTATCTGGAGAAGGGGAGGGGGCTATAGGGAGAGACAGTAGTCTCAAACTATTTTGGTGGGTCCCTAGCATGTAAAATAGTTTTGACCAGTTCCCTAAGAAAAAAAAAACGGTAAAATAGGATACCCTGAACATAGACCCAACATTGTAGTGCCTTAGTGCCTATTAACACTAAAATGTTTCTAAACCAACTACATTATGTACAAGATTACGAAAAACATGAATTAAAATAGTGAGACAGTAGCACCTCTGCTAACAGCCACCTCTAAACAATGGCCATGTTTTTATGTTCTGATTTCTTATTCATTCACTCAAATCCTTTAATAGATAACCTTCCCTTCTTATTCATTCACTTAAATCCTCTCAAATCCTCTAATAGATAACCTTCCATTCTTATTCATTCACTCGAATCCTCTAACAGATAACCTTCCCTTTTTTATTCATTCACTCAAATCCTCTAATAGATAACCTTCCATTCTTATTCATTCACTCAAATCCTCTAATAGATAACCTTCCATTTTTATTCATTCACTCAAATCCTTTAATAGATAACCTTCCATTCTTATTCATTCACTCAAATCCTCTAATAGATAACCTTCCATTCTTATTCATTCACTCAAATCCTCTAATAGATAACCTTCCATTCTTATTCATTCACTCAAATCCTCTAATAGATAAACTCCCCATGATAGCCACAAAGTTCATTCCATAGGTGGTCGTTGTAGACTGTAATTTACAGCTTGGGAAAACAGTTAAGGGCCTGGAGGGCTTGCTACTGGGTGGGGAGGGAGAAATGAAGACAGTCTCCTCCTGAAAATGTTGACACGCTTTATCTTTTTGTGCATGAAGCATGAAATACCCATCTTTCAGTTGCCTGAAAATATTATAGTTCAGGTTAAGCCCTAGCTATAACTAAAAAATAGATTTTTCTTTAAAATAAGTAAGGCCTAAAAAGGTATGGGACAGCCTGTATCATGGAAGAGAGGAGACCATTGTTACCTTGTATACTTCTTGATGACTGGACATTCCATCAATGAGCGAGCAGTAGGCCGTTCTGCTGGACACTCCTGTGAAGACAATGGTAGCAAAAGGCAAAGTTCATTTAGTTGAGTGTCTCATTGCAACCTCCAATTATTCCACTTAATTAACCCTTTGACTCCCAACAGCGCCAAAAATAAAAAATGATTCAAGAAAAATACCAAATTTCATTTTGTAAAATATTGAAAAACAAATGGTACAAAAGTACTGCTGAAGAGATTTCATTTAAATGGTCACACCATAGAATTTTATTGACAGCCTCAAACGTTAATTCAATTATTGCATCGTTTGCTTTATGTAACTATAAAGTTAATATATAAGCTAATTTTTCCTGTTATGTCTGATGTTTCAAACAAGAACAATGAACGTCAAGAAAACGTGATTCGGCTTCTTTCTGAGAAAAAAAGATGTGTCATGTTCCGAAAGATCTGGTTTCAATCTATTTTTTTTTTGACAGTTGATACAGCACTGTCACTAAATTAAATTGGGGGCGTAAATGGAAAACTAGGGCTAGGCTAGGACTAACTAGGGCTAGGCTAGGACTAACTAGGGCTAAGCTAGGACTAACTAGGGCTAGGCTAGGACTAACTGGGGCAAGGCTAGGACTAACTAGGGCTAGGCAAGGACTAACTAGGGCTAGGCAAGGACTAACTAGGGCTAGGCAAGGACTAACTAGGGCTAGGCAAGGACTAACTAGGGCTAGGCAAGGACTAACTAGGGCTAGGCAAGGACTAACTAGGCTATTATTACATTTACAACAACACTTTGGGTTAAGTCACTTGATTTATTTAAGTTTGAAATGTGGGAACAACACTCATTTCTCACCTTCACACAGGCTTCCACTAACTGTGCCAAATCGGGATCTAATTCTCGCAACCTGTTTATCTGTTTTGAAGAAGAAAAAAACAGTTACACATACAAATCTGGTGTCTACAGTAACGCTAGCAAGTATCTCATTCTTTATCCTCTAAAACATTTAACTGAATGATTTGCACATCTAAATGCCACTGCTGTGCTGCCAACTATTAACTGGATTTTGTGTAATAATTAATTTTTAAAGCACTTAAACTATAAATATTCCAAAGTGCTAACTATTTAAAATGTACATGTAATCATTATATATAAATAAAAATATAAATAATGATGATAAATGCTATAGAAAATACTTCTGAATTAAATACCAAATTAAAATTTTAATTAACTATGCTAATTCTACAGTTAGGGTGAGGGTTAAGCAGCTACAAAATTAGACTATGTAATATAAACATTTTTGAACAAATATATCTCAAGGCGGTTCTTAAAGCAGTCAACACTCTATGCGCATCGTATGTGCTGTGGGAGCAAGTTCCATAATGGGGCTGGCCTAAGCAAAAGCAAGGTCACCGAAAGTCTTCCAATGTGTCATTGGTACAACAAGGAGATCTTGCTTGGCAGATTTCAGTGAGTAGCAATCATTGGCTTTGTACTAACTACTACTAGTATACAAAGTCTCAGGGAAAAGACTATACAACTATGAACACATCTATAAAACATCAAAAAATTTATAAATGATCACACAAATTGACAGTTACAATCTAGTGAAAATACAATCTTGAACAAAACTAGTTGAGACAAGGGAACTATCACGCTGAAATCACACCTTTTTCAGTTATCTATTCTAAAAAGATGAAAACAAATAAAGCCACCCCCACCCTCCTGTGCAATGTTGTTTAGGAAGGCTGCCATTCTAACACCTCTAAAACACAAGTTTTAGAGATCAAAACAACATTGGTAATGGAAGAGGGAGGCGGAAGAGAGGATTGCACAGTCTGATGCTGGTTTCAGGAGGCTACAAAAGCACTGTCCGATAGTCCGGGGCTGGTGGAATGACCTGTTGGGCTAGTGTATTTTTATTGCAGTTTGCCTGATGGGCAAGCAACATTTGTTGCCTTTTTCTCATCATTAAGTTAAAAACGATGTGTGTGTACCAGACAATTCCCAAACAAAAGTGAATATTGCAAGATTGCAGATAGCCTGTAAGAACAAACCTTTTCAGGCAAAGTGTTATTAGCTGGAACTCCAACAGTCAGCTCAAGCAAAAAGCAGCCCAGTCCATATATATCTGCTGGTCTTCCATGAGGCTGTCTTTCCCAAACCTGAAATGTTGAAAAACATTAATTGCATTTTATTTTCTGTGTGGAAAAGAAACAAATCTGACTTTGGATTTTATGTGGTCACCAGTGGACAAAATATTTTATTCCTCTCTTCCTTTTGTTCTCCATCATATTGACCTAAGCAACCATGCTTTCAGATGGCCTTGTCTGAGATTATCTTGTTGTTAAGTTGTTGTCTCATCACGACCTGAGATCATCTCATTGAGTTTCGAGGTTGTCAAATGGAGGATTTTTATAAGATGTTTTTGGAACTTGTTGAACTCAAAAAAGGGTGGGACAGTTTCTTACCTCAATCAACAAGATGAACCCAGAGAGTGACAAAACAAAGAGAAGTGTCATTTTGATGTGCCAAATGAATTATTTTGTCCACAAAATGTTTAACTTTAATTGACTGCATAACTTTCCCAAAGCTCTCCAACCAAAACTGATAAAAATTTGTTTGAATACCTCGGGGGAAACAAATCCCTTTGTTCCAAGAGGTGGAAGGCCTGCCTTTGTGAACTCATCTGGAAGCCTCTTTGCAGAGTCAAAGTCAGCAAGCTTGGCTCTACTATACTCTTCAGTTAGCAGCACATTCTTGGCTAAAGGGAAAGAAAATGATTAGTTTTATATTTTTTCAACTTAACTAAATCATAAAATAAATCATTTTTTTGTCTACTTAAACTACAAATATTTATGGTTATCCAAGGCTTATTGCTAAGTAATTAACTCAAAGGGTTTTTGCAGAGCCCACTGTTAACATTTTAGCCTGCCTGTAATGCATTACGAACTTCAAAATGTCTCATAGCATGTCATGTATGCTAACAGACCTTGTCTCAGGGGAACTCCAAAATGGCGGATGTCCGTAAATTTTTTAAAATGTCAGACCAAAATGGAGGTTTCAAAGGACACATGCCCTTATGAGTAAGAAAGTTAATTTCCAGCAGAGTGAACCATAAAATTATACAATTTTCTCCACTTTACTTTATAGTAGAATCTTACCCACAATAACTCAAACTTTCATTGACTTGAACAGTCTTGTGTCTTCCTTAACAGCTCATAATATCAATCTTTGAAACTCATCTTACCTTTTATGTCTTTATGTATTACGGGTATGGGACGGTTGTGCAAATAACACACGCCATCAAGTACTTGAACCCAGTAAAACATGGCTTCATCAACTATAAGTCGGCGACCCAACTTCTCCATGAAACTGAAAAGGCATTCATCTGCAAAAAAGGGGGAACATGTAATAATAAATATTACTAATTCACAGAGGTGAGGTGCAAGGTAAATGAAGAATGATATTCTCAAACTTATAAACAATTCATCAAGTTTTTATTTGTTTATTTAAAGACTAAAAAATATTTCTTTTGTCAAGCAACTGACAAATACAAGGCTGTGATCTAAAAGTTAATCTAAGAGTTATCATAGGTAGCCCAAACAGAGACCAACTATAAAATGTTGGGTGGCCTGCAGTTACACTATGTAGAAAAACTCACTTTTTCTTGTCGCCCAAAGACAAAAGTTTCAAGTCACCTGCGGCACCTGGTCACAGCCCTGAAATCTGCGGGCCGCCTTAATTTCTAAATCCATATCTGGTTTGGGGGAAGAAAAACCAGAGAATGCAAAGAGAACATACCACACTTCTCCATAAAAATGCTGGCCTTTCCGTCACTTCCTCTGAATGTCGCTCCATAATGCTTCACAATATGCTCGTGGTCATCCAACAGTTTATAAACTTCAACCTCTTCACTTTGAATGCAATAGTTCGTCTGAATAAAAAAGTGAAAAAAATAATGCTAAGATAATCAGAAAGGTACTCTTGATGAACCCTAAGACATGACTTCACTTAACCTTTTAACTCCCAGAGTCCATGAGAATAAGTGTAGTTTAACATTTCATAATAGTTCTAATAAATCAAGTGATATATTCTACAGCATTATTCCAAATGCAATAATTGTTAGAAGAACCATTCTGCATAAAAATGTGACCAAAATGTAGGTTATTGCCAATTTCACTCCCAGAGTTAATTATGGAAACATGTAGTGTAGTTCTTACTTTTCAGCCTGTCACTGAAATCCCATGATGTGACCATTCAAATAAAACTTCTTTGGCAGTACTTTTGCATGGTACCATATGTGCAGAAGACAATTTCTGATTGTATTAACCTTCCTGAAGCCTTTTATAACAATAGGGGACCAAAATAACTTTCTGGGGAAGCAGAGGTGAGTTTGCATACATGCAGACAGTCGCACGCGATTTATGGCTGGTTTTGGCTGGTGTAGGAGTTAATGGGTTAAATCACTTATTTTCTTCTTGAAAAAAAAAAGACAAAAATAAAACAATAACAACAACAACTAACACTAAATTGACGTTAACTTATCAATCATATTTGGTTATGATCAACATGTTCTGGCAGGCTAGGAACACTACACAAAAGAACAACCAGTTCTGTTCTTAACAAATACACTTCAAAAGTTATGTTAACTAACTCATCATGTCTGGTAAACACTACAGAAGAAACAACCTACCTCTTTAACCACCATTTTTATGCTCCGATCTGACTGCAGGTAAACAGGATATATGGCACCATTGCTTCCACCACCTAGCTTATCATTTCTGTTCACATTATACTCAGCATGCTCTGTAAAATAGTTTACAGGCAGAAGTGTTGAGTTCTGAAAAGAGAACAAAGATAACATAACATTATTTGCTAAATTACATATTGCAAAATAATTGCTTTTAGAGCAGTTTTCACTCAAGTGTCGTAAAACCAAAACCAAAGTTACTCTGGGGGGAGAGGGTTGAAAGTCTATGAAACCCAATTTTCAATTTCTGTTTATTCATCTGGAAAAGAGATAACATTTTGTTAAAAACATTACCCGAAATATCACTTTGCCGTCACTTCGAGTCTTATCATACAATGGTGTACAATACAGGGTTGTGGGAGGCACCCATGCCTCTTGTCGTGGTACTTGTGTTGGTACTCTCTGTAGTTGATATGGCTGATCATTGCTTGTCTTGCCATTCTTACTGTTCCTTAAAAAAGAAAATGCGAATCAGACAGACAACAACACTATCTATTTCTTTTAGCTAATTAACAGCAAAGACAGAGTTACTGTAATGTTTAGTGGTCAGCTGCTCAAGTCAACAGCACATGCGCAAGCAGGTCATGGCAGACATTGTAGCATTGTAGCATGTTTCATTCAGCGTGTTGTGGTTTTTCATTGGCTAACTTTGGGGCCCCTTGAGTCATTTTTCACCCACCCTCTCTCTCTCCCTTTTTAACCGGTGGATATGCGCAAGCGACATGAACCATGTAGCTATGCAGTTGTTAAGTCTGCGAAGCATCTTACAGTCTATATTTATGGAAGAGGTGAAAATTGCATAGAACCAAAGAGAAGCAACATTGTAATATTTCTTAGGACTCATAAAAAACCCCAAGATGTTTTACATATAGAAG
The DNA here is from genome assembly GCA_024195265.1 of Dendrophyllia cribrosa. NCBI lineage: Eukaryota > Metazoa > Cnidaria > Anthozoa > Scleractinia > Dendrophylliidae > Dendrophyllia > Dendrophyllia cribrosa. The sequence goes on along the minus strand of JAJLRJ010000008.1, from coordinate 30,297,359 downwards.
GTTGCAAAGTCACCTTGCATTCTCACAGTCAGGAACCCGACAGCCTTCCCTGCGACAAAATTGTGCATGTTGTCGGACAACATCGTATGTATTTAAACAACGTGCGCACTGCTGCTTCCATCCCTTGTGAGCTTGCATGTGTTCAACTTCTGCCTTTACCTATCATTCAAATTGCACAGGAAAACTGCAGTTAAAATCACAAGTGAAATAATATATGATAATGTGCAGGTCCAAGAAAAAGAAGTATAACTCCTGACCAATGGAACTAAAAGCACAGAAGCTTCCATTAATGACCCTTACATTATACAGGTCTAATTTGATGTTAGACATAACTTACATGTTTGCATTTCATGTTGTGGCATTCCACTTTTTGACAATAAGAAGCATGCTGAAGGTCTGAAGGAAAGAAGATGAACTGCAACAAAAAAGATAAATAGAGTATTACTTTGATGTCTTAGTTTCTAGTGTTCCAGCAAATGCAAATAGCACAAGAAAAAAAACAAAACAAATATGGCAGTTTCTTGATGTTGCCATAGTTGTGATCAGAAATTAAACGACACAAAACAAAAGATTCAAAAGACAATAAACAATACCCACACAATAACTAGTGAACAATAGTTTCTTCAAGAATTACCCCAAACAATGTACTGTTGAAATGGAAATGATGTACAGTACCGCCTCATATAATTGGGCCCCTAACCAAATATGCAAGTGCTGCATTAAGTTGCCCATGTGGTCAAAGATCGCTGTTTACAGTTGCTTAGAAGGGGTTTTAGATTGTACTCGGATATAAAAATAAAACTTCACTAACAAGGGACTATGGTTGATCAAGTATTGATCAGATAAGAGGGGAAATGAAATTTGTGGTTTTGCAGTTCAATAAAATTGAACGATAAAACGATAAATCACACTGCTGGGAGTTGTGAAAACTTGAAATGTTTAGTCTTCATGTCTTAAACTGAGAAATAAAGGAAGGAAAAAAACGACAGTAACTACCTTCTGGGCTGTATTGTGTGCTTCATCCCAACCAGGACTGTGGCACTGCTCAGCATTATCTACTTTACTTGGTAAGAACGTCTGGAAGCCAGTTGCAGGTATGTCCACTTCCATCTTCTCCTGGTCTCCACTGTCGTCTTCTTTTTCCTCATCTTTGTCACTGTCTGGTACAGGACTACTTGCTTCACCAGGAAGATGCCACCATGGAAATTTCTTTCCTTTCTCCCCATCGTCACCATTATTGTTACCACCTCCATTTCCATTTGCACCTGAGCCTCCGGCACTGCCACTTCCAGCTGAGAAACTGCCGCTGCTGCTGCCAGAGCCACTGCTGCATCCATCACCACTGCCACTGCCACTACCGCTACTGTACACACCTGAATCTTTGGGTTCTTCCCTGGCAGGGGAAGTTGGGATTCTTCTTTTTGAAGCCTTTTTTGATGGCCGTTTTGTAACTGTGAAAGTGATTGGTTCAGTGAATGTGCTATGTACACAGCTCCTTGGTTGCCTACATTTTCTTGTATTTACTGCTTTGTAAGTCTTCTTTCTTTTACACTGCACAGGGGAAGGTTCAGGCTCTGTTATGCTCCAGATGCTTCGTTTTACCTTTCTTACAGCATGTCTGAAAGTATACAAAAAGGAAAAAGTTAAAATGGTTAACAGAATAGAGACTGAAACTTAATTTTCATTCACCAAGGCAGTGCTCTATCAGTGCCCAGTGACCTGAGATAACTAACTTATGTCGTCACACCTTTGACCTTTTCATGGCCACAGGCCAATAGTCACCTTACCAATAATATAAGTGGCCATAGTCGACTATAGTCACAAGGTTGCCTTACACTATTTGGGAAATAAAATATTTGGTCATGGAGAGAATGAAATTTGAGGAAAGTTGGCCATGAAAAGGTTAAGCCTCAATTTTGATCAGGTTCAATTTTCTCCTTATAATAGCAATGCACAATCAAACAGATAGGTTATGAGGATATGATCACCCAATATGAATTATTATTACACGACTAAGACAGTCAGAGGGCCAATAACTAAAATCAACCAATCAGAATGCTCGATTGTCGGTCCAATATTCTCTAAGTATTGGACCGGGCATTGTCCCGCATGATCCCACGCGATCCTCCCGCCGGCAGGAGTCGTGTAATAAATCTCTTATTAACCAAGCTTGCTCGGGACTGTACTGGGAGAATATCGGCCCTCGGTCTTTTCTGTACGGACCTCGCTGCGCTCGGTCCGTACTGTCAAGACCTCGGGCCGATATTCTCCCAGTACGGCCCTCGCGCTTGGTCAATAAGATATATTTATCTTGATATTTCAGGGCTCGAAATAAAAAAAAAATTCTCAATCGTAATTTGAGAGTAATTCCTAAAACTTAGTCGCAAGTTCGAAAATTTTAGTCGCAAAAAAGAAACAAAACTTACTACTACTACTGGAACTGCAAATGAGAAACAAGAAATTTATGCGCCCATGATATGGAGCATGAAATCGATGATCAAGTCACACAACATTCAATGTGAATTTCGCAGCATTTTTGGGAAAAAATTACAACTACTAGTTACAAGTAAGACACAAGACTGTTAAATATTTCCTTTATTAGCTAGGCTGTAAAACAGTCATAAAATCGAGACTAATAGACAAATTTTAGTTGCAAATGCGCTCGATACAGGTGCAATTTCGAGTACTGTATTTTAACAACTTCTTCCCACTTCTCCTATAACAAATGTATGGAGACAAGAAAGGACAATTTGAAATATTGGGGGATTTAAAGGTTAAAGAAAGAAAATTGAAAACAAACCTTCTAAATAAACTCTTGTGTTTTGTTTCAATGGATTTTGCATCTTCAAGATTCAATTCTTCAACCTGTACTTCAGCCCGATCATCTTCACTACCTGATGTGTCTTCTTTTGTTTGAAGTTCTGTACTGTTAGGTGCAGCAAGTGGAAGTTTTATTTGTTGTGGAATCTTCTCACTTTGAATTTCAACACCTTGGTCTGTCTCCTGGACAGAATATGGGACCACCAGTGGATCATCTGTCAGTATTATCTCTTTTGTTTTCAATTCTGTAAAAAAATATTACGAGCCAAAATTACTTTAACAAGGCAACAATATGGTAAAAATTGTGCTTTAACCCTTTCAAGGCCACGGGAAACTATAGTCGCCTTACCCATAAGTGGCAAAAGGCAGGAGTCTTTATGCTCTATTTCGGAAATACAATATTTGGCCATGGAGAAAATGAAAGGGTTGAAAATGAAGTTCTAGAATAGAAGGGATGGCACCTCCTTTTGAATGTGAAATACAAACTTAATGTACGCATCTTTCAGGCATGAAACATGGTTGACCAGAGCATCCTTTCAATAAAATTTCTGTCGGAAACCTCATCATCAAACCAAGATATTGCTAAGCAAAATAATCCAAATTTTGTCAGTTGTTATTTTTACAGGGCTTGAGACAAACGGTAGCCAACTAGTCAAAGTCTAGTAAAAAAATCAGTTTTGGCTCATAAATTTTGCTAATTTGGCAGTGGAAATCGTACAAAAACTAGAAATGATTTCCTTGCTTCAGTTGACAATTAAAGTGATGGTTTTTTTTAAATTTCAATATTATTATATTGACAAGTTAAATAACTTCCAAAATACAGAAAACACATACAGTGTTTATATTCTATATGTATAAGCTAAGCAGCAAATGCATCACGCATAAAAAAAAAGCATTCACATAATTAGCATTTCCTCTTTACCAGACCCCGTTCTTACAATCACGTGATTTTAAAAGTGATAGTGGTTCCATGGAAAGTATTTTGTCTATTTTACAAGCTGATCATGAAACGCCCACAAAACCATTTTTTCAGTCCCAAAAACTTTTATAAGCATCAAATGCACTTTCTCCCAGAATAAAACTTCTAATAATTAAACGGAAAAGCGGAGCAGATTGGAAAAAGAACGACGAAATATTCAATCTTTTACATCTATGGTCGATCGCATAGCGCATACGTCACACCCACGACTTGTTTTTCTCTTTGAAAATTAAATAATTTAGTTAAGTTATACCATAAAAAAGCTTACCACTTTTCTCGCTCCTTAGCTGAATCTGCGAACTTGTTTTAACTGTGTACTTCTCGCACTCAAACAACGCCACGCTGCCAAAACTTTCAGAGGAACTCGTTTCGTCATCATTTTCGACCGCTGTTTTCTTTTCTAATTCGAACTCCAATGCGATCTTGCTTTTCGGTTTCATTCGTCTTTCATCTTCATCCAGGCCACAGGAAACACCCGGCCATTGGAGTTGTTCTGCGTTGAGAGTTTTTGTGGTGTTACAAACGGTAAACGAAGAAACCGAGGTCTTCATCTTTAATACCGACACACGCGAGCGAAAACATTCTTGCATGCTGTTGTACTGCAGGAAGCTTTCTTCTTCAGAGCTAACTGAGCTACACCTCGTGAATCTTGAACTTTGCATCGCTTTAAACGGTTCTTCGTCAAATTGAGCTGCTTTCAAACAAGCCACGTTTGAAGCGGGCGGCATATTTACGACAGCTTCTTGTCCTTTGCGATGCAGAAATGATGAAATGGGCGCCATGTTTGTACAGTTTGTACAACGCCGCTCTGCTGCGCTTACAGGATTCAGAAGTTCCTTGGTGACTTTTTTTGTTGTATAATAGCCTTTTTTCTTACGAAAAGCAAGAAACTAAACAACTTCTCCTTTTATAATTTGAGGAAATCTGCTTAGAAAACCTTCGTCTTCGACTTCAAGCACGCCACGATGCCAAACCACATTCCAACCATAAATAGATATCAGACATTACATCATCTCTCCTGGGAACGAGGTTGCCCCTTGACCAATGAGAGCGCTAGTCTGTGGACAGGCTTCCAGTCTGACGGCGGACTGTCATTTTTACTTTGCAATACACTGTCAATTTAGGGACAGGATATTTTTTTCTACGCTCGAGACTGTGCAGGATTTTTCTTTTAGCCATGATTTGCTTGCATGATATTTTTTTTGCGAGTCTATATGTTTTAATGCCTGACACATATACGTGTTAGGAATACTAGAAAGGCCATACTAGAGACAGGAATACTATAGCAAGTCAGATCTGATGTAACAGCAGCTTGATAGCATGAAGTCTGGCCGCGGTGTTGTAACTGCCCCTACAATTTTCTTTACACCAGCCCCCTGTTGATGTCGCTTCCACAGCCCATCGTAGTACACCCAACCATCTTACAATTACAGGGGCGGCACCGAAAATATAATGTTGGTGGGGCGAATCTCCTGTGCCGAGCGGCGAAGGCGCGAGCTTCTAGGGGGGTCCGGGGGCATGCTCCCCCGGGAAATTTTTTTAAATGAAACTCTCTGAAATGCTATTTCCAGCGTTCCTGAGACTGGAGAAACAGTTTCCAAGGCCAGCTTTGAGTTCAGTTTAATTCTCATGAAAAGTACATGTACACGAAACACTTTCTGAAACTTGGGTGTAACTCCATTTTGGTTGTTTGTTCAAAGTAAATTCGACTGTCACTCGAATATTCTCTGTCAATTCTAGTAGTGAGTAGAGAGGCAGTCAAATACGGTTTTTCAAACCTCTAAATAAGCGGGCCTCACGCGTTCGGCCCGCTTATTTAGAGGTTTGAAAAAACCGTATTTGACATGCCTCCCTACTCACTACTCTGATATCCCTCCCTCAAACCCCGTAAGAGGGGGTCAAATGAGTTTTTTCCCGAGCCCGCCCGCAACGGCAAGCGAGACATAACCAATGAATGATTTGCCAGTAACCGGATACTGTGTTATGCGCATAGGGTTCTGGGATCGCCAGGGGGCAAACATTGCAAGTCGCTAGAGGGAAATGTACGGTGTAAAGTTGTTTTTTCATCAAAAACTTCGATTTTGGGAAGAGAATAACACTTTTTCGCCGTTATTTTATCAGAAATGGAGTTGAGCAAAGTTGATAAGTGGAAAGTGTAAGTTTTTGCTTGAATAATGTGATAAAATCTATCGATAAACTCTTGCTTGCGTAAGGTTGATTGTGAAATCTACATCAAGTTATGGTCTCGAAATATTACAGATTTAGGTGTTAATTTGAGGGAAATGACTTAATAAAGCCTTTTTAGTTTTCATTGCTTGTGTCGAGATTGTTTTCTGTTTAGTTACGTGTGTTAATAACAAATTATGGCTTCTGGAATTTTACCCCCACAAAGGAGAGAAATCGTTGCCCGAGGAGATGAAAATTGTTTCTACCGAGCTATTGCTCTGCGGAGGGATGAAATTAACGATAGAGAACACGAGGAAATCCGAAGGTTGTGTAGTAGTTTTATTGAGAAACAATCACAAGTTTTTAAAGCGCTACTCTTCTCTTCGATGTGCGACATTGAGAGTCTTTATAAGCTTAACCTTGTACAATATGATTCGAGCCGACCTTGGTAGTCATTATAACTTTGAATTTATCACGATTAATAGCTCTAGCCCATGACAATACATCTTGCTTGTTCTTAGGCGAGTAGAATCTCAATATTCCAACGTGAGGAGGAATGATTTGCTTTTCTGAATTCCTTCGATCGTTGTCACAACCCCACACAGCATATGCCCAATTAATCGAAATAATTGCCGCTGGGCATATTTCTAATGTTCTTCGTAGTATCGAGCTTACTAATTGCAAGAAAACAATCTCGACACAAGTTATTACAACTGAAAAGGCTTTATTGAGTCATTTCCCTCAAATTCACAACTAAATCTGTACTATTTCGAGACCATACAGTGACCATAACTTGATGTAGATTTCGCAATCAACCTTACGCAAACAAGAGTTTATATCGATAGATTTTATCACATTATTCAAACAAAAACTTACACTTTCCACGTATCAACTTTGCTCAACTCCATTTCTGATAAAATAACGGCGAAAAAGCGTTATTCTCTTCCCAAAATCGAAGTTTTTGACGAAAAAACAACTTTACACCGCACATTTCCTTCTAGCGTCTTGCAATGTTTGCCCCCTGGCGATCCCAGAACCCTTTGCGCATAACACTGTATCCGATTACTGGCAAATCATTCATTGAAGAAATCCAAAATCCCTTTATATATGGCACAACCCAGGCAACGAAGACAACGTGATGCCAATCAACGCGAGCTGATTGCCTGGCTGGACGCACAGGCACGAAATGTCGACGACAATAATACTGAGGTCGAGCCTCAAAACAATCCGCAGGAGCTAGATTTTGAACAACTTGTTCAAATCTATGATCGGGTTGACCGATGGGTTGAACGCGGCAGACGAATAATCCGGTTTCGCTTTGTAAACGATCTCGAAAACTCTCTTGTCGCCAGAATTTTGAACAAAATCAAGCAAAATGTTCACACACGGCAAGCAATCAATTTACGCTTCACATTCGAGTTACGAAGCACTGCAACCGAGGAGTTGAGAATGTTTTATCAAAACAACCATAACAGTCGTTGGCTATCCACTCTTTCTGAGACACGACAGTGGTTGCAAGCCCAGGAAGAGCTTCGTCTTCAAAACGCAACACTCAACAGGCCTGACATCAAATGGGTTTACGAACGCACTGCCCTGCTTGATGTCAAAGTCATACTGGATCGACAACCCTTGCAAATAGGTCTCGGGCGTCTTCCTGATTGGATTCGCAACAAAAGAGAAGTCATTGCCCTTGACAATTTCAACGACAATCTTTGTCTCTTTCGTTGCTTGGCTGTCCATTGGGGAGCTCGTAGAGATTACAACACTCGCAGAACCAGGGAACTCGCGGAAAGCTTCTTCGCAGTTTATCCGGGTCTTCGAGGCCAGCTAAATTTGCGGCACTTCTCCAAAATCGAAAGGCATTTCAAGCAAGGAATTGCCGCATATCTTGTTCTCCCCAATGGTGACTTCATTTTATCTCACAGTCCTGCTAATTACGACAAGGTGGGCGCTTCAACCATGACTATCGGTATTCATGAGGGCCACTCCTTCTTGATCACCAATATCAATAAAGTCACAAACAATTACACTTGTGGCGAGTGTGGTGGGAGGTTTACACGGGCTGATAACTTGAAGCGCCACTCCAAGACGTGTACTCGAGGCCAAACCAAAATCGACTGCCCCAGGAAACGTGTCCTCCCTCCGGAGTCAGCTTTTGAGACAGCCTTTTACCCAGAAGGCGGTTTCGGTGTCAAGGCAGTGTGCTGGCTGGAGTGGGAGGCGAAGCAGCGTGACATTCACATCCACCATCACAGATGCGGCCATGGTGGTGAGAGCTATATTTGTGGGGCTCCAGTCGACGGCTATCACCCAGAAAGCAAAACAGTTTTCCAGTTCCACGGTTGTTTCTGGCACGGTTGCAAGGAATGTTACCCCGAGGGAACAAGGGACGAAGGTGTATATGTTGATCGAAGAGGCAACACAATCACAAGGATGGTTGCTTACCAAAAGACTCTGCAACGAACTCAGTTGCTTCGAGACGCTGGGTACAACGTGGTGGAAAGGTGGGAACACGAAAAGCCTTCCCCCTGGTGGAATGACCGTTGCCCACAGAAAAGAAACAAAACATATCCCCACGCGATCGTCTACGACTTCGAAGCGTACCAGGACAAGACCAAGGCAGCTCGCCCGACACGCGATCTCTCTTATGAAAGCGAGCATGTGCCCATCTCAGTCTCCATTGCCGACACGTTGAACCCTGAGCCTGAGTACATTTGCTCCAAAGATCCTGACGAGCTTATCGGGCTGTTTTATGCCTCCCTGGAGTGGCGAAGCGCAGCCATCCGAGAGGATGTGGCTGGCCAATATATGCCCCCAGACCTTGAGAATCTCCCTGAGAAGCAACTCAAGCTCATCGACAAATGGTGCAACCAAGTGCCTGTGGTCGGCTTCAACTCAGGCCATTACGATCTCAAGCTTATCCGCAAGTACTTTGTTTCTCATTTCGCTCAAGAGAACGGGGTCTTCGCCGCGGAGAAAGAGGGTCGCATCATGTTCATCAACACTCCCAGCTACAAGTTCTTGGACACCATGAATTATTTGGCCCCAGGCATCACGTACGACAAGTGGGTCAAGACGTATGGAGCGACACAGACCAAGTCCTGGCTCCCATACGAGTGGTTTGACAGCGCTGACAAGCTGGATTACCCTGGTCTCCCCTCATACGAGTGCTGGTACTCACAACTCAAAAATGCCTTCGTTCTTTCTCCCAAGGAGCACGAAGAATGCAATCGCATCTTCCACGAGGAAGGCATGAAGACATTTGGAGACTGGCTGGAGTATTACAACAATCTAGACGTGTCTCCCTTCCTTGAAGCTCTCCAAACGATGAAGGGCTTTTACACGGGCCTCGGGGTTGACATCTTCAAAGACGCGGTCTCCTTGCCAGGAGTATCAATGCAATACGTCTTGCGAGGCTCATTGAGAGGGGGGCGCAAGGCTCCAGAACTATACGCCCCCGGCCCAGAAGCTTACGCCATGCTGAAGGGGGCTGTGGTTGGCGGGCCAAGCTTGGTCTTCACCCGCAAACACGTGCGCGGCGAAACCCGCATCCGTTCTCACAAATACGACTTAGCCCGCATCACGAAACGGATTGTGGGGTTCGACGCTAACTCCCTTTACCCAAGCACGATGCTGCAGGAGATGCCCTGTGGTAAAGAGAAGGTTGTGCATTACAATTCCCCGGTGCAGGCGGCGACAGCTCTTGAAATGAATCTGAATACAGGGAGATGGTTCGGGTTTGCGGAAGTGGACAAGTCCCCCGAGAGTTGTGGGAGAAGTTCGAAGAGTTTCCACCGCTCTTCATCAACCAAGCAGTGCCTAACGAATGCGTTCCACAGCATATGCACGATTACCTCCAAGAAAGTGGCCGAACCCGCTTTCACGACCAGAAAAAGCTTCTGGGTGTGCTGTCAGCGAAAAAGATGCTGATCTACGCACCCCTCTTGAAATGGTATCTCAACAGCGGACTCAAGATCACGGCAGTCTATCGCACGATCGATTATAGACCCAAAAAGCTCTTCGACTGGTTCGTTCGCGAGGTCGCCGACAACCGAAGGAAAGGCGACGCTGGCAAGAATAAGGCCCTGCTTGCTGAAGTGTTCAAGCTCCTTGGCAACTGCGCTTACGGCAAGTTCATCGAAGCTGTGGAGCGCCAGACAAGAACGTTGTACACAACTGACGAGGACGAGGTCGACAAGAATCTCCGCTCACCCTTGTTCGATGATCTCGAAGAGATCGGAGATGCTTACAAGATCGAGCCGCGCAAGCCAAAGGTCACAATCGACCGCCCTTTTCAAGTGGGCATTGTTGTGTACCAACTTGCCAAGCTCCGCATGCTGGAGTTCTATTACGACTTCCTAGGTTACTTCATCGACAGGTGCGACTTCGAGCTCATCCAGATGGACACGGACAGCATGTAGTTCGCTCTTGCTCACGACACTCTGGAAGAGGCCGTTCGCCCTGAACTTCGCGACCAGTTCGAGGCGGAGAAGAAGAATTGGTTGGCGTGGGACAAGTGAAGCGGCAGAGAGCCTGGCTTGTTCAAGCTTGAGAAGAAAGGCACACGGGCCATCGCCCTGTGCAGCAAGTGTTATTACGTAGAAAACGAGGCTAGCGGAGAGGCCAAGATGTCCTCCAAGGGCGTCAACAAGAAGCAGAACGAGCTTCGCTGGGAAAGGTACGAAAGTGCCCTGCAGGGGGGGGAGGGACATGGCCGCCAACAGGGGTTTTCGAATGTACAACGGGGCCATGTTCACGTACAAGCAGCACAAGCTGGGCCTTTCCGCTTATTACGACAAGCGTTGGGTGCTGCCAGACGGCATCCACACAGAACCAATCGAGTTTCACAACCCAGCTGGGGGCAACTGAGTGCCCGGCGGCACCACCATCAACTCCTCACGAACAAACCCTCTCTTGGGCCCATCGTAGAGATAATACACGACAGGCGCATCTGGCTTGGTGACAACCTTCTCAATGTTGTGGACCTTCAAAGACCAGATCGGATCAGTCGCACACCTCCCACCGCCCTCAAGCTTACCGGGATAATAAAGATATCTCACACTCACCCGGGTTGGGAGCTTCTTCTCATTCACCCCCACAGGCCTAACATATGGAGTCGCGGGCTTGGAAGATATTGCTTTCTCTTTGATCGCATCCTTTGGCTTCTTGCCAGTGAGTCTTGTTACTTCATTGTTCAAGGCCGAGACAACATCTGGTAATCTTTTAACCCAAGCAGTCGAACGGCCAGAGGGCATATTCATTTCAACGGCATATTGATAACCAAACAGTCTTTCAGCCAGGGTGCGATTGAATCTCTCCACAATTGCTTGGTCTCTGTGGATATCAACCCGCCCGCGACGAATGGTCGTTTTGTTGTTTTCCATGGTCTTAGTCACAGCCCCCATAAACTCTTTCCCAGGGTCAACTTGTAAGAGTTGAGGCCATTTCAAAGGCCCGCGTCTGTAAATCCGCGCAAACGCTTTAGCAACCTCTTCAGACTCTTTCGAAGTCAGGGGCTCTGCTGCTTTGAAACGGCTAGCCACATCAACAAGGGTTAATGCGTATTTGTAAACCTTTCTCCCATGAGGAAGTTTGTCGTGGGGCAGGAAGAGAAGATCTGCTTGATGCACTGCATTGGGTAATGAGACATCAAACTTGGGCCGAGGGATACGGCGTGGCGCCGGGAGGTAAACTTGCCAAAGGGCTTGTTTGACCAGCCATTTCTTTGCGACATCATCAGAGACCTTGGCCGCTGCAGCTAATTTTTTGACAGCGGCAAGACCTTTCCAATACCCTTTCGGACTGTAATAGGTCTTAGAGAGTTTGGTCTCCATAGGGGGTATATATATGTTTGTTTACAGAAAGCGATAAGCCGCATACCCACCCGCAAGCAAAGTGCCTCCAATGAACACAAGTTCACCATTCTGCTGTTGTGGGCTGGGCTTGTAGAAGTCCGAGAACTGAAGCTCTTTGTAGTCTTTGATTTGTTTATCTGGTTGTGTTTGGTGCATCTGATTATACAAGACCAGGGCTTGGTCGGTGGTTTGAAAGTTTTTGCTAGCTTGGTGTTTAATCCGATCGTTGGCTGCAATCCAGTCGAGGAGCTTGGTGCGGTCCTTCTGGTATTTGGCGTAAGCCGCTTGGTATTGTTCAAGGGCTTTGTCGTGACGGATTTTCTCATCCATTGCTGCCTTTCCGTTATCGCCAGACAGATATTTCGCGAGATAATTACCGCCCGTGAAAGCTGCCGCATTAAGAACAGCACCAAGGGCCATTATTGCAATCGAAGCCATTGTGGCCGTGTGTATACATATGGTTTTTACATGTTGTCTGGGAGGATTTTCTGGTCCTCGAGATATTTCTTCAGCGCAATGCAGCCAGCCATGACGCCTGTGAACTTGACGTAGTTCATAAAGCTTGCACTGGGGTCGGCAATGAAGTTTTCTTTGATGGTCTTTTTCCCAATCCAACCAATACCAGCGACAAGGCCAGTGATTGTTGCGGCTTCGAGGATAGACTTCACAAGCTTGTTGTCAGACATGGTTTGTGTCCAGTATACATATGTTTTTTTATTTTTCTGACAGAACCTTTTGTGCCTTTATCGTCTCATTCAATCTCAAGCCACGCCCTTTAGACCCTCGTCATGGAGGACTCGGGCCTCGTCATAGAGGACTCTGGCCTTGTCATAGAGGACTCGGACCTCGTTACAGCGGACTTGGGCCTCTTTATAGAGTTTTAGGGCTTCAAACTCTCGGGCCTTGTCATAGAGGACTCGGGCCTTGGCCTCTCGGGCTCTGGCCTCGGCCTCTTGGGCATCGGCCTTGTACTCTCGGGTCCATCGGGCCTCTAGGTCCTCAGGCTCGGACTCAGGCTCGGACTCGGCCTCAGGCTCGGCCTCAGGCTCGGGCTCAACGCGCCCGTTCCTTAACAAGAAGTAAACTGCTTCAAAGGCTTTCACGTTTAATTCAGTCAATAAAAAATCGCACCTCCGACTGCAGCAGCATTCACCAAAGCCTGGAAAAGATTCATGGTCAGTATATATGTTTTTTATTCCATTTTTTTAATTCCTTGCCTTACAGGAATTCGAGATGGGGGTGGTGCAGCTGGTGGTGCAGCGGGTGTTGCTGGTGGTGTGTTTGGTGGTGTTGCTAGTGTGTTAGATTTACGTCCAAGCCTTTGCTTTATGGCTTCGCGTTGGTAATAAACACCAGCAAGAGAGACAGCCAACCCTCCAAACCCCAGAATATAAAAGATTGAGTTGTTGTTGCTGTCACTTGTTGTGTCACTTGTTGCACCACTTGTTGTGTCACTTGTTGTGCCACTTGTTGAGGGTGCAGGCTTTTGTGATTCGGCCTTTTCTTTGCTTCACGGGCCAGGCGGTTGCGTTCTGCTAGCCTTTTACCAGAAGCAACACGGCCGGGGTTCTTTTCTGTTGCGGGCTTTGTTTTCGGGGCCTCAGAGGTAACACGTGCAGGTGTTGGAGTTGGAGTTTGAGTTTCTTCAGGGTTCGTCTCGAGTGGTGTGGCCATAGTGGGTATATATATGATTTTTTATTTTTTACAAGATGTGATAAGTGTGCTGACAGGTTGCTGTCAGGTTCCAGCCAGGTTCCTTCAAGGTTCCTGCGAGGTCACCACAGGTTCCAGCCCAACTTCATCAAAGCCCTCAAGTGGATAGCCTTCACTGTCTCTGGTTGGATGTGTGGGTTGAGGCTCAGGCTCTCGTTCAAACTTGATGTGTTTTGTTGTGATGAGAGCAGCATTGGCAAGTGCCAGCAATCGTCCACATCGCATGGCAAGACCCCCAGCAAGATTTGACAGCTCCTGGTTGATGATGTAGTCGTTCTTGAGTTCTTGCTGAAACTCCTTGACATCCTCAATCGGGATCACCAGGCCAACGCCTTTGGACACGATCATGATTGCGGAATCAACTAGGGATTCGGTTGTCTTGTTGCCGACGTAGGCCTCGTACCTTTTGCAGTACTTCTCAACGTCCTTGTCTGACAGCCGCTTGACATGATCGTGTGTGAGCTGCGCGCCGATAGCTTCTTTGGCCTTGCCAGTTGAAACAAGGATTGCTAGCGTCTCACGTTTGGCAGGAATGCCATTGTCACCAACTATCCCTGTGGGAGGTGTGGTTTCAGGGGTGGCCTCCAGCATCTGCATTACTTCGTTCAAGGCGACCTGGTCTTCAGCTGCCATCATCAGGGTATATATATGTGTTTTTTATTTTTCGATAATTCTCTTGATGTTAGGCAAAAGGGTTTTAAGCTCTCGTAAAAGCCCCGCCATGGTGTCTGGCATAGAATTCAACCGCAATGGATATCTGTTGAGAAGCATGAGGCGCAGATCTTCCTCACCAGCGGCTTTGATAATTTTGTTTTGTGCATCAAGTGTGTGTTTGTGCAATTCATCCAAAAGCTGTGAAAGCACGGTGAGCTTGTGTAGGCTGGTTGGCGCATTCATAGCATGTATATATGTGTGTTTAAACTTTGTACTCAATTCCATACGGGTGCCTCAGAGAGAAAACCAGGTGGGAGAACTTGCGGGATTTGAGCCTTGCAATAAGCTCTTTGTACTCCTCATGGGAGAGCTCCCCGGCATAGTCTTCGAAGATGGCCTTGGCAGTCTTGCTGGAGGGCGTGTAAAAGAGCACGATCGCTGCAATGTTATCACGACATGGCTTAGCTATGCTGGTGATCTGCTGAGTCAAGACCCACACGGATATGCCGTCATGCCTTGCGCTGAACCCCAGAGTGACCAGCTGACTCGTGCGGCCTTTAACATCTTTGGAGGCGGCGCAGTCATCGAGAATGAATAAAGTGTTGGTGCATGTGAAAAAGAAGCTCGCCAACTTCAACCAGTCTTCGATCTCATGCTGTTGGAAGACAATCATGAAGATGCGCGGATCGCGGTCCACGAAGCCATCGTATGTCTTGTTCTTGACAAATGTGGGGCAGAATAAAACGATGTAGTCAAAATAACCCCTAAAGGGACCTCGCAGTTGATTTAGAAGATACTGTGTCTTACCAGAGTTAGTGGGGCCCACGATTAGTGCGTTGAATGGCAGCTTTCTTGGGTCCATAACCAACGCCTATATTAGTTGGTTTGCAAACAATTGGTTCATGTGTTGGTGGGGAGGGTGCCTTTGCCAGACGTCTTTGTATTTTATTGTGCGATAATGGTCCAGTTGATGGCAGGGGAGCCGGCTTGGCATAGAAGTTGATCTTGCTTGTGGTTTGTTGTTTTGTGGCCATGGGGTTTGTGGGTATATAATATGTGCGTATGCGTGTGTTGTGTATGCAAGTGTGTTTACCTAGTACTGTACAGAATGCAGCTGCCTGTCCATGATGTTCATCTGTGAGTCTGAGATGGTGAAGATGTGGCAGTTTGCGGTTCCCGAGCCTTTGCCGTTTCGTTCGATCTCGAGTTGCACGCCATCCTGTGTGTTGACGAGCCGTTGGCCGTTGCCGTGCAGGGATGTGTCAGCCATGGACCGCAGGTCAATCCAGAGCCCAAACTTGTTGCCTGTGAGATATTTGGTCAAGTTCATGTTAGGCCTGCCGCGCGTGTGTGGGTTGAAGTATCGGAAGATTTCATTCCACATGTCAGTACCACTGATGCCGT
Source organism: Dendrophyllia cribrosa (assembly GCA_024195265.1). NCBI lineage: Eukaryota > Metazoa > Cnidaria > Anthozoa > Scleractinia > Dendrophylliidae > Dendrophyllia > Dendrophyllia cribrosa. Next base: position 30,281,768 of record JAJLRJ010000008.1, on the reverse strand, counting down.
CGTTGTAGATCCTGTTTGGAACACCGTTGACTGTGACCTTCACTTTGGTGATGTCGGGATTGAAATAGTTCTCAGAGTCCCTGGCACCCGCTAAATAGGGATTGATGAACAGCAAGAGGATGCCCTTGAGAGATTTGCGCTGTGGGTTAACCCGAAGATTCAGCCGAGTGTCACCACCTTTTGAGAAGGGATGCACCCGATCTCGCATTACGAGGTCATAAGCGAACTCCTTGCCGCTAGTGTAAGAGCTTGTTGCTTCGTCGGCCAGCTCCTTATTTCTGATTGTCTCATACTCCAGCTGGATGTTTTCCAGCTTGTATACGAGCTTGCTTGTGTCTGAGCCCCGGACAACTTGGTTTGCGGGGGCAAGGGTTAGTTCGAAGACCAGATCATTGAATAACGCTTGAGGGTATATGATTCCGTGATCAGTTAAGATTTGGTGATCCAGTTTGATGTGATACTTATTCTTGTATATTGTCTCAAGCTTGGTTTCCGCATCCACGCCTGAGGTCTTCTTGTCGCCAGCATCAGAGCGAATCTTACACAAATCCACACTCTGGATGCCCTCCATAATCATGTTGTCCCGCTCATCGGTTGATTTGAATAAGTCTTCGAAGATCTTGTAGATGTCGTACCCAACCGTGTCCTGGACAGTGGTGGCGGCAAACTTTACAACAAACCTGTTCACCAGGGCCCGAGAAACATTTTGCACGAGATAGTTGTTTGCATCCCCGCCGGCTAGGTTGATGTTAAACACCAGTGCAAGTGAGCCAGACACAATGACATCGTGCTCGCCCAGCTTGGGCACCGAGACGTACAGTGTTACGCTGGGATTGGCCTCAGAAGGGTTGAATGTGATGCGCTTAACGGTTCGCTCTGCCTTCATGGCGCCTAGTGTCTTTTCACTGTGAGATGGAAGTAAATTCGGTTGCACAGCCATGGTATATATTTGTGTTTTTAAAATTTATATTTATATATCATCATGGCAACAGGCGGAGTTGAAGTCGATACAACTGAGACAACTGAGGAAACCAGTCGCACCCCAGACACAGGGGATGACGGTGATGACGATGACGAGGTTGAAGTTATGTGGAATCAAATGCCAGAAGAAGAACGGCAAGAAGTCCAACGACGATGGGCCAAGGACCAAGACACCACGCAACCCTTTGAACCAGGCGGTACATCCACCCCTCGTCCTGTTGGCGAGCATATTGAAATGCATACAATGCCTCACGAACAAAGTGGGCTGCCAAGCACTTCTGACACCACCCCTCTGCTTGGAGAAATCATAGACGGAAATGAAAAAGCAGGGAGAATCGATAAAGCCATGGACTGGATCAAAAAGAAGTTTCCAAAAGTAAACATCGCGAAATTAGGCCCAATTGGTTTTGGTAAAAAAGCAGCAAATGATGGCAAAATAGTTTCCTTTGGGCCAAAAGGGCGGCGAATCTCTTATTTTCAAGCAAGATGGGAGCTTTCTTAAATCGTTCACAGACAAGTTCAAAACATCCCTTGGCCCAAGCGCTGAAGAGCTTCTCTCTGAAGACAATGCATCAATAAGGGAAGAAAGACAAAGATTGAAGGAGACACAAAAACAACTGAAGGAGAATGAAAGGGTTGCTGTGGAACAACAACAAGCAGCAAATGTGGTGCAAAACCTCAGAAACAGAATTGAGCAAACTCAAGCGAGGGTGGAGGCTCTGGAGCAGGAACACGGTTCAAGCGTTGAAAATCAAAACGAAATAGACCGCCTAAAACAACTGAAAAAGAATCTTCGAGGCGAACTTAAAAACCAGAAAAAAGAATTAGGGGCCCTGCAAAAAAATACAAAAAAAACGAGGCCAAGAACAGGCAAAGGTTGACAAAGCCAGAACACGCCGTTGTGCTATGGTGAAGGAAAGAAACGAAATAGAAGCAGAGCTAAACTCAACTAAACCACTTGATGAGTTAAACGAAAGAGAAGTCGAGCTTGAACGACAGAACGCTGAAGACAAGCGCGTGATTGAGGATGAGAACACTTCTCCCTCTGAAAGAGAAGCCGCGGAAGCCCGGGTTGTTGAGCGAGAAGAAGAGCTGGCAAGGCTACGACCACAGGTTGAGGTGCGGGAACAAGCCCTGTCTTTGAGAGAGAGGGTTAGAGAAATCTTCAAGAAATACGGATGGACCCTGCAAGCGATTGTTCTGGCAGCTGGCATCACCATCAGCGCTGTTGTACTCGCCACCTTGAACGGCCTGGCAAAGGCCACTAAGGCTATTGGAAATGGGCTTAAAGAGCTTGGCAAAAAAGCAGCCAACGCCCTGCCTGGCCTCATTGGCTCAATTGTGGCTCAAAGCGGCTGGGTCGGTCATCTCCTTTCTGGGTGAACACGCCTGGCTGCTCATCCTTGCCGTGGTGGCCTTCCTTGTTGAAAGGATCACTAAGCGTGCGAAGTCTTGAACACTTATCTCAACCAAACGAAAAGCCCTGCCAAAGCAAGCGCACCCACAGCAATGAGTGCCTTGTTTACGTGATGTGAGTCTGGTTGTGGTTGTGGTGTGGGGGGTGCGGGTGTTGGTTGTGGTGTGGGTGTGGTCTTTGTTTTGGGCGCGATGCCCTGTGCCTGTGTAGCCTGTTTATGTATCGGGTTTGATGGGTGACTGTTTGGTGGATTAATCTTTGTCGGTCCACCGTCCATGAGGTGAAGGGAGGCATTTTTTGTGCCCAGATTAACATCATTGTTCACACCCAGCTTCATCCCTTGCGTTGCCTCCTGTAGATTGTTGTTATACCCGATCACGCTCTCTGTGTTGATAATCATGCGTGATGGCATGAGCCAGCTTCCGGGTGCTGTCGCAAAGTCTAAGCGCACTTTCGTTGCTTGGATGGCAAGCTGGTAACGCTGTACGCTTGTTGCGATGTCGTTCAGTATTATGGCCTCCTCTAGATGGGTGAGGAAGACTCTCTGCGTTTCGAACGCCCGGCCTCCTCTTCCAATGATGCTGCTGCGGGTTTTGGCTTGCGAACCAAGAATGCAGTACACAAAGGCCTCGATTGATTGGTTCATACGCGCGAGCCCTGGCTGTGTTAACCCCGTGCGTAATTTGGCACAAAGTGCTCGAACTGGGTGTCCGCCCCTTGGTCGTTGCGGACGAAAGATATTCCATTGGCGCGAAAGTTGGGGTCTTTTCTGTCAGTCACGCGCTCATCATTGAACAGAGCTATTTCGGGGTCTGGATAGGTGTAATCGGTAGAGATGTTGCCACCACCGTATTCCCAAATGTAGACATTCCCAAGACCGTGGTTCTTACCGTATGTGTAACGGAAGTCAGAACTGGGGTCGATACCGAACTCTATGCAAATCTTCTTGTACGCGTCGATGTTGTACTTGTTGTCTTTCTGGTTGAATGGGGGGTCGTCTGGCAAAGCACTCACGCTTTGTTCCCCACCCATCTTGTAGAGTATTCGCCTTGTTGTGAATTAAACGTGAAACCGGTAAAACGACCGGAGCTGGGGGGTTAAGGATAGACTGGAGTTCTTATCGAAGAGAATGTCGCGCGAGATTCCGCAGCCGGTTGTTGCACACCACAGTGCAAAGGAGAGTTGTTGTGGCCAAAAACTCATATGCGGCCCACCCATCCACTTTCGGCCGTATTTCGCGGTTGTGAATGAAATCTGTGTGTCCCTGAAGATATTTCTGTATTTCGTTGTGAAATAATCAGTTGGCGTGACGTAAATCTTTTGCGCTTCGTCGTTCAAGATTGCGCCAATCATCCTATCCTTGTCTATTGTGGTGGAGAAAGCAACAGCTGGGATTGACTTTTCTGGTTGCCCCAACGATAACTGATAAGGGAAACCCCCGTCATAATGAAGGCCCAAAGCGTCTCTCATGGCTTGAGTCCAATCTTTGTGGGGTATTTCTGTAACGAGTGCAAATGAGCCTTGGCCCTCTTTGTAAAGCACTTCTCCTGTGGCTGTTTTGTGGTCGTCGCCAAACTCTACTTGCACTTCAAAGTGGGACATATCAGCGCGCGGGACACGCTTTTTGAAGTCTGATATCGCCTTGGTCTTGGCCGCGGTAGAGAGCCTGGCAGCCTCCGGCGAACTCAACCAAGCAATTTCAGGATCTGGGGGTGGCTTTGGCTTTACATGGGTATAGGCGTTTGGGGTTGAATAAAAAGGGGGTGGGGGCTCGTAATTGCGGCCGCCAATTTTTATACCAAGATTTGAATTAGGAGAAATTCCACCGGGCCGTCTGCCAAACATGATTGTATATATTTATATTTTTAAAAGTCATTATATACACAATTTTTTCCTGTGTATATATTTATGTTTTTCCCAATAAACTTACATATACACACCATGGCTGTGCTTACAGTTGCCACAACTTCGAATCCCTACACTCAGTACTTTGATCACGTGATCCAGAATGCACACTACATCCGCCTCCTGTCTGCCTCGTTTTACAATTCGTGGCATAACTTGGCAGAAAAAGTGAAAATAGCCGCAGTCCTTTCTGGTGATAACCCAAAGACTACCATCATTGACATTGGCCCTGGGTTTGTTACTCCTAATAGCCTTGCAGACATGATAAATGGTAAATTTAAAGAAAAGGGTATTGCTCTGCAGGCAAAACCATATGAACTTGGCGTTCTTTCTATTTTAAACCCAGGACAAAAATACATAATATGGGTTTCCCCAAATCTCGCAAGATTGTTTCATATAGACATAAAAACATATCCTCATTTTACCATAAAGGGTTTCAAACCTCCAGGCACATACTTTGTCTACTACGATCTGCTTGACAAAGAACAGAACCTTCTCAATGGCAAACCTTCAAGCTTATTGGCTCGTTTTGATGTAACCGGAAAACCTTTTGAGAAGATCAACTACCAAGTGGCCCAACATGGCGGCTAGCATAGTGTCGATGGATCTGGTAAACATGTAAATGACATCACACTGTCGATCAGAGATGAAAAGAGCAACCTCGTTGACTTCAAAGGCATGCCCTGGGAATTTGAAATTGAAATAAAATAAACTTATATATACTCGCATCTGTCATGGTTGTGTTGACATTTGTCACGACTTCGAACCCATACACTGTGTACTTTGATCACGCACTTCCGACGCCCAATTACATCCGGCTCCTATCTGCCTCACTCACCAACTCGTGGTACAACTTGAAAGAAAAAGCGGTTATCTCAGCACCTGGCAGTAATGGAACGACTACTGAAGTATTCTTAATTCCAGGGTTTTACACAGTGGATAACTTTGTAAAAGATTTCATTGAGATAAAAAAGAATTGATCTAACAGTTGATACACTCACAGCAGAAGGAATAATGTTAATTAAAAGTCCTAACAATAATGTAACGTTTAGTAAAAATCTGACAGATTTTCTGGGTATAAGTGGTACACCGTTTTGGAGTGCAGTTGTCAAAGGGTTTACATCTCCAAGCACTTACTTTGTCCACTGCGACCTGGTTGACAAAGAACAGAACTTGCTAAATGGCAAACCTTCGAGTGTGTTGGCGCGCTTCGACATTCGTGGGAAACCATTTGAAAAGGTTCATTACCAACCAACACCACAGCATGTCTTGCGTGACACCTCGTCTGGCGAATTTGTTAACTCTATCACACTGTCTGTGCGGGATAAAGATGACAACCTCTTTAACTTCAATGGTAGGCCCTTAGAATTTGAAGTTGAGATAAATTAAAAAATCATATATATACCCACGCCATAAGTTCTGCCAATGTGCTTCTATCGGCCCCCGAATACAGCGAGACACAACAGCTCTACTATACCCTATGCATGAGATCACTCAAATTAATGCAGAAGACTTCCGGCTCAAAATGGTTTCTGACTTGCTGAAGGAGTTGTCTGACGAAGCCGAGCACTACAGGCAAGTCGCAAAGAAATACAAACGAACCCAATCATTAGTTCATTACTCGGCGGTTGGCCTTGGGTCGCTTTCTGTTGGGCTGTCATCAGGAGCCCTAGCAACTGCAATGACCGGATTAGGAATTGTTATAAGTCCAGCACTTGCAGGCGTTGCCACGCTTTGCGGGCTGTCATCAGTTGGCTTTACAGCTGTCAACAAGAGGCTAGAGCGGAAAATGACTAAGCATGAGAAGATCTATACACTGGCACTGGCTAAACGCAACACTGTCAATGAGCTAATCTCAAAAGCTCTGGAAGACAAGAGGATCAGTGATACAGAATTCACCATAATTACTCGTGAGGTGGAAAAATATCACGAACTCAAAGCTGCAATCAGAGATGGTGTAAAGGCATCAAAAAACGTTGCCACTCAAACACAAGCACCAGACGTCGAGAAACTCAAAAACGAACTTCGCAAGGAAGTCAAAGAAGAGTTTCAAAAAAAGATAAGTCTTCTCACCGCAGCATCCAAGTCCGATTTGAGAAACTAAACTCTGGATTTAACCTACAAATCTTGAGATATAAATCATTTGCGCCCAATTGAATACACAACACACTGTATATCCATGGAGAAGTTCGCTAAACAACTGGCTGATGTTCGGTCCTTGGACACTAAAGGTAAATACAAAGCCAAACTCGATGAGCTTGATAAAGAATACAAATTTATCCTCCTGCGCTCACTCGACAATTACAACAAGGAAATACGGCGTTCAAACCTACCAGAACGCCTTCATCACATCAAGGAGTGTCTTTCTCCCGAGGCACAATACCCCCCACACTCACCTTTCACCCTTTGGAATGAAAGGATAAAATTTTGCCAAAACTGCAAAGGCAAATTAAACCTCAGGATGTTTCATCAGAACTTTGCTGTGAGGACTGCGGGCTCTTAGAGCCTCTGGATGGTGTGACCTTCGATTATAACGAGCTCTATGGTGGTGATTACAAAATTACAAAAAAAAGAATGTCCACCAAACACTACAACTTCAAAAGCTATCTCAACAAACATCTGAAAATTTGTGAACCCTACGTCTGCTTGTCCTCCGAAGAAATACAACATGCGAATGATTCCTTCAAATTCATTGAAGAATAGCTACCGAAAAGAATCTCTATGCCATTTGTAGCCAACAAAATCTTGGATGCGATAAAAGGGCCACAACGGCTTGTCAATTACTTTTGGCTACAAGTACCAGAAAAATCACTTTGGAAGCACGAACAAAGCTGGAAGATAATGCTTGAAAAGATGGGTCACGTTGAGTGAGCACTGCCATTGAAACTTTCGTGAGCACTTGGACCGTCATAATCTTCCTCATCATCACTGCCGATATCTGTATGCAGTAATGCCCGCTGTATACATCTATAAGGCGGCATGCCAGGACAAATGGCTCGGTGTCTGCCCATGTCCACTTCTGGCGAGAAGAGTTCTTGACATTTATCACATGTTTGTGAAGTAAATATAGGGAAATAGCAATCGTTTTGCCAGTGATAATGATTTTTTATTGAACGGCATACAGATTTCATCCTGTCTTGATGAAGAATCCTTGCAGCCTTCTTTCAACCAGTTCAAGGATGTAATCTTTGATAATGTCTGGCAAGTAGTCCCAATGGGATTCACCAAAAGACAGCAACCATTTGCCGAAGTAGTCTTGATTCCTTGGATTGAAGTCAAGACCTCGAGCCGTCATTGCCATGTTGGTTTGGTATATACAGAAGATGGGCTTTCTCCAATTGGCCACCCAGTCGGCGCTCTTTTGTTTAAGACCAGTGTTTCTCGATTTGAGAAAGTTCATGAACACTTGTGTTGTCGTCATCATTGATATACAAAGTCCAGGCGTTTTTTCAATTGGTAATAACCACTCAACTCTGTTTGAAAAGCTACGAGTGATGTCTTGCTTTCGATGAAATCAGAAACAAAGCTCGAATCTCGGATCCTGGGTAAGGGGTCGAGAGCCTCCAGGTTTTTGTTTTTAAATGGTTCTTGTTCTTGCTCATCAAGCCATGCATTCAGCTCATGCCAGCTGACATATGACTCGGCAAAAACATCTCGAACAGCTCTCGGGGGTGTCGCCAAAGCCGCCTCATGTTTTAGAAGAGCACGAGGCTTTAGTTTAAAAGACGGGCAACCATTTTTTCTGTGTCTGTTTATCGTTGACAAACACCTTCTTCGTCCGCAACCAAGACAAGTGATCTTTAGTCGATGTGCCTTGATGTACGCAGTTGAGTGTTGCATTTCCGCATTTACAATGGCGAGCAAAAGGCTTCGTTCATTCGCCATCGCGATATATACAAGAGGTATGCATTACTTCAATTGGTAATCAGTGATACAAGTTGCGCGGCTTCAATAGGCTAATCATAAGGTCAAATTACCTTGCTAACAGAAACTATGTCATAAGTTTCCAAATAATAATAAAGATCTTTCTCAGGTACAATCCATTCGCATCCATAACTATGAACTATTAGAACTCTTGGATAATTACAACCGTCATGAACATAACGTGATGGATTAAATGCGGGAAAACACCGTTTCGAAGACGGGCAACCATTTCTTAAGTGTATGGAAACCGTTTGTCTAGACAATCTTCGATTGCAGCCGAGACAAATCTCTTTCGGCCGTGGTTCTGTTCGCAGATTCTTACAAGCGTATTTTTGATGCTCAACAAGAGAATGCCCATGTGTGAAATTTAAACCGCAATGTCTGCAAGGGTTGTATTCGAACGTCCCTTTGTTCTTTGCATATAAGTCATCGCCTTCTTTCAACTCAATTCCCCTCATTTTCAAAAACGCAACGGCAGTCATTGGTTCGTTGACGAAGGGCATTGTCACCTTTATATGGGGTGTAGGGATTTCTCCAATTGGTTATGTCTCGCTTGCCGTTGCGGGCGGGCTCGGGAAAAAACGCATTTGACCCCCTCTTACGGGGGTTGAGGGAGGGATATCAGAGTAGTGAGTAGAGAGGCATGTCAAATACGGTTTTTTCAAACCTCTAAATAAGCGGGCCTCACGCGTTCGGCCCGCTTATTTAGAGGTTTGAAAAAACCGTATTTGACTGCCTCTCTACTCACTACTATTCTTTTCAGTATGGGAAGGCTTTGGAAACTAATTTTCCAAAGCGATTTTCTCTGTCATTAGAGGCAGAAAGAAACTGATTTCCAATATCAGCCATGTTCAATTTGTCAGTTAATGCAATGTCTGGATAATGCAATGATTTAATCTTTCTTGTGACATAGTTTGTTCGTAGATATGTCTTGAGCCTTCTTAGAGCAGAGGCTGAGCGCTAACTCACAGCATTGATGGTTTTGTTTGATGGATTTGTCGTTAGCTGGAGTCCGATAGCTGACGTCCGAGTAACTCAAGGGGTATTGAAATGCTTGGTTCACAATATCCAATCTCCAGTCTAAAGTCAGTCACAATATCTCCGATGCTAAAATTGTGGGCTTTTGATTAATTAACGGAATATTTATTTTGCAAACTCTAATGCATTAAAGCGCCCCGCCATCAGATCTGGTCAAAGGATGTTGCCCCACCTGCCTCACCGGTAGCGCCGCCCCTGCAATTACGAGCTTGTTGTACAACACATAAACAAAGTATTTCTCATCCATTGAGATATACATGTACCTACAATGCCACTGTACAACTATAAAAGAGCCATTCCTTGTGTCAGAAAATATCTTACATGCTTATGAAATCAGCTAAAAAGCCTACAAAGAAACACAACTTACGTCGGGTCAAAAATAAACCATTGTTATTGGCTAAATTAAACAAGCCAATGAAAAGATAGAACATTTGATCCTCCCCAAGTGCATATAAGTCGCTAACATTCTACAACGTCAGTGTGATTTATTTGTGTTCTGACCATCTGCTTCTGGATATAAAATATTGTTCTAAAAATATAAGGCTTTGCAGGAATTTTTTTTCCTGGGGTTTTTGTTTTGCACGATATTTTTTTTGCAGTTCAAGGCCGTGCTCGAATTTTTTTTTGGTATTTGCCCAACACCCCCCCCCCCCCCCCCTTCAAAAATCTAATGGTCCGTCCCTTACCAAATGTTTTGAATGTTTACTAATAAAGTTCTAAGCGTTTAAAAACTGTGAACTGCAGAATTGTCGGCGCCATTTGCCAACATTTTTTTGATCAGGCGCAAAGCTCACCATTTTGAGAAAAATTAAAAGATAGTAACGTCAACTAATTTTTTTATACATCCGGACTAATTTTTTTATACATCCACATCCGGACGTTTGACCGCGGTGGACATGCCGTTAGATATATAACGCTCCTCCGAGCCAGGAGCCTGTTCGCAGGCAACAACAAATTTATTTCAGTATTCCCATTTCTATTACCCAGCTGGGTGCCAGAGGTTTTTCTTGCGCGGTTTCCGGTGTCGGTTATGACACCGACCGGCCTTCGGCCGGCAAGTCACGAAGCTCGCCACGAGAATACCTCTGGTACCCAAGGTACATTTCTATACGTGGTACCAGGCATAACTAATAAATGACATCAATGTAATCAATGAGTAATCAATGGGTAATCAATGAGTAATCAATTGATTACTCATCGAGTATTGCCAATACTCAATGAGTCACAGGGTCCAGAGGAGCTCTATTTGATCGTACAAGACTATATTTTCTTCGAATCGTCACCGTCTTGAAAGTTTAACTGATTGCGTTATGTACCGCGGGCCAAATTACTAAGGGCGCAATTATCTTCGGAAAGCGAAGCTTTCCGAACAAGGCACGAAGTGCCGACAACGAGGCACGAAGTACCGTGAGAAAAGAAACTTGTACCACGTGACGAGTGTGAACCGCATCATCTGGTGACGGAAGTGGCAATGAGCGGAAGTGCGGTGAGCCGTTACTAATTCAAAATTCAAAACATCAGCTGTGGAGGGAAAATCAAAAACATGGAAAATTCTTCTTTGAAAGGGTCTGCTCCTGCAAGAAAATCCGCCTAAGAAAAAAAGACAAATTATCGGGCAGGACAAAACATGCTTACGTTTCGAAATTATTGAAAATTTAACGCGTATTTGATTTTTTTTGGTGTTCAAAACGGAAGCAGTCGCCAGACTGTCGAAATTGCCAACGGAGGTTTAATTAGGTTCATGCTCCATATAGCAAGTCACCGGTGACGTCAAAGCCAGACAACACCGTTAGCGAATCTCTTCATCAGATCGTTAAGATCGTTTAGATCGTTTGGGATCTTTTGGATCGTTTGGGATCTTTTAGATCGTTTGGGATCTTTTAGATCGTTTGGGATCTTTTGGATCGTTTGGATCGTTTAGATCGTTTAGGATCTTTTAGATCGTTTGGGATCTTTTAGATCGTTTGGGATCTTTTAGATCGTTTGGGATCTTTTGGATCGTTTGGGATCTTTTAGATCGTTTGGATCGTTTAGATAGTTTGGGATCTTTTGGATCGTTTAGATAGTTTGGGATCTTTTAGATCGTCTGGATCTTTTAGATCATTTACATCGTTTAGGTCGTCTGGGATCCCTCAGATCGTTTGGGATCTTTTGGATCGTTTGGGATCTCACAGATATTTTGGGACCTTTGGGATTGATCTTTTATTTTGGATCGTTTGAGCACACAACTATTTTCTGGGAAGAAAATTGTCACAATAGTGGAACAGTGTAACGAAATATTCTATTGAGAATGTGGCCTGGATACAGGAAATGCCGAAAGTAACATTATTAGACCTTAAATTTTAAAAATATCCCCATGCCAATAAGGAGAGTCAAACAAATTATTGTGAAAGTCACGTTATTATTAATCTGATGCCATTGTGGCTGCAATACTTGTTAATAAGAAAATATTCTTAAAATATGTGCATTTTTAGTGCCATGAATAATTCAGGTGGGGGGGGGGGGGGGGGGGGGGGGGGGGAGGGGGGTGCAGGCCCATACCCGCTTAAACGCTGGCGCAGGACTCCTCCGATTCAGAAAACAACTTCAAGTTCAATATAAACACTTTTATTTTCCTTTATTTCTTTTGATTATCAATCCCACTACATATTTGGTTCACTGTCTATTCTTCTGTAATCTCCTATAGAAGAACCAATTATTATCAACAACCCTTTTTTATTCAATATAACCTACTCTAATTTGGTTAAAAAATCACAACCAGGAAAGGGGTTAAAGATCATGCAAAAGTTTGCAAGTTTACAACAGCAGGGATTATATACATCTACCACTAGCCCCACAAAACTGCTTTGGGAACCCAAAGAAATTTGGGAGTTAAAGGGTTAACTGAATCAGTACAAATCGACTGCCGTGGGTAGATTCCCGGGGGGGGGGGGGGGGGGGGGAGTACTCTCACATATAAGCAATACGGGTATGTGCCGATGTGAAGGGTATGGTTTTCAAGCATTTTAGTCTGAGATAGGGTATAGAAATCAGAGAGTTTTAGTCAAGAATAGAGTATCATTTGCTGGGAAACTGATCAGTGGTATGAAGAATTAAGTCAAGAATAGAAATTGAAACTCGGCGGAAGATAAAGAAAATGTGACGTTGTAAGATATTGTTTTAATTAGTGTATATGACTGTAATGGTGATATAGTTCTAAAAATAGCAAGTCTTGGATAGGGTAGGGATTTCCAGTGTCTAGCCTAGTATAGGGTTGCAAAATCAGCTAAACATGGTCTGGTATAGGGTAAGGGTTGCAGAGTTCCAGCAGCACACCCCCACCGCAAAATTATACAGAGAACCCCCAAACCCACGCAATAGATTAAACAGTACTATAAAGCTTTTCTTTTCGCTTTAACAAATGACTCTTGAATTTAGGTAAAACGAAAAAGGCCCAACAGTAGAAATAAAACGTAGTTTCGCCGGCTGCGATAAAAATGTACTTTACATCGCTTTATCTAGAATTCTAACCCGGGAATTCTATTAAATGTCGGTATGTGTAAGAGCGGATCAAATTTCGAGACTTTCAAGGTTTATTTACACATGCCGCGCATTCAAGTTCGATGAAACCGCGAGGCGCGATGAATGTATGTGCTTTTTGTTGCCTGAAATTTGCTTAAAAAAAGCATCGAATCCAACAGAACAGTTTTTGCATCAAGTTTACACCGACTTTTTTAACCGAGGACCTTTTCAGTGGTAACCGTAGCGTACACTATCAACGATCGTGTATCATTGGTCACGAAGTGGATAATTATTGCATGAGGGCCATTAGACTCATTAGGAAAGTAGAATATTCATGTCAAATTCCTACAGACTGTTAGTTGCTTTTCTGTGGCCATGAATCTCAAAAATGGAAAAAAAATCCAACATTTGGGCTTGACTCGAGGTTGACTCGTGACTTAAGGTTGACTCGGGCTCGCGGTCGGCTCGTGTAACGCTACAACTCCATAAACACACGTGAAATAAGCGTTCTTCCAATGAAATTTTTATTTACCTCAAAAACTGGAAAGGTTATCTTCTCTATCTGTTGCGTTGTGTCTTTCTGTAAATTACCTTGAACATGGTAATACTCACAAGCCCTCCTGGAATACTGAGCACTGTGAAGGGTCATTAAGTGAGTCTCAATGTCCTTGACTGTCATTCCAGTCTGCATTGATGTAGCTATGTAATCAAACAGTTCGTTTGTTACGCCCGACCGATGAAACGGGTAAAATGGCACCTCGATTCCCACTTCAGTACAAGTTTGCAACACTGCAGGGTCATGGGAAATGATCTCGTGATTACTTTCTTCGCACAGATAAACAGAAGAAACTAGAAGTACTACTTCATTCACACAGTAAAGCTTTCTTGGCATTTCACGAAGTTTTCTACCATCTTTCCACCTCCAGTGTTTCATTCGAGATTGACACTTTGGACACTGCAATTTCTCATACAGGTTAAAATTAATGAGCGGGTTCCAAATGATAATAGAAGGCTGCAGGTAATTTTAGAAATTCGTTCCACTCTGTTTGTCCAGTGGAGGCAATATCTTGCAACAGTACTTCAAACCATTATTCTCAAAAAGACAAATTAAATGTTGGATAAACTGAAGAACTGAAGGGGAGATATTAGAACTATCTACCACGTACATAAGTGAAATGGCAAGACAAAGCATCACAAGAACCACGCAGGCGGCCATTTTGGTTTTCTTCTGCCTCGTTGCCGGAAAAAGCAACGGCCCTGGGAACGAGGTTGGGGAAAAATAGGAATATCGGCGCGAGAAATGCAGGATAAGGGAATACGCTTAAATTTCGATTTATCAAAGCTTTTGGCTCCATGAGGCCAAGGCCTAAGTAGTATGTTCACAGATCTTCCATTTCCTCTTAACATTGTCAAGTGTGCGAGCGATCGTCTGGCGTGCTAGTAGAAATAAAAACCGCAAACGCAAGGGGGTGCGTAAAAGGGGAAAGATCGGCTTTGGACCTCGCCAGTCTCGGAATAGGCCAATTATAAAATCGGAATCCTACCTGTGCTTGCAGAAGCTACGAGAACTTAACCAAAAGAACCATGAGAATCAACGGAGTTTAATAGAACCAGCGTACCATAAGAACTACAGAACCGGTATAACAAGAGAACTATAAATTTGAAAGAAAAGCCGGAGTGACGTGACCTGCAGTGGCTTACGGCTACCGAAGTATGGCGCAAAGCAGCATAGAGCGTTGGTGATTCGGGATCACTAAAAATAAGGCCCCAAATGCCCGAGTTACGGCCTCACACGAGTCATTGTCATTCCTCGTGTGAGGCCGTAACTCGGGCATTTGGGGCCTTATTTTTAGTGATCCCGAATGCACCAACGCTCTATGCTGCTCACTGGTGAATGCAGGTCCGGCACGAGACCACCCTCAACGGCCAAGCGAGGCATCACCAATTGAAGAAACCCCACACCTGTATATACCCACCCACATGGCAATGGCACAGAGCCCCGGCACGAGATCACCAATTGAAGAAAATAAAACCCCTGTATATAACATGGCGGCTCAACGTCTTGACTTCAATCCAAGGAACCACGATTACTTCGGTAATTGGTTGCATGGTTATAAGATGAACGTCCCTGATGGCTACCAAATCAAGGACCTCAATTCATTCTTCATAACTAATCGGGCGGCTTTTCTCCAGAAAATTGCACGCGAAGTCACAGAGCTTGGTGGGGTGAAGGTAACTTTGTCATTCGACGTTCGCTTTTCAATGGAAGTCAATGATAGACAACGAGAAATTAATCACTTCTTTTGGAACGTCAATCCACTGATTGTTACAAATCTATATCAGCTTCGAGAGGAGAGCATCCTGGAAGACATTGTGAATGGCTTTGAGGAAGAGATTGCCAGATGGCAGCATTTGGGTTCTGGTTGGGTGATTGAGAACATCAAAACTGTTTACCTTGAGTTGGGGGCATACCATCCTCTACGAGGCGGCACATTTATCCCAACACCATCAAAACTCAGGCCAAAGCAGGCTATCATCAATGTGAAGAACAGAGATAACCAGTGTCTGCGCTGGGCACTGCGATCTGCATTGTTTCCTGTAAATGTTAACACAAACAGAACAGGCAGTTATCCCATTGATGATGGTCTAAACTTCACTGGAATTGATTTTCCAACACCATTGAGCCAGATATCTAAAGTTGAGCGCCAGAACAACCTTCCAATCAACATCTATGGATACAATAACAGTAAGGTGGTTGTGATCAGAGTCAGTGAGCTAGAGAATCCCAATCTGCGAGGGATTAATCTGATGATGCTCACAGACACACATACATCACATTATTGTTACATTAAGAGCATGAGCAGGCTTCTACACAGCGAGTTCAACGCTGGTCGCCGCATGCATCACTGTGACAGGTGTCTCCAAGCCTTTTCTTCAGAACGGGTTCTCACCGATCATCTATTCTATTGCAGAGGAGTCAAAGGCAGGCCGATGAGAACTGAAATGCCAAAAGAAGGCGAAAACTTCCTCCACTTCAAGAACTTCCAGAACCAGATGAAGAAGCCTTGGGTCATCTATGCTGACTTTGAAAGCATTGTCGAAAAAGTCCACGGCTGCATACCAGATCCCCAACAGAGCAGCACCACTGCAACATCCGTACATAAACCCTGTGGGTTCTGCATGCTAGCTGTTCGCTCTGATGGAGAGACAAAGGGGCCTTATCTATACAGAGGAGAGGATTCGGTGCCAGTCTTTCTCGACAGCCTTCAGCAGCTGGAAGGAGTGATCAGAGACGAGCTGCAATACAAGGTACCACTCTCCATGACAAGAACAGACTGGACAGAATTCGACCGTGCAACAGATTGCCACATCTGTGACAAGTCTCTCGTCAAAGAGAACCACAGGGACGCCGTTGCGGCCTATGATCCAAACACCGGGGAGCACGTGGGCTTCATTCATCGCCACACTAACAAATGTTATCAAAAGACATTCAAAACTTACATCCAGGACGATGATGGTAAACTGGGTGAGTTCCCATTTATTGGGCCAAGAAACAAAAGGCAGGCCATCGCAGACAAATTATTCGAGCAGGTCGACTGTCTGTTCTGTGGGGAGTCTCTAATCCAAGACTCTGTTCGAGACGCAGTCAAAGATCATTGCCACATCACAGGCAAATATCGGGGTGCGGCTCACCATTCTTGCAACATCAACTATTTCCGCACCAACCCGAAAATGGAAATAATCCCGGTAATCTTTCACAACTTGAAGGGTTATGATGCACACCACATCATGAGTGGTATTGCAAACGTGCATTCCGATTTGAAATGCATCCCAAACAACATGGAGAAATACATCTCTTTCTCCCTCGGCAAGCTGAGGTTCATTGATAGCTTGCAGTTCATGCAGTCAAGCCTCAGTGCCCTGGTTGAAGCAAACAAGTCAGAGTCCTTCACAATCACGGCAAGCCATGAGAATAACAAAGCTAAGCGCAGCCTTCTCCTGCAAAAAGGGATTTACCCTTACGAATACATGGACTCTTGGACTCGATTCGATGAGGCCTCTCTCCCGCCGAAGGATGCCTTCTACAGCGAGCTCAAGAAGGAAGGCATCTCAGATAAAGAATACGCCCACGCGCAAAAAGTGTGGGAGGTATTTGGATGCAAGACGCTTGGAGAGTACCACGACCTCTACCTTGAGACAGATGTGCTTCTTCTGGCCGATGTTTTCGAGAACTTCAGAAAAACATGCCTGCAACATTACAAGCTTGACCCGGCACATTATTATACAAGCCCTGGTCTCTCCTGGGACGCCCTTCTCAGGTATACGAAAATCAACCTGGAGCTACTCACAGACGTCAACATGCATCTCTTTGTTGAAAGAGGCTTGCGAGGTGGCATATCCATGGAGAGCAGGCGGTACTGTAAGGCCAACAACCCCTATCTTCATGATCACAACCCCAACGAAGAGTCAAGTTACATCATGTATCTCGACGCTAACAATCTCTATGGATGGGCCATGAGTCAGCCTCTCCCAGTTGGCAACTTCGCATGGTGCCCCGTCTTTCCAACACAACACCAGATCAGCAGGTGGAGGTCAAACAGAAAGATTGGTTACATCCTCGAAGTTGATCTTGAGTGCCCTGAGGAGCTGCATGATGAGCACAACGCTTATCCTCTTGCCCCAGAAAGGCAGGTCGTTCCAAAGGAATGGATGTCACCATACCAAAGGGTCTTGGCGGAGGGACAGCCAGAAGACAAGACGCAGAAGCTGCTCCTTACACTGCGCAACAAATCCAGGTACGTGTTGCATTACAGGGCACTCCAGCAGTACCTGGATCTTGGAATGAAGTTGACGAAAATCCATAAAATGCTCAAGTTTGAGCAGAGGGCGTGGATGGAGCCATACATCTCCCTGAACACCGAGCTCAGAAAGAAGGCCACTTCAGACTTCGAGAAGAACTTCTTCAAGCTCATGAACAACTCCGTCTTCGGTAAGACAATGGAGAACCTCAGAAATCGAATCGACATGAAGCTTGTCCGGGCGCACGAGCAAGACAAGATTAAAAAGCTTATCGCAAGCCCTCTGTTCACTAGAGCAACGGTCTTTGGAAACAATCTGGCGGGGATACAGATGCACAGGGTGAAAATCCTCTTCAACCGCCCAGTCTACACAGGCGTGTGCATTCTTGATCTCTCCAAAACACTGATGTACGACTTCTATTACAATCATCTCAAGCTGAAGTACGGACCGCGAGTAGACCTACTCTACACAGACACAGACTCCCTACTCCTTGAGATTAAGACGGAGGATGTCTACAAAGACATGGAGAACCTTCGGGACGAACTCTATGACACAAGCGATTATCCCAAGGACCATCCACTCCACAGCCAGCTTAACAAGAAGGTCATCGGCAAGATGAAGGACGAGTGCGCGGGTAAGCCGATCTCGGAGGTTGTGTGTCTTCGCTCGAAGATGTACTCCATCCTTCTGGATGACGACAAAAACATCAAGAAAGCAAAGGGCACCACCAAGGTTGTCACAAAGAAAGAGATCACCCACCAGAATTACAAGGACGCCCTCTTCGACAGGAGAACCTTCAAGCACGGGATGGACAGGCTCAGAAGCAAAGGCCACCAAATCTTTGGCGAGCACATCACCAAGACAACGCTCTCTCCCTTTGACTCTAAGCGCTGGATCAAGGATGATGGCGTCCACACGCTGGCATACGGGCACAAAGACACGCGCTAGAGCCCAGCTGGGGGCAACTGAGTGCCCGGTGGCACAACCATCAGCTCCTCACGAACAAACCCTCTCTTGGGGCCGTCGTAGAGATAATAAACCACAGGCGCATCTGGTTTGGTGACAACCTTCTCAATGTTGTGGACCTTCAAAGACCAGATCGGGTCGGTCGCACGCCTCCCACCCCCTTCCAGCTCGCCGGGGTAATAAAGATATCTCACACTCACCCGTGATGGGAGCTTCTTCTCTTTCACCCCAACAGGCCTAGCATATGGAGTCGCAGGCTTGGATGATATTGCTTTCTCTTTGATTGCATCCTTTGGCTTCTTGCCAGTGAGTCTTGTTACTTCATTGTTCAAGGCCGAGACAACATCTGGCAGTCTTTTGACCCAAGCAGTCGACCGGCCAGAGGACATATTCATTTCAACGGCATACTGATAACCAAACAGCCTTTCAGCCAGGGTTCGGTTGAATCTCTCCACAATTGCTTGGTCTCTGTGGATATCAACCCGCCCGCGACGAATGGTTGTTTTGTTGTCCCCCATCTCTTTTGTCACAGCACCCATAAACTCTTTCCCAAGGTCAACTTGCAAGAGTTGAGGCCATTTCAAAGGCCCACGTCTGTAAATCTTCTGAAATGCCCTTGATACTTCTTCAGACTCTTTCGAAGTCAGAGGTTCTGCTGCTTTGAAACGGCTAGCCACATCCACAAGGGTTAATGCGTATTTGTAAACCTTTCTCCCGTGTGGAAGTTTGTCGTGTGGCAGGAAGAGAAGATCTGCTTGATGCACTGCATTGGGTGATGATACATCAAACTTGGGTCGAGGTATATGGCGTGGCGCTGGGAGGTAAACTTGCCAAAGGGCTTGTTTGACCAGCCATTTCTTTGCGACATCATCAGAGACCTTGGCTGCTGCAGCTAGCTTTTTTACAGCGGCAAGCCCTTTCCAATACCCTTTCGGGCTGTAATAGATCTTAGAGAGTTTCGTCTCCATAGGGGTATATATGCTTATGAATCAGTGAAATACGCCCATGTCTTATGCGGTCGGAGGTGTGTTCGACTCAAGGAGAAGCTGTTCAAATAAATTGCGCAGCTTTTCAACCTCCCTGTATTCTTCATTTTCGTCAAGGAAACGCCCGGGAGTAATTTTTCTGCCTAGTTCACACATTTTATGAACCGCTCGAGTTACTTCCTCAGGGTCTTGGGTCATTATGGCTGTAAAGAGGAAGCAAACAAATTCATAATGCTCTCTCGGGATGGGTGCAAGAAAGGGGAATGCTGGTAAAAATGTCGCTTCTTTAGCGGGGACAGCCATGGTATATATATGGGATTTTTTTATATATTTTTTTAAAGAAAGCGATAAGCCACATACCCACCCGCAAGTAGGGTGCCTCCAATGAACGCAAGTTCGCCAGTCTGTTGTTGTGGGCTGGGCTTGTAGAAGTCCGAGAAGACAGGCTCTTTGTTGTCTTTGATTTGTTTATCTGGTTGTGTTTGGTGCATCTGGTTATACAAGACTAGGGCTTGGTCAGTGGTTTGGAAGTTTTTGCTAGCTTGGTGTTCCTTCCGATCGTTGGCTGCAATCCAGTCGAGGAGCTTGGTGCGGTCCTTCTGGTATTTGGCGTAAGCCGCTTGGTATTGTTCCAGGGCGCGGTCATGCCGGATTTTCTCATCCATTGCTGCCTTCCCGTTATCACCAGACAGATATTTTGCGAGATAATTGCCGCCCGTGAAAGCGGCCGCATTGAGAACAGCGCCAAGGGCCATTATTGCAATCGAGGCCATTGTGTATACATATGGTTTACAAGTTGTCTGGGAGGATTTTCTGGTCCTCGAGATATTTCTTCAGCGCGATGGTGCCAGCCATGACGGCTGTGAACTTGACGTAATTCATCAAGCTTGCACTGGGGTCAGCAGTTAAGTTCTCTTTGATTGTCTTTTTACCAATCCAACCAATACCAGCGACAAGGCCAGTGATTGTTGCGGCGTCGAGGATAGACTTCACAAGCTTGTTGTCAGACATGGTTTGTGTCCAGTATACATATGATTTTTTATTTTTCTGACAGAACCTTTTGTGCCTTTGTCGTCTCGTTCAAGCTCAATCCTCGGCCTCATCCTCTCGGAGTCGGGCCTCGGCCTCTCGGAGTCGGGCCTCGGCCTTTCGACCTCGAGCCTCGGCCTCTCGGAGTCGGGCCTCGGCCTCAGCATCGAGCTCGTTGTGCCTGTCCCTTAACAAGAGGTAAACTGTTTCAAAGGAGGTCACGGTAACTTCATACCAAATAACAAGCACGCTTCCGATTAAAGCAGCACCAAACACATCCCGGAAAAAACCCATGGTCAGTATATATATGATTTTTTTAATTCCATGTATTTAATTCCTTTTCTTACCGGAATTCGAGATGGGGGGGCGGCGTTGCAGCGGGTGTGTCTGCTGGTGGTGTGTTTGCTGGTGTTGCTGGTGTGTTTGATTTGCGTCCAATCCTTTGCATTATGGCTTCGCGTTGGTAATAAACACCAGCAGCAGAGACAACTAACCCTGCAAACCCCAGAATATAAAAGATTGAGTTGTTGTTGCTGTCACTTGTTGTGTCACTTGTTGTGCCACTTGTTGCAGAATTGTTTTCACTTGTTGATGGTGCAGGCTTTTGTTCTTCGGCCTTTTTCTTTGCTTCACGGGCCAGGCGGTTGCGTTCTGCTAGCCTTTTGCCAGAAGCAACGCGGCCAGGGTTCTTTTCTGTTGCGGGCTTTGTTTTCGGGGTCTCAGAGGTAACCCGTGCAGGTGTTGGTGTTGGAGTTGGAGTTGGAGTTTCTTCAGGTATCGTCTCGAGTTGTGTGGTCATCGCGGGTATATATATGATTTTTAATTTATCTTGTGATAAGTGTGCTGCCAGGTTCCAGCCAGGTTCCAGTCAGGTTTCTTCAAGGTTGCTGCGAGGTCACCCCAGGTCCCAGCCCAACTTCATCAAAGCTCTCAAGTGGATAGCCTTCACTGTCTCTGGTTGGATGTGTGGCTGGTGGTTCCAATTCTATCAAATCAGGCTTGTGATCAGGCTCTCGTTCAAACTTGATGTGTTTTGTTGTGATGAGAGCAGCATTGGCAAGCGCCAGCCATCGTCCGCATCGCACGGCAATAGCCCCAGCAAGATTTGACAGCTCCTGGTTGATGATGTAGTCGTTCTTGAGTTCTTTCTGCAATTCCACCACATCCTCAACCGGGGCCACCATGCCAACGCCTTTGGATATGAGCATGATGGCTGAATCAACAAGGGATTCTGTTGTCTTGTTGCCGATGTATGCCTCGTACCTTGTGCAGTACTTGTCAACGTCCTTGTCTGACAACCGCTTGACATGATCGTGTGTGAGCTGCACGCCGATGGCTTCTTTGGCCTTGCCTGTTGAAACAAGGATTGCAAGCTTCTCCCGTTTGGCAGGAATGTCATTGTCACCAACTAACCCTGTGGGAGGTGCGGCACCAGGGGTAGCCTCCAGCATCTGCATTACTTCGTCCAAGTTGACCTGGTCTTCAGCTGCTTCTGCCATCATCAGTGTATACATATGTGTTTTTTTATTTTTCAATAACTCTCTTGATGTCTGGTAAAAGGGTTTCAAGCTCTCGTATAATCCCCGTCATGGTGTCTGGCATAGAATTCAACCGCAAGGGATATCTGGCCAGAAGCATGAGGCGCAGATCTTCCTCACCAGCGGCTTTGATAATTTTGTTTTGCGTATCAAGGGTGTGTTTGTGCAATTCATCCAAAAGCTGTGAAAGCACAGTGAGCTTGTGTAGACTGGTTGGCGCATTCATGGCCATGGTATATATGTGTGTTTAAACTTTGTACTCAATTCCATACGGGTGTCTCAGAGAGAAAACCAGGTGGGAGAACTTGCGGGATTTGAGCCTTGCAATAAGCTCTTTGTACTCCTCATGGGAGATCTCGCCGGCATAATCTTCGAATATGGCTTTGGTTGTCTTTCTGGATGGCGTGTGAAAGAGCACGATCGCTGCAATGTTATCGCGATATGGCTTGGCAATGCTGGTAATCTGCTGGGTCAAGACCCACACGGATATGCCGTCATGCCTTGCGCTGAACCCAAGATTGACCAGCTGGCCCGTTCGACCTTTGACATCTTTGGAGGCGGCGCAGTCATCGAGAATGAATAAAGTGTTGGTGGATGTGAAAAAGAAGCTCGCCAGTCTCAACCAGTATTCGATTTCATGCTGTTGGCAGACAATCACGAAGATGTTCGGATCGCGAATGTCTTGTTCTTAACAAATGTGGGGCAGAATAAAACGATGTAATCAAAACAACCCCTAAAGGAGCCTCGCAGTTGAGAGAGAAGATACTGTGTCTTGCCAGAGTTAGTGGGGCCCACGATTAGTGCATTGAATGGCAGCTTTCTTGGGTCCATACCCAACACCTATATTAGTTGGGTTGCAAACTGGAGGGGAGGGGGGCCTTTGCCAGAAGTCTTTGTATTTCATTGTGTGGCAGATATCCGGTGGATGGCAGGGGAGCCCGGTTTGGCATAGAAGTTGATCTTGTTTCTTGTGGCCATGTGGCTGGTGGGTATATAATGTGTGCTGCGTTGTTCGTGTGCGTGTTTTATGTGTTTAGTACTGTACAGATTCCAACTGCCTGTCCATGATGCTCATCTGTGCGTCTGAGAGGGTGAAGATGTGGCATAGTGCGTTTCCCGAACCTTTGCCATCTCGTTCGATCTCGAGTTGAACGCCATCCTGTGTGTTGACGAGCCTTTGGCCGCTGCCGTGCAGGGATGTGTCCCCCATGGACCGCAGGTCAATCCAGAGACCAAACTTGTTGCCTGTGAGATATTTAGTCAAGTTCATGTTGGGCCTGCCGTCCGTGTGTGGGGTAAAAAGCCGGGTTATCTCTCTCCACATGTCAGTGCCACTGATGCCCTCGTTGTAGATCCTGTTTGGGACCCCGTTGACTGTGACCTTCACTTTGGTGATGTCTGGGTTGAAATAGTTCTCAGAGTCCCTGACACCCGCCGTGTAGGGGTTGATGAACAGCAAGAGGATGCCCTTGAGAGACCGGCGCTGTGGGTTAACCCGAAGATTCAGCCGAGTGTCACCACTTTTTGAGAAGGGATGCACCCGATCTCGCATTACCAGGTCATAAGCGAACTCCTTGCCACTGGTGTAAGTGCTTGTTGCCTCATCGGCCAGCTCCTTACTTCTGATCGTCTCATACTCCAGCTGGATGTTTTCCAACTTGTACACGAGCTTGCTTGTGTCTGAGCCTCGGACAACTTGGTTTGCGGGAGCGAGGGTTAGTTCGAAGACCAGATCGTGATACAGTGCTTGAGGATATATAACACCGTGATCAGTTAAGATTTGGTGATCCAGTTTGATGCGATACTTATTCTTGTATATTGTCTCCAGCTTGTTCTCTGCATCCACGCCTGAGGTCGGCTTGTCGCCAGCACCAGAGCGAATCTTGCACAAACCCACACTCTGGATGCCCTCCATAAGCATGTTGTCCCGCTCGTCGATCGATTTGAATAAGTCTTCGAAGATCTTGTAGATGTCGAACCCAACCGTGTCCTGGACAGTGGTGGCTGCAAACTTTACAACTAATCTGTCCACCAGGGCCCGAGAAACATTTTGTACGAGAAAGTTGTTTGCATGGCCGCCGGAGAGATTGATGTTAAACACAAGAGCAAGTGAGCCGGACACAATAACATCGTGCTCGCCCAGCTTGGGCACAGAGACATAAAGTGTCTCGCCGGGGTTGGCCTCAGATGGGTTGAATGTGATGCGCTTGACGGTTCGCTCTGCTTTCATGGCGTCCAGTGTCTTTTCACTGTGAGATGGAAGTAGATTCGGTTGCACAGCCTGCACAGCCATGGTATATATTTGTGTTTTTAAAATTCATATTTATATATCATCATGGCTGAAGGCGGTTTTGATCCAGGAGATATGCCCGATAATCCTTGGGTTGACCATGGAATTGACCACGATGATGACGACTATGATGAACAAGAAGTTGATACAACAACACCCTTTCAACCAGGCGGCACATCCACTCCATACCATGGCGGCGAGCAGCCTGAAATGCATACAATGCCTCATGAACAAAGTGGGTTAGATACTATTTACATCCCTAATCTTAGTGACTTCACACATGAAGAAGACAAACAAAAAATGCTTGATAGAGCTAGGGACTGCATAAGAAGGCGCTTTCCAAAAGTAGCCTACGACAGATTATGTCCAATTGGTTACGGTAAAAAACCAGGAAATGAAGGCAGAATGGTTTCCTTTGGGTCAAAGGGTGGCGAGACTCCCATTTTCAAACAAGATGGGTCGGGCCTTCTTAAATCATTCACAGACAAGTTCAAAACATCCCTTGGTCCAAGAGCTGAAGAGCTTGTCTCTGAAGACAATGCATCAATAAGGGAAGAAAGACAAAGATTGAAGGAGGCAGAAAAACAACTAAAGGAGAATGAAAGGGTTGCTGTGGAACAACAACAAGCAGCAAATGAGGTGCAAAACCTTAGAAACAGAATTGAGCAAACTCAAGCGAGGGTGGAGGCTCTGGAGCAGGAACACGGTTCAAGCGCTGAAAATCAAGCCGAGATAGACCGCCTAAAACTGTTGAAAAAGAATCTTCAACGAGATCTTGAAAACCAGAAAAAAGAAGTAGGTGCCATACAAAAAATACAAAAACAACGAACCCAAGAACAGGCAAAGGTTGACAAACTCAGAACACGCCTTTCTGCCAAAGAGAAGGAAAGGAATGAAGTTGAAGCAAGGCTAAACTCAACTAAACCCCTTGATGAGCTAAACGAAAGAGAAGCCGAGCTTGAACGGCAGAACGCTGAAAACAAACGCGTCATAGAGGATGAGAACACGTCTCCCTCTGAAAGAGAAGCAGCGGAAGCCCGGGTTGCTGAGCGAGAAGAAGAGCTGGCAAGGCTCAGAACACAGGTTCAAGAAAGGGAACAAGCCCTGTCTTTGAGAGAGAGGGTCAGAGAAATTTTCAAGAAATACGGATGGACACTGCAAGCGATTGTTCTGGCAGCTGGCATCACCATCAGCGCTGTGGTACTCGCCACCTTGAACGGCCTGGCAAAGGCCACCAAGGCTATTGGCAATGGGCTTAAAGAGCTTGGCAAAAAGGCAGCCAG
This sequence comes from Dendrophyllia cribrosa, assembly GCA_024195265.1. Taxonomy (NCBI): domain Eukaryota; kingdom Metazoa; phylum Cnidaria; class Anthozoa; order Scleractinia; family Dendrophylliidae; genus Dendrophyllia; species Dendrophyllia cribrosa. The sequence goes on along the minus strand of JAJLRJ010000008.1, from coordinate 30,256,110 downwards.
CGCACTGCCTGGCCTAATTGGTTCAATTGTGAGCTTCATCTTTAAAGCGGCTGGGTCTGTCATCTCCTTTCTTGGTGAACACGCCTGGCTGCTCATCCTTGCCGTGGTGGCCTTCCTTGTTGAAAGGATCACCAAGCGTTCGAAGTCTTAACTCTCTTGGGAGCACACACTCAGTGGAGCGAAAAAAATTGTCAGGCTACATTGATTTTCGACTACCTCAACCAAACGAAAAGCCCTCCCAAAGCAATCGCACCCACAGCAACGAGTGCCTTGTTTACGTGATGCGGGTCTGGCTGCGGTTCGGGTGTTGGTGTGGGTGCGGGGGTTGGTTGTGGTGTGGGAGCTGGTTGTGGTGTGGGTGTGGCCTTCGGTTTGGGTGCGATGCCCTGTGCCTGTGTGGCCTGTTTATGTATCGGATTTGATGGGTGGCTGTTTGGTGGATTAATCTTTGTCGGGCCACCGTCCATGTGGCGAAGAGAGGCTTTTTTCGTGCCCAGATTAACACCACTGTTCACGCCCAGCTTCATTCCTTGCGTTGCCTCCTGTAGATTGTTGTTATACCCGATCACGCTCTCTGTGTTGATAATCATGCGCGAAGGCATGAGCCAGCTTCCTGGTGCTGTCGCAAAGTCTAAGCGCACTTTCGTTGCTTGGATGGCAAGCTGGTAACGCTGAACGCTTGTTGAGATGTCGTTCAGGATTATGGCCTCCTCTAGGTGGACCAAGAAGACTCTCTGCGTTTCGAACGCCCGGCCTCCTTTTCCAATGATGCTGCTGCGGGTTTTGGCTTGTGAACCAAGAATGCAGTACACAAAGGCCTCGATTGATTGGTTCATACGCGCGAGCCCTGGCTGTGTTAGCCCCTGTGCGTAATTTGGCACAAAGTGCTCGAACTGGGTGTCTGCCCCTTGGTCGTTGCGGACGTAAGATATTCCATTGGCACGATAATTGGGGTCTTTTCTGTCAGTAACTCGCTCATCATCGAACAAAGCTAGATCAGAGTCTGGATAAGTGTAATCAGTAGATGTTGGGCCATCTCCATAAACCCAAATGTAGACATTCCCAAGTCCGTGGTTCTTGCCGTATGTGTAACGGAAGTCAGAACTGGGGTCGATACCAAACTCAATGCAAAGCTTCTTGTACGCGTCGACGTTGTACTTGTTGTCTTTTTGGTTAAATGGGGGGTCGTCTGGCAAAGCACTCACGCTTTGTTCCCCACCCATCTGGTAGAGTATTCGCCTTGTTGTGAAATAAACGTGAAACCGGTAAAACGACCGGAGCTGTGGGGTTAGGGACAGACTGGAGTTCTTATCGAAGAGAATGTCGCGCGAGATTCCACAGCCGCTTGTTGCACACCACAGGGCGAAGGAGAGTTGTTGCGGCCAAAAGCTCATATGAGGGCCACCCATCCACTTTCGGCCGTATTTGGCGGTTGTGAATGATATCTGTGTGTCCCTGAATATGTTTCTGTATTTCGTTGTGAAATACTCAGTTGGAGTGACGTAAATCTTTTGCTCTTTATTGTTCAAGATTGTACCAATCATCATGTCTTTGTCTATTGTGGTGTCGAAAGCAACAGCCGGGATTGACTTTTCTGGTTGCCCCAGCGATAACTGATAAGGGAACCCGCCATCATAATGGAGGCCAAGAGCATCTCTTTCGGCGCCAGTCCAATCTTTGTGGGGCATTCTTGCAACGAGTGCCAATGAGCCTTGGCCCTCTTTGTAAAGCACTTCCCCTGTGGCTGTTTTGTGGTCGTCGCCAAACTCTACTTGCACTTCAAAGTGAGACATATCGGCGCGAGGGAAACGCTTTTTGAAGTCTGAGATCGCCTTGGCCCTGGCCGCAGCAGAGAGCTTTGCTGCCTCCGGCGATCTAATCCAAGCAATTTGAGGATCAGGGGGTGGTGGCTTTGGCGCCACATGGGTATAGGCGTTTGGAGGCGAATAAAAAGGGGGTGGGGGTCCGTAATTGTGGCCGCCGATGTTTATACCAAGATTTGAATTAGGATTAAATCCACCAGGCCGTCCGCCAAACATGATTGTATATAATAAACATTTTAAAAAGTAATTATATATACAACAATCATGGTTGTGTTAACAATCGTCACGTCTTCGAACCCTCACACGATCTACTTCGATCACCCACTACCGAAACCGAGTTATATCCGGCTTGTCTCTTGCTCAATTTTCAACTCGTGGAATACTTTGAAGCAAAGAGGAGAGATAACATTGTTTACAAATGGCAGTAAAGAAGGCTCTGTCATGAGATTTCTCCCAGGCCATTATACTCTTAAGTCTTTGGCAAAAGAATTAGAAAACGTATTCGGTGGCCCCCATGCCAATTATAAATTAGCAACTGAGACAAACACACCACTGGGGGCGATGATCATTTTCAAAGAATACTCAGAAGAGGTTAAACTAGACCGCGATCTATCTGAATTGCTTGGTATAAGTCCTAAATTACTGTGGCCATCAACTTTCGTCAAGCGTTTAAGGGCACCAAGCACTTACTTCATCTACTGTGATCTGGTTGATAAAGAGCAGAACTTACTCAATGGTAAGCCTTCAACAGTTTTGGCTCGGTTTGATATTCGGGGAAAGCCCTTTGAGAAGGTGTTTTACGAAACCACACAGCAGAACGTCTTGCGTGACACCTCGTCTGGCGATTATGTAAACAGCATAACACTGTCAGTGAGGGATGAGAACAACGACCTCTTCAACTTCAATGACGCGCCTTTGGAATTTGAAGTTGAGATAAATTAAAAATCATATATATACCCCACGCCATGAGTTCTGCCAATGTGCTGCCATCGGCCCCCGAATACAGCGAGACACAACAGCTATACCCTATGCGTGAGATCACTCAAATTAATGCAGAAGACTTCCGGCTCAAAAAGATCTCTGACTTGCTGAAGGAGTTGTCTGACGAAGCCGAGCACTACAGGCAAGTCGCAAAGAAATATAAACGAACCCAATCATTGGTTCATTACTCGGCGGTTGGGCTTGGGTCGCTTTCTGTTGGACTGTCATCAGGGGCCCTTGCCACTGCATTGACTGGGTTCGGAATTGTTGCAAGTCCAGCACTCGCCGGCATCGCGACCCTCTGTGGGCTGTCCTCTGTTGGTTTTACAGCTGCTAACAAGCGATTAGAGTGAAAAGTGACCAAACACGAGAATATCTACACGCTGGCCCTGGCTAAACGCAACTCTGTCTATGAACTGGTCTCAAAGGCTCTGGAAGACAAGAGGATCAGTGATTCAGAATTCACCATAATTACTCGTGAGGTGGAAAAATATCACGAACTCAAAGCTGCAATCAGGGATGGTGTTAAGGCTAAAAAAAACGTTGGCACTCAAACACAAGCGCCAGACCTCGAGAAACTCAAAAAGGAACTTCGCAAGGAAGTCAAAGAAGAAATTCAAAAAACGATACTTCTCGCCGCAGCCTCCAAATCCGATTTGAGAGATTAAACTCTGGCTTTAACCTCTACATTTCCAAGGATAAATCATTTGCGCCCAATTGAATACATAACCCGGCTGTGTACAACCATGGAGAAGTTCGCTAAACAACTGGCTGATGTTCGGTCCTTGGACACTAAAGGCGAATACAAAACCAAACTCGATGGGCTGGATAAAGAATACAAATTTATCCTCCTACCCTCACTCGAAACCTACAACAAGGAAATACTGCGTTCAAACCTGTCAGAACGCCTTCATATCATCAAGGAGTGTCTTTCTCACGAGGCACAATACCACCCCAACCTACCTTTCACCATTTTGAATGAAAGGACAAAAAATTGTCAAAACTGCAAAGGCAAATTAAACCTCAGGATGTTTTCATCAGAACTTTGCTGTGAGGTCTGCGGTCTCTTAGAGCCTCTGGATGGTGTGACCTTCGATTACAACGGGCTCTATGGTGGTGATTACACAATTACCAAAAAAAGAATGACCACCAAACATTACAACTTCAAAAGCTATCTCAACAAACATCTGAAAATTTGTGAACACCACGTCTGCTTGTCCAATGATGAAAAATATCATGCAAATGAGACATTCAAATTCATCGAAGAATATCTGCCGAAAAGAATCTCCATGCCCTTTGTGGCCCACAAAATCTTGGACGATAAAAGGGCCACGACAGCTTGTCAATTACTTCTGGCTGCAAGTCCCAGAAAAATCAATGTGGAAGCACGAACAAAGCTGGAAGATCATGCTTGAAAAGATGGGTCACGTTGAGTGAGCAATGCCACTTTTGAGAGTAAGAAGGCTTCCACAACTGCACTGTCATCAACCAAATTGTTTGGAACAGTTTTCACATGGGTGGTTTGTTTGATGCTTTTCTCTTCAGAGTGTTCTGTTATCTTTTTCGAAGGCTTGCCAAGCTGTTATGAAAACGCTCGACTGACGTTTGAATATTGCTCAAAAAGTTTGGTTGCTTTGGTGCCCAAATCTCAGTTATATCCAGAAGCTTCCAGGCGAACACAGCCACTGGTTTAGGGCCTTCTGAACCCGCTGAAAACACTTCTTGCATATGGGTGTAACGCAAAAACTCCTCATCTTCATCCTGTTTTCTAAACGACATCCTTACAGCCCCATAACAACACCATATGTCCTTCTCAGCAATGGAAGACATAATTCTCTCAAATAATTGTTTTGATTTGAGGGAACCGACATCGATGATTGCCTTTTGATTTCTTGTTATCGCCCGTTTGCTAAATAAATAACAAACTCCCCACGCAAGTGTTGTGTCACCCTTCGTTTTGAACTTGTTTCCTCCGTTTAGAAACTGGTTGTGTGCCAGACTTGGTTCAAGCTGGTTTAAAGAGCACAATCTGAAATAGCCGTCAACAAACAAGCCTTTGGAGACCATTTCGCCACTCAAAGCAAGACCTGTTTGTATCTGATCGCTATAATAGCCAGGAATTCTGTTCATGGCTATTTTCCGTTTGAACGGACATTTAAACTCCAACAAGCTTAAGCCATTATCTTTGTCTAGAAAATATCCGTCTGGGCTGCAAGTGACCTTTCGATAAAGTGGATGATCTCTTGCTAGATTAAGAGAGATGCTGTGGCCAAAAACGGAAACAGAATGTTTTTGCTCAAAATACTTGCGTATAATCGGCTCAAACAGATTGCCCCAGGTACAAGCCGCATTGTTATACATAACCGGGGGTTGAATTTTCTTTAAGAGCAAGCTGCGCCGTGATTCAAACGGCGAAGTAGCCGTTAAAGCAGAAACTTCAGAGGCTCCAATTGTATTTTGTCTGGCTGAGAGCCAGTCGGCGCTCTTTTGTTTCAGACCGGTGTTCCTCGATTTGAGAAAGTTCATGAACTCTTGTGTTGTCACCATCATTGGTATACGAAGGGTGAATGTTTTTTCAATTGGTGATAACCACTCAACTCAGTTTGAAAAGCTGTTAGTGATGACTTGCCTTCGATGAAATCAGAAACAAAGCTCAAATCTCGGATCCTGGGTAAGGGGTCGAGAGCCTCCAGGCTTTTGTTTTTAAATGGTTCTTGTTCTTGCTCGTCAAGCCAGGCACTAAGATCATGCGGGCTAATGTTTGCAAAAACATCTTGAACAACCTCTCGCTGTATAAAAACTCGAGGGTTGTTTTTCACGGGAGGGCAACCATTTCTTAAGTGGCTGTAAACCGTTGTTTTAGAAACTGCTCGATTGCAGCCGGGACAAATCTCTTTCGGGCGTGGTTCTGTTCGCAGTTTCTTGCAAGCATATTTTTGATGCTCAACAAGAGAATGGCCTTGGGTGAAGTTTAAACCACAATGTCTGCAAGGGTTGTATTCGAACGTCCCTTTGTTCTTTGCATATAAGTCATCACCTTCTTTCAAAGGGATTCCACGCATTTTCAAAAACGCAACGGCAGTCATTGGTTCATTGACGAGGGGCATTGTCACGTTTATATGGGGTTATGTGGTTTCTTCAATTGGTGATGCCCCGCTTGGCCGTTGAGGGTGGTCTCGTGCCGGACCTGCATTCACCAGTGAGCAGCATAGAGCGTTGGTGCATTCGGGATCACTAAAAATAAGGCCCCAAATGCCCGAGTTACGGCCTCACACGAGGAATGACAATGACTCGTGTGAGGCCGTAACTCGGGCATTTGGGGCCTTATTTTTAGTGATCCCGAATCACCAACGCTCTATGCTGCTCGCAATAACCAAACATACATCCCACAGAAATATCACAAAAGATCTAAAATATATCAAAAGATCCAAAGGGTCCCAAAATATTCAAAAGTTCCCAAACGATCTAAACGATCCAAAATTCCAAACCATGTAAACGATCCAAGCGATCTAAAAGATCCCAAACGATCTAAAATATCCAAAAGATCCCAAACGATCTAAAAGATCCAAACGATCTAAAATATCCAAAAGATCCCAAACGATCTAAAAGATCCCAAACGATCTAAACGATCCAAAAGATCCCAAACGATCTAAAAGATCCCAAACGATCTAAACGATCCAAAAGATCCCAAACGATCTAAAAGATCCAAACGATCTAAAAGATCCCAAACGATCCAAACGATCTAAAAGATCCTAAACGATCTAAAAGATCCCAAACGATCCAAAAGATCCCAAACGATCCAAAAGATCCCAAACGATCCAAAAGATCCTAAACGATCTAAAAGATCCCAAACGATCTAAAAGATCCCAAACGATCTAAACGATCCAAAAGATCCCAAACGATCTAAAAGATCCCAAACGATCTAAACGATCCAAAAGATCCCAAACGATCTAAAAGATCCAAACGATCTAAAAGATCCCAAACGATCCAAACGATCTAAAAGATCCTAAACGATCTAAAAGATCCCAAACGATCCAAAAGATCCCAAACGATCCAAAAGATCCTAAACGATCTAAAAGATCCCAAACGATCTAAAAGATCCCAAACGATCTAAAAGATCCCAAACGATCTAAACGATCCCAAACGATCTAAACGATCCAAAAGATCCAAACGATCTAAAAGATCCCAAACGATCTAAACGATCCCAAACGATCTAAACGATCCCAAACGATCTAAACGATCCCAAACGATCTGATGAAGAGATTCGCTAACGGTGTTGTCTAGCTTTGACGTCACCGGTGACTTGCTATATGGAGCATGAACCTTTAATTAAACAGCGAGCTGCACGCAGCTAAAAAGCGTAGCGAATGGAAGCTAAAATTACAACCCTGACTGAGACAAACTTCAACTCTCTACAAGTTGAATAGCTTATTAAGCTACAGCTCTCTCTGCTATAAAGCTTGGATCCTGAAAATTAAAATCCTACAAAGACAAAACTAAAATAGCTGGGCCCAGCGTGACATTTATACGAATAGCAGGAAAGACATTCACGCCAACAGATCATTTCAGATCCTGTCATGTCTGGTATTTCAGAGAGAAAAGTTAAAGAAATTTAAACGGCTTTCTTACATAAAAATCTACATGCCAATATTAGTGGCGAAAACAACACACCAACCGCCAGGCAAAAAGGGAGGCTAAAATGAGGTCAAAAACTACAAGCGCAACACCACGGGAAACCACAACCGACAGACTTGACCTCTAGTCCGTTGCACGCGACTTTTGAAAGGTTTTAAGAGAGTGTCTACCAGAAAACCAGGCAGGACCAGGCAGGAGGTGATAATACTCAAATCACCGATTTCGCTCAAACTTGGCACAAAGGTTGAGGGTCATGATTAGATACATGTACCAAAATATAAGGTCAAACTTTTTTATTCTCTCTGAGTTGTAGGGTCCCCCCCGAAAAATGGCCATTTGGCACAAATTTATGAATATTAATTAGCTAAATTTAGTCGAGTGGTTAGACAACAAAAATAGTAGCCTGGGAATAAAAACTACTAAATCGTATTCTATATTGATCAGTCTTTTAGCAAAATGTGTTATTGGAATCGGTTGCTTTGATTTGCTGCTTTCCCAATACCGAACGTGAAGGGCATGTTTGGTCATTTTCACGAGACGCCAAAATTAGGTCATTTTAGATCTTAATATCTCCAATGGGCAACAAGTTAACAAGGTAGTTTTAATACTAGAAGTAAGAAGTATCTTTATGCTTTCGAAAAATATAATAAAATTTTTGGGCAACTAAATTGCTTTTTAGTATGAAGGAATTTTTTAACCTCACTCGACGATTTCTGGCGATTTCATCAAACTTCGGTAATTAAAAAAAGTGGTTTAATTTGAATGAAATTACAAGAAAAGACAGCAAATGTTCAGCTAAGCATCATTCTGCTTAAAACAATGCTAGAATTAGCAAGAAAAGCTTTTTGAAGCTCATTTTTTATGAAGTTTGGTAATGAGGGTTTCTGTCTTTTATACTTCATTTTCAATGCACAAAGAAAACAATGGGACACTTCTCTCCGATCTACAATAACTCTGAATTTTACTTTCAGGCACAATAAGGGACACAAAAAAGGCAAAGGCTGATACATACATGCCATTTAAGTGCTTCAGATGCTTTGTTAGGGTCCATTGCGGTCCGGCCAAATCCAGTATATTTTTTTAAAATCAGCTCTTCGTCGATATTTATCTTGCAGTTCATCGCTGTTGACTTTGCTATGAGAATATATTCATTGCTACCTTGTTGTAATAGCTCCAGTTTATGCCAGTAAGATTGAGACAAATAAGTTATAAAACCACGGGAGAACCATAAACGCCATCGAAAACTGTCAACATAATGTTTGGAAAACATTCTTCGCCGGCGTCGCCATTTTGAAGTTAAATTTTTGAGCATGTGTTGTGGTCAGTATGGACAACGGACTACCGAATTAACGGATCGACGGACAACTCGTACCGACCACGGACTACGCATAATATAACGGATAACTTGGTGTAAAACGCATACAGGATATAAGATTTGAATTGGTTAAATTTTACGGTCGATTTTCAAACTTTGATTATTTAGAACTGCAGAAAACAGTCCATAACTTTAATAAGATTTTTGACAAGAAAATTCAATACTAAAGAATCTGGAAAATCGAATGATTTCTTGACAGCTCTAAAATCATTCGACATTTGTCTTGTGTTTCTCGTTGCTTTTTTTTTTTTTGCTTTCATTTTGGTTTGTGGGTGAAACAAAGTACGAGCCCTTGGTGGATCTAGACTAGCTCATAAGGTTGGAGACAGAAGTAAACATTCTCTGCCATTTTGAATGCCGCAGTTAACGAAAGTCAGCGCCAACAAAATACTAGTTCAAAATCGGCTTGTGATTAGGTTTCTACATTTTGTATAAATTAATATATATGCTTATCCTGATTGTGGCATTAGGCCATGTAAAGATACCCCGTTTAAGGCCAAAAGTGATGGAATCGAGACCTCGTTAAGAGACAAGAACCCCATTTGTAGTGAAGTAAAACAAAAGAAACGGCAACTGATCCTTACGGCAGAAAAACAGAAGCAGAAGCAAAAACAAATAAAATAAAATAAAAGTGGAATGTAATAGTGCCCAATATTTCGCTTTGCAAAACAAAGCTTCTTCAGGGCTAGCCCCTGAAGAAGTTTTGTTGAGCACTATTATATTCCACTTTTATTTTATTTTATTTGTTTTTGCTTCTGCTTCCGTTTTTCTGCCGTCAGGATCAGTTTGCCGTTTCTTTTGTTTCACTTTAAGTATTAATACTGATCTAGGTCTGGAAACCCAGATCCGGCCATTCTCAGCGGTTTGTTGTAGTGATCGTGCATTCTATGTTTCTTGTAGTGAAGTACCCTATCGGGCCGCACGTCTCCGTTAAGGCCAGGTAAGGGATCGGTAGAAAAGTTATACTACAACTATGTTACTACATAATATTTAAAAGCATCTAGTTAGTTATATTTAAAAATAATTCAAAACCTTTTGGATCTTATTCTTACCTGTATATTATTTACTGCGCATAAGACATGATGAAATAACCTTCAGGCATGGAAACAGATAACTTGTTAGGTCGATTGCCTTTTGAATGATTTGTCGAAAATCTTATTCTTATTACTCTATACTCGAAACTCATCCAAGTGCAACCAAAAAAATAAATGAAACGTTTTATGCCATGAATTTCAAAACGTTTGTAAAAATTACCCTCTGACGTACACGCATACTTTTACCCCCACAGTGGTACAAGGGCGGGGGGGGGGGGGGGGAGGGGGGGGGGGGAGGGGGGGGGGGGGGTCGATTGCAACTCCTCCCTTGGGTGTTTGCGCTTTTACAATATTTCAGAAATATTTTATCTATAATGGATAGCCTGTGATGTGCTCTTCTAAAAATTCGAATTTATCGGGAAAAATGCGGAAATTGCAAATAGTTTTTGCTAGAGTTGTAAAATATGAAACATTAAACATTTTCTACTTTTGGTAGCAAAAGACAAACAAAAGATAACTGTCATCAAGGAATCATCTGATTTCCCAGACTCTTTGGTATTGATTGTTACCGGTCACAAATCTTTATTTCTAAAGTTCGAAAAAATCAATGTGTGAAAATCGACTGTAAAAAAATTATCCAGTCCATTAAAGCACGATTAAGCTAACCCAGGATTAGCGTCAATTTTGAATCCAGTTAAATAACTCAACAACTGAAAATTTTTCAAAGTTTTCTGCCATTCAGTTTTGACTATAAACAGAGAATTTTAAAAATTAACCAGTCCAAATTTTATATTCTGTATGCGTTTTACAACAAATTATCCGATATATTATGCGTAGTCCAGGAGTCCTGGCGTAGTCCGTGGTCCGTCGATCCGGTAATTCGGTAGTCCGTTGTCCATACTGACCACAACGCAGGCTCAAAAATTTTACTTCAAAATGGCGACGAATGTTTTCCAAACATTATGTTGACAGTTTTCGATGGCGTTTATGGTTCTCCCGTGGTTTTATAACTTATTTGTCTCACTCTTACTGGCATAAAGTCCATAAACTGGAGCTATTACAAGAAGGTAGCAATGAATATTCTCATAGCAAAGTCAACAGCGATGAACTACACGATAAATATAGACGAAGAGCTGAATTAGTAGATCGAACTTTTAAAAAATATACTGGATTTGGCCGGATCGCAATGGACCCTAACAATGAGTCTGAAACACAATGACATGTATGTATCGGCCTTTGCTTTTTTTGTGTCCCTTATTGTGCCTGAAAGTAAAATTCAGAGTTATTGTAAAGAGGTGTCCCATTGTTTTTTGCATTGAAAATGAAGTATTAAAGTGCCTATCACCCCTAGAAAATTATTTTCAAAATCAACTCTATGTACATTGAATAGTTGAATGGCAAAATATTTCTTGTTTTGAACGTCGTGTTAGTGAGTTATAGAGATTTGAATTTACAAAATGCTAATTAGGTGACGTCAACCCGGGAATCATTTATTATACAACTACTTGTTTTCACCTCCGAGTAATATTTTTTACGAATCAATTGACTATTCACAGTTTATTTTTAGTATTTATCAAATTAATTATCCTCAAGCTGTAACTGGGCATTGTAAATTGGCGTAGAAATAATGGCAAATTCCCGGGTTGACGTCATCTAATTAGCATTTGGTAAATTTAAATCTCTATAACTCACAAACGCGACGTTCAAAACGAGAAATATTTTATCATTCAACTATTCAATGTACATAGAGTTGATTCTGAAAATAGCTTTCTAGGGGTGATAGGCACTTTAAAGAGTAGAAACCCTCATTTACAAATTTCATGAAATGTGCTTCAAAAAGCTTTTCTTGCTAATTCTAGCATTGTTTTAAGCAGAGTGATGCTTAGCTGAACATTTGCTGTCTTTTTCTTACAATTTCATTAAAATAAAACCACTTTTTTTAATTACCGAATTTTGATGAAATCGCCAGAAATCGTAGAGTGAGGTGCAAAAATTCCTTCATACTAAAAAGCTATTTAGTTGCCCAAAAATTTTATTATATTTTTCGTAAGCATAAAGATACTTCTTACTTCTAGTATTAAAACTACGTTGTTAGCTTGTTGCCCATTGGAGATATTAAGATCTAAAATGACCTAATTTTGGCGTCTCGTGAAAATGACCAAACATGCCCTTCACTTTCGGTATTGGGAAAGCAGCAAATCAAAGCAACCGATTCCAATAACACATTTTGCTACAAGACTGATCAATATAGAATACGATTTAGTAGTTTTTATTCCCAGGCTGCTATTTTTGTTGTCTTACCACTCGACTAAATTTAGCTAATTAATATTCATAAATTTGTGCCAAATGGCCATTTTTCGGGGGGGACCCTACAACTTAGAGAGAATAAAAAAGTTTGACCTTATATTTTGGTACATGTATCTACTCATGACCCTCAACCTTTGTGCCAAGTTTGAGCGAAATCAGTGATTTGAGTATTATCACCTCCTGCCTGGTCCTATGGTGGACACTCTCTTAAAACCCAATCTACACTAAAATCCTTCTTAACAAACGGCTAAATGTAGAATACCCATTTTACACTAGAACAGTAGAATTTGTGAAGAATTTCAGCAGACTGCTCAAGATTTACATCTTAAAATTCCGCGAAACTGCACACGGGCAATCGAATCACAACCTTCGGTGGATGCGATGCGATCATAACGACTGAAAAAACTTCCGATCATGCGCACAATACCTGATGGCATCATTTCCGTCACCAGATGTTGCGGTGCACATTGAACGAAAGCGATGCTTTCAAGCCGCAAAAATGTAGGTTTACCGACTGTTTTCGATGGATTTCTTCGATATTTCATTAGAATATAGGAATTACAGATCACATACTTTAAAATGAGGCGTTTTTATTGAATTTCGTCTGAGTTACGGGGATTTGAAAAAATACGCCCAAATCAGTTTCCTCCCTTCTGTACACCGATTTTCGCAGCTTCCGAGCCCGTAGTAATTTGGCCCGCGGTACATATTTTGTGTAACGCAATCAGTTTAACTTTCAAGACGGCGAAGAAAATAACGTCTTGTACGATCAAATAGAGCTCCTCTGTACCCTGTGCGATTCATGATTTTCGAATTTGATGACGTCACGTGTTCACACTTGGTGCCCGAGCACTAGTGCTTGGTCACCGGCACAAAATGGTGCTGTGTTCACACACTGGGTACCCAAGATATCGACCTGTTCACATTCTGAGTGTACCAGGAAATTGTCGGTACGCAAAGCAGTGGTTCGTGGGTAAAGTGCCTCGGAACAAACGCAAAACGCCTCCACACTGGAAACCGGTGCCCACTTTAGTGCCCGAGTACAAGGTCTCGACCTTGTACTCGGGCACGGGCACCGTGCCTGAATTCTGGCGTGGGTACTTGAAAAAAAGGTATGTTCACATTAGTGCCAAGAGATAATCGTACTCGGGCACCGTGCTCGGGCACCAAGTGTGAACATAGCCTTAGAGTCATAGATCTTCGGTCTAGTTATTGTTCAGCTGTTTTGTTAAGAACCGAAAATGCTCAGAGACAAAGGCCAGTTCCAATACAATGTTTCGTTTTCCGTCGCCGTATCTCTCGTGAAAGTGGGTAGGTCGGTGACTGTCTGGAGAAAGAGGTACATCGAGGAATGTGATCAAAATGAATAATTGGACGTACACATTATCTTCCCCTAGACTACAATTTTGCAAGGAGCCACTGTTACTTCAGAAGGTGTTTGAAGACGATTTGTAGCGGTCACTTCAAAAAATTGGGTTAGTTGAGCGATGTGAAATGAAACATTTCGTGGGATGGCCAGACAAGAATAAAATGTATTTGTGGAAATTACGCATAACGATTTTGTATATTTAATCCTGAATTTAAACTTCACCTTTGCGATTGTACATGTATAGGACTGGTATTTTAGCCAGAATTTCAGAAATCATAAATAAAAATTCCCTAATTCTCTTTGTTTAATAAAAAAAGGAATGGTATCTTATTAATTTTGATGAAAGAGGGGGGGAAATGAGTAGTCAATGGGTAATCAATGCATAATCAATGCATAACAATGCATAATCAATGACATCAATGTATAATCAATGACATCAATGAATAATCATTGGCATCAATGAGTAATCAATGACATCAATGGGTAATCAATGACCCACAAAATTTTTTGAGTTCGATTAATCATTGATTACTCTCATTGAGTATTGGCAATACTCAATGATTAATCAATTGATTACCCATTGATTACCCATTGATTACTCATTGATGTCATTGATCATTGATTAGTTATGCCTGGGTGGTATTACTGAACCAATAGACCAATTTCGATATATTAAAATTCATACTTGGCTCCGAGGCTTGGGGGAATAAATCAAAAGAAATCACATTGAGGTTCAGCATTGAATTATTCATTTCTTTTGTTTTATTCCCCAAGCCTCGTAGCCAAGTATGAATTTTAATATATCGAATTTAGTCTATTACAATAAGGAAATTAAAATTAGTTAAATTACAATTAAGAAATCTAGAATAAAATGTATCCTCTCACGGTCACTGATCAAGGTTCGTTTAAAATTTGTTTTCCAGGAAACGTATTGTTTGGTCCAATCACAGATTCATGTATTTGTAAAACAATCATGGACGAGTACTACTGACTATGTTTTGCTCTTGTTTTCATTGCTTGAGTGACAAAAGCAGCAGTCAACCTGCTCATATGTGGATCAGCATTGTTGAAAAGAAATAAAACCTTCTCATGATAATCCAATTTTTTAAATAATCTATTTTGTTTAATAATTTTGTCAAAAAGGGTATTTCGTGGATCATCATACAACATACAGTGAAATAAAAAGTGCATTTCATCATCTTCAACTGAATTAAGTGTACAGTGGGTGCAAATTCTAAGGTGTTTAGGAGTTTTAGGGATTGTAAATCGTCCATTTTTAATTCTTAATTAAGGTGTGAGGCCTATCCTAAATTTAGAAGTAATTTGTCTATTTTTAGGATTTTTGATATGGTTAATAAAATCTGAGTATTTCGTTTCATTTTTAAAGGGGCTATGTCACCATTTAAGCGTTACTTTAAAAAGCCAAAATACATCTTTATATCAGTGAAATTCCAAAAATAAGAATCCAGTTTTGTTTAAAATTATTCTACTAGTACTCTAAAAGTAAAATTAAGTGTCTTTGGGCTGCAGATGGCCAGGATGGAAATGGATTGTATCTTGAACAAATTGGGCCAATTTTTTCAAGTTCATCGCTTGTGTCTTAGAAAATTCGCTAAAACTCCGATTATGGTTTATTTTCTCTGCTAAAATTCACTTGATATCTTCCTGTTAGTGTTCTTTAAACATTTCGTGTACGACAAAGGTACTTAGTTTTAATTTGGGACGGTTTTGACCCGAAAACCTCAAAATCACCATGACATAGCTCCTTTAAAGACCGAATAAAACTAGTTTTTTATTTGCATTAATTAGATTGAGTTGGTGATTTTCTAGACTCGCAAAAATATTCCTTTTTGCAGTTTTGACAACAATTAACAAGTAAAGCTCACACCAAGATAGGTATAATTGTTAATAATCTCTTGCCTTTTATTGATTTTCTACTTTTCTTTTGAAATACGATCACTTTTGTTTTGATTGGATCGATGTTGAGTAACCAGTCCTGACAATATTTTGACAATCTATTGAGATTGTGTTGTAATCCTTCAGCTGTATTAGATATTAAAAGTAAATCATCAGCATAAAGGATACAATTAAGGTAAGAGCCATCTGGTAATGGGATTTATGAAGAATGTAAGGTAATGTAATGTAAGCTTGGCCATGGGGCGCGCGAGAGAAAAAAAAGAGAGGTCAACCTTTACATGTAATAGAAGAGATGAAACACGACATCTTTAATTTTTCCTCTTTCCATCACCTATATATGTTGCATGTTTTTCTAATTTTTATATTGTTTCGTTATTTAACGTTCACGTTTTTACATTTACTTTGTCATTTTAGTTCATGTTGTTATGGTATCATATTTAATCCCTTGCTCCCTTTCAAATTTTAAATTGTAACGTTTGCCTTACGAGTTATTACCTGTATAAAGACCCTGAAGAAGAAAGGATGTGCCTTTCGAAATATTGGATATTTTAAAAATATAGTCGTTTCCGTGTCATGAATCAGCGTCGCTTTCTTACCAAATCGTTTCATTACAGTTCTGATTAGATCCTTTACTATAGGATAGGGTGCTTCTATTTCGTTACGGTGGTGTTTACAAATACAGTTACTTGTCTACACGTAAATATCCCACCCTTTTTAAAGGGACGCTGAACCACCAAAATAACAAAAGTTCGCTTCGCCTGCGTGGCAGGCGTTCTGAGGGGAGGGGGAAGGGGAAGGGGGAAAATTCGGGCGCGCGAGAACGCCTGCCACGCAGGCTAAAGTTCGCTTTATACCTTACCGTGCAGCATATTTTAATTTTGCGGGGTTTTATTTTTGCGGTTGTCCTCGATACGCAAAATAAGTTCCTGCCAAATCGGCTCCTGATTCCCGCAGAAAAAACTCTCGCAGAATAAAACTCCGTAAAAATTTACTCCCGTCAGTCAGATGACTGAACTCTGCTTTTTATTAAATGTAAACTTGCGTTACTAGGACGATATCGGACGTATAATATAAGAACTATTAATATTGATTTTTAATAAAACAACAGTTTTTTTCAATAGTAATAACAGTTTTTACTTGAGCATGGCCGGCAGAGGGCAGGGGTAGGCTAGCCTACGAGAAGTCCCTCCCTCATTTTTCCTGAGGGATAGTAGAGTGAGCAAAACGCGAGCGCGAGAAAGGCGAGACGCGGCGGGGAGAGAGAAAAAGGAGTCACGGTGATTTTTTGGAGCGGCTTATTCATCATAATAACAAGGGATGTTCAATTTGTTCGAAGAAATGCAATTTAACGTTATTCTACTGTGAGGACGACCAGTCAGAATGGGGGCAGCACCTATTTTTGTGAGAAAAATGAGCCATTTATAATTTATGTCGAACGCCGAAAGCTACCGAACTCTCCTTCTTCTCAGTTATATTGTACAAGGAAAGATAGATGGACTAAACATCGCTCAAATAGCGTAGAAACACTGTATAAAGATAGAACACAACACCAATAAAAGTTTCAAAGATTTTATTCAGCAATTTGATATTATATATTGCTTAAAACGTTCAATTCGAAATTCCATACAAAGTCTTATATTTACCGTACCCAAATTCGCAATTGCCAGTCAAAAGCTTAGTCAGGCTACTGTCCTGATAAACGTCAACTTTACCTCTGGTTCTGAAAAGTTCCTCCAACTGAACGTTTGAACTGCTGAAGCGAGTATTTGAAGCTTCCGTGTGACATTTACACTATTTATGTGTACGTTCCCTCGAGATAAGACTGGTAAAATGATTTCTTCGGCATACACTGTAATTTTCTCCCGGAATTTTCTCGTTATCAAATGCCGATAATAGTTTTGCAGAGAAGGGTTTTACACATATTTTGCTACCACGATTTCTCACTTTGCTCTCTGTATAAAACTCAAAGTAAAATTATTTTTTATTTACCACTTTTTTCGCAGTTTGTTGAATCGTATTATTCTCCTCGCGGGCCACACGATACCTGACAGATTTTATTACCTTGCGTAACTGCTAAAAATAGGTAAAAATATGACCAAATATCGCCGGATTTTGGGCTGTATTTGGGTGCGGTATCATTAATATGCAAACATTATGCTTGGGTGTCCTGTGCCAAAACTAACGAGAACACAAAGAAAAATTCAATCACAAATTGATATTAACAAAAATTTCCATCGATAAATGTAACTTCTTGTACGGTAAAGTCTCTTGGCTGCTTTAAAATTATTTAAAACTCAGTTTCTTCGAAAGAAATATTGCCCCGCATTGATAAAAACGTATGAAGTTCCTTGAAGCAAGATTTCAATTTCACTCAAAACACGCTTTTTGGGGTGAAAAAGTGGGTTTTCGCGGATTTTTTGGCCAAATTCGGCGTTTCCTGTGCTAAAAATGCGTCTTTGTGAAGGGGAGCAAGGTTTGTTTATACAGTTTCTGAGTAAGAACGATCAATTTTATCTTTGGTGCAGGTGTAATCCGAGACTTTAAAAGTTTTCCCATTTGATTTTTTTTCCTTCTCTCTTTTCCTTTCATCTTTCCCTCCCTTTCTTTACTTGCTATCTTCGGCTATTTATACACTTTCTTTCAGCTGGAAAGTTTTGACCCAACCTTTTAAGGAACCCAAGAAATGAATCTGGAAGAATGTCCGGTGTATGAGCCAAATTTGGCACTGATTTTGCAACAAAAATTTAACAGTTTTTTCCTGCATAACTCCAGAAGAATTTGACCGATTCCCAAAAAAGATACCTGAATGCAAAGATCTATCCGTTCTGTATCAACTGCATGTCAAAGTAATCTTGTGACGTGTGAATTGATGACGTCACAATGGCTTTCACGTGCAAAATCCCAAAACCCGTAAATATCGGGGTTTAGAATGTAAAGGGTTAAAACTCTCCATTTTCTCTTTAAAGCTTTCTCTTTCCATTTTTAATATTTTAAATGTGTTATTACTCCGATAAGAGTAAGAGATGGTGTCGTGACACTTCAGTTACATAGTTTTGCCGGAAATGAGAGTAGCCGAAGTCACTAAACCTGAATGTTCCCAAGAATATCTCTTATCTGTGTAAAGCTTGTTTCTATTTTAATTGCTAATCTATAAAAGAAGGCTACCACAAGGAAACCAGTGATTTGCGGGGTTGGGGGTTGGTGGTGTGATGGTGTCATGCTTCCATGAAGATGTTTTAATTGGTGGTGTTACTGTTTACATCATTCCTGAAAACCGGAAGTAAAATATGTACTGTGTTGACCAAGGGAAAAGCGAAAGCCCAGGAACATTATGCGTGTACAAATTTGCATCCACAATCGTGACACACAAAAAAAAATAGAAACAGAGGGAAAATTTTAACCCATGCCGCTTTGTGCATGAGTAAAAACAAAGAAAAAATTGAGGGCAAACCTTACCTCATGCCGCTTTGTGCATGAGTAATAAAAATAAAAACAGAGGACAAATTTTAACTCATGCCGCTTTGCGCATGAGTAATAAACCCAGCGCCTGCTATGCAGGCTATTGTTTCAGCCGGTCAAGTTTGTTCGCATCATGAGCCCATAAGTTGATCTGCGTGCAGAGGTCTCCTAGTTCCTCTCCTTCACCTGGAGAAGAGAAGAGATTGGGAGAGAGCAACCATACACAGAATGGTCAGATTGCCCAGTAAAGCTAAATTGAGTGGGGTGGGGTAGCCAGGGATTCATTTCTTTGCGATGGCAAAAAATGGGGGTATAATTTAATGGTAAGGTTCCGGCAATTCTACTTCGTCTTTCATAAACTAGTAAATTCTAATAGTAGAAAAAAGCATGAAAGACAGGTGCACATACAGGTTTGCCATAAAATAAAATGCAATGATGGCATCTTCTTTTTTTCAGTTTTCTTGCTATCATACACAGGTTCATACATAAGTTTGCCATAAAATAAAATGCAAAGATGGCATCTTCAGTTTGCTTGCTATCATAAAAGGGACAGTCTGTCCTGCGGAAAAAGAGGAAATTTTGTTTTCTAAATTTTCATGTTATATTTCCAAATTAATGCCACCAAATAAAATTATACAAATGAACTGGATAAATACTCGATCTTCAGAGGTAATCTAAACAGATACAGTAGCAGTAATCTGGAGAAAAAGTGCAGGATTACAAGGATGGAAGTGGATACAATTTATCAATTTTGATTTCGTGACAGGCAGTCAAGAAATCAAACGTTTCCATTCTGGTGACATTTTGAGCTTTTTAGTTGTTATTTTGTCTTTTAGCTGACATTTCTTTGCGTTTTCTTTCTTCCTATTTTAAGATAATAAAGCATTAGCTTTTTAAAGCAAGCTGCTGGCCAATCATGAAAACATGATATTTCAGCTGGGACACAGTGCATCTTATTTTGTGGGAGAAAACTACTTGTTTAAAAAAAGGAAGGTATTTTTAAGTTTTTTCTCCCCTGTGAACCCCGCTTCGTGGTGGGGGTATGAATATTGTCTGGACTCACACATTTAAAATAATACGTATTTGAAGAGGGAGGGCCTGACAAGTTTTAATGATAATTTACAAGGCATTTAAACATACAGACACAGGTACAAAGATGCCTCAATTCCACACTATTAAAGAGCTTAGGGCTTAATTCATACATAGTACTGTGTGCAGTGTATATGCTTTGGTTACTTAATATATAATTAATAGTCTTTTCTTTTCTTTTTTGTTTGTGTACCTTTTGCACAAATTATATTTGTTTATGATCAATGTTATTATAGAGCCATGCAAAATTGCATGTGTCTTGCGCATGCAGTTGGAATCTCAATTTTTTGCAAATTTAGATCTCTCAGACTGGAATTTGCCATTTGTCACTGCCATTGTTTATATGTTATATGAATGATACACTACAATATTTTTCTGTCAATATTTATATAAGGCTAATTTACTGAGCAGTGAAATTCAGTTTAAATGGAATGTCATGACAACCTAGGCGTGGTTGGTATCGCAAACATTGCCCAGTAAATATACATAAGCTTCCATATTTAACGACAATGCTTTGTATTGAAAAACTGAGAATAAATTAATGGCTTTTGGGACAATTGTCTAAATCACGTACGTCACTTATAATATAGTCTAGAAATATCTTAGCCAAATGCCTCGATTGATCAAATGTTTTTATACACTATATTAATAGGCCATTTCCGAGTTGCTTTTTGTCTCGTTATCAAAGCGAGGCTTGGTACACAACTTTTCATGAAAGGTTGTGCACCGCAAGCCTCACTCTGATAACGAGACAAAAAGCATTAACCCGGAAATGGCCTATTGGCTGTACAACAAGCTTAGTACAAACCATAAAAAAGTTTTTTGTGTAAATAATTGGTGTGTTAAACTACAGTTGCCTTTTTTCTTGGGGTTGCAACTGAAAGATGGTAAGCAATCATTGGACAAAAAATAAGGAGTGCTGTGCTGACAATAGCTAACACATATCCCCAAGCAATCTGACATGTCCCTGAGTTGAAAAATCCACTTGAGGAGCCACAATGTTGCTTGGCAAAGCTGGAGTTCAGACCAAAACAGTAGACAATAAGGCTGATAAACAGCAGGACAACTGCAAGAGAATAATATGGATAAGCACTGTTAAATAATTATACTTACAACAGCAAAGTATCTAAAAATAATTAAATTTTAAATATGATGATATCAGTTCCTTTTTGCTTTATTTTTCAGTGGGGAAGACAGGGGGTTCTGAACTTGACCCATACCCTTAAACTGGCGTTATTCTCATGCAGTTCCTGCCTCTTTAATAATTTGCAAAACACTACACACTATATTGCAAAATTTTCCCCTTTTTCTCCCGTTTCCCACCAGTTTGAGAATTTCATTTAATTTCCACCCTCAACCTTTCTACCTCCCGTAGACTTCCCACCCCCTTTTTATCAAGGTTCCTGCCCCCAAGTCCCTCCTCACTTGTCAGTGACCCAGGGGGAGGACTCCAAGTGACGGGGTGCTTGTTATACCTTTTAGGGGATTAAAATGAAGTTTTGAAAACCTCAAAATATGAAAGTCGAATTGATGATGAAACCCACATAGCACATGTGTTGCATGCAAATCAGTTTACTTGTTCTTCTTGTACATGTAGGCTAATTTCATCTTTGCACAAAAGCGCATTTGTTTATATGTCCATTAGGGACACGCTTTTTGTGGAATGTTTTTTAAGTCGCAGCACCTATTTTATCAGATTTAAACCTCGAGGTGAAGCCAGTAGGAGTTTTAAACCTGATAAAACACTAACTGCTAATGTTACAACATCACTACAAGTGAACCTGATAACATCTTTTGCACCACATTAGTACACAAGTTCCAAAACATTTTTTTTATTCAGTTGCAGCACATTTTACACAGGGTCTGGAAGGGGTTTTGCGTGATCCAGGATTTAGTCGAAATTGAGTGCGTGATTCGGGAATACAAAATAAATCCAGCCGTGATTCGAGATACTATATCAACTGTGAGGCCGGATTATGCTTTATCTGTGGTCCATGATTTCCACCAACAAAATTCTGTAAAATTTGAATATTTTAGCCTGTATCAATTCACACTCACATTTTTGTCATGTTTTATAGCGTCCTGTCATCAATAAAGTATTAAAATTAAAACAGTTGTTAAAACCGACCTTTGTCGTCATGTATCATCTCATACTGGTGGTTAAAAAACATTTACAGGAAGGCCACGGGTGGGAAGCTTAGCTGTACTTGGACCTAAAATCACACTTGATTGCAGTTAATTAACGCCATTGCGACGTCCTCTTTTCGACTTGCCATTTGTTTATTTGCAATATTTACTGTTTATTTCTATGCCATGGCGAGTAGTGAGACCAGTTCCACAGTTAGGGTTCTGGTCTCATTTTTTCTGACTCCAGAATCTTGTACAGTGAGTAGCCAGCCCATCCATAAAGAAAAGTTCAATGTTTCAAATCAGTGCAGAAATGATGACAAGGATTTCCACACCTTTAAGACCCATTTTACAAAAATTACAGCTATTAATGAAATTGCTCGGGGCAAAGGACTTAGAGAAAATCCTGTAGTGAATTTCTCTCAAGCAGGAGGCCCCTGTCTCAAGTAAATAAAGGCGCTACAGGCCAGAAATAGGATACAGTATATGCAGAAAAAATTTTTCACAGGCTATGTGATTCGGGAAATGACAAAAACAAGCTATGTGATTCGGGAATTTACGAAAATCCAGAATCGTGATTCAGGAATTTACAAAAATCCAGGGGGATCCAGACCTCCCCCCCCCTTCCAGACCCTGTTCACACTGCAAACTAACCTAACTAATATGAATTTATTGTTTTATAAAAAAATCATAGAACTTTTTTTATTTGTAAATTAAAGGGTTAATGTTAAATTGAAATTATAAGTACCTGCAACACTCTGAATAAGTCCAGCAATGGCAAACAGTGATTTTCCACAAATAACCTTGCGGCAGCATGAAACATGAGCTAACAGTAAGGCCACCAAAAGCAAAACTTGCGCAAGAGCATAGGTGCTTGCAGCTCCCTTCCAGAACACTGAAGGAATTCCAGAAAAAATCCCTTCATAAAATGTGCAATACTTTGAGGCTCTCCACTCATTTATTTCATGTAATGTCACATATTTCTCTTGAAAGCAAAATCGTAGCAGTCCAAAAGCGACAAAAGTTTCACTGTTGTTTGTCGACATAGGATCAGGGATATATTCATGCCAAAATGGTGAAAATAAAGCCAAGGAACATGTGAAGAGTAAAATAATCGACAATATTGTCCACAGTACGGAAATGGCAGACATCTGCAATGAAAAAAGGAAAACATTAAATCAACATTCAGAAATGGCAGACCCAGGAATGGAGGGGGAGGGGGTACTTTAAATAGTTTTAGATTACAGCCTCACGTTTTAATGCTTGAAACCCTTACCCTGAACCAAAATATGCTATTTTTCCAACCTAATTTCAGACTAAAATGTGCAATTTTCCCAATCCATTTTCAGACATTTTCAGAATGTGTAATTTAATTTCCTTCCCATTTTCAGGCCTTACCCCTAAATTGACATACCAATTTTCAGACCTGAACTTAAATCCTCATGCATAAATTTATTTCACAGCTGACCCCTTAATGAATACCCATTTCAGACTGAAATGGCTTAAACACCATACCTATAAAGGCCAAAAATACCTATGTAGCTTATATAAAGAGGTACCCCCCACCCGTGGGGTGACAGATAACTGTGATGGGTTAGAAATGGAAGCCAATTGGCTGGATTCCAGAACACCCAACCGCTTATTTGCATCTCATAAAGAAGAATGGGTCCTTTGTTTTTATATGCCTCCTTCTACAAGGATATGGCTGGGTATGCAATGAAAAAGTAAATTAATATAAAATATTGAATCAGCACATTGTAACCTCAGTTGTTGATACAGGAAATTCCACTTTCTTTACCCCGCCTTGGAATTTCCACTTTTTCATGACAAGTTTCCTACATGCCTTCTGGATTGTGTTTATTTAATTACCTGTGAAATGAATTTGTTTTGAAGGGCAGAAATGCAAAGTGAGACAATTTTTTTCCCTGTTAATCAATCTACTAAAGGTTAGTCACGAACTTTTGTCTACAATGACAAATACCCAAGTTCTAACTTCCACACATAGAATCTAGTTGAACATAAGTTAATGATAAATTAATTTTAATTTAGCCGGCGGTTAATGTCAACGCGCAATTGAAAGACACATGTTTTGTGGGAGAAGGTGGGGGTAAGCGTAAGTAGTTGTAAACACTACGGAATATACAGCACAGACTCAGAGTTTTTAAACCTTTTTGTACTTCAGTTTTCACTCACATTCCGCGTAATTTTCTAAAACGTTTCATAATGTAACAGGTGTCGCCTTAAACTCTAATGTGTTTATACCTCCGAGTCATCGTTTATAAACTATTTACATGCATTTTAATTTTTCTTGTATTAAAGCTTTGATCCATAAAGTACGCAATCTTAAGAAAACAGTGAACTATGTCAAAAACATTTTACGCTATCATGAGTTTTGATTGCTTAATTAAAGGAACCCGACAGAGCACAGGAAGCCGTTTAGCGGCGGAGCTTTGAAATAAACAAGGTGTAAATTTCATTATGCATCAAACTCACTTCAAAGCAAAGCATTCAAGCAAAATTAAAGTGTCATTCAAAATCTATCTTACGAACAAGCGTTTTTTGTATAGATTGTATCAATTTTTTCACGCTTGCGTAAGTTTTCATTTAAATTACTCGTATTACAACAGGTTTCTTGCGCAGTGAAATTTCAAGAGTTATTTTTTAAGATATCCGGTTAGTCAAATCGAGATGAGATAAGGAAATGTTTTCTCCAATTTCAAAGAGTTTGAAATTGCATGGAAAAGCGCACGAATCGAAACAATAAACGAACCAAGCAGAACATTTAAAAAGGCTGTGATCGTACAAAGCCACGCGACGTGTGAAGTCTATTGAACAATGCTACGAGAATCGAAACACAAACGAAACATTTCCTCGCAAATAGTGCTAAGAAGCTTTTTGTTTGTTTAGCGAGGATTAGTTTCCGAGAACCGTAAAAACGATTATATGAATCTTAATATTTGCAATGCGCTTTACTCTCTAGCTGGCCGTGAATAGAAAAGGTCAAAAGAAAAATTACGAATTTATACTGCTTACAATTTGTTCTAAATTTAATATGAGGTCTTAGTTCAAAAACAATTTTCGCAAGAAATATCGACACATTGGATCGAAAAGTTGGGTAGACTGGGCATGATAGACAAACTAAAACTTTAGACTGGACAACTTTCGATTGAAAAAGAGAGCTGAAAGGAAAACTCATCTTACCTTTATGAATCTTTTGTTAGCAGATGACGATCAAGACCTGCGAGACGGTGTGAAAACAGTCCTTGTTACTTCCAGTTAAATTGCACAACGGGCGCCTCAATCACCCACGCGTTTGCAAAAGGAAAGAGGACCAAAGAGAATTTATCTTTTATCCTTTCATCACAAACTGTAATGGCTTTCTGAAATTCGAAGCTTTCCGCTCGACTTTATGCCCTTTCTGCAGGCTGGTAACAGATGCTGACAGATCACTATGAAGAGATGAGTGTGCGAAACAAAGGGTTGTCGGTGGCGGGAAGTACAGAGAGCCTGTTTGTCCTTTGTTATTGTCCTGAACCTGTCATGTTTGATTATTTTCTTTGTTTTCTCGTCCCCAGTTAGCCTGCCGAGAGAGCAGAGAGACGACCCATTCCTGAACCGTTGGGACCTGGGTACAAGATTGTTAAACAAACATGGCGGACGACCGATGTGGCCAAGGTTCATTCCACCTGGGTTCATTCTGTAAAATGAACAAAATTTCCCTGGAAACCGATCTTTGACGCCATTTTGAACAACGTGTTCTCAGACTAGACACGTCACGAATGAACTGGCTCTATTATTGGCCCTGGAATGAGCTTGAAAAATTTAACGCAGAGTCGATCTAGCTTGAAGTCGAAATCCTGGGACGTCACATCAAACACTCCTGATCGAAATAACATTCAGTCATTGCCTTTTGTAGCTGCTTCGTCGAGTGTCATTGCTATTTAACTTTGATAACATTATCTTAGATAAAAAGTTCTAAATATATCAGATGGAGGCCAATGAACTTGAAATTCAAATTTTAAACCACACACAAGGGGAAACTGTTTGCTATCCCTTAGTGTTACTAGAAGGAATTATACCAAGAGAAGATATCAATGCTGTTGGTCACAGGAAACTGCTACAGACGTCAAGTGATCCTGAATCTAAAAGAGCTGATAAACTGCGAGTGCTGGATTCAAGTGCTGAAAATACACTTGAAGATGATCAAGGGAAAACAAGCTTATTAGTTACATGTAAGAATCATGAAATGACCTGGCCAGTAATTAAAAGAGGTTTTAAGGCAGTCATCCCACTTAACATTGGAGAAAACTTGATTATGTTGAAGGCAATGGATAATGAACATACCAATGTCTTGGAGTTCAAATTAACATACACACCACTGCAAACATCGAGGTAAGTTTTGGTACCATTTAGGTGTTGAGTGTATATTTTCCGAGATGGTTGTTTTTCATTGTATAGAGTATGTTACCACTAAAAGTAATGAAAGCTGAAACACCTTATGAAACAAACACCAAAAGCTACATGTATGGACAGAAATGCTGGTTTGAGCTTTGGCTCTGAGACTTGGGTTCTTTCTGTGTGTACCGGAGCACAGATGACGTAAAACAAAAGGAACAAAGAACGACAATAATACAAATGCAAAACAAGACCAAAAATACAATACCTCACAAACAATAGAAGACAATGAGCACCGGTACACGCAGAAAGACCCGAGACTTGAGGGTATATTGGTCAACCCAAAAGAAGGGTGTGTGGAGTACCACTGGATAGGTTATGGAGCAATTTGTCCTGGACATGACTTAATACAGTTACAAGCAAAACTTTATTTTCTCTTCTAAAACTCACCAATAATTCATGAGCATATGAGCCTATCAAAGATGTCAAATTGATCACATGCATGAACCTTTTTACCTGGTAATCCATGGTCATTCTGGAATGTCTGGAGAGGGATTTGATTTCAGTCCTGGGGGAAAAGTGGGGTTGAATATACAAACAATGCAATTATCTCTGAATATTTAATAACAATGATTTTAAAATGACCACCATGATCTTTACAAAAATATCACACATTCTTTTATATGGAATACTAATATGGGTTAGTACATGTAATTATTAAGGATTCTTAGTACAACAAATAGTGAATTTAATATTTTTGTTCAGTACTGTTTTACGGTATCTAGCATTTTGCAATATTTAATAACAATGATTTTAAAATGACCACCATGATCTTTACAAAAATATCACACATTCTTTTATATGGAATACTAATATGGGTTAGTACATGTAATTATTCAGGATTCTTAGTACAACAAATAGTGAATTTAATATTTTTGTTCAGTACTGTTTTACGATATCTAGCATTTTGCCATTCTATTTGGAAGCTTCTCCAACAAAATAAACAACCAACAGTTTAGCAAGTAAGCCATTATTTCAATGCCACCAGTGCCCGTGTGTAAATTTGTAGGTAAGCAAGTGGTTCAGAAATGCAAGCTGCTTATTTCTACTCGTTCTCTGCTGCTGAATAAAAAAAAATGTCAAACAATTTTATCGAATGTATCTGTCAACTTTGTTTTAGAATTTTTCAGTAGGTAAGTTTTTCCTTAGAGCTTTAAAATCACAAAACTTTGAAAAGGAGCCGGGAAGCCATGGTCACTTTGTTGAAGCTACATGTAGTCAGTATATTATGTGGCACATGTGTTGTATGCTAATCAGTCTACTTGTTTTTCTTGTATGCTTACTTCCTCTTTGCACAAAAATGAGTTGTTTTAATTCGTAGGGACACACTTTTTATGGAATGTTTTTGAAGTCAGTCAAAAAACTTGCAACACATGTTTTATACTTCAAACCAAGATGTAACATAAAGACGTCAATGAAGGAACAAACTGTTACGCCACTCTATGATTATCTAAAAACAGGGTCACAAAACAAAGCATCTTTGTCTTAAGGCCTGTCACGCTTTCCAATGCAACTTTTGTAGAAAGTGTCAACTAGTGGCAAATATGCTGCGATTTCCCAAAAACTTCCGCCATCTTTGCATCAGGTTTTGAACATGTTGAATTCCTTTGCGACTTCACTGCATGTGACAAAAATTGCATCCAAAAGTGCTACAACAATATTGCACAAAAAATTTCCTGTGTAAACAGGTTGTTAATAAGGGTAGAAAAATCAAATAATTTTTCCTTGAACAGGATCAGTGTTTGAGGGACCCAATGACAACACCTTACCCAAGTTTCTGTCCAGTTCTATCCTCTTCCTAGATGGTCTACTAGTTACCTGAGTGACAAAAGTTGTGGAAACACTACAAAATATTATTGTTGCATAATACATGACTTGTGAGTTACAATATGTCTTGATTGTATCTTTTTCAGTTTTTAAACTGTTGTTTCATGACTTCTGTGTTTCTGGACAAAAAAGTTTGATAAAGTGTGCTGTTGTCAATAGAATGAAAAGCTAGGACTAAATCTCACTGTTTTAAATTTATACAGCTATTTAATATAAATAGAGACTTACATGTACATAGCACACATATCACATGTCTCATGGCGCTTTACATACACTTATGAGAATGAGATCACATGTCAGCTTATGAAGGCGCCTCAGGCAGCCACTATTGGTCCATTGTTGATCTCATCTCTCTCACCCCACCCATGAACAATGTATGGCACTGAGGGTGGTCACAGCCAGAGTTTTGTTACGTCCTCAGTGGTTCTTTTACATCCCCATCAGAGACGGGACGCCATGTGAAGGTCTAACCATTTGGAGATGTCATAGCAAAGGCAGCACCTTCATCCTCAGTTATTTTAAAACCCTGAGTGTTGGTCCGACCGGGATTCGAACCCGCAATTAACCTCCAGCTCTGCAGACTGGAGCTCTATCAACTGAGCTAACCAGGAGGCGGTCAAATGTGAGAAAGGGAAAGGTTGTCATATTGAAGCATTCAAGTGTACGCGACGAGACCACAAGTTTTCCACGCTTTGAATATTAAGGATATAAAACAATGTAAAATAAGTATCTTATTTCTGTTGTTGTTTCCAAAGTTTTTTCTTTTTGATAATGCTAAAACGTGCACTATTGAATGTCAGCAGAATGTTTTGAAAACCTCAATGGAAATAGGTCACATAGTGACAAAAGAAAACATGACATTTTTTAACTGTAGTAAGAAGCAAAACCCAATCTTCACATGCAAAAAAAATTGTAGATTTCTACCTGACAGGTTATTCAAAATTCAGCTTCAAATAAATTTTAATTCAGCATATGAACAGTTACCTTGCGAGCAGTGGATTCTCCTATTCCGAGCTACACCGAACGAGAGAGAAACCCCTTGCGAGCAACCGTTAGGACGAATAAATTAACTTTGAACCGGTAAAACAAGTTTACAAACTTGTTTGGCCTCTCGCGCATGCACTCATCCACGTAACTGCTCCATTTAAGCGAGCCCGCTATGTAACAATCAAAGTGGCGTCCAAAGTGACACCATGAAACAATGGTACATGCTATAATTTTCCCACGAAACAACGTCAAATGCATCACGTGGTCGTCACATGGCTGTGCATGCTTGATGGAAAAGCAAACAGATGCTCGCAGTGGATTCTCTCTTGTTCGGCGTAGCTCATGGCAGAAGAATCCACTGCTCGCAGGGTAATGAACAGTAGACAATATTTTTTTTTTATATTTTACAAACAGTAGACAATGTGTACATGCTGAGATTTGTTTTTTTTTACCTTGTAAAATTCTTCGTAACCACTTTTTTTTTCAGATTATTATTTCGGTATGGCAGCAAAATGCATATCCTCTGTTATGTTAATTATTACCCAGACTATCTCGCAGTGTCGACACATACACTTGAATACTTCAACATTACAACCTTTCCCAAAATAGCTGTATTCAGAGCATATTACTGGTATTGTCTTTATTTGACAGGTTTGTTCGTGTTGTTTACATAAAGTGTGCTGATAGTGACGGATCATTTGATGCTCCTCTTGATGTTCCTTGTGATGAAGATTGTGCAGTAAAAAAACTTTCTTTTAATTCCCGACTTCTTCAGACTTTCACAGCTGAAAGTTTGCACCAGCATGGTTTAGGGCACAAAACATTCTGGGTTGAGGAAGATGAATCAGGATCTCCTAAGGTCCATGTATTTACTAGCAAATTAACGTCTGCAGAAGCTCTCGGCATGACTGGGGATCAACTATATAATACATTTAGTAAAGGTAAGCAGATTGGGAAGTTGAACCACTCTACAATGGTTATCTTGGGGCAAAATAAATTTTATTATTATTAACTACTATTGTAAAAAGGTTTCAACAAGGTTAAATATTATTGTATGGATAATTAAGATATTTTAGTGAAGGCCAAAAAATTAAAAATTAAGAAGGTAAATATATATAATAATAATAATTTTTATATTAATGCGTTGATAAGAGAAATGATCAACTTGAACTGAAAGGCATTGATGTGGGTTACTGAAAACTGTTGTATTAATATCTGTGGCAGGCTGCATAAAAAAGCTATCAATTAAATTTCACCTGATATTTGATGTGTGTGTCGATAGCTCAATGGTTTGATGATATTTTCAACAGTCAATGTCATTACTGTCCAGAAGGTCACTGGTTCAAGACCTGCGAAAGTAAATTTACTTTCCTTTTTTTTGTTTGCTCTATTTCTTTCTCTTTTTTTTGTTTTTTGTTTTGTTTTTACCTTTTCTTCTCGTTCTATTAGGGGGAGAGTTTAACATTTGCAGGTAGAGGTTACTCAGCAAAAAGTTGTGTAATATGGCAGAGTATTTTCATGAGCAAGTAAAAATGCTCAGTTGTATATGTTGTGGTGCAATTTTGTCCTTGGTACAAATTTTATTTTCCTTTGTTTAAGGACGTTCGCGCTAATTGTTTATGCGCATCCTTACTGCGCATGCAATTCATGTCGCAACGCCATGCTACGTCATGCACGAGCGCGCGCGCAAGAGAAGAAATCTAAGCACATAAAGGGCTGATAGCCGTTGCGTTAACTTTGCTTAGATTTAACTCGCTTGGATGGTCGGTGACCCCCATTTTTTTTTTCATAGAAAATTTTCTTTGCCAATTCTAGACAGATTGTGAAAAAATGAACAAAAAATCAATGTAGGAAGTTTAAATTTTTTCCATTTTTCTACCCGCGCGCCATCGAATCCTGTCAACTTGCGGCTGTCAGAGTTTACAAATGCTGTCGCGTTTAAAGATGAAATTTACTTCAAGGAACGTCACCAGTTGAATGAATTTGCTGACTAGACCAACTCGCATAAAATTTGGGAAGGAAAGTTGCATTTCAGAGATTCATTTGCAATATTTTTGGACTAACAGACATTGGGGTCACATCCCGTAACGAAGACTAATTTTCAAAATTGGGGTCGCCTTTCAGATAGCTTATCTCAGAAACGAAGTCGGTGACCCCCTCATTTTTTTGCATTTCTGACACGAGTAACTCATAACCTAGCTGTAGCAAAAGTTTTATAAAAAAATCAATGTCAGAAGATTTTCGCGCGAACGTCCTTAAAACTCATTATCATACATTATCAAACATTACCATACCCCAATACAAAGGAAAATAAAATTTGCACCAAGGACAAAATTGCACCACAACATATATATAACACAACTTTTCACTGATTAAAATTAATAATTGAAGGGCTCCCGGCAATAACGTCCTAAGTACGCTTTTGGAAAGTTTTCACAGAAATCTTGGATTTTTAGCCTCAAAAGGGACTCACTTGCCAAAATTATGACTGGATCATGTAAACATGACTGACTCCTTTAAACCAGGTCAATGAATCGTCTATCTTCGAACAGAATAATTTTTTTTTGAAAAGATACATAGGGTGTCCTGGGGGCCATAGGGTGTCATGGGGCCCAAAACATTTTCTCAAAGATGTGAATTTTCTTCACCATTTTGGGTCTGTTTTAAGTACCTTAACAATAATAAATCATTAATTTGACAAAACTGTGCTTTTAAAGGCCTAAAACATACAATTTTAGTGAAAGTTACCAAAAACATACTTAGGACGTTCTTGTCGGGAGTCCTTCAATTGTTTATTATTATGACAGTTGTCTTCTCCCAAATCTAAGTTTTTGATAGTGTCTTCCCAAGTGTGAGGTCAGAAGAGTGTTAGTAATAATTTGTCATATTTGCACTCATTTTAGTGCGTATTTGCATTGTAAAATTTTGAAGCCTGACAATCTTCAATGACTGAGTTTGGGGAAACATATTGTTTAGAAAATTTGAGAATGTACATGTAGTATGTATCTGCAATGTTGATGTACCAAAGTG
This sequence comes from Dendrophyllia cribrosa, assembly GCA_024195265.1. Taxonomy (NCBI): domain Eukaryota; kingdom Metazoa; phylum Cnidaria; class Anthozoa; order Scleractinia; family Dendrophylliidae; genus Dendrophyllia; species Dendrophyllia cribrosa. The sequence goes on along the minus strand of JAJLRJ010000008.1, from coordinate 30,223,695 downwards.
CTACACTAAAATGGCAGCTGAATTCGCATTTTCAAGAAATTCTTAAAATGCGGTAACATTTTCTTTATAATGTTTTCTGTTCTGTACAGAGATTCAAAAGATCTCCCATTTGCATCCTTTCTGTAAAGAAGCCAACAGAGTCCATGAAAAATACTAGTTTTGACTCTCAGCCACTCTGCTAGAAACTAGTGTATCCAAAAGATAGTAATAATAATGCTGTTTTATCGCCTCGCTGGTATTACAGAATTTTCTCTTTCGTTTTTTGAGGGGAAGCAAAGCAAATGTAACCGGGATGAATCGACGAAAACTCCAGCTGATAAAACTAATTTTGTTTTGTAATTCACGCATCAAGTTCTTGCAATGTCTCTGTAGAATATGGTTGAGCAAAGGATGCGCTCACCACGAGGAAGGTGTGAAAATTTAGGTTAATTATTGATAATGAGTATGTTGCATTACTAGCTAGCCGTATCGTGTTCATGTCTCCACGCGCTCAGCGCAGGTTTCGCGTCCCCACGCACTCAGCTCAGTTCAGTCTCATCGACTGCTGTCAGAGTGATTTCAAAATAAATTTGTCTTTTATTCCGTACAATCTTCGAAAATCTTTGCTATCCAACGGTCCTATCACCATGCTCGCTCAACTTGCGGTAGTCTTCGACACTTCAGTTCCGATTTTGACTGGGACATGTTGGACCAAAATATTACAAATGTCGCAGCCAACAGCTTGAAGCTTGTTCGTGGCGCAGTGCATTCTGGCCCAAAATGTGTTTGTGGCGCAGTGAATTCTGGTAAAAAGCGATCAATTCAAGATTTTTCCTAGCTTATATTTTTTTCGCATAATATTTCTCTTAAATCCTGATTATGTTGCTGCTCACTCGCTGCGCTCGTTCCGCAGCAATTATAAGACATCATATCTGCAAAGTGATGTAAATAAGTAATGTATTTACATAAGACTTTGTACAATGATTACTAAGTTGTGCATATTGATATAAATAACTTGTTAAAAGAAGGGCTCCCAGGATTGTCCATTTATGGGTGGGGGTGTACCACTGGGACTCTGAAACCCTTACCCTATACCACACTATGTTTAGTTGCATTTTGCAACGGTTTACCCTATTTTAGACTAGACACCAAAAATCCCTACCCATATCCCTCTCTGATTTATATGCACCATCCCAGACTTAACTGTTTGAGAACCATACCCTTAACAGTGGCACATGCCCCCCCTCTCTGTTTTCTATACCCCATCTCAGACTTAACCATACCCTTGACAGTGGCACATACCCCCCTCTCTGTTTTCTATACCTCAACCCAGACTTAACTGTTTGAGAACCATACCCTTGACAGTGGCACATACCCCCTCTTTGTTTTCTATACCTCAACCCAGACTTAACTGTCTGAGAACCATACTCTTGACAGTGGCACATACCCCCCTCTCTGTTTACTCTACCCTATCCCATATTTACTGTTTTAGAACCATACCCTTGGCAGTGGCACATACCCCCTCTCTGTTTTCTATACCCTATCCCAGACTAAACTGAACATTTCCTCCAAGGAAGGACTGCATAGAATAAGCTGTTTAAGTTTTGCAACTTTGATGCTGTCATATTTGAACCATCTATACAAAAGTCATTGATTTGTTTTCAGAACTGGAGTGCTCAAACCTTTATGATCGTTTGTGTAAGTTGTGGACCTTCATGTCATGCACACATTACGACCCACCTCCCCCAGATCAGTTTGATGAGAAGCTCATTAAAAAGTATGTCAAGGCTCATACTGCTCTGGGTGGAGGTTTCTTTGCACTGTTTGGTACAGGAGGACTGCACACCTGGGCATCAAGCATTGAGGAGTTAGTGCCATGTTTCACTGATGTTAGGCTCATCAACAAGCTGGAACTCTTTGATGACAGTAATGACAGGTTTGTTGAATAAAGTTAACCCTTTAACTTTTTAAATTTCAGTTAATGAATTGGGGAAACCATTAAAAGCATACTATTAATTACCCATTTTTTTGTTCACCCTGGGAATTGGGGAGGCACTGTTAACAACTGATACCACTATTTAATTTTATATAAGATGAGTTTTGAGGTTCATCGGAAGGTTTCTCTGAAAGGTTTACATTTTTGAGCGTGAATAATTTGTTGAATTACTTATTAAGGGCTAGGTCACGATTGTCAATTATCAATCTACTTTCAAGCATGCCTTGTAAAATTTAGGAACGATAAATCAAATTATTAATTAGTGACGTATGGTCTAAAGAATGTATCATGCTTGATAATTGCCTAAAATAAATCAAACATATACATGCATAACCTACATGTCAAAACTCCAGCAACCTCAAAACTCAATAGTGGAGTCAAATTACGGTTTAATGTCTCCCCAGTTCCCAGGGTAGACACAAAAATGGTCTTGCTTGGTGTTTTAGGGGCACTTATTGGGCCAATTATGCCACTGGTCTTGGAGCCTCCATGCATGAACTTGGTCATTGCTTTGATTTGGCGCACACTCCCAAAGGCATAATGAGTAGGGGATTTGATCACATGAACAGTGTGTGGACGATGTGGAGGAAACCACCTTCATTACAAAGGGATCTATCAGGTCCTGTGGAGCCAGGTTAGATGTTATGGAATGATTGGCTTCTAAGGGGATAGTCAGATTAACCGTTTAATACCCAAGAGTGCCAAAAATCATCTAATGAAAATCCCAAATTATTGAAAAATGAATGCAATACCATGCAAAAGTACTGCCAAAGAGATTTCATTTGAACAGTCACACCATAGCATTTTGTCAGCAGACTCAAAAGTTAGATCTACACTACATGTCTCCATAATAATATTGACTCTGGGAGTGAAAGGAGTAAAAAATGATCGAGAGGTGTAAGTGAATTCAAAATTTAATACCCAAAAATATCTCTTGGGCCGAAACTAGATGGAAAAAACTGAACCCAAAAAAATCCTTGTGTTTTTACGTTTCCGAAAAGATATAGAAAATGTCAAGATGCTGATAAAGTTACTGTGTAAAATTTAGATAAGCTTTATGCAGGTACATGTAGTTGTTGGTATTTCAGTAGTCATTTAATATTGATTTGCAGAAATAAAACCATAAACAGCTTCATGACATTTAATCTGAATGCAAAAAACTCTCTCAGAATCTCACTGTCTAAAAAACAAACTGGGCCAAACACAAACACCCAAAAAATCCCAAGGACTGAAAAATGTCTGTTGTAGGTTAAAATTATTTTAGGTTAAAATTATTTCAAACTAGGTTAATTTTTTTTTCCTTTGTCTGAAATTAAGTTAATGAATTTGGGACAAAGGAAAATAAAAATTAACCTAGTTTGAAATATTTTCAACCTAAAATAATTTTAATCTACAACATGTCTAGTCTATGTTTATGTCTAGATTAATTTTACTTAATTATTTTTATTAATTAATTTCTTACTTCTCTCATAGAATACCAAAGTGATGACATCACAAAAACTTCAATTTGTGAAATTATGGGATTTGATGAGATATTCAGTAAGAGCATAATGAAAAATGCCTGCTTACCTCAGTTCAAAATGTTTTGAACTGAGGCAAAATAAGAAGGTTTGTATGGAGTCATCAGAGCATTAAATTGTCCATATTGCACCCTCAAATTGCAATAGGATGCTGAATGTTGGCAAGCAAGCATTTTTCGTCATGCTCTTTCCGAATATCTGACCACATCCCATAATTTCACAAATTCAAGTGTCAGTCCTGCTAATTGCAGTCCACTCAATTTCACTGCATTTGTTTCTACACAATGTGCTTATCAAAAACCATCAATTTTAGTCTTCCCATCACCGTCGGAAAGGCCAAGATGGCCTGAAACCGTTTTTGGCTTGTAGCAGAGTGAAAATAAAGAATTTGGAAAAAAAATTGTGTATTTGATGCATGTGTACCAAAGCCTTTTTGCTGGCAAAAAATAAAGGTAAACTATTTTTTGTCTCGAAATGTGGAATGCTTTTAGCAGGACTGACACTTTTGGTACCCTATTGTTATTAATAATTTTTATTATTGTGCCTTTTTTCTTTGACTTTGCAATTAAAGAGGTAAAATCTGCCAACAAAACTCCAGCTGCTGTGCCAGCGTCAACCACAGGCTGCCCTACCCCAGAAGGTCTTGTATCCACATCAGCAAGCTGTGTTATTAAAAGTCAGTCCTGTGGTAAAAACAGCCTAGCCATACCTAACGAGTGGTCCCATGGGGCTCATTGGTACAGGTCTTCTGCTGTTCTGCTTCGTTATCACAAGTAAGTTGCATTCTCGACCCGAGAGCCTTGGGTTTTCTTGAGTCCAGCGCATCACCAAAAAAATAATGCTCTGGGGAAACTCTGTGCATGCAAAGGCAAAATCTAGCTATCTGGAGCTCACAGCGCATGCCCACTGTCCAAAAAAAAAAATGATAGTGCTACATTCTTACTAGATCCCAGATTTTTTCTCTTTTTATGCATGTCCATACTCCTTCAGCTTTCCAAAACATTTTCTTTTTCAATCAAACAAGACTATACTATATACAAATTAGAGTAGAAACTCATCAATAAGTGCAAAATTTAAAATGTGCATCACAGCTTTTCTGCATGGGGTTTCTCTCATATTTGTTATTTTCATCTGCCAAATTTTCCTTTTTGTCCCCAGAGCCTTTGGTATACAGGGGTGACAACTCTTTAGCTAAGAAGGCCTGTTTCGGGAGAAAAACAAAATTCTTCAGAGAATCTGAATCATGCATGCTGGAAGATTTTCTCATGTACCATAATACACTAATCAGATGCATTTTATAATTTTGTCCTCAAAACTCAAACACTGGAATGGATTCATTGTCTTAAAGTTAAGGGACAGTGTCGTGGTTGATATATCATGTATCCATGATTATGACCAGGAGCTGGCTTTAAGCTTGCTCTTGAAATAGGAAGGGAAAATTACCAAAAGTGGTTATTAACTAATGGTTAGAAGAGGGAAAATTCCATAATTAATTCCATAAGAATGGCAATTTTGGTTTCTTGACCGTCTGTCATGAAATTAAATTTGTTGAACTGTAATCCACTTCTATGCTTGTAATCCTTCACTTTATCTCCAAACTACTGCTTCTATTTTGCTCTATAAACCTTTATCCAATTTAGTTGAATGTATACTTGGTGGCATTTAGTGATATAACATGGAAATAGGCAATAAAGCAGATGATGTTGTCATTTCAGCAGTGCAGTGTCCCTTTAATTAAAACATACTAACGTCTCAATTTGTTTTTCTTTATTCTTTAGATGGCTATCCAGTTCTGGTGTAAAAGATGATGAACCTGCCATTGACAAACCTATGATCCACTGGTGTCGCACAGTTTGTGGTCCTGTGGGTAATGCTGGTGGCTGCCATCAAAAGGGACAGCAGTCGTTCAACAGTGTCAAGTGGCTCGAGTCCCAGGGAGCAGCACTGGGAGGGTTTATTATCCATGCTGGGAAATATGTCAGATGTATTCAATTCATAGGAAATCAAGAAAATCTGGAGCCTGGTATGTTTACTTTTGAGATTCTTTTCCACAGATATTTGTTTTTTTTTCTTAAGATATCATGCAGCAGGGTACCCCAAATGACCATTTGGTATTTGAACTGTTTTATTGCCATAAGTTCAGCTGTGGATACACACTCCATTGTCAGGAGGGGATCCAAGTAAATAGGGGGGGGGGGGGGGGGGGGGGGGGTGGGGAAGAATGGCTGCCAAAGGGGAGCTCATTTAGGGAGGGGGCTTAATAGAGCTTCCACTCTATAAATTTCCTGAAAGCTTAAATATTAATTTAAATACTCAAAAACTATTAATTTAATATATATTTTTTAATTAAATATTTTTAATAGTCAAGATTTATGGATCCTGTTAATAAGCATATTGTCAATTTATCTTAAATTTTATTGTTGATTCTTCTCAATACCTGACTGTGTTTTTAATAGAAGTTATTACTATAATAATAATAATAATAATAATAATAATAATGTCTATTTCTCATAAGATAAAAACTACATATCCTATGTTACATAATATTACACTAGGAAGAGAAATCAAATAATAAAATTGTACAATAAAATCGTATCTCTTTACATATTAAGTTTATATCTATAGATAAGTCTATTGATAAAAGTATTCTTAAAAAAAAACGTTCTGTTTTAATTGATTGTTTTAAAACTGATTGTTTTAAATTGTACAATGCAAAGAAAATTTTCCTATGTCAACCATTTTATATGTCACGCATTGTTAAGAAACGAATAAAATTTGCTTTATTTGACAAGTCTAAACGGCCCACTTGTAAAGCTGTAACCGGCTACTTGTTTTGAAAGCAAAGCAAAAAAAAAAAGACAAAAAACCGAAAACGACAAAAAAAAGGTTTGCGAGCTAAAAGGAGCTCATTTACGGAGGGGGCTTAATAGAGCTTCCACTGTATAAATTTCATGAAAGCTTAGCTTAAATATTAATTTAAATATTAAAAACTATTAAAATTTAATAGTTTATTTTTTTAATTAAATATTTTTCTTTTTTTTTTTTTCTAAAATTTAAAAATAAAAAAAATATTAAATTAAGGGGGAAGAGATTAATACATCTGGAAAATTATATGGAGTGATATGGAAAAGCGATTTCTTAAACAAAATAGAATTTTGTCAGGTCAGAAAGTGCTTTTTTCTCTAATTGTGTGTCAGAGAATTTTGATTATTTGTCTGTTTGGCTTCCTGTATACAGCGAAATTTTCCAGTAGTTATTCACTTCATTGGTGGTTCTCTACTGCAGCCACATGACAGGCATCACAAAGTGTCCTCATCTAAAAAGGTTCAACATAACACACATAAATCTGTCACAAATGAAATAATAGGTAAATGGCAAATAACTCTGTCAAATATAAGTATTTGTTACACAATACTTGCGTGTAATCCTGGACATAAATGTCTCCTATTGGTCTTTATTACCCAGGAGAATGCAAGGAAGTCCTGTCTAAGCCTCACGGTACAGATAACGTGGCCAAGCGGTATACCTTCACCATCAGTTCCCCGGATGAATACGTCACAGCTATTGACGTCAGAGCTGGAGCATGGATTGATGCTATTAGACTTCACACTAACCAAAAATCCAGTGTGTGGATGGGAGGGATGGGTGGAGACGAATATCGCCTGAGGCCTCCCCCCGGGAGAAACATTTTGGGCGTTATGGGAACAAGTGGAAAGTTTGTAGGATCGCTTGGATTACTTCTTAACAGGTATATCTTTTCAAAATAACCACCCCCCCCCCCCCCCCATCAGAAGGTTAACTCTTTTAACTCCAAGACCACGAAAGCAAAGCCTGCGAATACAGCCGCCTCGCGCGCCCTAGCGATCGGGATCCACGAGGCTGTAAAGCGGGCCAACGAAAGAGTTAAACTAACAAGAGTTAAATCTCATTTTGAAAATGTTATTATCGAGAAGCAAACAACCCAGAGAACTACTGCTCAACAGCTTTCTTTTCAATGTAGCCTGCACAACAGCGGGTGTTTTTGCATTGCGCGAACGCTAGCGCGAAGAGTGAGCAACGAGTGCGGAGCGCGAAACTCGCGAGGGAGGAGTGAAAAGAGAGACGCGTCTCTCTTTTTTTGCAGCTCTCGCGCGACTCACGCTCCGCGCTCGTTGCTGGCCGTTCGCGCTCGTGTACTGCTGAAACGCCTGCTGTTGCACAAGCTAATTTGACTGCTATACTTAAATGACACGACAGCTTCAACCACGATAGTTTGGCTCGCGACTTTGAATGACTGGGGCACATGGAAATAACCATGAGCGTTTAATACGTCCTCTTTTCAGTGCTTAAATGCATCAGACCCCGGTTGTTCAAAAGTTGGATAGCGCTATCCACCGGATAAATCACTATCCAGTGGATAACACAATTGGTTTTGCTAATGCCTATCTACTGGATAGTGATTTATCCGATGGATAGCGCTATCCACCGTTTGAACAACATAGAAACAAAGGAAAAAAGCAAGTAAAAAGTATATAAAAGCACGATATAATATACTATGTGAAATATGATTCACTGACGAGGAATCGAACCGGGGTCTCTTGCTCACAAGGCAGACGTGATAACCACTACATCACAGGCGAAACCTACAGTGACACAGTGGGTGAAATAGACAAACTAGATTTACTTATTACATTACTAAGGTTCTTCAATCCCGACATCCCGACCGAAATTTCCCCTCAATCCCGTAATCCCGACGGTTTTTATTGGCCAATCCCGATCCCGGTGAAAAAAAATTAAGTCCCTTACCTCACGGCATAGTGTCCAAAAGTCACCGTCTTAAGTTAATGCTGAAGAAATGTTGTTAACAGGGCTTCGTGATATCTTTCTCATGTACAATCTTTTTCAGCGATCACAACATGATCATCTCGAACCGAAATGCAGCATGATTCAGTGTTGCTAATGAACTGAAACTAATAATTGTTTCGACCCTGATTTAACTTAAGTGCCCGTTTCGGCTCTAAAATTAATAAAGTAAATCACAACAATCAAAATATAATTATATTATTAAAACGAATAGTTCTTCAGAACCGTGAAACCGTTCCAAGGAAAAAATTGGCCTCTCGATCCAACGATGGAATTTCTCCAACATCATCGTCGGCCTCGTCGTCTTCGATTCCTCGAAATCTTCATCGCTGCTATCAGAATCGTACTCTAGAGTACCGCCTTCTTCTTCTGTTTCTTCTGTGTTTCCCTGTTGTTCTTCTTCGGTTATAGAGGGTTCAAGGGAAACCGATTCGCCTGTTTGGATTTCTCTCTGGTAGAGGTAGGAAGGCAGGGTTCCGGCTCTCGCCATCGTTGTCCCTTGACTGACGGAGCGCTGACGCACTGCTGCACCAAACGTTTGCGCCCAGTCCCTCATGCTCTGCATGAACTGTGGTGCCATCGGTGCAGGTGGCAAAGGTTGCATAATAGGAATGTCCGACAGAAACACAGTTACACACTTCAAATTGAATCGGTAAACTCTTTGGCCTTGTATCTTAAGTTTACAATTCATAGATTTTTAAGAATTGAAGTTGTGCGGAATTTATTTGACATGGAATTCCGTATTTCGCGCATGTTTTGCACCCTCGACAACATGCAGCATTTACTTTGAAAAGGTCGACTATTCGGTCTATTCGCTGTCTTCACTGTGCTATTTATTGACCATTTATCTCTGTCGTCATTTTGATGAGGGCACTGAATATGGTCACGGTGAAATGAGTAATAGCAAAGTTCTGAAATATACTACAAAAAACAGAACTTACCAAACTTTCTCCTTCACGGTCATCAATGACTTCACCTTCCGTGGGGTGGAAGTTGAGCCCGAAATTTCTCCTTTCATAACTTCCGCTCTTCCCCTTCTCATAAAAGAGAGCCACACAACCAATAATGTCACATACGTCGGGATCATCGCTGTCTGTGTTGACCGACATCGCTATACGTCCTACCGGTATACAAGCGTTCGTTTCTAAAAACTACCGTTAGATTCAGATTGTATCGCTCTCTCGACCTCTCTGGCCTATTCCACGTGCACTGATCCATAGACGTCACAGACGTCACACTTCCGGTCAACAAATAAGAAAAGTCACAAAGAGTCCCTTGTGAAAATGGATCCAAAGCACTTTCACAAAGAATACCACAGATCGCCATAAGGGTCACAATAGCCGGCCGCGTGGTAGGTCTGATAGGGCTATTTCCGACATTTACGAACATGAGAGCTTGATTTGACAAATTTTCTTTGTACATTTCTGTCACAGAACTTGACAAGGCTTCCCGGATCTCCCTTCTTTAAAGTAACATTTCCCGAATCCCGCTTCGTAATATCGCGAAATCCCGCGTCCCGTTCAAAATTGCAATCCGGAATCTCGCTCCTTTTTTTTTACAAAATCCCGAATCCCGGCCGTGAAAAAGGCCAAATCCCGGATCCCGAAAAACCTATTGGGGACCCTCTACTAAGATCACGAGGTTGCTATCACCTCGTCCGGCGGTGAACCATATTTTCTCCACAGTATGTTATATCGTGCCTTTATAATACAATAAGCTCTTTGGAGCAGACCCTCTTACATGTTAGTTACTCATTGTCTCTGCATGATAAGCTTCGCAAGTCTTGGTCTTGTGGTTTGTTTCTAAGCAAAATTCCTTTAATTTTTAGTGATCCTAACGAGGTAGCAACGGAATCGGATGTTGATGACAAACTTGTTGTATACGCACCTCACGGGATAAGACTGATTGAACTATGGAACAAGCAACACAGTGAAGTGTACAAACACTGGGAATTCCTACAGCACAATCCACCCACCACATTTCCTCTCTCTAGAACAGAAGTCAAGGATAATGCTTCGACCTTGTTAGTCGAGGATGACAAGGGATACATTTGCCGCACAGGGTTCGTTTATGATTACAGTGATATCATTTGATGTTTTGGTGATTTGGGGGATAATAAACTACAGTGCACTCTGTCTAAGCCGCACACCTTGGGGACCAGCTCTAGCTGCCCGCGTTAGAGAGGTGTCCGCCTTATATAGAGAGTTTAGTTACAGACGAACAAGTGAAATTCAGCGGACCAGCCAATAATTGATGTCCGTCCTAGAGATTAGAATTACTTATTTTAGCATTAAGCATAGAGAAGTGTCCGCCTTAAAGGAGTGTCCGTCTTCAGAGAGTTTTTAATTTTATTTTATTTTATTGCAACACAAAAGCACTACTTGCAATACGAATACGTACTCTTAACTGCAATACACTACCTACACTACTTACAATACGATACGATTTTATTCTCAATACCTGTGTTTTTAGTAGAAGTTTAATATTACTGATTGTTTTAAATTGTACAATGCAAAGAAAGTTTTCCCATCGAAAGGCTTTGAATGGTCAACCATTTACGTCACGTATCGTTTGAGAAACGAATAAAATTTGCTTTATTTGACAAGTCCAAACGGCCCAATTGTGAAGCCGTAACCGGCTACTTGTTTTGAAAGCAAAGAAAAAAAAAAGATGGGCTGATTTGCGAGCTAAAAGGTTCATCACGACTCGATAAAAGCTGAATTTAAAAATCTGCTCTCGGGCCCAAAACGTCTTGGTGAGGTCAAGCGTACGAGAGACAACGAGACTTTTAAAGGTATCAAAATGTTGCTGCTCACGCAAAATTATTTTGTAGAGAATTCATGTTTGTATATTACTGGGAAAGGAGCTGTTTGCGGAATATAGACATGGACAGTTTATTTAACGTGGTCGATACATTTAGCTGTGGTATCGTGACATGCTATTTCTGCAGGAACGCACAAGCTGATTTGCCTGTACGCTACAAAATAAAAGTAAGATGTCAATAAGAGGGTATCATAGAAAATAATACAACTACAAACTACTAGAAATAAGGCAAAAGAAGGAAATAAAAATATTTATATATGTACTATTTACTAATGGAAATTGTTAGAATTGATAAAATTGCTAAAATAAGTTAACAGGTGACAGGATATTTCAGTCGCATACAAGGCTTTTCTAAGTGCTTTTGTGGCTAGCTGAGGATCTTACAGAATCCGGTAGACTGTTTCATTGAATATAGTTAGAATTTTTCAATTGAATAAAGTTAAAAATTTTTAATTGAATATAGTAATAAAAGTGTTGCAATTTTTAAGTTAACTGTCTTCAGCTTGTGTTAAGTTATAGTGTTCTCAGTGTTCTCTTGTTATAAATTTTCAACTATCAAATAAAGTTATTTTGTTTGACGTATTGCACTGTCATTGATTTTGAAACCGATTACGAATATACAACCACTCACTCAGCCGGCGGCAAGGCAGTCGGCCACGATCTTTTCGGTCTGCCAGGTTTGCGCTTTCCATGCTGAGGTTGGAATAAGGCATATTTGTTAATTGGTTTGTCAGTTGGTCTCCTTAGGATGTGACTGAGAAATTTTAGCTGGCGGTGGTGGATTTCTTTGACTAGAGGCGTCTGGTGTACCTGGAAAGATAGGAAATCTCCAACTCCCATGCGTTCTCTGTGACTTTCAACTCTCGTCGACTTTCGTTGTCAACTCGTTTGAAAGCGCCTGAAAGCGCCTGCGACATTTTTTCTCACTGAAAAAAATTAAAACCTCGTCGCTCACCCCTAACTAGGTCTCTGTCATGAATGTTCCGTCTTCGCGTCTTCGCTAATAAAATGCAGAGCCTGTAATGAATTTGAAAAACTCAACTGTTTACAACCTCTCAATTTCTCAGATATTAGAGCGCGCGAAAACAAAAATCCCGAGTGTTGGATGGGGGATTTCCTCTCGACCGTGTTATCGTGTTAAAATAAAGGTTTTTATTATGTTACCTCCATATTCTGCACGAATCTGTCAAGAAAACGGCGAGGGCGAGAAACGTCCCATGAAAAAAAAACTACGTTCAGGCCAGGCCACTCAATCCCCAGGATCCGCCACTGGTAAGTGGTCACGGTAAATTGAGGACTACTGATTGCTTACTCAATGTTATTACATTGTAGGTTTTTATTATTTGTCAAAACATTTCATATAATTTTAATAAAATATAATTTACGAGTTTTCAGCTTGTTTTGCCTTTGTTACTTCGGTTTCCCAGGAGAATCGTGACAACTTGAACGCCGTTAAATTCGCGGAACTTCTCGTGGCGCCCTTTGCCTTTCTCCTGTCTGTGCTGTACTTAAGTAATTAACCTACTAGAATAAGTACAACCAAGAGAAAATAATTGGACAATTATTTTCTCTTGGTACAACACAACAAGGGCTCGCAGACTGATCCGGGACACAATCCCCCTGCACTGAGACCAAACCACGAAAGGGAATGGGGGAAGCAAGTGCAGCATATCACCACACATTAGCACAAGAAGGATTGCAAGGAAATTCACAGTCTATGTGTTGATGATGGTTTGTCCGATCAAACATCCAGTTTCCCAAAGCCTCAGCCACGCTAAATCCATTAACAAAGATCCCTGTCCATGTATCGTCATATAAACTCTGCGAGTGTTCTAAACACGAGCTCACAAAAAGTCCGGAGCTCTCCGACTGCATTACAGGACGCAAAGCATAAAGGCTGACATTTCTGTATTGCATTATCGCAGCCATTTCATCACGCGTGCATTCGGGTGGCCTGCAATAGATGCCGTGGATATGTTTGTAGTTCCAGCTCCGATCCGGGCTCGGTTTACTCGGGACACTCGTGTCTCTTGTTGATCTCCGAAACAAACTTGGTTCCATCGTGAAATTGTCGCTGTATTCCGGGACCTGACAGTTGATGCCCCGAATGTGAATAAGCTGCCACTCATCGTAAGCCGACTGCAACACGAATAGAGGCGTGCTTACAAACCTAAACGCATGCTGTGGAAAGAGGCATTTCCAGCGAAGGTCGGGACGGAATGTCCGGGCACAATCTTCGTCGACACCCCCGACGGAATTATGTACGTCGAACATCTTCCGAAAATGCCTGTTAATAATATTATCTCCGCTTAAAGCAGGCACGTCTACAAAGTAGCCCGAGTCAACTAACGCACGAACATTTATCGATTTGGGAATTCGGTTTCGGATGAAGTCGGCGTTCATTATTACTCCCAAACTCCCAGCGGAGGTTCCGCTAAGCAGCAAGCGATTTGCCTTTCGAAAATCACTCCGCAGCAACTGATCTATAATGACCTCGAGGATTTTTCTCCCTCGCATGTAGATGTACTGTCCGTTTATATTAACAGGATCAGATCTGTATCCCGTGAACGAAGCGCCATCACAATAACACAAAAGCACTAGATTCCAGTTGTAGAAATCTGAATTCACTTTCTCATTTTCAGAAAGAATGCCTTGCAATGTCGGAGGATGAGGCGGGAAGAAATTACTAGATCCTAATCGCGTCTTGCTACGTTGAAAGCATGATTCTTCATCATAGCACCAAGCTCCGCCGAAGAAGTGAATAATCCAGTTATTACTTCCCGTACCATTCCCTTGTCTGAAGTAGTATCCGGGGGGAGAACCATCCAAACACACCGCGCCTTGTTTCATAGCAAAAGGCAACATTACTAACTCGACATTTTTAGTATATGATCGCCGCGCCGGAGTATGCTTGCGGTTTTGAGCTGCTTCGGAGTTCGGGATGTAGATGTTGACAAACGCGGTGTTTCGTAATAAAAACGAAATGACAACCACGGTAATTAAACAACTTAAACTGCTTGCGATAAATACCGTCTTAAATTGTCCCTGACTTCGTTGTTGTTTTAATTCGTAGTTGTCCTCATTATTTGTCGACATGGCCGCTAAAAATACCATAGGGCGATTTCCGCGTGATGAATGTTTTCCCGACGTTCATTTAACTGCTGCCGGTTTGAGGTGTTTTCGCGATCAAGAAGTTGAAGACAAAACAATGTCCAGTTTCGTGGCCTTTCATAAGAGTAACTGTTTTTTTCTAAATTCTTGGAATGAGCAGTTCATGTTTTAAAACGTTTCATTTTCTTGCCTTAACCATTTCGTACGTGCTATGGAAAAATGAAATTTCTTGTGCCTTGAATAGTCGCCTCAACAAACAATAGGAACAGGTATTGCGGGTGTCTTCACAACTTAAGAAAGCTTCACGGTTTTTATAGTACATCATGCATGTGTAACTTTAATCAATTTTGCAGTCAGACTACGTTTACCGGGGCCACCTAACTAATTAGACTAATTACAGCTGATTTCACTGCTGTGTGAAGACCCAGTATTTTTTAAACACAGCATTGTAGCAGCCGGAGCGCTATCTTTCTTAGGAGAGGATTGCACTCCTAATTGATCAAATAAGATTTGAAGTTCGTGGGACGCGTTGAAGGCTTAGACAGGCTTGTCAGCACCGGAGAAAACGTCCTATTAACATCGGCTATATAGCCACGTGTGAGAAAAAATGTAAATAACCGCAGAGGTAGTTCGCTGACAGATCATAGCACTCGTACATAAGCCAAAAGGACAACGAAGATCAAAGTACAATTGATCATTGAATAAAAGACCCAGAAAGTGATAATCCCTTGGGTCAATTGGGAACTGCCGGTACGCTCGCTGTAAATCCTTTTTATAAATTTTTAAACAACCCTGTCCGTGTTGCAAAATAAACTGGCAAAAACGATCGATACCTGGATGCCGTAGTTTAAAAGGTTCATTGAGGTAACTCGAAGCCGGGATTCCATGATTTACCCAAAACTGCGTTGGAAAATTCAAATTCATTACAACTCTCGGCCGTTTGGAAAAGCAGATTAAAGGCCGAGTTAAAGGGTTGCGTTCGAATGGCCCTGCAATAGCGTGATATTTCAATTCGGTATTAATGTAGTGTTCCACATGATCGGCGAATGCGACGGCAGAGGGATGATTTATCAGAGTAGAGGTAGGGAAAACTGAAGCCGCGGCATAACTCGCCGGCCAATCAAAGCGTAAAAATTCAACGACTTGAGTATCGTGAGTAATCGTGTTGATAAAACTGCCAAGCAGGAATATTCAACTGAGTGGTGACCTGAAGGCGAGCAGGCAAAAGCGTTTGGAAACTCGGATTTAGAGGCAGGCATGTGCTGAATAACAGCGGTAATAGCTTGACGCCCAAGGCATGCTGTTTGTTCGTACAAGGAAAGTCCATAAGGGATAAATCCGGGGACATAGCCAGGGTCTGATTTGCCGCAAAAACATTCGTAGTATCTTGAGATTTCTCCAGTCAAGAGGATTCGGAAGGGAGGAAAATTGACCTCGAGAATAGGCGTACGACGCTTAGGACATTGGAGCATAGGGTGATCCTTAGCGCAAACTCGAGATTTGCGATGCCCTGCGTACGACGCGCTTGAAGAATCACACCGCTAAGAGCCGAGGTAGTTCCACTGTCGACAAGCTTTGGGCAGAGAAGAATCGGACCTCGACGAACGAATGTTGGCGCCGCTGCCAGATGTAGATACGCGCCCGGACGAAGGATTTAAGTGTGGCTGAGGGATGGCAGACCCAAGATCCGAGTGCTTGAAGAATATCGTCGCTGTGTCCCGAATCTGAACTGAATCGCTAAACTCCAGGCGACACAACTGACTCCACTTTTTTTGGCGATATGCGCGTAGAACGACCTGACCCTCAAACTCAGAGATTGGCGCACCTGCACAGAATTCGTGTGGGCAGTCGATCGTCCGTTTCTTTCTTGTAGTGCTTGATTTTTAGGGATCCGCCCCCTCGTTAACCTCGTGCACGTTGTTGTCCGCGGCCGCCTTTCGTAGTTTAAGAACCCTCAGTTGCAGAGCCAATTTGTCACGCTGCAGCTCTACGAGCTTAATTTGGCCGGCCATGGAGTTCACTGTCGAAGACTCTACTGGACAATCAAACGTAGATCCTGAAGAGGAGAAAGCATGAGGTGGAGGAGAGGTGACACTTGGGGACCGATGCCGCAAGTTCGCGATCGAGCTGATCGATACGCATTTGAACATAATCAAAATCTAGATCTGTCTCGGGCTTTGGCTTCCTGCCCGAGCGGCGGAATGGAACTGGAGAAGTAGATTGGGCCATGATGGTAGTCAACTACTGCACAAAGTAACAGTTCCACGTGAGATTACGACTGAAATCAAACACTGGTTGATTCAACAATTACCTATCATTACTTAGATAATGATTAACACAAACACGATTCGCAGACTTTGATTCAGACAAAGGCGAAGGTTTGGAATAGTAATTAACAACACATGTACAAAAGTGAACATTATTTGTAGGTTTCTTTTGATACAAATGATTGTCTTTTCAAAATGACCTAAAAATAGGTGACCGACGGCACAAATGCGTACATTTTACATTATGGTACATTTCTTTGCCGTTCCCTGCAAAATAACGTTAATGATCAAATTAGAGGTTTTGTGGAGAACGTGCACACACGATGGTTATTTTCCTTTCTCTATTTGAACTTGAAAGCCGTCCCTATAAATTCAGCTCCAGGACAATTCAGTTACAAAGTTTTCAAGACGTTTTATTTGGGTTACCATCAGCCTGATTTTTACATAAACATAAGCTTATTCACTGGACAAAAGCGCTGTTATAAACCAGATGTAGACATGCAAGGCCTTTGCAAAACACTGGCAACGGATTTTGTAGCAGTAGACTGCCTTCACTTCACTATTTATTTGATATTTCACATACATTTCTTCTTGAATGATTGATAATACTCTACTCTCAATGCTATTCCACATACGTTTGGTATACATACACATGACCATAAATTCCATTATTTTACAGTTAGAAATTAATGGATAAACTCTATTATACATTATATTAAAGCGTAAAAAGGGGGAAAAGCTTGAAACATTGAGAGGAATTGAATTGAGGTGTTTTACGATAAAACTGAGAAAGCGTAACTACATATACACTCCAAATATTTTTGTTTTTTACAATTTGCTGAAAATTAGTTTCAAAGTTTCCCTTTTTTCACACGCATGCTCGCCCTAAGAAGTTTTTTCCAAGGGAAAAATATAAAGGCGCGTCCACACGACAAACTAAAGTTGGCAATCCCGTGTTTACACAGGAAACTCTTCCACACAACTTCCCCTCGTTCTCAGGGTTTTCTTTTCTCGAGAGAGGAAGACAGAAAAGACCATGGAAACCAGATTCCATAAACCCGCGAAGTTGTAGCAAATGTTCACACGTCGAATGTGAGTTTGTCGACTCAAAAACGTTGGCGAGAATAGACTGGACAAGTTTTATTTGTTGTCAACAGCTTGTGAACTGTTGATGTCCCGTTCATACACGCCAACTCGAGGTAGCTATGTGAATGGGGTTAGTTTCTAGAGAAACTGTGGTGCTGCGTCGGTGGGGGGATGAAACACGAGAATTTAGTTTTATCGACTGAGTCGATAAGGTAAATTGACCACCGTAAAAAGATTCAAATAGCTGACGTTTCGAGCGCTAGCCCTTCGTCGGAGCGAATCAAGGAATTGTGGGTAGTGTGTGGTTTTATATAGTAAGCGGTGGAGCTACGCTATTGGTGGAAATTTGGTGACGTGAAAAACAAATGTAGATTAGTTGAATGAAAAGCGTTCGTTGATTCCGTGGGGTTTGAGAGTGCCGATTTGAAAGATGATTTTTTGTTCTAGGTTTTTACGGCTTTCTGTGTTACCCTGGTGTAGGGAAAGGCCGCAGATTGTCATGTGTTGTTTAGAATGGTTAGTAAGATTAAAATGGCGCGCGACTGGTTTGGATGCGTCTTTGTCATTTTTTTCAACGTAAGGACACCAATCACGCACTCGAAATTTTCCGGGATTTCAGTTTTCCCAGCGAAAACAAATTAATTTTCACTATGGACATTACCTCTTTATATACCGTCATCCCCAATGACGAAGGACTTCAAGCACTAAAATATTTTTTCGACCAGCGCTCCATTCAAAACCCAAGCTCAGAAACACTGCTCCGCTTAGCCGAATTAGTTTTGACACTTAACTGTTTTTCATTTTCCCAAAACTACTACAAACAAGTAAATGGAGTCGCCATGGGCACCAAAATGGGACCAAGCTACGCTAACCTTTTTGTAGGCCACATCGAAGACAAATTTTTTAATCAGTACCACGGAACCAAACCCGAACTCTACGGCCGCTACATCGATGATTGCATTGGCGCTACCTCTTCCAGTAAAGAGGAACTTAATCAATTCATAACTTCTGTCAATACTTTTCATCCCGCTCTAAAATATACCTGGGAAATTTCCGAAACCTCAGTCGCTTTTCTTGACATTAATATTTCAATCAACGGTAACAGTTTATCCACAAGTGTGCACTACAAACCTACAGATTCCCACAGTTATCTGTTACATTCATCCTCACATCCATCGCACGTTAAAAACGCCATTCCGTATTCTCAATTTCTCAGACTTCGACGTCTATGTAGTGATGACTCTGATTTTTCCAACAAATCAGAAGAAATGTGCCAGTTTTTCAAGAAACGTGGGTACCCTGACTCTGTTGTTAATACGGGCCAACAACGTGCACAACAGATCGACAGACAATCAGCACTACAAACGCCACAGAAGGAAGAGAACGAGAGAATTCCATTCACCCTCACTTTCCACCCACACAACAACACAGTCAAAAGCATCATTTTAAAAAATTTCAAATTACTCCAAAACGACCCCGAAACAGGCAGAATTTTTTCACAACCCCCACTATTTTCATTCAAACGTGACAAAAACATTGGCAACTTTCTAGTTACGAGCGCACTGAAATCTGACGATGTACCGGGAACTTTCAAATGCACACGCACACGATGTAACACTTGTCCTTTCATTCACAACGCGGACAAAATAACAGGACCCAAACGATCTATTAAAATCACTGATCGTTTTACATGCACCTCCGTAAATGTTATCTACTGCATAACATGTACTTTTTGCAAAAAGATATACATTGGCGAAACAGGGAGAAGACTGGGCGACCGTTTTCGTGAACATCTCCGAGACGTTGAAAAAAATGACAAAGACGCATCCAAACCAGTCGCGCGCCATTTTAATCTTACTAACCATTCTAAACAACACATGACAATCTGCGGCCTTTCCCTACACCAGGGTAACACAGAAAGCCGTAAAAACCTAGAACAAAAAATCATCTTTCAAATCGGCACTCTCAAACCCCACGGAATCAACGAACGCTTTTCATTCAACTAATCTACATTTGTTTTTCACGTCACCAAATTTCCACCAATAGCGTAGCTCCACCGCTTACTATATAAAACCACACACTACCCACAATTCCTTGATTCGCTCCGACGAAGGGCTAGCGCTCGAAACGTCAGCTATTTGAATCTTTTTACGGTGGTCAATTTACCTTATCGACTCAGTCGATAAAACTAAATTCTCGTGTAGCTATGTGAAGGCGCCTTAAGGCATTCATTGCATTTACTACGCTAAGGAGTTTAAAAATAACACCATTAAGGCTTAGGTGTTTGGTTCATGCTCTTCATGGAATTCTCATCTCTGTCTCGAGGGAACTTTGTAACATACCTGTTCAACAGGAATTTAAAAACGTCACACCGCTTCTTTTCTCTTTATTTGCGTTTAGAACTACGAGTTCAATAAATAATACAAAAGGATAGACGCTTTATGATCGGTTGAAATACCATACCCCTAACGAAACATGCAGAAATTGCAACTCCCATAAGAACTACTATTTTGGCTCAACTAAATCCTGACAGATTTGGACATCTTTGTGGTTTCCCAATTTAAGTTGTTGTCGATTAAATCCCAGGTGAGTCTGTGTGGTAAAAGTCAATGTAGCCACCTATCGATAATGTACACGACACGTTTGTTTTTGATTCACAGAGTTATACACAGACGTTCTCTGAGTTTGTCATGCAATTTATTTCTACCCAAGAACGTTACTTGATTGTCTGACAATCCATAGAATATCACGCGACAGTCTAAAGAACATCACGTGACAATCCATAGAACATCACGCAACAGCCCATAGAATATCATGTGACAATCCACGACGTGACAATCCAAGAAGACTGGGTTCAACTGAGTCTCCTTACACATGTAGAAGTGTCTAAATGATCACACGACTTTCTTTTTTATCGACCCTTTTTTTGGCGGAGCCGAGGCCTGAGTGCTGCTTGACTGAGATTCCGAAGTAGTCTCCTGCCGTCGTACTTTTCCTCTATCCGAACGAACTCCTTCCAAATTAAATGTCGGAGGATTTCGGCGAGGGTTTGTGCCACTAGAAAGTGAATCCTGAACGTTAGTTTTGCTAGGTCGCGGGGGATTGGATCGCATGGCTGATGCGGGGTCCGAATTATCACCGTCAGTTCCAGTCCGTCGCGGCCTACCCGACCGGGCGTCGAATTTGTGAGCTTGCGTGGTGGATTTAGTTTTGTTGCGATCAGGAGCCTCATTCACACTTGACTGATTGGGTTTCTGGAAAGTAACAAGTAAGAGTGATAACATCAATACTGGTATTAAAATTATAAAGTTGCTGAAGAAAAGTTGCTCAAAACCCAAGTTATTTTACACTTTAAATATGTTTTATCTTCGAGCTATTTTACATGTAAATAATGTTGCCGTTTCTAAGTTTTGATAGGGAAACAACAAACACCTTAGCGATCAACCGCCTAATTAGTTACGCATGTACCACTCAAAATTTTATCTGACTTCGGAGATCTCGTGCGAAGGTTAAAACTAAAAACTCATTCCAGTTTTTAAAATGCAAAACTGACAATCTAACATCACATAAAATGTTTAACACTTCGCAAATCAACATTTTAGGTCAGATGTTTCCAAGCCTTTTTCCCTTTTGCACACGATTGATGTTTTGGTAACTACTAACTTCGCCATCGAAAAATATTCTTCCGATTTTCTCAAAATTAAAGCGGTCTTTTAAAAAACAAACAACACCACGATTATAAACTTGGTATTGCCCTTCTGCACACCAAATATGAGCCGAAAGTCAACTGCGACCATCGTTTGCTCGATTTTACTGGTATTCGCTCTGAGTAATACTGGGCACGATTTTGAGGATGCGCGAGAAGACGAGAACGTAATACAGACTCTATAGAGCCTTCCAGCAGGCGCTCCCTCTCCGTCACGCGCGTACCCCACACGCACTTTTGCCCGAAACCTACCGCGGCACGCAGGCTATATATACTTACAGTGCTTCTGTTGCTGTCACTTGTCTGTGACACATGAGCAGGTTTACTTCTGGCCCCGGTGTTTATTTTTTTCGGCCCCTATGCCATCCTCTATTGGTTTGACTGTTGGGCCCTTGTAAGAAGTGCCAGTGACCCCGCCTCTCAGCTCTAATGGCCTCTTTGCAGGCTGATCACTCTTCCTGTTTTTAACACGTGGTATATCCTTGCTGGGTTCCCTGTTACCCAAGTCATTATTTCTCAACACTGTCTGTCCTCGCAAACCACGGTCGTCACGTGTCTTTCGTGGCACCTTGTTGTTTATAGCAGGTTCATTGTTATTCCTCAACATTGACTGTCCAAGTAAAGCTTGATCATCACCTGTCCTTCTTGGCACCTCATTGTTTAACGCAGCACCGTTAACTACATCAAAGCCATTGTTGTCTCGATCTGGCTTACGACCGTTTTCACTGGTTGTCTCGTCCAGTTCACTAGGGATGAAATTTTGGATAGGCTTCTGTATTTTCCTTGATTCATACACAGGTCTACTGGGGCGACTTTGTGACCCATTTCTGACTGTTGGTCGTGTATTGTTCAGAGGTGCTGGTGTGGAGCCATTGTGAAGGACTGATGGTGCAAGACTAGGGGGACCAGCATCACAGACCGACTAAACAAGTAACAAAGACAATATTTCATCTGTAAGTAAGGAGAAAATTCCAAACATCTTACCCCCGCAAAAAAAAACGACTTTAATCCTCAAGTGAGGACGTTTGACGACAACATAATTAGACCCCATAACGGCCAACACTGAAATATCCATGTTTTTTATTTACGCAAAGCTTTATCATAATAAGATCATTAAGTTCCTGATTTGTTAAACAACAGTCCAGGTTTGTTCAATAATCTTCCAAATATTTTACTGTGTCCATATTTGTCATATAATGGTCGGAAACTCCAGGTTGTTGTGATTGATCATAGGTAAATTTGTAGGACCCAAACAACAGTTGGGCGAGAAGAAAATGGGGGAGGGGGAGGGGGAGGGGGAGGGGGAGGGGGGAGGGGTATAATCATTATAATACACTTTATTTAAAGAGGATAGCACAGAATAGTTACAAAACTAGTAAACTTGTGGCCCTCTATTCCACCAAACCCCGCCCCCCCCCCCCCTAATCCCTTATTACTCAAACCAAAACCATGACTCCATAGCATGCAGAACAAACCTGGTGGGCAATGAGATTGTCAAAGGGAAACAGCTCCTGACAAAATTCACATGGCAAAAATGTGACATCATGATTATCTATGGAAAATAAACATAAGTGGATAAGTCTTACTGCAGTAGAACTTGGTAATCTCAAGTTCCAGATATCTTGAATCCTCTGAAATCATTTTTCTTTGGATTTGCCTTGTTTTTTTTTTTACCAGAGTAACTAGTATCACTGACATTAAGTTATTTGCAGATTCAAGTCAGAGTGTACTTTTATATAAATAGCATTGCCAACCTTTGTTATCTTCTGTTTCCAGTTCATGAAATTCTTCCTGCTATATATAGAAAGAAAAAAAAAGTTATACAAAACATTAAATATTAATTTGTAAGCAATAAAATAACAGCAAACTTAAAAAAACATAACAGTTTTTGAAGACACCCTTTGGTATAACTGTCTACTTTTTTTTCCTAGTCGAGCATTTTTAACATGAGCCTCTGGCTTGGTAGACTTGGGGAACCACTCCCCACGTTTTCAATATAAAATAAAGTTACTATTACTATTACTGCTTACCATCATGTCAGCTGAGTTGTTCGGTTGAGGTAAATTATACATGGGGCTGCCATCAAAATAAACATCAGCAGAACCGCTGCTTGGGTATGAATCAAATGATCTCAGCTGACAACCGCTCTGAAACAAAATTGTCATTTTAACATGAATTTTAACAAGTGTTGAATGCTTCATTATTGGGGGAAAAGGGCACCTTGGGTTTAAGACCTCATCATGGTGATGAAACCGTGGCTAAAAATGCAAGATTGTCGCTTGAACAGGGAATGAGATGTTTGAAAATTTCCATTGTCAGTTAATTAAAGGGCTCTTGGAGCCATCTCGTGAATACAAAACATTGTAAGTACACAGATTGGTTTTGATTTTACATACTGAGTTTGAAGTCAAAGAATTGAAGAGTAAAACAGATTTAAAACCACCAAAACATCTCAGCGTGACAAAATCTATACATTGTGTGAAACAAGACTGACTAGACAACTGAATGACATAATACGCTGGGGAATTAAAATACAGCAATCATTTTTAAACGCCTGATACACTGCAGAATTACACAAGTTTACAGATAATTGGAACGAGTGAAAGACTACATCTGTTCCTGTATACTATATCTAGCTCAACACTTCATGTATTTGCAAGATAAAAACAAGCATGTAGCCACCGTCACAGAGGGGACACAACAACTGAAAAAAGCACCAAAAAAATTTCTGTCATTTATCCTCATAAATCTTACCTGATGTAATATAAGTGTATCCATAGCTAACAATTCCCCACAGAACTCACAGGGCAGCTGGGTTGTATCTGCAGTTAAGTTAACAGAACAAAATTAACTCTTTCACTGCTACGAGGACATACTGATTACTAATGCAGTCTAAGACATTATTATTAGACATGTTTCGTATAATGACAGAAAAACTTTTATTTTTTTCTGAAGCAGCTCAGTGGACAGGAATCCTAAATCATTTAATCTGATTGGCTAATCATGCATTCTTAGCTGGTCCAGCCTTTACCCATATGGACCAGGCATCCAGACTGGAAAACCCAGTCCAGAATCCTGTAGACAGTACTTTCACGATTGTGACACTGAATTGATTTTCTGTTGTTTAAAGCTTAATATCATTGAATTTTCTCGTAAATTATTCCTCAAAAAGCCAAGTACAAGTTTGGATTTTATGATTTGTTCATTTTATAGTTTTTACATTTGTTGTTGTTTTTTTACAAAGTGGCATCTGTGGCTTAAAAACACTGCAGGGCTCGAAACTGTGCACGTATGGTACGCATTTGCGACTAAAGATTTTGCTTTTGCGACTAAAATTTGTCTCTGAGTCGCGATTTTGAGACTGCTTTACAGCCTAGCTAATAACGGAATTATATTCAACAGTCTTGTGTCTTACTTGTAACTGGTAGTTATAATTTTATCTAAAAAATCCTGCGAAATTCACGTTGAATGTTGCATGACTTAATCGTCGATTTCATGCTCCATTAACGCGGTTTCCAAGAAGTGTATTACAGGCGCAGTTTTTCAGACTTTATCCAGTCAGAAATTTCTAGTTTCTCATTTCTTGTTCCTATAGTAGTGGTTAGTTTTTTTCTTTTGCGACTAAAATTTTCGAACTTGCGACTAAATTTTACGAATTACTCGCAAATTGCGATTGAGAATTTTTTTAATTTCGAGCCCTGCACTACTGTAATTAATGCAATCTAGCACTTTTTTACAAAGGTTTCGATTCCAGTTGGTTTAAGTGTTCTTATTTTTCTGGTTTTGTTTTTTCTTCTAAAAGCAATTCTGTGTCAGAATTTTCATTGAAAAGACTTGCTTGAATTTGTCATTCTATACTTAGTTTGTTGTCAATAATTTACACGCCATTTCGATCTCGGATTTTTTCAGATAATTTGTACTTTCACTCCATTGCTCGGTTTGTATGCTTTAAGGTGTTTCCCTCCAGTTTCCGTGTAGCCGCACCAAACATTTTTGAGCGGCCGTTTAACTAACTTTCCTTTATTGAATTAGTATGAAAATTACACAAAATATTGTACTTAGATTGAAGTTTATAAGAATGTAACAATTTTGTGAATCGCATTTAAAATTGCGGAGATAACCAAGAAACATTGAAATCACTTGAGTCTAAATTCCGAGCGATTGCCATGGCATCTAGAAAAATCAAAACTACTATCATTGATAAACTAGGACATATGGCAAACAAAATATCTAAAAATTAGAAACTTTTGTCAAGCCGATTTTGAGTAAATCAGTAAAACATTTCGAACCTGTGATTTTGCATGTGTATGAGCACATCCACGAGTTCCTCAATTAAGCTTATGAAAGTTTAATTTCTCAATCTCAAATTTGAGCCAAAATGTGTGTTTAGTGTATGAGATGAAACTATGAAAGTTTGAAAGCGTTTCTCGTTTTAGTTTTGGAAATTCAATTTTCTATAGGAAACCATAGTTTTTTGAATGAGTCCTTGATATTGTAGTTTTAGCGCTTTTCTAAATATTTCAAAAACCGCGAGATATATATTTTTTTAACTTTTATGGTCGTTTCTTTATAATATGTACAACATTGTCTCGAAGTTTCATCTTGATTGAAACATTGCAACATGGTCAAATAAAATAATAAAGTTCACCTAAAACGCGATTGAGACTGTGTTTTGATTGCACGTTTGAAGGCGCACAAAGACGCGTTAATTAATTGAAGCGAAAGGCTTTTCTGCGTGACCATCATGTTTTGCGTAGTAACGTTAGGCGCTGTGTTCCACGTTATTTTTATCATTCTCACGAATTTCAGTAGGACGTTTATTTGAAAGCAGATTTTTTATTCGCATTTGACGTGCACTGGAACACTCAGCATTTTCAATTGCAGGGAAAAGCAAGAAGTCAACACGATTTGCATAATTCTCAACACGCAGAAATGCGTTACACTTCACCTGAATTAATTAACGCGTCTTTGTGCGCCTTCAACCGTGCAATCAAAACACAAAGTCTCAATCGCGTTTTAGGTGAACTTTATTATTTTATTTGACCATGTTGCAATGTTTCAATCAAGATGAAACTTCGAGACAATGTTGTACATATTATAAAGAAACGACCATAAAAGTTAAAAAAATATATATCTCGCGGTTTTTGAAATATTTAGAAAAGCGCTAAAACTACAATATCAAGGACTCATTCAAAAAACTATGGTTTCCTATAGAAAATTGAATTTCCAAAACTAAAACGAGAAACGCTTTCAAACTTTCATAGTTTCATCTCATACACTAAACACACATTTTGACGTAAATTTGAGATTGAGAAATTAAACTTTTATAAGCTTAATGGAGGAACTCATGGATGTGTTCATACACATGCAAAATCACAAGTTCAAAATGTTTTTCTGATTTACTCAAAATTGGCTTGACAAAAGTTTCTAATTTTTCGATATTTTGTTTGCCATATGTCATAGTTTATCATAGTTAGTGTGTAGTTTTGATTTTTGTAGATGCCATCGCAATCGCTCAGAATTTAGACTCAAGTGATTTCAATGTTTCTCATTTGTCTCCGCAATTTTAAATGCGATTTACTAAATTGTTACACTTTTATAAACTTCAATCTAAGTACAATACTTTGTGTTTAAGTTTCATACTAATTCAATAAAGGAAAGTTAGTTAAAAGGCCGCTCAAAAATGGTCGGTGTGGCTGCATGGAAACTGGAGGGAAACACCTTAATTTCTCAGTATTTACCTTCTTTTATTTAACTTCTGTAACTTTTCATTCAAGAAAATATGAGTTTAACCCTTTTGTGGCCAAGTTTCCTCAAATTTCATTTTCTCCATGGTCAAATATTTTTTCCTAAATAGCTCGGGTCACCTCTGGCCACTTATGGGTAAGGTGACAATAGTTGCTTGTGGCCGCAAAAGGGTTAAGCTTTCATGCTGCTATGAATGAATTACGCTTGACTTTGTAAGAACTGATTAGAAATTTTAAAGTTTGAAAAGTTTTTAAAGTTAGTCTTCAGTTTTCCAGTTTCGCTGTGGGCAAGAACATTTCTCTATCCTCACCAGAGGCAAACACAACAGCCGTTTATTCTAACAAACTGATAGAAACGAGTTCACTTTTCAAAGTAAGTTATTTTGTTAATGAATGGAAAAGTTGTGAAGATCAGACTAAGTTTATTTAGATTTTGTGCGAGCTGTCTCAGTTTAGTTTTAAACGACATGTTAGAAACATTTCTTGGAAAGCTTTTCATGTTACATGTATGTATATCAAGATTCTCTTGGCAAATCTCTGAAACAAAGTAGGAAAAAATATGTTATTTACCGGCAAAAAAACTGTACTCAAGACTGAGGGCACAGCTTTTTCGTATATTGACCGACCTAGGCTGGTAAATAAGATAATAAAAATATTATATCTATTTTACTACTCATGTGAGCTGCCACTTTGAATATCAATAGGAACAAACTCCTTTTCTCCAAAAATGTTTGCTCATGTAGTGTGGTTCTAACTTTTGAGTCTGTGAATAAAATCCTATGGTGTAACCATTCAAATCAAACCTCTTCGGCAGTACTTTTGCACCATTTTTTTTTTCAATATTTTACAAAATGAATTTTTTTCCTTAATTTTTTATTTTTGGCACTCTTGGGAGTTAAAGGGTTAAAGAAATTTTCACACTTATCTTATAATAATATTTAACACACACCGCTTGAAGCCTCAGTGACCGGTTCGTATGATGTTCCCCTGGTGCCATTTGTACTGTCAAACTCTTCAGCCTGATATGCCGCTGCAAGCATTTCATCATCATCGTCATAGTCACTCTGATGTGTATAATCAATGTCAACCTGTTCAGAATCTTCAGAAGTTCGTTGATCAAACCTGGGCTTCCTAACCCCTCTCGCTCCGCGAGCAACAACATCTCTGTCGTCAAACGCAGTATCTCCTGCATCCACATCACCAAAATAGCTGGCACCATTAAATGGTGGTGTACCAAGTCCGGTGTTAAGGATCTGTCCAAATTCACGCATCCCAGATACCAGCTGGGGAAAAAAGTTCTCCATGTTTGGACTTCTTTCTGAAGAGTCCATCAACCCCATTGCATGCAACATTCCAACCGGCATTTCAGAGAAAAAGTCATCAGGCCTCTTTGACGGCATTGGTTGTTTTTCTTCTTTCACAGGGTATTGGCATCCGGTGTCCATATGTGCTTCTAAGTCCTTCTTTTGGATGTATCTGTCACATATGTCGCATTTCTCAGTTCTACTGCCACAGTATTCCACATGAGACTTTAACTCACTGAATGCAACCTCCAGCTCACAGAACTGACATTCCACAAGACGACTTGGACAATCTTTCTCCTATCCATCACAACAGATACATGTAAGTTACAAACAGTAACAGATGTGGTAAATAAAGAAAGGTAGTAAAAGCTCAGTAATGAATGAGAAAGATGTGATTTTCATTTTGTCACAAGTACAGGACTTCTTAAGCAGAACCTCAGTGTTATGAACTTGTAATAACAGCGTCTGGATATACATGTAACCAACAGATCTCAGTGACCTTACAACTTTCAAAGGCATTGCCTGGGTGGGCTTGGTCCAATTCCAATATACATTGTAAAACAATTCCTGGTTATAAAGTATGAATTGTATTTTTTGGTCCTAATGGCAGAGGCCCTGAATCTCAATCATTAAAAGTGCAACTGTACATCTGTATATAGTCCGACCTATGATAGGACAATCTGTTCTGATGCCCACTGTGTTTCTGTAATAACCAGTCGCGGATTGCCTCCCTCCCTTATCTTGCAAACAAATAAATATACCTGAAGAGCTGAAAATGTTTTCAGTCTCTAACATATTTAGTCTGGGCTCCCTCTTATGATGGAGTGTGGATCCACTATAGCTGGTAAATGTACATTATACAAGGAGGTTTAGTCTTGTATTCTATGCTTGATGCTAAACATTTCATGTACAGAAAAAAAAACCTGTTTACACAATTCTGAGTTGTCATTTTTCCTTTAAATCGGGAGGAGAATGCAAGCCTAATCTTGGTTTCCTGTTACAATGTTGGTTGTCCTGTGTGATAGGAGTAGAAAAAAATCGAGATTTTTGTAAGGATAGTAATTTGGCCCCCACTCATTTCTTTCAGGGGCTTGTCTTGGTTGGAGAACTAGTATGCATCTTGACCTCGTTATTGGAAAATCATACAGTATTTTTACGTTTTACTATTGCTCTCGAACACACTCCCGTAATCCATGATTACTACTAGTCTACCCTTAAATAGGGTCAGCATTTAAAGTGTCTATGAAATGTGATTTATTTTTTGATATATATCGAAAGTTTCACCTTATCAGACCTTGGAATGAAAGGTTTAAAAGTTAGGTTGTTGGCACTAAAAAGTGGCTCCAATTTGTGTGCGGCCAAAACCAGTGTCATATTACACTGTGACGTAAATATATGTACAAACTGCTGCGGGAATCATGGCGAACAAGAGAACTGGCAAGAGATGTACAATGTAGCTAGAGGTGGACAATATTATGTTCTGAGTGGCCCAAACATGAGATATTAGAATTCTTCGTTTACAGAGGGTGTAACAAAGCTTATGACAGAGGAAAATAGGCGGGCAAAATACACAAAATTTGTTCGCCGATATCAGAAAGGGTACATCGAGAGATGCTGTTTTCAATGAAAGCGCTTATTGTTAAGGTTAATATTATTAAAAAAAAAAAACATTCCGAGCCCGTTTAATCAAGCATAATTTTCCAATCCACAAGTGACTGGAGAGCCATCGAAGTCAGTGAGGCCTACAAAAATATACTGACTTGATCTACCCTGACTGGCGAGTAATTCAACTTTTTTATACGAAATTCAGAGTGGAGCGACACGTGTTCACTAGCAGGTTTTTATTCTTTAGTTTTACGAAGCATGTGTCAAAACTATATCTACAAACGCCTAGGACTATTGGTAACAAAATACATTGCTGAATCATTGCGTGTTTGATCGGATCATTTTTTATCAATGAAGTATAAATCAGACAGATAAATGTAAACACTATGACACAATACTTTGAACTCGCTTACAAGGCACCAAACGGTTAAAATTTCCAAAAACTTTCAACTCGCTGGCAAGACACTGAACTGAGAAGCTTAAGTATTACGTATATACTTGAGTTCAAACATTTTGATTTCACTTTCAAGGCGCCTTGCTGCTAAAAATACACATTCACATTCAACTGAATTACAGGGAGCCGCCTGAAAAATACCACCTCGGATATGCATAACATATCAGTATAATTGAAGGGGTGAGTGGAATAAAGCTCTAAGTGACTTGTGATCAACTGCTAGATTCTCCTTTCAGTTTGTCTTGTATATGCTCATGTAACAAAGGGAGAATTTGGTTTCAGATCAGGAGTCACTTAGGGCCTTATTCCAGTTTGGCATAAGGCCCTAAGTGACTCCTGATCTATGGCCGAATTCTTCTTTTGTTATATGAGCATATACAAGACAAACTGGAAGGAGAGGTTAGCAGTTGATCAGAATTCACTTAGGGCTTTATTCCACTCACCCCTTCAATTTAGAAACTTTCAACTAGCAAACCGCCAAGCAGCTAAGATGTACAGTACCGCTCAGAGATAAGCGAACATAGCACTCGCGTTCTTAACGCTACCCTAACGCGTTTGAATTTGCGTTCACGTTATTTTGAACGCATCGGGTGAATGCGTTTTCTTTAACGCGTTAAGCCTTTGTTATTCATAACCAACATTTCTTTTGTAATCCAAAACAAAAGACAAGTTCACCGGGACTAGTCTTTTTGTTTTTTTAAAACTGCCACATCGACAATAATGCGAGAATCGAAATCCAAAACAAGGGGAACAAATTCATGACAATTACACGGCTAAACAAGCGCTCAGTCAGAGCGACAAAATAAACAATTTCGAGACTCAATTCGCCTCGCGACTCCAAAAAATATAACAGAGCTCAGCAAACAACGTCTAGCGTAGCGTTTGGTGATCGCCTTGCATAAACTTTAGCGCGATCGATGGTTCACTTGGTTGCATCTTCAAACATCTTCAAACACCGTTTTCGCCGTTTACGCAAGCGATACACTACGCTAAATTTCTTTGAGATCATGTGAATTCGATGGCCGAGCAAGGTAACTTATAATTTCCCGTAAAGAGATCAATTGCGAATGTGATTGAAGTTTTCTTTAACCCAAGCGATACGCTATGACAAGCGAAATTTAAAGATCGATTGTGATTTTGTGTTTTTTCGAGTGTTTGAAATGTTCGACGAGGGAGTTACTGATATGTCAATCATTGCAAGTTCTAGCTGTCATGTATGCAAATTTTTACTTTTGATTTGCACGTGACGATTTTTATAGCAAACGCTAGCGAAGGTCAAAACAATGAACAACAAAAAGCAAACGGATTCGCACCATTTTAAAATACTTTGCAATTGTTAACAGAGTTGAGCAAACACTGTCTATCGAAACGAAGTTTGGTCGCCTTGCGCGAACGGCCTTAAGTTCGCCGGAGTTGACGAGACAACAAAAGTCCCCTTCGATCGATACAGCGTGTGACGGGCGAGCGTCGTAATTGTCACGGCAATAATAATAATAAAATATTATCTCCGGTTCTATCGGGCGCACATACGTGATTGAAACAGCAAAATACTCCTACTTTAAGGGCGAAATCTGTGATAAAAGATTTTATGACGCGCCGATTACTGTTGAGCTATTTCTTTGCAAGCGAAAGTTCAGAAAGATAAGCGGCCTCTATCATAGTCGGCAAGGATCAACCAGCGGAGAGATCACAAAAGTTCGAAACATGTCGCAGATCCAGTCATCGCCGATAACCTACAGCTGTAATGAATATAACCTTCATATCCGTTCTAGTTAAACTGTTATGTTTTGTTTATGCGAGTGCCATCGCACGTTGATATAATTTTGCTCGGTTTATCGATTGAATGAATGAAAACCATTAGAATACGGTATGTAATGTCTTTTGAAACGTCAATTAACTTCTTTTCACAAAGTATCAATGGCAGTGAACAATAACCAAACTCATACATACTAATGCGTTAACTTTAACGCACTATTTCGCGTTTCTTTAACGCAGCTTAACGCAGCTGAACGCGCGAGCGCGTTAAAACCAATGCGTTCATAACGTATTTTTAACGTGAATTTTGGTTCGCTTATCTCTGAGCGGTACTGTATATCCTTCACATTCAATTAAGAACTTTATGAAGTAGACAATCAAACTGCCAAGCCAATCAATGAACTTCAGAATTGGCAGAGAAGACTGGCAGAGTCACTAATATTATGATTGTTTGTACTACAAATATATCATTCATGTTTGAGGAATGCTAGTCACCGAGCCACTAAAAAAAGTAATAATAAAGCCCCATCATTCAATAAACTTTCAACTCAACTGGGGAACCACTGAGAAGATGTGCTACCAAAATGTATATCTTTCACGTTCAATAATCTAAAATGAAGTCTGTCTTCTTTATGTTCACTTCTTTTGCTCAAGCGGCACAGTCGGTTTAAATAAAAAATAAAAATACATGTAAATCAACTTTGTTTAACGAGGGTGACACTTGACAGTCATGTGACTGACAAACCTGTGGCCCTCAAATTTCAGGTCGAATTGGAATGTAGAAATGTTGGTTTTTGATGAGGGAGGAAAAAGCGGAGTACCCGGAGAAAAAACCCTCAGAGCAAGGATGAGAACTAACAACAAACTCAACCCACATATGACGCCCAGTCCAGAAATCAAATCCGGGCCACATTAGTGGGAGGCAAGCGCTCTCACCACTGCGCCATCCCTTATCTCACCATGGCAAACTACAGTGGACACTATCATTTCATTTGATCAAGAGTGATTCGAAACTGATCCTCTTCACCTTCAGGGGACTGTAAAGAAACAGATTAGGTGCTGTCTGACATTTGTACAGCCAAAAACGTTGGCAAAAATAACCAGCACACTAAAGGATTCCATGGGAATTATAGCGTTAACAAACCAATGTGTCAACATTTCTACGTAATTTACATCATCACTCCCCCCCCCCCCCCCCTGGCTCTCCAAAAATTGGAGCCACTTTTTGACTGAAGTGATGCATCTTTGAGTGGCTAAAAAAAGATTACTTTCGTTCTTTGGACATAATAAACATTTCACAGGCACTTTAAGAACCTTCGCGGCACACATCTATTCTTAATTGACGGAAGCATTCCCTCACCCCACTGGGACTCCATTCTAAGGAGGGTTGTGAAAATGTTAGAGACTGAAAACACTTTCGCCGGTCTCCTGGCCCCTCTCCTGGAGAAAGAACTGCTGGCACTGATGATGTACTTGTAGATACAGAACTCTTGTCAAGCATGGTTAGAAACAGTTTTAATTAATAATTTTCAATGGCAAATGTAACTATTGTTTGTTGAAAAAAAAATTGGATCTAAGTGATATATTTTTCCTGCCTGCCTGTTAAAAAATAACAATAAACTAACCTTGTGTTCTTCAAGGTTCATTTTCTCCACATGCTGCCCACAGTCACATTTAACCTGTAAAAAATGACATGAAGAGGGAATGATAACGAGCAGCCCTGTTTCAACCTCTTGATCTCAAAATAACTGCATCGACAGTGGGGGTAGGGGAACCTTAACTGAAATTGTTACCATGGTACAGTAATGGACAGAAGTAACCTTAAACAGAGAACTGGGAGTAGATTGCATTTGCAAGCGAATCGCAAACCTGTCAAAAACTCGAGACCAACAAAATGAATTATATGACTGTAAAATCTAGAATTTATTCTGAGTTTTTGACATGTTTGCAGTTTGCATGCAAATGCATTCTGTTCCGGGTTACTTCTGTCCATTACTGTAAATGTCCACTAAAAAATAATGTAAAAAAATATAGATTTAAGTTGTGAGCAAAGTGAAAGTTTAAACAATTAAACTAACTTGCCTGTACTTCAATGAAATGCAAACAGGCAAACTTCAAAGCCACATTTTGTTCCTCTGATATATGCTTATGGCATTTTTCATGCATATGATAAATAATTTTAGAAAACATTTGGCAATTTACAAAAATCACAAACCTTAGCATGGTTTTCTTCAAAATGTTCCTCTTGTTGTGAGGTAGGTACAGGTTCCCCGCACACCTCACATAATGTCAGATTCCTTTGACAATGTGTGACGTGCATGACATAGTTGGCAGCTGGGATGTCTCGCCGGCTGGTTCAAGATACGGTAGATAAATAGGTAAAACACAGAGAGCCAACGTTATTGATTTCTAGCATGAGTACGGAATTGGAGAAACATTTTTACTTTGGTCAAAGGGTGTGGGAGAGAGAGAGAGACATTTTTTGGACTAAGTGGAAGGCATTGTTTTTTAAGTCACGATTTTTATTGGTACCAACATGGCACCTGAATTTGCATTTTTAAGAAATTCTTGAAATACAGCTAAATTTTCTATAATTGTTTCTGTTTAATTCAAAGATTCAAATTAAAGAACTTTGATTTGCCTCCTCGCTTTAGAACAGTCTAGAAACTGGGTGAAAAATACTTGTTTTTGTTTTGGACACGGAGACACTCAGCCGCACCACCAACATTTAATGTTTTAAAATGCTACCGGTATATCTCCAAAGCAAGCTGTACAGCTTTAACTACTTATCATGTTTAAATAAAGGTTTAAATTTACATTACATAACATTACATGTAACATATTGACATGAAACTTGGCACAACAATAATTACTACTGCTGATATGAAGACCCTGTTGAAACTAAAGCAGTGCCATTTGAAATAAGCTGTTTAAAAAGATTTTAGAATTTTTATGTAAGGTGACAATCATTGCGTCGACGAAGGAGACGCTTCCTAATCTTGTCGGCTAGGCGGAACGAATCGAGAAAAGTGTCGGTACCAAATCTGCACTATTTTGTAACGTCACAATAGTATCCAGCATGCTTAGCGCGTCATCTAGGCGGAATGAATCGAGAAAAGTGTCGGTACCAAATCTGCGCCATCTTTATTTTACTAGAATGAAAATTAGCACTAACCCTAGGTTTTCTTCATCGCCCTTTGAACAAGCCGGCCCTTAATTAAGAATGAACCAGAAACATGCCTGAGACGCGAATGCCATGTCACAACGAGGTACCCAAGAAGACGCACTTTAATCTGTGATTACTTCTAGTCTATAATCTATATAATTATGTTGGGTTAAAATACTCAAGAAACTCTTCAGAATACTGCTCTACATCAAGAACTTTTGTATAAAATCATACCTCATTGAGCATGATAAAGTCCACCAATTGCAGGCATAAATGGTTAACTAAATTAAAAATATGCAGTGTTGTGTCCCTTTCTCAGCATAGGCTTTAAAACTACATACAAAAGAACTTACAGTCAAACCTGTATATAACGGTCACCCTTGGGAAATGGCCAGGTGACCGTTATATACAGGGTGACCGCTATATACCAGTACAGGTTTCCTTTAAACTCTACTGGAAGTTAGAGAGTAACGTTTTTATGTGGAAATAATCACTCGATTTACATTTTATTGACAATAACAATTAACAGCAACGTCCAAAATACGAAAAAGCCCCCTTAAATGTGCGTGGTTATAAAAAGTGACAGGCTTAGCACAAATCCTGCTCGTCGCTAAAAGCATTTTAGCCCAGCTTTAGAATAGGTCTACCCCAAGTAATTGCCTGACAGATTTTTCTTTTAAGATGAAAATAAAGATATATTAAACCGACCTGTTGTTCTAAACGTCGTTGATTCTTTGATTTTAGAAAAAATCTCTAGCTGTGATACGGACAGGAGAAATTTACGCTTCCCAGAGCCGTTTAGAATACAGTATTTAGTTTTTTGTGAGCGCAAGTCTGCGTTTAGCATAACTTGCAATATAGTGTTTCTTCATCACGGCTAAAAGAGTCAAAGATCCAAGTCTTTTGCGATAGTCATGGTCTATATTGGAATGATGGCATCTTGCAGATGAGCTGTTGAATAAGGCTTGTCACAATTCGCTATTAGTTTGATCGTAATCCAATTTGGTGACCGTTTTATACAGGTAAAAAATAATGAAATTGTGGATTCGGGAAGTCTAAAGGGTGACCGCGTCCGTTATATACAGGTGATCGCTATATACAGGTAAACTTTACAGTAAATATAAGGCACGATTTTTGGGAAGTTGTTCGGTGACCGTTATATACAGGGTGACCGCTATATACAGGGCCGTTATATACAGGTTTGACTGTATTTAAAAAAGGTTTCTATAGACTTGCCCACAAGTCAAGCTTAAGAATTTTTTTCGGAGAATATTGGGGGAAGCTCAACTTGTTTCCCTTGCAGGAAGCCACATCAAGTGATGTCATTTTGGAGAAAAGTTCCTCTTGTGAAATTGGTGTGCTGCAAGAGATAAAAGTCTTTCATGCTTGGACTACCAGATCGGAAAAGAATAGCGAACGACTTTGAGACTTGAGACCGTGGTGGCTAGAAAAATGTGTTTGACATTCAACTTTCTATGAACTTGGACATTGCTTTGACTGACAGATGGTCTTGATTGCACAGGAAAATGTACCGCTTCAATAGCGCTTCCAATCTTCTAGACCTGTGGGTAATTTGGCTAGCCGGTTCACCCTCCCCCAATGTACGTAAACAGGCCCTCCCTTAGATTAACAATAAAAATAATTATTCAACTTCAGTTCAGCAGCATTGATATTTGCATGGCAAGGATTTATTGATTGGCAAAAATTATGACCTTGTAGTTAAATAAAATTGTTATCTTTCCACAGAAAGATCGGCCAGACAGTTTAAATCAAATAAAAGGAGAAATCAAAGCAACCAAATCTATAGGTGCTGCTAATACAAGGGGCAGATGTATCACAGAATATTGGAGGGCGCGATTACCATATTTTAAATGAGTTTCTCAATAAATATGTAATAAGTCTAGTCAAGCCACATTTCTTCTCGAGGCCAAAACCAAAACACTGTTAGAAAAATAAAGAACATGAGATCATCGGAAACAAGGTAGACTCGATCGAAATAGTGCGACTAAAGACCAAACTAATGAGATCTTTGGCTGTCACTTCAATATATCTGACTTGTTCAACAGTTCTCGCAGTAAATGTTTTTAAATATTATAGTCATTTCGTTGTACAGAAGATCAATCGCAGAGGATATAGCAAGATTATAACATGAGGCTAGCTTAACAAATAACAAAGGAAATAAAAAGCAAAATATGACGCGGCAGTTTTTCAAGACAACATGCAGGAATTTCACGAGATTTTCCAAACACTAAAACTTGATGCTCTTGTTAATTGTCCGATCGAGATCTCGATCAACGACGACTAAATAGAACAAAGAAAACTTACCAATTCGAACAATACTCCGTTTCCGTGACTTCTTCTTCCATTTTCAGCGTAGAAACGTTGGTTAGTTTGATTTTTTTCGACTGAAGTGAAGACACGCGCGCGAAGAATCCAGTTGAACTATGAAATGATTTATCCCGTGGTAAATAACCCTAAACCGAAAACTTTTACAAAGGCTTCAAACGTTCAATTTAGGAAACATTACAGCGGCGATGTTATATCTATTTAACTTTCAGTTTCTGCGAAGCCTGGGAACGCTTGAATGGAAATATTTGTCGATAATTTTCCCTTCTTCCGCCTGTTTCCACAACACTCTCGCTTTCACTTTCGATAGGCTTTAACCGCTGACACAAGATTCCCGCCAAGACAACTTCCCTTGGGGGAGGCACAGGGGTGATTAATCTACGAGTTGTTTGAAAACATTACATAAAAACACGTTTTCAAAACATTTTCCGTCGACACGTAGCCGTTTTTGTAAGTTTTTTTACTATTCACACGTAGTCACGTCATATGTTCCATTGTTATTACCTCAACGTTTTCGGTTTTCGATCTTTTTCCGTGTTCGTTTCATGTTGACCGGAAGGCTAAACCTTAACCGCTGTATCTGTATAAAAAATTCTTCATTCCCCCCGTTTTTTCAACCACTTGTAAAATAAAAATATCTGTTTTCTACGTCTACCTTCTTTTTAAATACCCTTTTTTTTTAGTGCGTTTGCATCTAAACGGAACGACTAATCGAGTTTATGAAATCTGCCTTTTTTAAAGAGGAACGCATGCGCAAGCCCGGCAGGGTGTTAATTCCAAAAAAAAATACGTCCTAAAAATAAATACATGTAAAAAAATAATGGACATATAAAGCGTTTTCACTTGACGTCATAGCCGCCATATTGGTGTTCCCGTACAAAAGAATTTTAATTAACTTCTTTTGTTAGGAACACCAACATGGCTGCCATGGCCTTTGTCATTTGAGTCCCACGGGACTGAAGGTCACGTGAGTGAAAACGCTCTATAATTTTCCGGGAATAGCAACTTAGGTGACGAGAAAAGAAATGGCAGATTACGAATTGCGGTATTTATCATGCGTCTTCCAAGATAATGCAGACATACTGAAAGAGTTTTTTTCCTAGTTAATGCATTTTATTTTTAAAGAGGAAAACGAGGAAAGAAAATCAAAAAAAAAATAAAAAAATACTAGTTAAGGTCGCAAAAGTTTCAAAGATAACCTTATTTTCCGGCGCGCTCTCAAGTTGCGCGCGCATACGAAAATTCGCACGAATGACCTCACAATGAACAGTGAATAGAATAAATATAGCAACGACAAAATATATATATATTATATATATAGCTTTTTAGAGTAAATCATCCAGAAATTAACAATGGGATAGGCTCTGCAAATATGGAAGGCTTATGACGGAGCGAGTTATGTCGAGAAGTTTCCTTGGAAAACTCGTCCTCATTCTGTGTGTGACTTGCTGTTTAGGTAGGTTTTGATTGATTTCCCACGAGAAAAAGAAAATGGACAACTCTAGGTTAGCGCTTGTATGAGTTGTAAGTTTTCTCGATGGACTTCTTTTCAGTAGGCTTATTTCTGATAACATGTGATAAGACCTGATAATATCCGATATAAGATATAAAGAAACCCTATAGCACAAAATACTGTACCCTCTTTATTTTCAGTACCCGTCGGAGCTCGCCTTTCTTTCATAGACGACACTTCCATTTCCTACGAAGTTTTTGAGTGGGAGAATGTTGCAATCGATTGCTCGACCGCGGACCCCGCTTATTACACGGAGCTCGAATTTGAACACAGCCCACTGCCTCCATTTTCTCTTGCACCCGATGGGAAGAAACTCGTTCAAGAAGAACAGTTTTTTACCATATATAACGTAACGCAACAGGATAATGGAACCTACTATTGCGTTGTTCTTGACAAGGAACTTGTGCGTACTAAGAAGAAAGCGGCAACGATTGTTATTATCCCATGTAAGTATGGATTTTAATATCTTTAAAGATCTAGAGTTGGTTATTGTTCATCCTGGTAAGGCACAATAATAAAGTGTATAGTCGTTCGCCACTATTCGTTAGACCGTGAAACAGTATCTAGCAATAAATCAAAATTAGCCAAAATTAGGTAACTAAACAAAAGAAAACAATGGAATTAGTGTTTAATAGTCAGTCTACTAGTGCCTACTAACTTAGAAACTGTTTCACGGTCTTACGAAAATCACCCTATGTAGCCCGGGCGGAGCATATAGTCCATTATAGAGAGTACCCCCCCCCCCCCCCCCCCCCGGGATATGTGGTCACTTGAGATGTAGATCGCGACGTCTTCGTCAGAAGAACGGTACTACACCCAGTAAGATAAGATATGTATTTTTATCTTTTAAAAACAATAAAAACTATTATTATTATTATTATTGTTATTGTTATTTGAACTTTCTCGCTGAGCATATTCTATAGTAGGGCCAAGACCAAGCCATGTTCATGAAGCAACCTCGTTCCCAGGGCTTTTCCATTGCCGCCCCTCTCTCGAAGGGAAAAGCCCTGGGAATGAGGTTAGGTCATGAAGCACTATAGGGTAGTTCTATTGTGTCGATAGCACCCTCCTCAAAATGTGTGATGTACCAAGTAAAATGTTCTTTTGCAGTTCATCGATTTATTATTATTACAGCGGACCGCATAGAGAGCAGTTTCTCACCGGAATAATATAAGGACAGGAGACTATTTTCTTAAACTCATTAATAGTTCATGAGTAATTGTCCAATTGCGTGGACCCATTCGGGTCACATGCATGCACTGGATACCCCGGTAAAGAACGGCGTGTTAAACCCTCGCCATGCAATTTTATTGGCTAATCGATTAATTTGGCTCAGTCAGATTCTCGCGGCGCCTGCACACGATGAGGAATTTGTCTCGTGAGGCAAAAAATATCAAACACGTCAGATATTTGCCTCACGACCTCGCGAGGCGAAACTCACCAAAAATCCAGCGCACACTTGCGGAAACAGCTGATCTAACCGCCTCGCGAGGAATTTTGCTCAGCACTTTCCTCAAGTGTGCGGCAGGCTTAAGGATATCCAAACACACGTGTTT
This sequence comes from Dendrophyllia cribrosa, assembly GCA_024195265.1. Lineage (NCBI taxonomy): Eukaryota > Metazoa > Cnidaria > Anthozoa > Scleractinia > Dendrophylliidae > Dendrophyllia > Dendrophyllia cribrosa. The sequence continues at coordinate 30,182,919 of JAJLRJ010000008.1, read as the reverse complement.
GGAAATCAATTAGCAAAAACAATGCAGCACTTGAACAAACCTTTATTGGCTGTGGCCGCACTAGAGTATTTAAGCCGGTTATTTGCAATTAATTAATTAATTAAAATTAACTGGTTTAACAAAATTCCCGATGCTGCCGCGTATTTTTGGCGTTCACCGAATTTTAAAGCCTGCCGCACGCTTGAGGAAAGTGCTGAGCAAAATTCCTCGCGATGCAGTTAGCTCAGCTGTTTCCTCAAGTGTGCGCTGGATTTTTGGTGAGTTTTTCGCCTCTCGAGGTCGTGAGGCAAATATCTGTCGTGTTTGATATTTTTTTGCCTCACAAGACAAATTCCTCATCGTGTGCGAGCGCCGGGAGAATCTGGCTGAATCGTAAAAACTCTTATTCTTCGGCCATTTCAACTTTAACAGGAAAACGATACACACTGCGGTTATAAACCTGACAAAACAACGCATGTTGTAAAAAACTTTGATTAATGACTTGACGTTTCGTATGCAATCAACATACATCTTCAGAAGTGACGGTTGGATATAATACAATAAATTTAAATGTAACGGAGAAAGACTGGAACCTAATTTAAAAGAAATGACAATAGTGAAAAAAAAAAGATAATATACAGACCTATCTTTAAAGTCTGCTAGAAAATATAAACATATATACAAGGCTAGTAAAGAAAAAGTTTCTCACTACCCACATTTTCATGTAAAGCTGGTTTTAAATCCTTAATCAATAATGTCTCCTTAATTCTACAATGGATATCCGATCGCCCAGTTGTTAAAATTTCAAAATGATCCCATTTAATGTTGTGGCCCGTTGAAGTCATATGATCTGCAATGGCTGATGCGTGACAACCCTTCATGAGTGCTTTAAAATGTTCAGTTTTTCTGTCATGTAATCGACGCTTTAAAGTTTTTTACAACATGCGTTGTTTTGTCATGTTTATAACCGCAGTGTGTATCGTTTTCCTGTTAAAGTTGAATCTGGCTGAGCCAAATGAATCGATTAGCCAATAAAATTGCATGGCGAGCTCACGTGATTTCAAGCTCGACATTCAAGATGGCGGACAGGAGTGTGGTTAACGAAGCCATCCTAGAAGATAAACTTGTCGAGTTCTATGCAGCCTTGTATGTTGCATGTTTTTTTTATGTTGCATGTTTACTGTATTAAAATCTAATAAAATGCTAAATTTAAATTATATCCTGAGAATATTCTAAAAAAGTGGATATTTTATAATATTAATTACAGCAATTGCAGTTATACAAATGTAATATTACATTTTGTATACCCTGAGTGGACCACAAACAAACGGATAAGAAGAGCTGCGAGAAGTTTTAACATCACGTCGTCCGCCATCTTGAATGTCAAGCTTGAAATCACGTGAGCTCGCCATGCAATTTTATTGGCTAATCGATTAATTTGGCTCAGCCAGATTCTCCCGGCACCCGCACACGATGAGGAATTTGTCTCGTGAGGCAAAAATATCAAACACGACAGATATTTGCCTCACGACCTCGCGAGGCGAAAAACTCACCTAAAATCCAGCGCACACTTGAGGAAACAGCTGAGCTAACTGCCTCGCGAGGAATTTTGCTCAGCACTTTCCTCAAGGACCCTCAAGTGTGCGGCAGGCTTTTTAGCGGTTCCCATGGAAATTAATTAAAGAACAATAGATTTTTTAACCGGGTTAGGTTTATTTAAACCACCTCGCTCGGTAGTTTAGTGCAGGTTAACTTTCCCGATCTGTCAATCATCTTCGCTTACGCGGTAATTTTTGGCTTCCTGTTGAATTCGTAGACCTTCGTAGGGACGACTTTCAATTTCAAATAGAGAAAGGAAAACCGTCGTGTGTTTATGCTCTCCACAAAACCTATAATTGGATCATTTGACGATGTTGTTTTGCAGGGAATAACAATATGTAAAATGCACGTGCAGAGGCATTGTTTTCGCTCATTAATCGTATTGTTTTGTGCAGCTCTCGTTAGCAAATTATAACATGATCTCTTACGTTCAAAGTTCAACCTTCTGAAGTGCGGCCGCTCAGAACCCGGTTATTTCACTTTTAACCGAGATCGAGATCTGGTTATTTTAACCGGGTTGCTAAAAAAATAACCCAGTCAACTCACCAAGTGCGACCGCAGCCACTAGGGACTGTGCAATAATTACCTGGAGGGGGATGGGGGGGGTGGCAGAAAAATGGGTGTAATATGGCCCAAAACTAAGTCATACCCCCCCTTTCATTAAGCAAAAATTAATTTCAACCCCCCCCCTCACATAGTGATAACTTTAAGGATGCCCCCCCCCCCTTTGAAAAAAGTCTCCTCCCATTGATTCCCTCATACCTAGTTAACTTTTTCGATTTCTTCCTCCGGTACAACTGATTGAGGACCTTGAAACTGCATCAAATAAATACAAGGCTACCTATTCTATTGGTTCCAAAACCAACGTATCAAAATCCAGGAGAAAGAAGGATGACAAAAGGAAAGCCAGAAAAAGGAGTTCTTTGGCTGTGGAAAATCGAAAGAGTAGAGCTTCTGCTATTTTTCTTTCACTAGGGGGACACCAGTTGCCCGGGGGGGACTCCCATATAAAAATGACGGGGGTGCTCGTCGGAAATTTTCGAAAAACACCCTAAAAGGTACCAGAATCTCGTTTGATGGGCGTGGCTCAAAAGAATTTTTACCCCTAAGAGGTACCAATTCTAAAACAACACATGTCATATTCTGTCATATTTTTTCGGCTCATATCATACCCTAAAAGGCACCGCGATAATTCTAACGGTGGTCATTTTAGATTTTAGTACCCTAAGCGGTACCATTCTACAAATTTCGACCCCTAAAAGGTACGACGAGCACCCCCGTCATTTTTATATGGGAGTCCCCCCCCTGGACCAGTTGATGGTGAATATGAGCCAGAAAAGTATGGAGTGCCACAGATCGATAATGTAGATATAGATATTCTTGCTTTGTTTACGTCTCACACTGATAAAGCTTGTTTAGGAGACCTGTTAAACTCTGAATGCTTTATGGGAGAAGCTGAAGAGTTAGTTGAAGAGTATCAATTTGATAGTCTTGTTAAGTTAATTTCAGTCTTCTTACCTGCATTTCCAGTTTATTAATTACGTCCAGTGGTGAATCTAGAGGGGTGTCCTGAGGTTCATGTGATACTAACTTTGGGCTTAAAATTTCTGTACATTTAATGTCAATCGGCATTTGTTGTTGGGAACACCAGGGCCGAGTTGTTCGAAGGACGATTAGCGCTAATCCAGGGTTAATTACCATGACAACTCATATGTTCTGTTGACAGTTAATCCAGGATTAGTGCTAATCAGGCTTTGAACAACTCGACCCAGAGCTCTCAAGTTGATTTGCTGGGAAAGAGTGAGTTTTTCGAAGGCGTAGCCGCCGATTGTGACGATTGTTGATCATTTCCCTAGGGGGGTCTGGGGGCATGTCCCCCCAGAAAATTTTGACAAATTTAAGTAGCTAAGACGCGTTTTCCTTTATTCTGAGCGGAAATGTGACCCTTTAAAAGTGACTATCCGCCATTGTCAAAATCAGTCCCAGAAAGTAATGAGTATCATTTTTAGTGATGTGACCAGATTGGTGAACTGTTCATGGCTCTGTTACTGTAATTAAATAACTGTTAGTTCTGTTTTATTTTTGAATGCCATATAAGTATTATATAAATCAGTCCGGAAAGTAATGAGTATAATTTTAAATGAAATATCTTTGGTATTTGAGTCTTAAAGTCAGTTTTTCAGTTGCCCCCCCCCCCCCCCCCCCCCCCCACTTATCCAGAAATTTACATGTTACCCCCCCCCCCCCCCTCCCTAAGGCTGTGAGTTTACATTGTGCCCCCCCCTCTCGTTTTACTACCCCCCCCCCCCCCCCTCCAGGTAATTATTGCACAGTCCCTAAGCTTCAACTAGTTTACATTTACGTTTTCGGTACAGTTCAAGAACGTTGCACACTACTGTTTTCAATTTCTGAAGTTTCAGTACTTGTACTAGTAGCTTTTGTCACAGTACGCTTAGCGTGACATGCCATTGCGTTATGTATTAGGTTATTTCTAAACTTCCATTCCCATTGCCTTATATGGCACGTACGCTTCTTGTCGTTTCGATCCCTAGCATGTGGCGAGCAACAAGATTAAAAGGATGCCCTCGAGCGAAATAATTCATGTATTATGCCTCCATTTTCCGACATGGTGTCAGAAGTAAAGTCCCGGAGCAATTCCTAACCGCCTAGCGGTCAAGTTCAATTCAAATTATTCACAGTGACGACTTGCATTCGATCGAAATGGCGGACAGATTCAAACCTCCAGTCCTGGAGATGTACACAAGAGATTTAAAATTTTCAAGCAAAAATGCGAACTTATCTTTGCCGGCCAACTCGAAAAAGTGGAGGAAGCCAAGAAAGTGAGACTTTTACTCCTCTAGATATACAACACAACAACTTGGCAAAACGAAGGCGATGACCTAAAATTAGAGCCGGTACTGGCAGCACTAGAAGCTTATACCAAACCTCAAAGCAACCATATTCTTTCAAGATATCAACTCCGGTGCCTCAAACAAGGGGATATGCCACTTGAAGAGTTCATTACAAAAGCCCGTCTACTAATAGAGGACGGAGGATACGATCCAGCCGCAAAGGAAACTACACTTCGGGTGCGTTTTTTTGGGAAAATCCAAATCCGGATTTGTGAATCCAAAAACGGATTTTGCGTTTTTTTGGGCAAATCCAAAAACGGATCATGAATCCATAAAATCCACACTCAGGGTGGATTCTTTGGATCAAATCCAAATCCGGATTTTTAGATTCGTGATCTGAGCGTTTTTTTGGGAATGGATTCGAAAAAAGTGCATCTGACAAGCGGTCTTTCGTGCAAATTTACTCGTTCCGTTCGCTGTTTTGTTTCTTCCGCGACTTCATATCATGGGCAATTCAGGTAAGATTTTATTGCTTATATTTTGAAAACTATTTGTCGAGCAGGCTGATAAACACAAGCGAGTCAAAATAGGTTCATTTGCATACCAACGGTTTTTTTACGTTAAATGATCCGTTTTAGGATTTTTCGTTTTTTTGGTCATGAAAAATCCATATGATCCGAGATCACAAATCCAATTTCGGATTCTCCCAAAAAAACGCAGCCTTCATGAGAGATACGCTCGTATTTGGCGTCACGTCTGATAAAGTACGCAAAGACGCGATAGCACTTGGAAACTCCTTAACCTTCAAGCAAGTTTACAACCTTGCAAAAGTTGACGAAAGCACTAAAGCACAAATGAAAATAATTTCCAAAGGAGAGGATAAAACTGATCTTCATACAGTCCAACGTGAATCCGTACATTCGAGTCGAAAACCCTCACAGAAACAGGGCTTCAAGAACAAAACTTTCTTCGGCGACCAACAGAGTTCAACTGGGGGACAACCTCGCCGATTTCAGTTCAAGTCAAAAGGCTGCTTTAGATGCGGTAACACCCACGACAGATCAGCAAGCTGTCCTGCGAAGAATACGAAATGTAAACACTGCGGCAAGATCGGCCACTACGCAAGGGTGTGCATGCAACGACGCCTTCAAAAAGTCCATGAAATAGTGAGTAGTCCAGAGTACCAGTGCCAAGACATCCACTTGGATGATGATAATTATCTTGACAGCAACTATGATACATACACCTACGAAGAAGAAGGAGCAAGTGGCACCGAACCCATCAATGTATTCCTAGGAACCCTCGCATCAACCAAGGACTGCCAAAATCAAGAGATTGCACTTCACGGCCTTAACAGTACTTCAGACAAGATCCATGCCACCGTCAGGATTAACGAACTCCATGACATGAGTATGAAAGTAGATACCGGGGCAGACACCAGTGTAATCACCACGACAGACCTTCAGCACTTCCCGTTTCCTATCACCATCTTACCATGTAGCAATATTCTAAAAGGCTACGGGGGTTCCATGATAGAAAACATTGGTGCAGTCATGCTGAACGTCTCCTTCAAAGGCAAATCAATAAACGCCAAGTTCAACATAGTAGACGCCCCAGGAAGCCCATCCATGCGGGGGTGTCGACAGTGCCAAGAACTGGGGATCATAACAGCAAACGTGGGCGAGGTCAACACAAGCCTTCCAACGGGAAACCGACCTAAGAACACCCCTGAAACAGAAACGGGTGCGCAGCGTGGTCAACTTTCAAAGTCAACCGTCCTGGAAGAATACCCAGATTGCTTTGACAAGCAAGGCCGCTTCCCAGGAGAGAAGTATAACATCCAGCTGGTTGACAACCCCGTCCCAGTCGTTCACCCCCCACGCACCGTTCCAGTGCACATACTCCCCCTATACAAGGAGGAACTTGACAAGATGATTGCAGATGATGTGATTACTGCAGTGACTGAACCAACAGACTGGGTGAACTCCATTGTATGCAATGTCAAAGAAACCCCTGACGGAAAAAAGAAAGTCAGACTTTGCCTCGACCCTAAGGACCTGAACAAGAATATACGTCGAGAGCATTACTACAGCCGAACCATAGATGAACTCCTGCCGCTACTACACGGAAAGAAGTTTTTTTCAGTCGTGGATACCAAGTAAGGTTACTGGCACGTAGAACTAGATCATGAGTCAAGCCTGTTGTGCACGTTCAATACCCCATTTGGCCGGTACCGGTTCAAAAGACTACCGTTCGGGGTCGTACTGTCCCAAGATATCTTCCAGCGCAAACTCGACGAAGTTTACAGGGGCATCCCCAACGTAATGGGGATAGCTGATGACATCGTAGTCTGTGGTTCAAATGAACAGGAGCATGACAAAGCCTTCACTGAAATGCTTAAGGCCACACGCAAACACAACGTCAGCCTGAACTCCGAAAAACTACAATTCAAGCAATCGCAAGTAGATTTCTATGGCCACACCCTAACAGAGAAAGGAATCCAGCCTGCAAAAGAGAAACTTGCAGCCATCCGTAACATCAAGACCCCATCAAACATCAAAGAACTGCAAACGATCCTCGGGATGGTTACCTACCTAAACCGCTACTCATCAAAGTTGGCGACCTGACATCCCCATTAAGGGAGTTAACCAAAAAACACACCCATTTCAGATGGGAGCCCCACCACCAGCAAGCGCTAGATAGAATAAAGCAAGAACTCTGCTCTGCCAAGATCATTTCCTATTATGACCCGGATCCAGCCACACCAACGATCCTGCAGTGCGACGCAAGTCAGACAGGTGTTGGAGCTTGGCTGAGACAGACAGACTCCCAAGGCAATGAGAACATTGTTGCCATGGCATCACGGTCACTCACTGATGCCGAATCCAGATACTTAAATATCGAGCGTGAATGCCTGGCAGTCACTTACGGGCTAGAAAAGTTCTCATACTACTTACTAGGCAGAAATGTGACAGTGGAAACCGACCACTCCCCCTTGGAGCAGATATTCAAGAAGAGCATCAATGAAGCCCCAAGTCGATTACAGAGACTGCTTCTAAAATGTCTGCGATTTGATATCCATGTTAAATACAGACAAGGAAAATCAATCCCAGTCGCTGATGCCCTGTCACGGGTGTGCCATGAAAAAGGGGGTGAACAAAATTGAAGACTCGAGTGACGACCCAGCACCACAGCGTAGCATTCACTTCTTATCCACCCCCATTGACCTATCAGCGGTCAAGTCTTCCACAGCACGAGACCCTGTAATGAATTTACTGAAAGATACCATTTTCAACGGCTGGCCTACCTACAGGAAACAATGCCTCCAAGAACTGTGGGAGTTTGGGAACTTCAGATGTGATCTCTCACTGGAGAATGGCTTAGTACTAAAAGGCAGCAGGGTCGTCATACCAAAATCCATGAGAGGCCAGGTCCTCCAGGCAATCCACCTGGGACACCAAGGAGAAACTAAGTGTATCCTCCTTGCCAGAGAATCAGTGTTCTGGCCCGGAATTTCCAATGATATCAGACAGATGGTGAAGGACTGCGACTTGTGCAATCGTCACCAACCCGCTCAACCCAAACTACCCATCATGCAACCAGACCTCCCAACCAGACCATGGGAGAAGCTTGGGACTGATATTTTCGAATTTAATGGAAAGAAGTATTTAATGATCGTCGATTACTACTCCAGGTTCCCCGTGATAAGGCTCCTGAGCGACATGTCCAGCCACACCGTCTGCAACCATTTCACGAGCGTCTTAGCAGAGTACGGCCTACCAACCACTATCATATCTGATTTTGGATCCCAATATGTGAGTGAGAGGTTCAAAGCCAAGTGCGAGCAAAGTGGCATCACACTGTGTTTCAGCTCCCCATACCACCATCAAGCGAACAGCCTAGCTGAAAGAACAGTTGGAACCTGCAAGTCCCTTCTGAGGAAGGCGCTAGAGAAGAGTGAGTGCCCATACACAGCCCTGTGGATGTACCGTACTACTCCACTTGACAGCCAAATACCGTCACCCTACGAATTGTTGTTTGGACGCAAACCTCAGACCACACTCCCAAGTACCCGAAGTGCCCTGAAGTCTAAACACCCATATGATGACCTCCACCAAGAAGCAAATCAGAAACGACAAGAGAAGCAGGCCAAATTCTATGACCATAAAGCTGGTAATGACCAAAGAATCTTGAACAACATGGAGCCAGTATTCGTGAGAAACACATTGAAGAGTACATGGGAACCAGCGATCGTGCTGAACAGACCCAAGCCTATAGCAAGTCCTCGAACCTACACAGTAGACATCCAGGGCAAAGTATACCAGAGAACCAGGGAACACCTGAGACCCAGGAGCAAGAACGAGGCCATTCCCCTACCCAGCGGAGGCCCAACTCCCGTGCCCACAGAGGCTCCAACACACAAACCAATAGACGCACCTGTGGCCAAAGTCAGTCCCACCGCACCCCCCATTGGAGACAGGACTGACCTAAAGGGCAACTCGCTGACACTAGACCAAGGACCCTCAGCACAGCTGCCCTGTAGTCCAATGCAGCCCGGCTCCGAAGCTGTGAACACTACTGCGACAGTAGGAAAAACTTGCTATCAGCCAAAGAGCCAAGTTACGAGGTCAGGGCGTGTTACCCAAATCCCAGCCAAGTTCAAAGACTAGGAGGAGCCCAGGAAAAGCGACTCTTGTCTCCAAGTCATCATTTTATTGACATTTTATTAGTAACATTGGGTTATTGTTTACACCCAAGGACTGTTTTCTAGTTCCTGTTGTCATCTCATGACGTTTGATTATTTTGTTGACACTGGGCCTCTAATCATGCCCAAAAAACTATTTTTTAGTTTCTGATTGACATGTTGATTCGTTAATTGGTTATATGCGACTAGGTTTCCTCTTGTAAACAAAAAGAGGGGGATGTCACAGTACGCTTAGCGTGACATGCCATTGCGTTATGTATTAGGTTATTTCTGAACTTCCATTCCCATTGCCTTATATGGCACGTACGCTTCTTGTCGTTTCGATCTCTAGCACGTGGCGAGCAACAAGATTAAAAGGATGCCCTCGAGCGAAATAATTCATGTATGATGCCTCCATTTTCCGACAGCTTTCATTACAGTGCTGGGTGTACAAGGTCCAAGTAGTTTAGACACTTTATCACTCTGCTGTAAACTAGGTTTCGTATACATAAACAAGGCGTCTGACCTATGAACACACTTCCTGGCTCGAGTACAGGAAATTTTGTCTCTCGCGTTGCTTGCCAATTTTTGAAAACATCTACCAACCACTTGTCTTTGTACTGTGTACTTTTAGCCTTGGACCGTTCGAGCAAACCAACTTCCTCTTCACAACTTTTACGTCGTCGAAACCGGAAAGATTTTTCCGCAGCTGGTTCCTCCATGCCAACGAACATTACAAGAACACCAATGCAAATTTTGGCTACTTTTAAATACAAAACAAGCTTAAATAACTTGTGAAAAACACGGAGAAATATTTCGTCGCAAACTAGCACCTACATGCTAATGAAACAAAAGAAAACAAAAACCAAATGTTTAATGTAAAAAGTTTCTTTTGTTTATTATTATGCGCGATTGAGAAACCATTTCATAAACTCGTGCTTCGTGTTTCACCGGGGTATCCAAACACCTCGAAACAATAAAAGCCCTCGGCCCAGAGTATATTCTTACATTCTTTCCTTAAGCAAGGAATGAACACAACTTCATGTCCTAAAGCAAGACTCGAGTTTCGGTTCTTTGGAGAACCTCGTCAGTTGCTACCATGTGTAAAGGTCTCGTAGGACGGATTCGCTCTGAGCGCCATTGTGCAATGGCGTCGCTCTCGCGTGGGTTCTGAACTGATCCAATGCCAAAATGTACTGATGACGTCATCCGAGATTTGATAATATACTTCGAAATGCAATGCGTTGTGGGATGGCAGTCATACCTCCTCTGCCCTCGGCCTGTGGCCTCGGGGCTTTCATCTGTTTCTCAGTGTTTGGTGATACTCCGGTAAAACGCTCAAACTCGTTTAGGAAATATTACGCAATAGGCTCCTGATAAGGATCATATCCGACTATCGTGATAGCAAAAGGCGAAATGTCGCGATCTACATTTAAAGTGACAACATCGTGAGACAAACCAAAATTATTAATTATTGGACCAGGTTGAGCAAAATATCATGATTTGTCAGTGGCGAGCAGATCATTCGGCTTCTCAAATAATTGATCTGCGAGACACTTTTAACTGACAAATCACCAAATTTTGCGATAGCCGAGTTCAATAACTGTTTTATCATTCGATTACCGAGTTTGTTTTTCAATTTAATATTTAATTACTGCGGGCAAGGGCGCGCTCACAAAAATCCATTGTAAAGGTTGGGAGCAGAACAATTATAGGTGGTTTTCATGTTACGTCATCGCCGCCATGCTGGTGGACATAAACAATAGTTCTCTCATTAGCTCCTTTTGTTCGACCACCAACATTTGTTCGTTTCACTATTGTTATCTATGTCTCTAGAGATTGATCGCAAACCACCTATTCACAGCAAAACTGACAACTTTGCACCATTGTGCGCATCAGCATAATTATTCGTAGGCAGTTATTCGCAGGTCACGTTATGGGCTTAGTTCAGTAGAAACACAAGTGAGATCTGGGTAAGAGATTAAGGCTAAACCTGCGCTAAAAAAAATATTGTCTTACTTTTAGGAAAGACCTTTGCAATAGGCCATTTGCACGATGACGTCATATGACTACAACTACCAGAATCCTTCAGTTTTAAGTTTTGTAGTGCAAATTAGGGCTATTGTTATTTAAAACGGACTGGGATTACAAAATTTAAATAAGAAAGGAAAAACGAAATGAATTCTGGTAGTTGTAGTCAAATGACGCCATCGTGCAAATGGCCTATTGCCCACTCCAGAAACTATTTAAAATACCATAATACTCTTTAAAGTACAGGTTTGGGTGGTGCTTGATGTAAGCCTCATTTTCCCAGTTTCTTTTGTTTTCAGCACGAACTGCACGTGCTATGCTTCAACTTCGTGGCAATTTGCATATGGTGCACATTTGTATGCGAACACACAATGCTACGTCCTAGCGTTCCTACATGTACTCTGAATTCCATTGTGGCATTCTAACAAAAGAGACTTTTATATTATACTTTTATATTACACCCCGGTGAGGCTGAGCCTGCGCATTAAAGAGTATTATAGTATTTTTCGGAGTGGCCAATTAACAACTATTCATCGAAGTGTAGGTGGGTAGTGGTGGATATTTACCGAGCCGGCGAGGTAAATATCCACCACTACCCACCTACACTAAGGTGAATAGTTGTTTTAGTATATACTGAAACAGTGAGATAATATAACGAAAATGATGCTTTTTAACTCATTTATTCCTGTCAAAGATTACAATTTTCGCGCGCAAATTGCTGGGAGGCGAATAGCACTTGCTATTCCGAGTTTCAGTAGCCAATCAGAGCGCGCCAACAATGCTATCCACTGTTTCAGTATATGTTAATAGACGATATTCGTATTCTGACTATTCTCGGTATTGAACTGGTACTAGCTTGCAATGGAGACTCTTGGGGGAAATATCATTAAAAATATTTGCATGTGTAAAAATTGTCCTGCATGAGCCTCGACTGTGAGCTTATTCCAGTTCAATACCGAGAATACGAATATTGAATTTCTTATCTTCTTGCACCCGGTTCCCCAGATCTTGAGCGTCACATGTTAAGCTCCGGGGAGAAGAAGCCAGTGGAAGAGTCCGCGGCCATAAAACTGAGGGCGAGCAAGCCCTACCTTTACTTTAAACAAAAGTCTCCACTGCGTTTTAACGTCGATCAAGATCAACCGTTTGAATTAAGCGTGTCAGTCAAAGGGCTTCAGCCAATCAAAGTGCAGTGGAAAAAAGACGATCACATGCTGATGACTGGTAGCAGGTACAAGACATTTGATAGTGGTCGGCGCCTGTCGGTGGACCCTCCCTATAGCGTGGAAGATTCTGGTACTTACAGTGTTTCAGCGTGCAATTCTAAAGGCTGTGCAGTTAATGGAGTTCAGGTGCTGTTTCATGGTGAGTAGTGAATCACTATCGCCAGTAAATAAAAGAGTAAGGAACTGGGTAGAATTGCACCAAGTCGTTAGATCCGCTGGTCAGCGCGCGTGAAAACGTCTCTTTCTTGCCATCTCCGCGAAAAAAGAAACAGAGTGACTTGGAGAAAGTCTAGGAACTGGGTATTGTTTTAAGGAAGGCTTGCCATCTCTATAGCAGTAAAAAAGCGCACTACAGCACTACAGTTAGACTTGCCCACAAGTCGAGCTTAGAGAGCGCGAAGCGCGATCGAGTGAGACCTACTCCCAGACCGAAACCGGAAGCGAGAAGTGAACGACTTTGAAAAATCTACACTTAAGTGTTTATGGAAAATAGTAATAAGTTCACATTAAATTAAAAAGAACTCTATCCGGACGTACGCTTATTTGGATGCGGGAGAAAAAGCTTTCATAAGCCACAGAGTGGGGGCAAAACTGACGGGGAGGAGTAGGGTTAGACAGATTCTGCTCAAAAATTGTTAAAAAGTTGCTCAAAAATGTCCCCAAAAGTTGCTCAAAAGTTGCTTAATTCAAATTACATACTGTAACTCCTTCCTTGTTTATTAACTTTTAAATCGTAAAGTGACCTCAATGAATTACAAAACACCGCCTAATAAACAAGAGACATGCTGCTAACATAGCAAATAATACATGTTGCGGTCAAATTTTGAGTATTTGACCCTTCTTCAAATTCATCCGTTCTATTATTTCAATGTATGCAAATTAATGGTATTATGAAGTTTAAATAATAGAATGGAAAAAGGTCCTGATCTAATAGGCCATTTCCGAGTTACCTTTAGCCTCTCTATCAAAGCGAGGCTAGGTGCGAAACCTTTCTTATGAAAATGAGTATTCATTCACATGCAAATAAGTTTTATTTGTATGTGAATGAAAACTCATTTTCATATGAAAGGTTTCGCACCTAGCCTCGCTTTGATAGAGAGGCTAAAGGCAACTCGGAAATGGCCTATTATAATCAAAGCACACCCAGGAATATTTACACAGGATACCCATTCTGGAAATGGAGTCACATCCGGCACATCCATATTTGGAATCTATCACTACACGTGTTACCCAACCGATCAAAAAAGCAGAGATTTTCTGCTGAAATTCTTGTGAAATTCCAAAGAAAATGTGTTAGAATATCAAGTACGTATGAATTTGATTAAAAGATAGTGAAAATATGCCAAAAAATATGCGAACTTTTACAAAAGATGCCAGGAAGTTGCTCACTCTCCGAAAAGTTGCTCAGAATCGAAAACGTTGCTCAAAATCGTAAAAGGTCAAAAGTTGCCGAGCAGAATCTGTCTAGGCCTGGGGAGGAGGGTGGGGAAAAACAACTCCGAATACTCAAATCAGCCAGCGTCGAAAAAAAAGAGGAAAAATTCACCGGACACAACCGCTTAAAAAGATGGAAAAACTCGCTAAGGACTCAGTGATAGGTCGTAAGGCGCGTAAAGTGAGTTCTAGCAGTGAAATCGAATAACTAAGACATTTTCGTGCCTTTTATATGAATGAGAATAGTACCATAGTTAATCCTTGTAAGGTTATGTTGGCACAGAGGAGGTGGAGTCTGGGGCTGGTTGGGCTGGGAAAAAAAGGGGGCGAGAAGCCTCCGCCGGAGGTAAAAAAGGTGAATGAAATCATGCAAAATCGGAATATTTCTGTGCAATGTTTTGCAATAGAAAGAGGTGGGATCCACGTAGATTTGGACGTAAAACCAGAGTACAGGAACTGGAAACTTTAGAAACCCTTGTCTCTACTGCTGAAATTTAAACACTTAAGAACTCCTGTCCACATGCCAAAAAAGCGGTTTTCAATTTAGTGTCGGAAATAAATTCGCAATTGCTTTAGTTTTGCATTGCTACGCCTTGTGATCAGGGGGCAGTACGCAGCTCTTACAATGTCTTCTCTGATTTGCTGAGAAAACAATAGAACAAACAACACAACAATGGGCCCTAGCCCTGAAAACAATAGAGCTGCGTGATACCCAGATCCATTGAAATTAGAGGTTGTTAAGAGCGGCGTGGTATCTTGTGATCGGGTAAAATTCTCGCGCCAAACCAAAACCAATCCGCGTTACTTGCCTGCACAAGCTTTTCGGCGCTTGGCTCCGGCTACATGAATTTGCATCGAACTCTGATTGGTTCATTGAATTGTCTGCATCTGTTGTGATTGACAAGCATGATTATCTTGGTTTGGGTTTTACAGCACTAAACTGAAAATACCTTTAATCAAGCCTCTTGATGTTCCTTGTAATTTAATATGCTGTTTCTAATTATTTCTAGCGAAAGCTAACAATAGCCAGACTATTCAAGTCGAGGATGACGCACAAGGTACAAACTAATATTAAGTAACGGTATATATGTTTTTTTGAAGCAATTATAAAACGCGAAATGATATATGACCAGTTGTAACAAAAATAACGATTCACATACTGTTGCTTTAAAATCCCTAACATTCATTTACGCATTTCTCAAGCTTACAACTCTAGGTTGTAAGCTTGAAAAGAAACCCCCAGTTTATTAATTACACCATAGAAATGGATTCAATGACTTTGCAAAAACAAAACGACAAAACATATTTGGAAACAAAGCCTTTTGAATTAAATATTTGAAAGTAAAAATTAAATGCTTTTGATTTCAACAGGTGGAGGATTTGCTGCGAAATATGCCTTTTTAGGCGTTCCTGCCGGACTTGCCATCATTCTCATTATCGCTATCGCTTGTACAGCAGGGAAAACTAAGAAAGCTAAGTGAGTGTATATTAAATCATGGCCGGCTTTGAGATTGGTTAGGTTTGACCCTTTATACGACCCTACAATCGGACATGGTCCTGCTAGCATTTGTGACGCATTACTTTTGACGACAACATATGTCTTTGATAATTAACCGATGAAACAATAAAATATTTTTAAAGCATACCTAAATGAGAACTCCCCTAGTCTCCATATCAAGAAATCAAAGTACAGTCAACTCTCTCTTAAGCGACCACCCTTGGTGCAGGAAAAAGTGGTCGCTTAATGGAGGTGGTCGCTTAATAGAAAAATCAAGACAATAAGCCAAAAACTGCATGGATCCACTAATTATTACTATTTATTGCCTTATCAGTTTAAATGTAGCAAATATACAAAGCTCCTTTGAGAAAAGTTATTCTAAATCAGACAATATACTACAACTACAATACGCTACTCGCTTATTCATTCTTGGTTTTTGAAACATGCACGTTTGAACTTCGAAATGTGTTCCGGAAATTCCTTGTTGTAAATCACTTAACAGTTTACTTAAACTTCAAATTATAATACTATGCATCTGTTTTCCTCGTGGCATTTTATAGCTTCTCCATGAAACCTAGATTCGCAAGGATTTCGTAACAATCTTGGGGGTGGTCGCTTAACGGAAACCGGCAAAACAAAAGAATTGGTCAAATTTTTGGCCTCGAAAGTGGTCGCGGTCGCTTAAGAAATTTGAGAAGTGGTCGCTTAAGAGAGAGTTTTCTAAACAGTATTTGACTGAGAAACAAAACGGTTATTTACAAAGTGGTCGCTTAAGGGAGGTGGTCGCTTAATAGAGTGGTCGTTAAGAGAGAGTTGACTGTATACGAAAAATGACGGAAATCAAGCTTTAGCAGTTTGTAAATGATACTACCCTCTTCAACGCTGATTTAGCTTCTGTGGAAATGGCTTTGAAAATAGCATATGACTTGGTAAAGTAGCTAGTCTATGCGATAATGTGAAGAAAACAAAGGCGATTTGGCTACTAAAATAGGCCAATAATAATAAAGATAAGCCATTCGGTACAAAATGGTTACACAGTCCGGTGAAAGTCCAGGGGCCGGATTCACGAAACCTTCCTAAGTTAAGACATATCCTAAGTATTGTTTCTTAACAATAGTCTATTGTCATTCCAACAATAGGCTGTTGTTAAGAAACAATACTTAGGATATGTCTTAACTTAGGAGGGTTTCGTGAATCCGGCCCCAGGCTTTATTTTCTTCCAAAAATATGGAGGGAGCCTGGATCGCAGGCCCCTCCTCTGTATCTACTACTATAGTATCAAATTCGAAACAGTAATCACAACAACAGTCTAATATTCTTATCACATCACTTATCTCTTTCAGAAAAGAAAAGAAAATAGAAGTAATCGAGAAAGTTCGCATTCACCAAGAGCCAGGGTAAGTTAAAACAAGGATATCTTCATCTACCATTCAATAAATACACGGGTTTTATAATCCTCCAGGGAAAGCCTCAAACAAACGATTTATAAATTCCTTCACAAAAGAGACTCGTTGACGTGGCTTAGTTGTGAAGGTCCGATGGTGTAGTGGTTAACGCATTGAACTTTAGATCCGAAGGTCGATGGTTCGAGGCTTAAGGCGGGGGTCTACCTGAATTTGAGTGAAATTTGAAGAGGTTTAAAGAAGGGATAGGAGAAAGAAAATGATTTTTGGAACACCAACAGACAGTTGATACCCACGTAAGAGCACCCCAGGTTGCTAGTGGACTAACTTGGTGTCCGTCTATTAATTATTAACTACAAATTCTAATTTTAAAACTTCACTAAATCTTCAATATTTCTTATTTCTCTAAATTTTACCAATCCTTTGAGAAAAACTGTTTCCTTCCCCAAATACCCAAAAATCACCCAAAAATTTACAAAACATCCCACAACATAGATTCATGTAATGAGCGAAGGGTTTTTGGATTGCTTGAAACGTGAACGAGATATTTCCATTAAAGCCATGTTAAGTGGCGGAAACATGGCATTCAGGTAGACCCCGCCTTAATTTTATTTTAAATGGGTATCGGTGACAATATCCTGGGTAACCATGCGATGTGAAATAGCATTCTATCCATGGAGGAGTGGCAATTCTCCCAGTTGCTTCATGCTGCGGAAACCGGGTTAAGCTCCGGCCGATTGGGTGACCTGTGGCTCGTGTGAGACCTTACCTACCCATAATAAATTAAGAAAACAAAATTTAAAAAGGCTAACGAGACAAAAACGGAGATGCTTATTCTCGCACTTTACACGGGTAGGAGGAGAGGCTCAAAAAAACTGAGCTAGAAAACTTTGACACATAAATAAAGTTGATGATGATGATGATGATCCTAGCAGCGATATAACTGGGAGATCCGATATAACTGGGAGATCCGATATAACTGGGAGATCCGATATAACTGGGAGATTCGATATAACTGGAAGATTCGATATAACTGGGAGATCCGATCTTGGAACGTTGTAAGGCGCTAGGCTCACGGGATTGCCTTCATTGTTATAACTCACCTAAATATTTTTTTTTTGGGCACTGAGATAGACGAACGGCCTCGTTATGGAGTTGGCAATCAGATGGCGACTCGAGCGGGGATGACATGCCGGACTACTACAAGTACAAAGGGAAATCTCACAAGAAACAACGGAAGCAGCACAGTCAGCACAGTCAGATAAGGATCCCCCAAGACTTACCCACTGAATCAATATATGGTACCACTGATCCAATATATGGTTATCCAAATTGTAAGTTATTGCCGTGGTTAAACCTTTTACTTCCAGAGTCAATAGTCCATTTCGGAGTTACTTTCAGCCTCCTTTTCAAACCGAGGCCAAGTGCAAAACCTTTCATATGGATATAAGTTTTCTTTGCATGGGAAAGAAAACTCATTTTAATGTGAATGGTTTTGCACTTGGCCTCGGTTTGAAAGGAGGCTAAGACTGAGCAACTTGGAAATGGGCTATTATGGGGACATGTAGTGTAGATCTTATTTTTCAGTCTGTGGACGAAATCCCATGGTATATATGATCATTCAAATGAAACCTTTTTAGCAGTACTTTTGCATGGTACCGTTTGATTTTCAATATTTTGCAAAATGAAATTAAGGATTTTTCTTGAATTTAGATTTTTGGCACTCTTAGAGTTAACTCAAAGTTGCCCTAAAGAAATCTTATAGATTTTAACTATTAAAGTGCACGATATGATTGGCCGACATTCACTCACTTTTCAACGCGCTTGGGTGCGATACGTTTTCTCTCATTCTTTTGTCTCTCTGTCTTTTTATAAACTGAATGAATTAAGTATTGTTCCACATAAGAACGATAGCAAAATTCATTGTTCTGCGGCATTAGCTCTTTCCCACATAGAATATCTTTGATTTCAAGAATAGAGGAGGAGCTGATGGTTAATAATTATATTTCATTATAAAAATAAAGAAAATCCATTGGCGTCAAATAAATTTTAGGAAATGTTCGTGCTTAACCAATCAGAATAGCAGAAGACAATAGCTAATAATTTTGCTTCTTTGATGAAGTTCCCCAGATACAATTTCTTTTAAAAATTGTATGTTGTGCGATTGGGTCTCAAATTACTTGAAACCTTAAAAAAATTAAATTAGACAAAATGCACCTTGAACCTTAACTTTTTAGCGGTTTTTGAGTCTAGGCCAATGAGATCACTAGTTGTAACAATGAAAAATCTTGACATTCCATCGTATTTGACATTCCATTGCCGTTCAGCGCTATCCTTCTTATGCGGATCATTACTTAATGGCTTATATATAGCGCACATATCACATGTCTTATGGCGCTTAACATCGGACGTCAGCTCATGAGGGTGGTCACAGCCAGGGTTTCGTCAAGTCCTTAGTGGTTCTTTTCGTCCCCATCGGAGACGGGGCCACCACTTCTACGTGGTCATCCGAGCCACGTGCAGGTCTAACCATTTGCAGATATTATAGCAAAGGCAGCACTTCGCTCCGACTTTTAGGTCGTCGCGAGTTCGTCACTCGCTGATCGGCATTCGTCCTGTCACGGGATACCTCTGTTACCCAGAGTATGAGTCAATAGACAAGCTCCCGGAAGGTCTTCAAGAAATCACGGCTACTTCTTTATTTATGCTCTACGGGCGAGACTCGTTAGAGACGATACAAAATAAGGCAAACAAATTACAAAGCGTCACTTTACTAACAGCAACAACAACGTACATCCTTTATTTATCCACGATAAAAGTTAAAGCAAAAATAGAACACAAACCGCGGTGATAAACATATTAAACTTATTCATTTTTTATAAAACTTGACGTTTCGTATGCTACTACATACATTTTCAAAAGTGACCGTTACAGTGTTGAAAACTATACTTATATAGTATTGAAAAGGGACTGGGACCGAGATTAAGTACAAAACTGTATGTAGTAGCATACGCCGAAACCTCAAGTTTTATAAAAAATGAATAAGTTCAATATGTTTATCACCGCGTTTTGTGTTCTATTTCTTATCAAGCTACGATGCCCCCAGAACAAAAGTCTTTAAAGCAAAAATCTTGTTTGTGGGGTCGTGTTTCTAGCTACACTAATTAAAAACGTTTCTATATACATTAAAATTAAAAATAATTATATACATGATTGGTCCGCATTAAGGTGTTTCCCTCCAGTTTCCGTGTAGCCGCACCGAACATTTTTGAGCGGCCGTTTAACTAGCTTTCCTTCATTGAATTAGTATGAAACTTACACAAAATATTGTACATGGTTTGAAGTTTATAAAAGTGTAACAATTTTGTAAATCGCATTTAAAATTGCGGAGATAAACGAGAAACACTGAAATCACTTGAGTCTAAATTCCGAGCGATTGCGATGGCATCTAGAAAAATCAAAACTACTACGATAAACTATGACATATGGCAAACAAAATATCTAAAAATTAGAAACTTTTGTCAGATCGATTTTGAATAAATCAGAAAAACATTTCGAACTTGTGATTTTGCATGTGTATGAGCACATCCACAAGTTCCTCAATTAAGCTTATAAAAGTTTAATTTCTCAATCTCAAATTTACGCCAAAATGTGTGTTTTGTGTATGAGATGAAACTATGAAAGTTTGAAAGCGTTTCTCGTTTTAGTTTTGGAGATTCGATTTTCTATAGGAAACCATAGTTTTTTTTGACTGAGTCCTTGATATTGTAGTTTTAGCACTTTTCTACATTTTTCAAAAACCGCGAGATAGATTTTTTTAAAACTTTTATGGTCGTTTCTTTATAATATGAACAACATTGTCTCGAAGTTTCATCTTGATTGAAAGATTGCAACACGGTCAAATAAAATAATTCCCCCTAAAACGCGATTGAGACTTTGTGCTTTGATTGCACGGTTGAAGGCGCACAAAGACGCGTCAATTAATTCAGGCGAAGTGTAACGCATTTCTGCGTGTTGAGAATTAGGCAGTTTCTTGGTGTTGCGATCACCAAATGACGTAAAACAAAAGATTCAAAAGAAAGTGAACAATACCCACACCACAACACAAAAGCTAACCAACAATAGTTTCCGCAACACCAAGAAACACCCGAGAATTATGCAAATCGCGTTGACTTCTTTCTCTTCCCTACAATTCAAAATGCCGAGAGTGTCCAGTGCACGTCAAATGCGAATGAAAAACCTGCTTTGAAATAAACGCCCTACTGAAATTCGTGAGCATGATAAAAACATTAAACGTGGAACACAGCCCCTAACTTTACTCCGCAAAACATGATGGTCACGCAGAAATGTGTTACAATTCACCTGAATTAATTAAAGCGTTTTTGTGTGCCTTCAACCGTGCAATCAAAACACAAAGTTTCAATCGCGTTTTAGGTGAAGTTTATTATTTTATTTGACCATGTTGCAATGTTTCAATCAAGATGAAACTTCGAGACAATGTTGTTTATATTATAAAGAAACGACCATAAAAGTTAAAAAAAAAATCTATCTCGCGGTTTTTGAAATATGTAGAAAAGCGCTAAAACTACAATATCAAGAACTCAGTCAAAAAAAACTATGGTTTCCTATAGAAAATCGAATCCAAAACTAAAACGAGAAACGCTTTCAAACTTTCATAGTTTCATCTCATACACTAAACACGCATTTTGGCGTAAATTTGAGATTGAGAAATTAAACTTTTACAAGATCAATTGAAGAACTTATGAATGCGCTCATACACATGCAAAATCACAAGTTCGAAATGTTTTCTGATTTACTCAAAATCGGCTTGACAAAAGTTTCTAATTTTTAGATATTGTGTTTGCCATATGTCATAGTTTATCGTAATAGTTTTGATTTTCCTAGATGCCATCGTAATCGCTCGGAATTTAGACTCAAGTGATTTCAATTTTTCTCGTTTATCTCCGCAATTTTAAATGCGATTTACAAAATTATTATACTTTTATAAATTTCAAACTAAGTACAATGTTTTGTGTAAGTTTCATACTAATTCAATGAAGGAAAGTTATTTAAACGGCCGCTCAAAAATGGTCGGTGCGGCTGCATGGAAACTGGAGGGAAACACCTTAAAACTTTAAAAAAAAAATCCATTACGTTCTTACTTTGCGTTTGAATCGAGGTTGCATTGAAGTCCAGTTGTTTAAAGTGCCTATGAACTGAATTTTTTTCTTCGTTTTTCATTAGTTTATTATGTCCAAAGAACGAAAACAATAATCATTTCCCGAGGAAAAGAAAGAAAATCGTTTTTTTAGCCCCTCGAAGATGCGTCACTTCGGTTGAAAAGTGGCTCCAATTTTGAAGAGCCTGGGGCGAGTGGGCGTGCGTGATGACGTAAATTACGTAAATAGTATGACACATTGGTTTGTTTATGCTATAATTCCCTTGGAATCCTTTAGCGTGATGGTCATTTTGCCAACGTTTTTGGCTGTACAAATGTCAGACAGCGCCTAATTTGTTTCTTTACAGTCCTCTGAAGGTGAAGAGGATCACTCTTGATCAACTGAAATGATCGTGTCCACTGTAGTTTTGCCGTAGCGAGACGAACCGACTGTGCCGCTTGAGCGAAGGAAGTGAACATGAAGAAAACGGACTTTGATTTAGATTATTGAACGTGAAAGGTATACATTTCAGTAGCACAGCGTCTCAGTGGTTCGCCAGTTGAGTTGTAAGCTTATTGAACGCAGAGGCGTTTTTGTTATTTTTTTTTAGTGGCTCGTTGACTAGCGTTTATCGAACGCGAACGATATATTTGTAGTACAAACAATCATGATATTAGCGCATTAGCGACTCGGCCGGTCTTCTCTGAAGTTCATTGATCGCGCGTGGAGGTTATGAACTTATTTTATGGGCTTGGCAATTCGCCCGTCTACTTAAAGTTCTTTTTTCAATGCGAAGGATATGTCTTGGTGGCTTGCTAGTTGAAAGTTTCTAAATTATACTGATATGTTATGGTAGTCCCGAAAACGAGGACCCCGAAAACGAAGACCCGAAGACCCATTACGAAAACGAAGACCCATTACAAAAACGAAGACCCATTACGAAATTAAAGACCTATTACGAAAACGAAGACCCATTAAAATGCGAAAACCGAATGTGCTCACGCTCACACATGCAATATTTCGACGTTAACTTTGAGCCTGGAACACTGGGAAAGCAAGGGTAAAGCAAGACTACAGTTTCGATTCTACTCGTGAATCTCGTCAGTTGCTAGAGGTATATCTCATGGATATTGGTAACGTTCAAAAGTTTTAGCCGTTTATACATCGCTTAGCGGATCGAAAATGCGTGCCTATATTTCTATTGGTCCAGAGATTCTGGCCAATTAGGTAAGTCTTGTGCAAATTTCGATCCGGCAGTTGTGTTTCTTTAGAAGGATTTTTCGTCAGTATTTGAACCATGTAGGATATTGTCCTTTCTGAGAAGTACATAGACTTCAAGAGTAAATATAACATTTCAACATCCCCATAACATCGTCCTTTTTAGCTCTGGCATAAAATTGCTTGAAATTGTCAGTGTAGTACCTGGATGCAATGTTCCAAAGTACAGCACCTCGATAGCTGATCGAGTTTTTCATATAATACGAACAAAATCGCGGAGTTTCGATCTTATTATCCCTTAAATGATATTTACTATTCTTATGTGTGGCCATACTTGAGAGTAGTGTCGGAGTTCTGCCACTGACTACATTATAATATGTGTGGCCATACTTGAGAGTAGTGCCGGAGTTCTGCCACTGACTACATTATAAAACAGCTTAAATAGGGACAGTTTGTAAATATGAAAAATCGATTCCCATTCTGCAATTTTTAGCACTGAATCAGACGGTGTATCCCAAGGAAGGTGAAAAATAAGTCTCGCTTCTCTGCGATGTAGGACTTCTAAAGATTTTATCTGATCCATGTTATTACAGCCTCCCCAGGTAATAATGCCGTACGTCACGGACGGGAGGATGACTTTGAAATACAAATCAAGGGCCGCAGTTTTCCCCAGAAATAGACTCTTTTTTAACAGATTTAATTTCAAGACAAAACTCCTTCTTAAATCTGTAATGTTTTTACTCCAAGTGAGTTTATTATCTATTGTAACTCCCAATAACCTGGCATGGCACACCCACTTTATTTCCTCCTCACCAATGGTTATTGCTGGCTGGGGCCCAATAAAGGAACCTCTGCTTGTTTTCTCGTTAAATGAATAAACTTTTATTTCAGATGACGGGAAAAGCTATAAAGGAAGCCACTACTCAATGCAACAACAACATTCTAGCAATGCCGGGAGTATTTATGACGTCAGAGAAAGCTATGACAAGGACCAGAATAACATGACAGATCATCGACGACGGGAAAGCTATGACAAGGATCAAAGTAACATGACAGATCATCGACGACGGGAAAGCTATGACAAGGATCAGAGTAACATGACAGATCATCGACGACGTGAAAGCTATGACAACGATCAAGCAAACTACAAGGCAACAGACAACAGACGATATTCTGGATCACAAGAGAACTACGACAACGAGAAAAAACACAAAGAAACCGAAGACAGCGGAAGTTCACAACACAGCTCTTCACAGTTAAACATGGGTAAAATATAATTTACCGGTCTTAAATTGAACAAAAAGGCACTGTGTAAATATTTTTCTTAGCCCATTTCAGGCGTTAAGTTTGTTCAAAGCAAAGGAAAAGAAAGGTAAGAAAAGAAACTGTGGTGTTTCGTTGGTGAGGAAGCGAAACCCCCGGGGGGGAGTACTCCTCGGAATTTTTGATGGGGGTGTGCCGCACTGCCGCCCGGTTCTCCAAATCCTGACCCTATTTCAGACCAAAACATGCCATTAGTTAGAACGCCAACAAAAGATTTGTTAAAATTCAGCTCGAATGATATCCAATATTTCGAAAGGCACAGGTAAATTGTATTAAGAGCAGTATTTGTTATTGATTCGCTGCCGCCTCATCTACTTTTTTTAGCAAACTGGTCGCCTGAAAAAGGCTACTTCTATTCGGCAGCAGATAATTTAGAAAAAAAATGTCGTCGTTATTGGCTGCCTGCCAGAGACATGTAGGTAATTTGCGAGTGTTAATAAAGATGTCATAAATCCTCCAAAAAAAAACCGGGTAACATTGAGGATATTTCAGTGCATATATTTCAAATCTCTCTTCCTCATCGCTATTACTACGCGTATTTGACTGATTTATTACATGTCTTTTGCATGTCATGTATGCAGTACAAAGGAGGTTGGTGGTTTGAAGCCTGGTCTCTGCCATCATGTTTCCTTATAAACTTTACTTCACATTGTCTCTCTCCATGCAGGTGTATAAATGGGTACCGGCGAAAAAAATGGTGGGGGTAACCCTGGGATGGACTAGCATACCATCGGGGGTTGGGGGGGGGGGGGGGGTATAAATACTCCTAGTTGCTTCATGCTACAGAAACCGGGTTAAGCTCTGGCCATGTGGGCCACTTGTGGCTCGTGTGCCACTTAAGGACGTTCGCGCGAAAATCTTCTACAAGACAGATTTTTTGTAAACTTATGCTACGGTCTGATAATGAGTTACTGATGTCAGAAATGCAAAAAAAAATTGGGGGTACCGAATTGATTTAAGAGATATAGTGTGTAGAAATATACCCTGTTTTTGAAAAGTTATTTCTCGTAACATGACATGGTGTCCATGGCTTTTAGTTAAAAAATATCAGAGATGAATCGCTGGGGAGAAACTATTGTATTCAAATGTTATCTAAGTGGGCCTGATTAGTAAATAATTCGAACTGTTTTCAACCTTTAAATGAGTTAACCCTTTAAAGAGGGCATTCGGAAACAACATACAGCTGAGATATGAGTGCAATTCGACGTCGCGTGGGTAAAAATTGAAAAAAAAATCAAACTTCTACAAGACAGATTTTTTTCCTTTTTTCACAAACTGTAGATAATCGGTAAAGAAAGTGATATATGAAGAAAAAAATAGGGGTCACCGAGCATCCAAGCGAGTAAAATCTAAGTGAAGTTAACGCAACGGCTATATAGATTTCTTGGTTTGCGCGCGCGCTCGTGCATGACGTAGCATGGCGTTGCAATACGAATTGCGTTCACAGTAAAGATGCGCATAAACAATTAGCGCGAACGTCCTTAATCATGCAGTACCAAGGCGATAAACGTATGTATTTGCATTATTTTTCTTCAGGCCTTTATAAACCTGAAAGCGTCATCTCTGTTGTGGAAGAAGATCTGGGCGATACAATCTATGCATCCGTTGACGTGCAGAGTGGAATTCAACCAATGAGGGCGCAGGTGTTAGAATCTGAAGCGACTGCAGCAGAACAGGCCCACGCTGACACCGTCAGCACAAAGGATGAAGATGATTTTATGTTCTATCCTGATATTTTTGAGTTCGACTGAAATAGATCAACAGAATACTTTGATTTCATTCATAAATTACTTTCAATCTATTATTTTAATCATTAATAAAATTCTTCTGCCGTCACTGGGAGCAACAGTAAAATTTCAAGAAAATTACGTAAGGTAATTTCAAGTTGTTGTTTTTGCAGACTCCTTTAACAGTTGTTGTTTTTAAAAATGATTCAACTAAAAAAGAAATAACGAAAAAAATTGACTATTTCTGCATGCTGTTTGTGTATCTGTGAGACCGCAAAGACTTTCTAGTAAACTGCTATTTGCGAAAGGGATTCAACAAGTAACGAATTGACTAATTTTCGTCAATGAGTCTAGACACTGTATATCGTTGCTAGTAAAATGTTATGTTTATTTTAAGAAATCCCACTGTAATAGCAATAAAAGATATTTGATTTCACCTCGTGCCAATATTTTTTATTTGGGTTTGGATGGGGCCGGGCCTTCCGAAAACAGCTTTACATGTAAGCAGAACTATATGTGGGTTATTGACCCGGCACGATGGGTAAATATCACCGTTCTGCGACGGATGGGTGTTCAATTCTGCAAACTTTTCCTTGGAGTCAATAAGCAATGCCCCAATGTAGCATGTAGAAATGAACTCGGCAGACTATCACTAAAAGGAAACATCGACATAAATATAATTAAATTTTGGTTGCACTTGGAAAATTTACCAGCAGACAATATTGCTAAACAATGCTAAATTGCTAAAGATATGGCAGACAAAAATCAGCTGAATCTAATACAAAGAGTAAATTCGTTATGTAACATTTCAAATCTAAACATCTCAAATTTAGACATTAGTAATTGTAATAACATTATTGCACGTATTCGACCAACTGTTAATAAAACTTCAACTAGCCATCAACTTAATCTGTTAAATTTAAATAAAAAACTTAAATTCTACTCTGTCTTTAAAAAAGATTGTCACAAAACTGACCTTTTGGATTCAATAAAAAATAGGCTTCACAAAAAACAAATCAATAAATTTCGCCTTGGACTGACCACAACTTAAGAATTGAAACTGGCAGGCATAACAAGACAACTGAAAATCTGAGAATCTGCTACCTCTGTCATTTAAATGAAATTGAAAATGAAACACACTTTCTATTCAATTGCCATCATTACAGCGATACGCGCAAGAAATTTTTCAATGAGATAAATGACAAATACCCAAATTTTAATGACTTAGACAATATCTCAAAAAAAATGTTTCTTTTTAATAACGCTGACCGTTTGTCTGTAGAACTGTTGCTGCTTATATTTATGATTCAATGTTAAAGCGACAATTAATGATGCTAATCAAATTATTAGACATGATTATTTTATATAACATAAAGTTATATTAGGTAATACCATGTATATATATATATATGGGAATACTGAATTAATTGTTGTTGTTGTTGGTTAACGACAGTTCAGTTTTCCACTTCAGTGCGAAGAAGCCATTCTGCAAAATCTCGGTGGAATTTTTACGCGATGAAGCGGAACGGCTAACAGCAGAGAGAGAAAATGTATGAAGCAGTACTCATGGTATAACAATGCCGTTGTTACTTGAAAAACGCGGCGAATGTCAGTGTGCTTTTCAACGGAAGAGAAAAAATATTCGCAAGTATTGATTTTATGGAAATACTGTTGTTAAAATTTTCTTTTATTTGACTGCTCAAGTTTTTTAGGTAGGTATTAGATTAGTTTCTCGAGGGAGCGGCGAAGGCTCGCGCGAAGAACGAAGGGCGCAAGCCCGCCGAGAAAACCGCTTGTAGATCGCTCGCATGCTCGACTAACTAAAAGAATCAAAGGCTTCAACGAGCCAAGTCGTGAATACGAACAACCTTTGGACCCTCCCCTCTCCTACGCGTTTATCTCCACGGCACTGACTCCGCCCCCCCTCCTCCTCCACCCTGTGCCTCCAACTCCCCACCCTCCCCTCCATCCAACGCTGTCCCCATGGGTAAGGCAAGTGACCATTACCTATCGCATTTGAAACGGGCAAAGTATATGCTCAAGCCTTACGCACTGATCAGTGGAATTATTAAGCAAAGTTTACAGCCAAATGATGTAAGTAAGTAGTGTAAATTTTCATATTTGCAGAAACCTATAAGTGGGTTGAAACGTGTAACGCGCATTCACAGCTTCTGACTGATTCATTTTTTACTTAGTACCATATTTGGAAACCCCTCGGTCCCTCGAGATTGAAAGCAAGTTGTTCTAGCGAATTCATTGGTTATTATTTTTATTTTGATTTTCCAAATATGGCTGTAACAACTTCTTATCAAAATGAATAATAGGAAGCTTGCTTTGAAGCGTTCAAGAGACAGTTGCACGTTTCAACCCACTTATGGGTTTCTGGTTTCTGGTAACATCATGAATAATAAAGAGACTTTAGTCTCTTTATTATCCATGATTTCTCGCGAAGCGAGGGCCGAAGGCCCGAGCGCAGCGAGGTTTATAAATTTGTCGGCCCTCGGGAGCTGAGCCGCGCGAATTCGAGCGAAAAATATATTTATATATTTTTATATATATATATATATATATATATATATATTTATATACTTGATGGTTTCCGGCAGTTGCCTGGCAACAAAAATCGGGACCGCTGACAATGGCACGCTTTCATGTTTATTCATGGCGGCCGGGCTGACAAGTTTATCCTTACTCATCGTCGGTGAAACACGACCAATTTCTGATGCAAATGAGAAACAACAACAACACTGGCTTCAAAAAGTGGCTGGAAATCCTTGCCCGAGACAATTAACCACCGAAACTCCGCTGGAGCGAGAACGGCGACTTGAAATTCACCGCGATCGAGCATCGAAGAAACAACGTGAGCATCGTTTGCAAAGACTTCGAACAGCCTAGGCACACCGTTTGAGTAGGTTCAAACGCCTTGAACGCCTTCTGAACGGAACCGATCAGAAGAGGCGACACCGACTGAAAGTGTTGGACAAAATGATTTGTTTATAGACGCAACGAGAGGCGGCAAGAATTGCACGATCAGCTAAATACTCGTGACGAATATCTTTCATACGGTAGGGAAAAGCAAACACAGATTACAAGAAAGGCTCAGAGAAGAAGAACGATTAAGAAATCTAGCTCAAATCACCACACTTTAATTCGCTCTCCAATGCTCTTCAATTCAAACAACCTACATTTACAGGCAAGTAAGCCTTTTAAGCTTATATACGTACAACCCTCTATAAATTAAGCTTATTCTTTAATTTACCTTTTGCAAAAAACAAGATTTAAAGTACCTAAAAATTGACAGGTAGATGATAAGAGGACCTGTTTTTCAATATAATATATTAGTACTCAAACACTGGAAACTATTCTCTAAGTTCATACTGTAAATTGATGTTTATTGAAATTGTCACTAAGAAACTTGATATAAGCTTAAATTACATAACATTGTACATGTATGCATATGACAATGCTACATTTAATTACTATTATCTATGCTCATCTATGGTATGTTAGGAGATTTTACTATTCTATGTTACTGTAGTCTCATTGCTCTTTTTGAGTAAGATTAAATTATTATTTTTACTACAACTGTACCACCATTGAGTTGTTATTTTTTTGTGCAACATCACTCTTCAGCAACAGTAAACTCCTGCGATCTCAACCATTCAAGCGAATAGTGAATTGGGTTAGCAATTATTTGATACCCAGTATATAGAACAAAAACATCAGCAGTATCTAAAGGGAACAGGTTAATTTGAGAGATAGCACTCACAAGCTTCAAAAATGGAATTTAATCGAGACAGCGGGAGT
The DNA here is from genome assembly GCA_024195265.1 of Dendrophyllia cribrosa. NCBI lineage: Eukaryota > Metazoa > Cnidaria > Anthozoa > Scleractinia > Dendrophylliidae > Dendrophyllia > Dendrophyllia cribrosa. Next base: position 30,152,979 of record JAJLRJ010000008.1, on the reverse strand, counting down.
TAGCTGTATTCCTGATAAACAAACTCTCACCCAATCAAAATAAACAGAACACATGCACTGCATATTGTCCTCGACCCATGTCCACAACCCATGTCCACAACAGTACTATAAATCCACTTTCAGACCAATTTTCCTTCTGACAAAAATTAATGAAGATAGGTTTGGGGGGCGGGGGGAGGGAAGGGCCTGAGGATCTTTTGATACCCAGTCCCATAGCAGTTACAGCGACCCACAGCTCAAAACCTGACCAGTACCAGCTCCTATTTATTTTATTTTAGGAAGACAGGGTACTAAGTACAAGTTAAATGGAAGCGACTAGGAACGAAAATGTCTCAACTTTAAATTTCGGGCCATTGCCAGCATGCAACTCAACCTCTCCAGTCAAATCAGAAATTCCATCTCCCCCCCACATTGCTGAAATTTTGCAGTGCATCCTCCCCCGAACTTCGCGAGGTTCTGCGAGACACGTATTTCTAGTAACATGTATAACAGAGTAAGGAGAAAGAAGATTGGGAATGAGGTTGAGTTGTGGGCTGGGCTGCGCTGAGGGCAGCGCAGGTGGGGGGCGGGCTGTGGTGCTTACACTTGAAAAGGAATACATGAAGTACAACACGAGGTCGGCCATCTTTGGTGTTTTGCAGAGCATTGAATTTGTGAGGATTTAGACAACGTTCTTAGGTTAATTCCTTGACAATCACACACAAGAGTGTTTTTTGGGCGGAAGATGAGCAAAGCCTCTCACGAGGATCGTTGTTTCTTTTAATTTTCAATTGTTTAGCCATTGCATATTTGCCGGAAATGTTTTCATGAGCAGCGAGTTGTGTACACGTACTGTAACGTCTTCACGAGGACACACCTACGATGGTACAAAAATCCAATGATTTATCTTATTAAGAGTTCGTGCATTACTACCAAAGCAACATGGAGTTTTATGAGCCTAGTAGTGTGCAGTTAAATGGAATTACACCGATCGATCCTGATGATAGGCAAGCCCTGTCACCCGCTGTTGACCGCTATGGATTTGTCGGACAGCATAAACAAGCTTCGTAAGTTTATTTTTATACCTTCTAATATGCTTCAATTTATCATTTTGTATACCTTGAAGTTATCACAGATTTATAAACTGTACGTTGGATACGCTGTAACACTAAATATCTACACCCTTGGACTTAAGTTTCAAATATAAGGTTAATTCCGAGAAAATTGAATTTTATCATTAAAAGAACAAACGTTAACTTGAACTGGCTTGTGAGCCTAGCAGCGAATAAATACAAGCGTAGGGTCACCCTGAAGCAGTGGCAGGAGAAAAAACAACAGTGAGCAAGTGAAAGCGTGAAAGCAACGAACCTGAGACAACGAGGAGGAAGCTAACGGTTGGGTTGTTGGATTTTCCGGTTGTTGGAACCAAACATGTACAGTGAATTGAAGGAAACAAATCGATCGGTTTTCTTGTCAAACCTCTGGTAATATGTATTTTACTTTCCATATAACAAAACATAACTATTGGCTCTGCTATCGCACCCCATTGTAAGGGTGGAAATATGTGCAGTTTTTCCGGATGTGCTGGAGAAAAGCTATTTTTAAAATATTGCATTATTTGCCTCCTTAAGCAAAGACATATCATTCACATGGTCATGCCTTTCACTCCCAGAGTCAATTATGGAGACATTTAGTGTACTGTAGTTTTAACTTTTGAGTCTGTTAATGAAATTCTGTGGTGTGATCATTAAAATGAAACCTCTTTGGCAGTACATTTGCATGGCACCATTTTGTTTTTCTATAATTTACAAAATGAAATTTGGCTGTTTTCTTTATATGACACTCTTGGGAGTTAAGGGTTAACAATAAGTTCTGTAAAATGTCTGGTGTGCTGTCTGTACTAGTGCATAAAATAACATTGAAATTACTGATCACACCAGCCACCATAGTGCACGAGAGAAATTTGGACACACTGTATCCTTAGGGGCCAATTACATGGTGATTTTCAGCCCGTCTTCTGAAATAAATCCTTTTAAAATGAAGTTAGCGATTACATGAACAAAGTTTCAGCCCAGGCTGGAATTTTCAGCCTGCCCAAACGGGCTAAAATTCGCCATGTTATCGCATCAGAATTTCAGCCCGGGCTGAAAAGTGAATTTGGGCATGCACAGTGATTATTATTTATTCTCGTTATCAATCTTCCCGCGCAATTTCAAACTTGGCGCCCGGGCTGAAATTCGCCATGTACAGTAATCGTCCCTTAGATGTTACCATTAATTGGTGTGTATTTTTGTCATAGGGAGTCTAAACAGAAGGTTGCTGTAGATGTTTTCAGACATCGAGAATTAAAGTGGGTCGAGATGTTTCAGCACTGGGATAAGTGGGTCACAAAGAAATTCACAAAGGTAAAGGTTTAGTTAATATGGACCTTAAGCTTTGAGAGTGTCAACATCCTGGATGTCACAGTCCGTAGCTACAACTTTCAGCTTCTTAGCTATTTTTTCTTATTTTTGTGATGGTGCCAAAATGAGCTAAAAAAGGAACAAACGACTTCCAGTAGACATTGGTGATATCTGGAACATTGATCAACCTTTTAATTGTGTAAAGTTCCACTGAGGTACACTTTATGTGTATAAATATATATGTTGTAGGTTAAAATTATTTTAGGTTAAAATTATTTCAAACTAGGTTAATTTTTATTTTCCTTTGTCCCAGATTTATTAAAATTTAATATCAGACAAAGGGAAATAAAAATTAACCTAGTTTGAAATAATTTTAACCTACCACATATATATGTTGTGGTTTAAATTTTTCTTTGGTTTGGAAATTTTCAAACCAGTTTGATTTTTATTTTCCTTTGTCTCAGAATATGATAATGAATTTGAGACAAAGGAAACTAAAAATTAAACTGGTTTAAAAATTTTCAAACCAAAGAAAAATTTGAACCACAACATATATATATTTATATAACAATCACAAACTGGAAAATTCGACTTTGCCGATATTTCGTCTTTAATACAAAAGACTTCATCAGGGCAACTATGTATATATATATATATATAAATTTAAATTTAATATAATTTTTTTTAAAAATTATTTTTTTAATTTTATATAAATTTATATATTTATATAAATTCTTGTTGCTTGAGTAGAACGGATATCATAGAAAGCTCAACTATAGAGGAGCAGTAACTATAACGTCATGAGAGTTCAGGCTTCAGGAGTAATCATCGTTTTATTGCGACAGTTCTGTTTCATATGGTCCAAAATTAAAAGGACCACACTCATCAGGCAACTTGAACAAATGACCCTGTTTTTATTCTTTAATCTCAATATTAGCTAGATTACAAGGTGTGATATTTTAACTGATTACAAGGTGAACAAACAATATTTATGTAGTGGTTAGGCCCGGGGGCGGGGCGGGGGGGGGGGGGGGGGTACTTGACCAATATTCGGATACAGGGGTGCCGCTGAGGGTCTAAGACCCTGACCCTGTTTAGGACAAAAATAAAAGAAAATAACTACCCTGTGTAGGACAACACCCTCTATTTTATGACCCTGTCTAGGACACGGCTTCTGCGTGGTTATTGATCTAAGCTTTTAAAAAATGGTAGACGGATCCTTTGAAACGAAAACGACTTCGCCTTCGCCTGAATATACTAATCACGACAAGGGAAGTCACCTCAAGCGCTAAGTCAACTGGAACCATACCCTGTTCAGGACAGATTCGGACCCTGTTTAGGACAGACTCAGGTTAAATTATATACCCTGTTCAGGACAAAAATGCCAAAAACCATACCCTGTCCAGCGGCATGTCCCCATATAGGTCATATAAGAGAGTAACCCCCCGGGTGGTTAGGATTTAATTAGAAGACTTTTCACTTGATCAGGCAATGAATGTTTTTTAAACCATGGAGTGAAATCATTTGGTGTGTGAAGTGAGTTGATTTCAAAGGATCAATAGTGATATTAAAAATTGTTGTTTCATTGATTTTTGAGATTTGTATGTCACATTTTACAAAACAGAGGACTCATAATACATGATTGCATGCATATCTGATTGAAATGAGAACAGCAATATGCAACTGGTAACTTACTTTTGAACAGTACTGTAACTTCCCTTGTGCCTATAGGTAAAGGAGAGATGTCGCAAAGGTATTCCATCATCTGTTCGAGGCAGAGCTTGGCAGAACCTGTCAGGAAGTATGAAGCTTAAGAATGAAAACATTGGAGTGTTTGAGGTACGAGCAGTTGGTTTCCTTGAAATAATGAGTTTGTGTCCTTGAAAGTGCTTAAAAAATAAGAGTAAATCTTGCTTTGGATCCAACAGAACATGTATTCCTTTGTCCAAAAACGTGTTTAGTGTGTGTGTGTTTTGTGATTTAATTTTACTTTTGGTTCAAATTTTTTTTGTACCAGTTTATTTTTATCTTGTGAATATGTGAAGCACTGAACGAGAACAGGGACAAATATGCAATGTTTTACTCCCTCCTTCCATCGGCTAAAAACCATGTTTTTTGTAATTCCCCAGTGTGTTACATAATCCGCAAGTCTAGTTTCAGACAATGCATTTTTATATCACTCTAAGATGTTTTCATCATTTTATTTATTCACCTCAGTCTATGATAACTGGCCGCTTAAAAGAGGGTGGATGCTTTATAGGGGTTTGACTGTACGCTTATTATCTCGTGAATATGTTGAACAAGATATTGTTTACATATGGGGACTGATATGCAAATTAGCACTTGATGGCTCACTGGAATGTAAACTTTTTTGTAATTCCCCAGTGTGTTATGTCGTTCAGTTGTCTTGACAGTCTTGTTTCACACAATGCATATTTATGTCATGCTAAGATGTTTTGGTCGTTTTAAATCTGTTTACTGTTCAATTTTTTTACTTCAAACTCAGTATGGAAAATTAAAACTGATCTGTGGACTTTGAATGGATTTTGTAGCATTATAGGAAAAATGTGGCTCAATTGTTGTCATCGATCGCTCACTCGGCTGTAAATCTTTGTTGGTAATTCCTAGGTGTGTTACATCATGCGGTTGTCTTGTTTCACACAATACATATTTATTTCATGCTAAGATGTTTTCATCGTTTTAAGTTATTAACCGCAGTGACACTGCTAAAAGTCAAGTTAAGGATTATCAAAACTTTGAGACTTAATTACAAAACATCAGGAACAACTAAAATTAACCTTACATTGTTTCATATTCACAAGATGGCTCTTAGAGTCCTTTGATTTCAAACCAGTTATTAATAAATGTTTGCAAACTGGTTTTAAAATTTTCAAACCAGTTTAATTTTTAATTTCCTTTTCCTCAGGTTCATAACTATATTCTGAGACAATGAAAATAAAAATCTAACTGGTTTAAAAATGTTCAGACCAAGAAAAAATTGAACTACAACATAACCAAACTCTCTCAAGGGCTGTTAATACATTCACCTTATTGTTAATGACTTCATTGAAGACTTGTACTGTACAGTTAAAAAAATTAATACAAGCCATATCATGTGTTGTTTTTTTTTTGCAGTCATTTCTGCAGAGAGAGTCAGAGTGGGAGAAAGACATTATGAAAGATTTAAGCAGAACATTTCCATTTCATGAAATGTTTAATGAAACAGATGGACCAGGGTAGGTTGAAGGAGTGCTTCATTTATGTTTAAAGGCGAACCTGCGGTATAAAAGGGCAAAGCCCCACGCCGAATGTAATGCAAATGAGCAAGAACAATAGATTTTGCTCATTTGCATGAGTTGGACAGTCCAGTCGCCTTTTATATCGCGGGTTTGGCTTTAAGAGGAAATGTACACTTGAGGAAGAAAGATTGGAAAGCTGACAGGCAAACCTCCTAACTAGAGACACTAAATAGACAGACGGGCCCAAAGTGTCTGTATTGCAGGTAAAATCTGGTCTTTCATGTACAGTAGGTTAGATCAGTATTCAATCTAGGTTAAATGTGTCCCCAGTATTCAATCTAGGAAAGTTTACCCTAACCTCGGCACAAAGCTAACCCATCACACTACTGGCAACATGCATCTTTGTGCTAAGGGTGACGGTAAGCTTTGTACTGGGGATAGAGTTACCATATTGATGGCTGAGAACACATTTACATGTTACCTATATTGAATACTAATTCAACCTGAGAACGGGTTTTACCTACAACATCTGCACTATAGAGGTGTCCGTATTATAGAGATAGAGATTGTATGAATTTTGGTATCTTTGGAACCAAAATAACTGTCTTTTAATAGAGAGGTGTCCAAATTATGGAGATGTCCGTAAGGAGAGGTTCCACTGGTAATATATTTTAGGGTACAATTTTTAAGGACGTGCACTCTAGGGACACACCCAAATGGAATAGCTGGCACATGCCCATTGCATGCACATTCTCAAAACATTCTAACTTTCAAGTGCTCCAGGCAAGGATGTTCTAAGTTTAAAACCATGGACAGCACCAGTGAAGATGTTGAGAATATCGGCTTTTTCTGACTTCAGAGAAAAACTAATTGTTGGACATCCCAAAGTGATTAACTTTAAAGGATTATAATGGTTTCATAAAACTCTGTGCGTAGCAAGAAGTTCACTTTTGGTGGACTCGCATACTATGATGAAAAATTTTGTTTTCCTTTTCGACATTTTTTTAAAATTTAAATTCATTCAGTGGGTTCATAATTACACAAATTGCTATGATTAAGAATGATATAAGCTTACTGATACTGGAAATAACTGACTCAAAACCATTGCAATCTGCCATTACTCAATTCCCAAAACCCAAGTCTGCAATTCTAGAAAGCCGTCTCACATGTGAGTATCTTCTTGCATGTTTATGAAAATATCTTTGCCGTAAAGTGGGTCCCACAACCACTAAAATAAAAGAAGCCTTGTCTATTTGAGATCAGTGTTTCCACAAATGAAGCAGACCCCAAGGAGCAGCCTTTTTTGTGTTGATTGGATGATCTGCCCGCCTAGAATAGCTAGTTTGCTAAATACGGGCAGCTAAAATGTAACTGTTTTTTTTTTTTTAAATAAAGACTTTTTGTTGTTGTTTTGTTGACGTCATATAATATCATCCAATAGTTTTTTCCATTTAAAGCAAGTAATGGCCGCATGGGAAGTATTCAGCACTTCTACTTTTCAAAACTAAAGAGAAAGAGGAAGGCAAAATAATTATTTTGATTATATTAGCACTTTAAGCAATGTTAATGCCCGGCTAGCAAATTGCGGGCAACAGCATGGCAAATAACAAACTTAATAACCGCCATATAATAAACTTCATATTAATTCTCATTAGCTCAGGACCATACTGGCAGAATATTGCCCTCAGTCTTTTTTTGTATGGACCTCACACCAGAAAGACCTCGAGCGATATTCTCCCAGTATTGCCCTCATGCTTGGTATATAAGAAGTAAGTCTCATAGCAATAACATATTAGATAAACATGTGTTTATCATAGTTTAAAATCTGGTGTCGGCCATGCGGTCGGAAACTATGACATAAGTAATTTGTAGTGGTTTATACTTAGAGTTAGAAAGCTTTCACCATTTAGCAACCGAGCATGAAGAAGCAAGTTTACCTGTATTTTGTTACCTTCCCTCCCACATGATGGGCATTTGCATTGTTTTAATAAAGCCCAAGGATTAACCGCCATCATTGTGTGGTGATTTGAAATAATTAAATTTTGTTTTCTAGGCAAAGGGATTTATTTAACATCTTGAAGGCATATTCAATATATGACTCAAAAACAGGATACTGCCAGGTATTAAACAGATGCCAAAGGCGTGGTCAACAAATTAAGTTTGTTGTACTTTGGTCATCAGATGTAGGGGTCATATGCACACACGTATGTCCACAATTATTGTCAAAAGTGTTTAGAAGGTTACTATTTTTACCTTTCCTCTTCTCCCTCCCCCCCCCCCCCCCCCCCCCCCCCCCCTTCACCCCCATCTCAGCTCAGTGTTGAGCTTTTCACGGTCAGTAACATCCAAGTGTCCTTTAAAGTTCCAGTATTGAATGGGGGCTCCAGGGGAGAGGGGTGAAAACATCACTGTCTGCTAGTTTGAATACCGTTACCGGTAGTTTGGGAATCTGAATTTCTGTAACATGTATTTTGGCACTACCTTCCTAACTACCATAAAATGCTGGTTATAAGCCTCCCCTCTTTATAAGCCCACCTGGTTATAGGCCCACCAGTTTTGTAAGAAAACATTATTCCAGTTAAAGCCCCTCCTATATAAAAGTGCATCACAGCTCCTTAACAGCAATTCTTTACAAAACATTTACACCAAATTAATGAAAACAGTGGTTCTTTATCACAATAAGTTTTGCTTACCAGCCAAAAAAAGCCTAAATAAATGAAGTTGTTTATATTGCAGGTCATTCTATGGTACTTCTCTATGTGATTGTAGCATGATCCTGCTTTTTTTTTTCGATTTTTTTGCTAAAAGTATGGTAATTATGTAAGACTACAAAAAAACTTTTGTCTAATACCTTAATTGGACAGTACACTGTAAGTGGACTTCAATGAGCTAGTAATTAACTGATTGTGACTCATGCATATTTTTGTCAGGCAATGGCTCCTGTGGCAGCAGTGCTCCTTATGCACATGACAGCAGAGGTTAGAAAAATTAATGCATAAGTGAAAGCAACATGGTAGCTAATGAAACAATATTGATATTTTCACTCTTCACAGTGAAGATATATCTATCTTCACATGTGTTTGCAAGGGGTTTGAAAAGGGTTTGTGAAGGGTTGAAATCCCTCTCAAACCCGGTTTGAAAGGGACCTCAAACTCCCCCAAAACGCTAAGACATGTTTTCCTATGGAGGGTCACATATGATATCTCTTAGTGGGATAAGTCATTGTATTTTGCTTGGGTGTATTTTTTACATATGACCAATTATTACTCTATGGCATAATAAACCCACCTTGTCCCTTACTTAATTATTTAATATTAATCGGTAAGTTATATATCTGGGATTGTAGAAAAAAGAATATACACCCGTGCATTGAAGGTTACAAACAAAAAATCAAAATTAACTATCAGACAGAAAAGTACATTGCCTCAAAAAATAACGATCTGTTAAATTTTTATAAAAAATGGCCAGAAAATATCTCTCTTTAATCTAGTTTAGTTAGTGCTTTAAATGCATGTAATACGCGTTTTATAAAAAAAAAGACAGTAATTGTGCAACTGTTTTTTTTTTCGACTATTTCCCAGTAAAGAAACTGTAAACTGTAAGTGCAAAGTAAGTAATGTCTGTTAGTAACTGTAATTGTAAGTAAGTAAGTAAAGTAATCATGTAAGATTGTAAGTAGTGTTGTAAGTGTTGTAAATAAATAAAGTCTGTAAAAAAAAAAAAAAAAAATTGTATTTTGCTGACGTTTATATAATAAATAAGCTTTTTATATAATTCTCTCCTGCCAGGAAGCCTTTTGGTGTTTGGTAACGATCTGTGATAGGTACCTACCAGGTTACTACAGCCCCAAACTTGTAAGTCATGTGGATGTTAGTTATTCACGTTTCAGGATGTAAAGGTGCCTTGACACGACAAACTAAACATCTGATTGCAACTTGTGTTGGCAAGTTCAAGTTGTTGGGTGTAAAAGTGACATGATAAACAGTTGGCAAACTATTTGCAACAAGTAGAACTTGTTTCTAGTTTTGCCAACTTTTTCGAGTTGGCAAACATACATTAATTTTGATGTTTGCTACAATTTGGGTTTATTCAATCTCGTTTTTCAGGGTTTTCTGTCTTGCTCCCTGGAGAAACAAGGACCCTGAGAATGAGATTAAGTTGTGTGGAAGTTTGTTGTGTGAGTACACAAGATTGCCAACTTTTTGGAGTCTGCCATTATCAGTTTGTCATGTGAAGGCATGTTTAAAGTTTGCAGACATTTGAGTTCTGTAAAAAATAAGTACTGCAGAGCTTTGAGTAAATAGTGTACTAGGGAATCACCTTAAAGCCCTTATGCCTTTGTATTCACTTGACATATATCTGAGTAAATACTGTACTAGTGTAGGAGTGAAACTCCGCCAACCAGCCAGAGTCCATACACAGATGTGGCCACTGCGACAGGGACTGCCATTCCCGCATCTGCCTCATCAGCCACACCCCACGCTGCTCCTGCTGCAGCGAGACCAACAACTAGGGTGCATCATCCATGGTCGACTTCGACTGATGGAGACCTACTACTACTGTACGAGGGAATGACCTTACAGCTTATGCCTTTGTATTCACTTGACGTATACCTGAGTAAATACTGTACGAGGGAATGACCTTACAGCTTATGCCTTTGTATTCACTTGACGTACTGTACTAGGGAATGACCTTACAGCTTATGCCTTTGTATTCACTTGACGTATACCTGAGTAAATACTGTACGAGGGAATGACCTTACAGCTTATGCCTTTGTATTCACTTGACGTATACCTGAGTAAATACTGTACGAGGGAATGACCTTACAGCTTATGCCTTTGTATTCACTTGACGTATACCTAAGTAAATACTGTACGAGGGAATCACCTTACAGCTTATGCCTTTGTATTCACTTGACATATACCTGAGTAAATACTGTACGAGGGAATCACCTTACAGCTTATGCCTTTGTATTCACTTGACGTACTGTACTAGGGAATCACCTTACAGCTTATGCCTTTTTATTCACTTGATGTATACCTGAGTAAATACTGTACTAGGGAATCACCTTACAGCTTATGCCTTTATATTCACTTGACATATACCTGAGTAAATACTGTACTAGGGAATCACCTTACAGCTTATACCTTTGTATTCACTTGACATATGCATATACCTGCAGGAGGCAGTGCAGTTGGATGGAGCCATATTTGGTGGTTTGCTGGAGAAAACTGTCCCTCATGTAGCAAAACACATGGTAAGAGAGTGCCAATAACTCTATGAGTTCTTTCCTCAAATAAAGGCCTACCAAGATTTAGTTTACCAAGAGTTAGAGTGCCACTAACTCTATGAGTTACACAATGTGTTATTTCCTCAAATAAAGGCCTACCAAGATTTTGCCGCAAAATAAATACTTTAATTAATGAGGTTATTGGCATAACAACACAACAGAATCTCTATAACTTGAACTCCCTATATAACTTAAACTTCTTCCTGCTAACTCAAACCATTAAAAAATACAGTTCTCCCTTCCCCTGACTTTGTTATTAGGAATTATTCCTCAATTCAATAACTCAAACAGCTTTGTGTTTCCCCTGAAAAAAAACGCATTCTGCACATAACTCCTACAAGGGGTACTCTGTTTACAATAGGTAATTTTTTGTCCTCTACTCTCAGAACTTTTTTCTTCCAAGCGGTTATTCTGGTTATCATCCCGGAACAAGTTTCTGAGATAACTGGATAAAAGTAACTCATCCTTAGATGATTTCATTGATGGCTTCAGCAGGTATATATACCCCATAAATGCATTTTTTTGGTCAGCTTTTACCTGGATGAAAACAAAAATCATTAATTTTGCTGCAAGAGTTGATTTGGAAAGGAAAAAAAAAAGAGAAAAGTAAAAAGAAATGCTATCTTTCTTGACCAAACCTCTAAAAAGACAATTTTTCCTTACATGTATTACCTTTCAGCGGGTTCACCACATAGACCCATTGATGTATATGACTGAATGGTTCATGTGTCTGCTGGCTAGGTGGGTCTAGTTGCAAAGTAAGGTCATACATGTACATGTAGTTATGCCCTAATTGTATTGATGAGGCCCTTTTAGAGGGGAGGGGGGTGGAGGAGGGGTGAGGAGGAGGGGGGGGGGGGGGGGGAGGGTGCATGTCCCCGGTCTGAATCTCAAATCTTGTCTTTCTGCAATGTCACAAGGTTTTCGTGTGACTGTTGAAGTTTCATGCACCACCACACCACATGTTCACCATTTTGCTAAATCTTCTTGTCGTTTGTTGTCATTAACTGGCTCGTCGCTCTGCGACGAGTCAGTTCTTAAAATACCCCTTTTTTTTTTCTGTCGTGTCACCTGCCCCGGGAATCGCTTTTGCTGCGGCCAACACCGTACCTAGTTTACTTCCGGTTTTCAGAAATGGTGTAATCAGTGATGTCAGCAACTATAATTTAAATATTTACCGTTCTAATTTCGACGGAATTGTTAAAAATTAAATCTCTGTGATTTTCGGATGTGATCTATTTCTGGTAAAAGGAAAGCGGGTTGAATTTTTCTAACCAAATCAATTGTCAAACAGTCGAGTTTAGATCGAATAAATCGTTGAATATAACACGTCCCGGCACGTCACAGAACTGCTGAGTAAACAAATCTGAAGCATTACTCCGTGCAGTCACGTTCAAATTCCACACATCTCGTATTCATGTCACGCTATTTGATCGATCGTGTTGGTATTGTTAATTTATTCGAAACCCCATCACCGATTCTCCAAAATGCCTGTGTTTAAACAATCCTGATTTCTTGTAGTAGGTGGTTTCAAGGATTTTAAAGCGAAAAAAATATACAAAGTTCTAAACTTATGTTTTTTCTAACAATACCGAGCCGATCAGAGAATAAAATATAGACCTGAAACTGTAGCCTACTAAAGGGGGTTGTGGGGTGGGGGGTGGGGGGCAGATGGCGGTGTTGGGCAATTTTTCTGATCATGAATTTTTTTTCCGTCTTGATGTTGTACAAGAATTTTTTTCAGGATTGCTCCATACCTTTTTTTACCTTTCGCTCGCTGTGCATTATTTTTTTTTTACTTTTCCTGTGCAGGAATTTGTTTTTAGTATTTGCCCACCCCTCCCCCCCCCCCCCCCCCCCCCCCCTTAACAATAAAATGGTCCGTCCCTCAGGAGTGCTTGAAGCGGGCTGTGGAATGTAAATGTGGACTGGACTGTGCATATTGATAGATTCTAGATTGTATATTGTGGCTTGCTAATATAAAACTCTACTGAGTGAAAACCGGGTGGAAACTGAGGCCAAACGAGCCAGTTTCGAAGCCCATCGGGCTCCTTGTTAACTGGCTCGTCGCTCTGCGACGAGTCAGTTCTTAAAATACCCTTTTTTTTTTTTCTGTCGTGTCACCTACCCCGGGAATCGATTTTGCTGCGGCCAACACCGTACCTAGTTTACTTCCGGTTTTCAGAAATGGCGTAATCAGTGATGTCAGCAACTATAATTCAAATATTTACCGTTCTAATTTCGACGGAATTGTTAATAATTAAATCTCTGTGATTTTCGGATGTGATCTATTTCTGGTAAAAGGAAAGTGAGTTGAATTTATCTAACCAAATCAATTGTCAAACAGTCGAGTTTAGATCGAATAAATCGTTGAATATAACACGTCCCGGCACGTCACAGAACTGCTGAGTAAACAATTTTACAAGCATTACTCCGTGCAGTCACGTTCAAATTCCACACATCTCGTATTCATGTCACGCTATTTGATCGATCATGTTGATATTGTTAATTTATTCGAAACCCGATCACCGATTCTCCAAAATGCCTGTGTTTAAACAATCCTGATTCCTTCCTTTTAAAGCGAAAAAAATATACAAAGTTCTAAACTTATGTTTTTTCTAACAGTACCGAGCCGATCAGAGAAAAAAAATATAGACCTGAAACTGTAGCCTACTAAAGGGGGGTGTGGGGTGGGGGGGTGGGTGCAGGTGGCGGTGTTGGGCAATTTTTCTGATCATGAATTTTTTTTCGTCTTGATGTTGTGCAAGAATTTTTTTCGGGATTGCTCCATACCTTTTTTTTCCTTTCGCTCGCTGTGCATTATTTTTTTTTCTTTACTTTTGCTGTGCAGGAATTTGTTTTTAGCATTTGCCCACCCCTCCCCCCCCTCCCCCTCTTAACAATAAAATGGTCCGTCCCTAAGGAGTGCTTGGACTGTGCATATTGATAGATTCTAGATTGTATATTGTGGCTTGCTAATATAAAACTCTAAAGTGAAAACCGGGTGGAAACTGAGGCCAAACGAGCCAGTTTCGAAGCCCATCGGGCTCCTTGTTTCACTTTGTTAATGTCACTGTTTTGATGCTATGTAGCCTCATGCCAGTAATGGCTAGAGGAATAGTTCACATTTTAAAGCACAAATTTGTATGCAATTTTGACTTGCTGACTGAGTAAGATGAAAGATTGGAAAACATTTAATTCAGCCTGTTGTCACGAAATATGGACTGAGTGTACAGTGTAGCAGGGGCATGAACCATAAAATGTTTTATTGTATCATTCTTATTATGCTTGATTTAGTTAAGACAACTTCATTATGAGAAAGTCTAGAAATGGGATTCTTTTTAAACATCGTTAATAGGCACCCTTGTCACTGTCTGGGTTGAAAGATTGTTATCTACAGTATAAGTTTAGGATTCATAACATTTGTTATTTGTTATTAATTATTATTTGTGACCTTGCTGTTGGGAAAATGAATTATTCTTTAATTTTCTTTGAATTGTAGGAACCTTCCTTTTGCTACTGTACTTCGTGTGTGGGACATGTTCTTCTGTGAAGGTTTGTTTAATATACATATAATATTTATGTTTTAATGTCCTTGCTCTCCTGTCATTGTAGAAACATAGATTCGCATAATTTTAATTTTGTTTGGGTAAAAAGTGCTGAAGCAATGGAGATCTTCTTCTAATAATTTTCAGTTAGTAGCAAGTTTTTGTTAAGCGACCTTAGACTACAAATGTTTAAATTGTTATTCATATAGCATGGGGTACCACATGGTATTGCCAATGGTCAATTTCTACTCACTAATTGTCAGTCAAAAAATGTTTGGTGAAAAGTGTGATTTTTTGTGAATGTTACTTGATAATATTCTGGTAATAGGAAAACTTTGTTTGGCTTTTAGTTACTTTAAAAATATGTTATAATAACACAAATGCAGTTAAAATTATTTAGTGTGTTGTATACATAATTAACAAATTGTTAAAATTTATGCAGATACAAATAATATCCTTGTAGAGGCAGATTTTAATATGTTTGTTATTATTTTTCTGTGTCCACCTCTCTTAAGTGACCCCCTCTCACAAGTAACCCCCCCTCGTAAGTGTCTTGTAAGTGCCCCCCTCTTGTAAGTGACTCCCTCTCGTAAGTGACCCCCTCTCCTAAGTGACCCCCTCTCCTAAGTGACCCCTCTCCTAAGTGACCACCTCTCTCAAGTGACCCCCTCTCCTAAGTGACCCCCTCTCCTAAGTGACCACCTCTCCTAAGTGACCTTTCTCATAAGTGACCCTCTCTCCTAAGTGACCACCTCTCCTAAGTGACCACCTCTCCTAAGTGACCCCTTCTCCTAAGTGACCCTCTCTCCTAAGTGACCCCCTCTCCTAAGTGACCCCCTCTCATAGGTGACCCCCTCTCCTAAGGGACCCCCTCTCGTAAGTGACCCCCTCTCGTAGGTGACCCCCTCTCCTAAGTGACCCCCTCTCCTAAGTGACCACCTCTCCTAAGTGACCCCCTCTCCTAAGTGACCCCATCTCCTAAGTGACCCCCTCTCATAGGTGACCCCTCTCCTAAGGGACCCCCTCTCGTAAGTGACCCCCTCTCGTAGGTGACCCCCTCTCCTAAGTGACCACCTCTCCTAAGTGACCCCATCTCCTAAGTGACCCCATCTCCTAAGTGACCCCATCTCCTAAGTGACCACCTCTCCTAAGTGACCACCTCTCCTAAGTGACCCGCTCTCG
Source organism: Dendrophyllia cribrosa (assembly GCA_024195265.1). Lineage (NCBI taxonomy): Eukaryota > Metazoa > Cnidaria > Anthozoa > Scleractinia > Dendrophylliidae > Dendrophyllia > Dendrophyllia cribrosa. Next base: position 30,137,339 of record JAJLRJ010000008.1, on the reverse strand, counting down.
TAAGTGACCCCCTCTCGTAGGTGACCCCATCTCCTAAGTGACCCCATCTCCTAAGTGACCCCATCTCCTAAGTGACCACCTCTCCTAAGTGACCACCTCTCCTAAGTGACCCCATCTCCTAAGTGACCCCATCTCCTAAGTGACCCCATCTCCTAAGTGACCACCTCTCCTAAGTGACCACCTCTCCTAAGTGACCCGCTCTCGTAAGTGACCCCCTCTCGTAGGTGACCCCATCTCCTAAGTGACCCCATCTCCTAAGTGACCCCATCTCCTAAGTGACCACCTCTCCTAAGTGACCACCTCTCCTAAGTGACCCGCTCTCGTAAGTGACCCCCTCTCGTAGGTGACCCCATCTCCTAAGTGACCCCATCTCCTAAGTGACCCCATCTCCTAAGTGACCACCTCTCCTAAGTGACCACCTCTCCTAAGTGACCCCATCTCCTAAGTGACCCCATCTCCTAAGTGACCCCATCTCCTAAGTGACCACCTCTCCTAAGTGACCACCTCTCCTAAGTGACCCGCTCTCGTAAGTGACCCCCTCTCGTAGGTGACCCCATCTCCTAAGTGACCCCATCTCCTAAGTGACCCCATCTCCTAAGTGACCACCTCTCCTAAGTGACCACCTCTCCTAAGTGACCCGCTCGTGAAGTGACCCTCTCTCGTAGGTGACCCCATCTCCTAAGTGACCCCATCTCCTAAGTGACCACCTCTCCTAAGTGACCACCTCTCCTAAGTGACCCGCTCTCGTAAGTGACCCCCTCTCTTAGGTGACCCCCTCTCCTAAGTGACCCCCTCTCCTAAGTGACTCCCTCTCCTAAGTGACCCCCTCTCCTAAGTGACCCCCTCTCCTAAGGGACCCCCTCTCCTAAGTGACCACCTCTCCTAAGTGACCCCCTCTCTTAAGTGACCCCCTCTCCTAAGTGACCACCTCTCCTAAGTGACCCCATCTTCTAAGTGACCCCATCTCTTAAGTGACCACCTCTCCTAAGTGACCACCTCTCCTAAGTGACCACCTGTCCTAAAAGACCACCTCTCCTAAGTGACCCCCTCTCCTAAGTGACCCCCTCTCTTAAGTGACCCCCTCTCCTAAGTGACCCCTCTCCTAAGTGACTCCGTCTCTTAAGTGACCACCTCTCCTAAGTGACCCACTCTCCAAAGTGACCCCCTCTCCTAAGTGACCCCCTCTCCTAAGTGACTCCGTCTCTTAAGTGACCACCTCTCCTAAGTGACCCACTCTCCAAAGTGACCCCCTCTCCTAAGTGACCCCCTCTCCTAAGTGACTCCGTCTCTTAAGTGACCACCTCTCCTAAGTGAGCCCCTCTCCTAAGTGACCCGCTCTCCTAAGTGACCCCCTCTCCTAAGTGACCCACTCTCCAAAGTGACCACCTCTCTTAAGTGACCCCCTCTCCTAAGTGACCCCTCTCCTAAGTGACCCCCTCTCCTAAGTGACCCCATCTCCTAAGTGACCCCCTCTCATAGGTGACCCCTCTCCTAAGGGACCCCCTCTCGTAAGTGACCCCCTCTCGTAGGTGACCCCCTCTCCTAAGTGACCCACTCTCCAAAGTGACCCCCTCTCCTAAGTGACCCCCTCTCCTAAGTGACTCCGTCTCTTAAGTGACCACCTCTCCTAAGTGAGCCCCTCTCCTAAGTGACCCGCTCTCCTAAGTGACCCCCTCTCCTAAGTGACCCACTCTCCAAAGTGACCACCTCTCCTAAGTGACCCGCTCTCGTAAGTGACCCCCTCTCTTAGGTGACCCCCTCTCCTAAGTGACCCCCTCTCCTAAGTGACTCCCTCTCCTAAGTGACCCCCTCTCCTAAGTGACCCCCTCTCCTAAGTGACCCCCTCTCCTAAGTGACCCCCTCTCATAAGTGACCCCCTCTCCTAAGTGACCCCCTCTCCTGAGTGACCCCCTCTCCTAAGTGACCCCCTCTCCTAAGTGACCCCCTCTCATAAGTGACCCCCTCTCCTAAGTGACCACCTCTCCTAAGTGACCCCCTCTCCTAAGTGACCCCATCTCCTAAGTGACCACCTCTCCTAAGTGACCTCCTCTCCAAAGTGACCCCCCCCCCCCCCCTCAAAAGTGACCCCCTCTCCTAAGTGACCCCCTCTCATAAGTGACCCCCTCTCCTAAGTGACCACCTCTCCTAAGTGACCCCCTCTCCTAAGTGACCCCATCTCCTAAGTGACCCCCTCTCCTAAGTGACCCCCTCTCCTAAGGGACCCCCTCTCCTAAGTGACCACCTCTCCTAAGTGACCCCCTCTCCTAAGTGACCCCCTCTCCTAAGTGACCACCTCTCCTAAGTGACCACCTCTCCTAAGTGACCCCATCTTCTAAGTGACCCCCCTCTCCTAAGTGACCACCTCTCCTAAGTGACCCGCTCTCGTAAGTGACCCCCTCTCGTAGGTGACCCCATCTCCTAAGTGACCACCTCTCTTAAGTGACCCCCTCTCCTAAGTGACCACCTCTCCTAAGTGACCCCATCTTCTAAGTGACCCCATCTCTTAAGTGACCACCTCTCCTAAGTGACCACCTCTCCTAAGTGACCACCTGTCCTAAAAGACCACCTCTCCTAAGTGACCCCCTCTCCTAAGTGACCCCCTCTCTTAAGTGACCCCCTCTCCTAAGTGACCCCTCTCCTAAGTGACTCCGTCTCTTAAGTGACCACCTCTCCTAAGTGACCCACTCTCCAAAGTGACCCCCTCTCCTAAGTGACCCCCTCTCCTAAGTGACTCCGTCTCTTAAGTGACCACCTCTCCTAAGTGACCCACTCTCCAAAGTGACCCCCTCTCCTAAGTGACCCCCTCTCCTAAGTGACTCCGTCTCTTAAGTGACCACCTCTCCTAAGTGAGCCCCTCTCCTAAGTGACCCGCTCTCCTAAGTGACCCCCTCTCCTAAGTGACCCACTCTCCAAAGTGACCACCTCTCTTAAGTGACCCCCTCTCCTAAGTGACCCCTCTCCTAAGTGACCCCCTCTCCTAAGTGACCCCCTCTCCTAAGTGACCCCCTCTCCTAAGTGACCCCCTCTCCTAAGTGACCCCCTCTCATAAGTGACCCCCTCTCCTAAGTGACCCTGTCTCTTAAGTGACCACCTCTCCTAAGTGACCACCTCTCCTAAGTGACCCCATCTCCTAAGTGACCCCCTCTCGTAAGTGACCACCTCTCCTAAGTGACCACCTCTCCGAAGTGACCACCTCTCCTAAGCGGCCTCTTTTCCTAAATACCAATTTTTTTTCAATTTTTTTTTCTAGTCCACTTTCAATGCCAGTGATTTGAATTTTTCTGTTGTTTTTAACCTGTGGTAAGCGACCACTCCCCCATACTTTGCTGTCACTAGACTCAAATTCAACAGTACATCTCTAATAAAACAAAAAGTGTGTCCCTTGCATCAAAACAACTATATGATATAAAATAATTTGCGCTGATAGGTGCTTTGTACATCAAAATTACTACATGTTCATATGATTCAGAGTTAAGAGCCCCTGTGGTCTGACCTCTCATAAGTTACCACCTCCCTTAAGTGAGCACCTTAGCTTTGAATTTTGGGTGGTCACTTATGGGAAGTTTGACTGCATTAATGAAAATCTACTGGGCAGGAAAACAAATTGTTGCTTTTAGCTTGGCCACCACTTTCAAAATGCTGGATTTACCCCTGTCTGACTGGCCCAGTAAATTAGTAACATTCAATTCCATTATTTTAATGGCTAATACCTTTCCTTTCTTTTCCCTAGGGATAAAAGTACTGTTTAGAACCACTCTTGCAATGATAAAATTAGCTCTTACTCCAAAGGATCTTTCACGTTGTCAGGGGTATGTAGGTGTTGCATATTCTTGTTGATTTGTGCCACAGGAAAGTGCATGCGTGGTTTCGTTAAACTGTTAAGTGAAATCTGCAGGGAGACATCCAATGGTTAGCATTCTGATCAGTGGGCTCTTATTTTAAAGTTGTTGTTCTGTTCATGGGCAAACATCCTTTTATCTTCTGATACATTTTTTAATTTCTTGGGATGTTTAACAATAATCATAATTATTCTATTGAATTGAATTCATAACCAACAACCTCATACAAGTGTCTTGATTTTCTGCTATGAACTCATTAAATCCCAAGATATGTCCAGAAATACAGGTAGAGGGGAACCACGCTACTCCATGACTGTCATCACAAAGTGTCCTCACCTATAAAAGTTCACTAAAACACGCAAAATTCTGTCACATATGAAGTAATATGAAAATGCCAAACAACTCTGTTGACTAAGAAGTACGCATTAAACAATTGCAACCCATGACCTTCCCGGAACTGGTCAGATGTTCTAACCAACTGAGCTACTGGAAGACTCATGGTGAGAAAAGTCATTTACTAGGTTCATATGTGACACATGTCCCACATACTGCTATGATCAGCAATGTTAAAATTGAAGGGCCGAGAGCATGTCCAGCCTATATGACTTTTTAGGCCTTTTTTTATTTTTTCTCGCTCAAAATAGCTCAAAATAGCCTCATTTTATCGTATAGCGAATAATATCACAAGCCCTTGTCGAATTTGCACTAACCCTAAGGAATTTGACCAATTTCACCTGAAAAAAGCAGAGTTCTGGCCCTCCAGTGCTTTGATGGTACATTCAGAGCGCAATTTCGAAGCCATTTGAAAGCAGTTTGGCCGTGAGAATACGCGACTGCAATACTTCTGACCAGTGCCAACAACTAAACGAAAATACCGTTATTTACGCACGCCTGGCTCGCTTATCTATCGTGAGCTCACTACGGCAACACATCGCCTCTGTAGCGTGTGTGTAAGCCAACGTGTATGAGGCCCGTCCGGTGATTGAAAGACATCATTAAGTCCGGAAATCCTTGAGTCTCTAGCACTTCTCAAAGAAACGAGTCGTGTTTCTTGTCCTTCCTTGTGTCTGAAGTGCCATTTAGCGCTCGAGGTGAAAAACGGACCTTGGTCGGGAAGACGAGCCGGCGGGAAAGTCTGGAATCACTTCGGATCAGAAAAGGGGCAGCGTTGAGAGTTGTGGGCCATTTCCCATCCCGTGCCGTGGTCGAAATGCCCGATATCCGAAGTGCTTTGAGACTTATAGTATTTTGCAATAACTTTCGGGCGGGAACTCCATTTCGGTTTTGTTGTAGGATTTCCCGACATGCTTTGCGACCGTGGTAGATGGGTCCGCTGTGCGTGGTCGGGCACTTGAAATACAGCTTTGGGCAGCTCGAAGTGAGTTGTTGCTGGCCGGCGGGAAGACGTTTCGCATTTGGAGTCTTTAATGCAACATTAAATTCGATCTAAAAGGATTTTGAAATCGAGATACGCGTTTTGATGCGTATCAACCTTTTAATAATAAAACTTAGGCTGAAGTGAGCATGTGTTCGTCTGTGGTCTAGTGGTTTGGTCGGGGATTTGCGCTCGGATGGCTCCGGGTTCGAATCACGCTCAGCATCATTTTTTTTTTTTTCTTTCTTTCTTCGAACTGGACATTATGAAAGTGATTTACTTTTTTTGCGTTCGTCAAAATTCCTTACGTTTAATTTTACAAAAATATCGAACCGTGTCAGTGCGAAAACAGAAGCTTACCGCAATATTGCGTTACAATAGGAGCCTTTGATTGATTGATTTTTTTTTTTTGAATACGGTATTTCTTGAAAACGACGGAAAAAACAACGGAAAAAAATTCGGAACAATGTTTTGCAACTAATTTCTAGTTCACATGCCAAAATTGGACAAATCTGAGCAAGAAAAAATAAAAAAAGGCCTAAAAAGTCATATAGGCTGGACATGCTCTCGGCCCTTCAATTGTCCTGTGTGGTGATAAAGAAAGAAGGATGGTAAATTTTAAGATTGATCATGAAAGAAGAAAGATGTAACGTTCAGCATGTCAAAAACATGGAACAAAGAAACATCTGAGTCCCTGATGGGAATTGAAGCTAGGACCTTCCAGATAACTTATTGTGGTGACTTTTGTGAGTAGCTAGCTTAAAGTTAATAGTGTAGTATTAAAAAGCCAATCTTGTTCATTTTCATGTGCCCTCTTCCTCATTAAAAGGATGGGAAAGACTGGAACATAGGAGAATTAGACATCTGGCTATTATGATGTATAAGATTTACAATTTATAGTCTATCTCCATCATATTTAAAAAGGATTTTTAATGATACATCAAATGTTCACTCCCATAATTTGAGAATTTCTAAATCAAGCATGCGTAATCCACGACCAAAATTAGAAGCTACTAAATGTAGTCTTCACTACAGAGGGTCCGTCCTCTGGAACAAAATCCTTGCAGAAGCAAGAGATCATGCTAGTCTGAATGCCTTTAAGCCTAGCCTGTCAAATAAAATACTTTTTAGTAAACTGATGTGATAGGTAGAGTTAGAATTGAATTTATTAATAAGGTTAGATTTAGGTTTATGATTATTAGTTATGATTAGATAAATAGTTTTTATTGAATAGTTGTGATTGTAATGTATAAGGGTTTTTTTAATTTTTTTTTTTGTAGTTATTGTATGTAGTAGCCCACAGCTCACTGGAAGACCACTTTTGTAATGAATGTGATCCCGTGTTTTTAAATAAAGATGATGATGATTAAAAGCTCAGTATTCAGAAACCCGGCTGATGTTTCTCTTGACTTCTTAAACCATTAATTAAAGAAAATAAACAAGTGTGACAGTGGTTTGGAAACCCGATCTTAACCCTTTAACTCCCAAGAGTGCCAAATATCAAAATTCAAGAAAAATCCCAAATTTCATTTTGTAAAATATTGAAAAACAAATGGTACCATGCAAAAATACTGCCAAAGAGGTTTCATTTGAATGGTACGACACCATAGATTTTCGTCCACAGAATCAAAAGTTAGAACTACACTACATGTCTTCATAATTGACTATGGGAGTGAAAGGGTTAATTTGCATAGATGTTTGCGATTTTATTCCTTCATTTTCTTTGTGTTTATTTATTAGTTTCCAAAGCTAACAAAAGTGTTTCATTAGGTATCCAATCACCTTGAAGTGGGTTAAAAAAAACTCGGCTGTGCCCCGTTTTGTCAACCCACTTAGCGGTGTTTGGATATCCTGATGAAACACTGCTCCTCATGTTTGATATATAACTTGTGCCATGTTTTTCTTTGTTTTGTGTACAGTTTGTTTGAGACGAACGAGAGACTGAGACATTTACCAATGCAAATGATGCAAGAAGATTCTCTTATACCCATAGTAAGTTGGATTCATCTGTACTATTGAAATTGAACTAAGCTGACTGTTCAACAATTTCAACCATTTTTATACCTCCTAAGGTTAACAAATCCATTAAGGTGGGTTACCCAGATATAAAACTAATGGCTTGTATTTTGGGGGGATTTTAAGTTTGAATCTTGCACATTTTATTTTTTCTTTATTTTTTTTTCTCGTAAAGTATGTTTTTAACCCTTCTGTTTTTGTGGGTATGAATTCTGCCTAAACATTTTTAGGTTGTGAAAGTTTCTTTATAGGTGCTAAGATTCATCTCACTTGATAACCTTATTTTAATGTATATAGATTACAATATCTGCAGATCATCACTTAGTAGGCAGCAATATGCTAAGTCTCTGGCCAATAACATTGAAATGCAGATCTTGACGCCAAAATGGTGTTGACATTATTTACACTGAGTCACAAGGATTTGGTGTTATTTCAAAAACCAAAAAAATGTTTGTATAGTAACAGACATCGTGACATATTGGTCCAGTTTTGTGATAAATTTCCACAAAACCTGCCAAAACTGTCGATAGATGTCTCTAGTCATAGACGGACTGGGTCCGAATGAATTGCAACTTGAAAAAAGTTAGCCTAAAAGTGCCGTTGTGCAACTTGTTTTGCAACGAAAAATTGCGTTGCGAGTTGCAGAAAAAGTTGACCACTTATCTACTTTTTGCAACGTTGCGAGACAAGTTGCAAACGTGTAACATGTAATCAGCAACTTGTGTCGCAATGATGAAGGCGACACTTGTCAGCGTTGCATTGCAAGTTGCAGAAAAAGATTGCCTCGTGTATCAGCACCTTAATTTCTTACATGTTCGTTTCCAAAATGGGCTACAACAGACCATGACCATGATTTGTTCCTCTTTCAACAATCGGTTTTCTTTCTTTCTCTTGGTGTGTTAGTATTATTTTGTTAACAACATACATGAAAAAATTACTGGATTCTGATTGGCTAAGAGCAGTGCAGTTCAAGTGTAGCACCAGTGCAAAAAGTGTAACACCAGTGCAAATTACAAATCGAAAGAAAATTTGATGCAAAAATGTTTTGCAAAAAAAAGAAATTTGGAAAAAAAAAGTTCCAAAAAAAAATATTTTTTGCAAAAAAAAATTCCAAAAGAAAATGGATGCAAATTTTCTCATGTATAATTATTAATAAGTAATCATACGGTTTTCTCATTCAATTTGGGATTAATTTGCACTTGTGAGTTTTTCAAAAAGCTCAAATTAAAAATTAATCCCAAATTGAACGAGAAAACCGTATGATTACCTATACAAACAAGTTAAGGTATTTTAGTATTTTTTGACCGAAAAAGGTCAAAATTCACCTGACACTGCCCCTTTAAACAGGGTTGTAAAATTCCGGTATATCATTCCTGGTATTACAGTCTAACAGTTTTGTTTTCCACCAGTCTCTAGGTCTTAAGCTTTCCATAAAAGACCTTCGGCGGGAACATGAGAATCAGCTTTCTAAACGACCCAAAGGAAAGACAAGTGAGTCCAGATAACATCAGAAAAAATGGAAGAACATGCCAGAAATCGAGTATCATAGGAAAAGAAGAAATCTATTTGTGACAGTTCAAATTATTGCGTATGATAATATTGTGGAAATTACAATGTATATGCTCTAGCTTTACATGAGGAAATTTGACATTAATAGTAAAGCCGGGGATGGCCGGATTACTGAATGAAAATAGCTTATGAAAATGCTTTCGCAGAATTTACTCAAAACCGTTTTTTTTTTCACGCATTGCAGTCAGAATTTTTTAGTGTTCTGAGCACAAAACATTGTGGTAGTAATTTCCTTTGTTACTTATTTGCTGATACAGTAGTTTGATTAACAAGAATGCAAAAGCACAAATTTGAAGAATTTTCCAAAATTTTAACTTGAGAAGAATTGAACAATAAAAGTAAAGTGCTGCTTAGTAACTTTGGTTTTATTCACAGACTAAAAGTGCTTTCATATAAATATGACAGGGGTTGCTCGTTGTACATTTTAGGGGTTAAACTTAAGTTCTTCTCACTACATTTTAGGTTGCTTTCCTTTTAACCAATCTAAATGCGGATTCTGCGATCGGAAATTCGATTTTCCGTTCCATTTAGGGACAAACCAATCTTAGATTGTAATCTGAACGATCCACGTCTGAAGGTAGATCTTCAGATCGGTATCTGAATCTGGGTTCAGATTGTATGCTCCATTTGGCGAACTAGTTTCAGATCAATATCACGCGATCGTTCATAACCTGCAAACAAACAGAGGCCCTTCGTAGAGGCATCTGGAAACGATGAACGGAACGGATTGATCTTTTTAGGAATTTTTATTCCAGCTAACATGAAAATCCAAACGATGTGGATTACCTAGATCTGAAATTGGATTGTCTAAAAGGAACGCTACCTTAGAGTGTACAGTCAAAAATTGTCCTCAGTTACCTCGAATCGCAAATGTGTCCTGGCTTTGTGAAACTTGACACAAGTAGAACTTCTTGGTTGTAAGAATTGTGCAATAAGAATTGTGAAAATGCTTGTTAATAACGTATTATGGTACCTCCTAGGGGTAAATGAATTTGGGCCTCACCCGCAATATGAGATTCTGGTCGAAAGCGAGCACCCCTGTCACTTTGATAAGGGAATTCCTTTCCGGAATTATTTATGATCATACACTTGAAAATGTAATAGTCATATGGTCGAAGCTCTCGTATGCGACTTTCTTGGGGATTTGGAAAAACAAATAATTCGTTATGAATTTTCTAAATTGAATAGACTATTGTCTGTTTGAAAACTTGTTATTTTTCACGATTTTCAAAGGAACCTGGTCAAATGATAGGCTTTCAATTTGGTTGCTTGTAGAGGAATTGAGAACAATAAAACTGCTGCGTTACAGAAGTAATTAATATAGAGTGTTTGCACATGACGTCATAAAAATTCAAACATCTAAAGTATACATCCTACAAAGCTGTTTCTAACATGGTATGTGGATAACAGTGTTATAATCATTCACAAAAAGTTTCAGGCTTTAACCATGTTTTGCTTTCGATTTATAAAGGTTTGAAATGTGTCACGCAATTCGTCACGCTATTTTAGATAAGACGTGAAAATAAACAAAATTGAACCAGTTGAAAGTTATTTTTGAATCATAGATGATTATAAGCCGATTTAATAGCACGTATAGTGAATACAATATTTTGTGATGAGATTTTTGGTGTTATTTGACTTTGAATTTTTGGCCGCCATGTTGGTGTCCCTAAGTGGAACACCAAGCAAGATGGCCGTTCCATACATTTCTTACTAAAAATGTCTAATACTCATTCGCCTATACCTCTTGAACGAAATGTTCTAGCGCTTTAAATTTTGGCCCAGATGTGTAGTTTTAAACCCTCTATAATTCCATAAACATTTTGGAATCGAAAACTGTTGTTTAAGTAATGATCCGCATAAGAAGGATAGCGCTGAACGGCAATAGAATGTCAAACACGATGGAATGTCAAGATTTTTCATTGTTACAACTAGTGATCTCATTGGCCTAGACTCAAAAACCGCTAAAAAGTTAAGGTTCAAGGTGCATTTTGTCTAATTTTTTTAAGGTTTCAAGTAATTTGAGACCCAATCGCACAACATACAATTTTTATAAGAAATTGTATTTGGGGAACTTCATCAAAGAAGCAAAATTATTAGCTATTGTCTTCTGCTATTCTGATTGGTTAAGCACGAACATTTCCTAAAATTTATTTGACGCAAATGGATTTTCTTTATTTTTATAATGAAATATAATTATTAACCATCAGCTCCTCCTCTATTCTTGAAATCAAAGATATTCTATGTGGGAAAGAGCTAATGCCGCAGAACAATGAAGTTTGCTATCGTTCTTATGTGGAACAATACTTAATGCTTCTGAATTTTGATATGACGTAAGTGAAAAAACTCTATAGCCTGTTTCAGGCGTTCAGATAGTGGAAAGCAAAGAATAGGCGGCCCGCGAAGGAAAAATATTGTGGGTACTGACGAAGGGGGAAAGGCGTTAGTTGCCCTTGTTTTCCCCGCCCGCCGGTTGTTAACTGCTTCCTGGCCCCGCAATCTTAACGAGCAGGCGATAATTTATATACCAGACTTAAGAATAACAAAGATAAATTTTTGGGTGGGTGAATAATGCAACAACCACAATACAGGGCACTACCTGACGTATTCATTTAAAGGGAATGCGTTTTAAATTATGCAATATCGTACAATTTGTGTTGAATTATTTGTAATTCGAACATGCAATTACAACAAAACTGTACAGTGTTTTGACTAGAAAATCCCAAGCTGAATTTTAGAGAGTATTTAAAACTAATAAGAATATTGTTACATAGCGATTGAGATAAAAAATTTTTATAATAGTTTAAAGAATTATTGTTCATACTTGTATATCATTTGGCTGCTACAACATTTAGTTTGTCAATAAAGACTTGAATCGTTCACTTTTATAACTAACAAAAGTTGTATTTGGCCGTTGTGATTCGTTATAACCTTATAAACTTATACGTATCAAAGGCTCCTAAGAGCTAACCCGTGAATGCAATGCTAACGCGTAACGCAATATTGCGGTAAGCTTGTTTTCATACTGACATGGTTCGATATATGTTTATAAATTAAAAGTTAGGATTTTTGACGAACGCAAAAAAAAACTACATCACTTTTATAATGTCCAGTCCGAAGTTAAAAAAACATAGGCATGCATTGCGTGCATGAGCTGTTTTGAAAATTACCTAAATTACATGAAATAGTGAAAGCAACAAAACAGCGGAAGTAAACTCGCACAAAAATCCGCTTGCAGATATACTTTTTTTCAAATCCTCTGGCCCGCTCCCTACCAAAAAAAAAATACTGAGATCACGAAGTGGGACCAAAGCTCTATTTATGTGGAAAAATGCATATGAAAATAGGTGGGAACAAAATCACAGGTTTTGGCCACCATTTTCTTACAGGATTTCCAGAGTTAAGGACAAAACTACGGCCCCAGTGAAATGAGCAACTTGTTTCAGTAATCAGTGTAATGTCAACCAGAAAAGTCCCGCACAGAAATTTGATGCTTCCAAAATGAAGGCTTAGTATTTCCTGGAAATTTGTATCTAGTCTTTTTTTTTTAAGTTGCTATTATTACTCACAAAAGAAACGTGGAAAAGGTTCCCTTTTGCCTGGAAGACGCGAACTAATTAAATTGTTTTCAACTCCAAACCACAAGCTTATTTAATTAGTGACCTATTTCTGTGAAAGGCGTGGGGGGGGGGGGGGGGGGGGGGGGTTAGAACTTTCTGGACAGGCATGTTTTTTTTTCCTTCACCACCAGCAGAAGTGCAAGATTTTTTTTAAACCTTGGAACCCTTGCACGATTTTCTTTTCCCAACATAACTGTGCCCTTTTTGGTCTTTTTCTATTGGAACCGTTTCAACCGCTCAAATGTTTTTTTTTTTTTGTTGTAGTGTCCCAACAGAACACGTTTGTATTAACTATATTTATTTCATACTTATTGAGGTTTTCTATTGAAATTTGGCGTGTGAAAACCCCGTTCGGGGTTAGCTGCCAATCGGAATGGCGAAACGACTTTCTCACACGTGAAAAAAGCTTTCGTCCAATCACAAATGTTACGTTATGTAATTGGACACCTAACACCTGCAGTGTCAGACATGGACTTCGCCATATTGTATGTTGTAATCTCTCTCGTTCGCTCGTGGATCTTGCTCGCAAAGCCTCGCTCGTTCGATTTCTGATACGAACCAACTCGTGCGTAAATACCGTACGCCCGCACTGCCCATGAAGTATTAATCTATATGTTAAAACGTCCCAACCGAGTTCAGTGGCAGTTGAAACAGCTACACAAGCAGATCAAACGGTTTTATTGTTTCTGCTTTCATTGTTACAGCTTTCTTTCTTACACTTAATAAAAAAAAACTTTTATTGTTACAGCTTTTACTGTTACAGTTTTCGGTTTGAAGTGTCCACTGCTCAAGTGCAGAAGACATAAAAAGAATGGATGTTAAGCAAGATAGCACGTGGGGCCCTTTGATTTATCTTTGAATTCCAATGCAAGCGTTTTTGTGGCAATACCCCGATTACTAATGATGCATTGTTCTGCCTCAAAACTTCAATGCACTTAACATGAAGGTTAGACTAGTTAGACTTCAGTTTACACTAACTTCACAAGAAACTAAAATTTGACAGCCATATTAATCTTTGACAACTTAACGGTAAGCTGGACCGAGTCCACCACGGGAAAAAAAACACCACGCCAACACACTTTACGTCTAATCTGTTACAGCTAGTGATTAGGTGGCTCGCAATAGTTTCCAGCATTTTATCAGGTGGCTCTGACCCCTTTCCAATTTTTTTTAAACTTTGCAAAAAGTTGTTTTTTAACATGCTAACAACAATTCAACATTAAATTAAAAATGGGTGTCACCGAGCTCGTTTTTGGTATGTACTTGGTGTATCCCTTATTATTTTGTATTTAAACACTTAGTTTTTATTTCAGTAAAAATAAAGATAAAAAAAACCCCAGCAGAATAGGGAATCGAACCCGGGCCGTATGATCTGCTGCATGATGCACACTACCCACTACACCACCGAGGACTAGCTGCTGGAAACTGTAATTTTTAAAGGATATAAGATAATATACTGCTAGCCCAGATCATATATAAGAACTAACCCTTTCGATACACTGGAAATACTGGAATCAGTGCTTAACCCTAAATACTAAAATCAGTGCCTTAACCCTAGATACTGTAATCCGACCCTAAGTTACACTGCAATATATCTAAATACATTACAATATGGGATACATGAAGTACTACTATACATTATGATCAGGGATACACCAAGTACCTAGGTCGTTTTTTAGTTATAACTACTTAAAAGCCCATCATCACTTACCGTGATGCACCGCGCATTGTTTATTTTGATTTGGACCCAGATAAATGCGATCTCTCGCGAAGTGAAATTCTGGCCTCTCATCTCCAGGAAGAAATGAACACCGAGTTTGAAATTTCGTTCGACATAAAGCGGTCCTGTTAGATATGAAAAGTCCGTATAACATGTCTCGCATTTTGTCTGGGGCCGCTCATCCCGCCTTTGTGTAGCTCCAGTCGCCGAGGTAGTTTCCTTCCTTCGAAAGTTCGCATCGACTTCCATGGAATATTTCACATAGATGCTGGCAAAAACGACTCCGCCGGCGAGCCGTGAAGTTTTGAGCTTTTTCGGTTGTTTACAGTTACGGTCGACCGGTTATGCATCAACGGTAATAATATTCAAATGTCAACTGACAGTATCTGTATGTGAAAAAAATTACAAAGAAAAGATTCGAAGATAAATCTTAACTAGTAGGCAATCTAATGTACCTATTTCTTTTCCATGGACGACCGAATTTCTGATCCAAACCTTCTTAAGGATATCGTTTCTTGACAGCCGCCTCGAGCCTTCGGCGGCGTTGCTTAGAAAACGTATCAGTAACGATGGAAAATAAAAGAAAACATACAAAAACAAGATGCAATGCCTTGAATATGAACTAAATATTTGAACGAAATCATCTTGAAGTTAATAGACGATACAGATTTTCCAATATAAACGGATTTTTTTTGGAATCAAACTTTCTCGCCACAAAATGGATTTTCGTGGCCCCAGAAATTCTAGAACGCCCGCAATGATTCACGGTAAGTGAAGATGGACCTTTAAAGCTAAAATTAAGGATGTTTTTAATCTTTAACAGTCTATACTGTTACTATGGTAACCGTTTAAGTCACGACAATCGCCATAACTTGTTCAACATTGACTGGGCATTTGTTTGATACCATTATTGTAGCATCAACTGATTAATAAGAGTGGTGGAATTGTTCCATTAAAGTGTAAGTTCTAAAAATGACTAGAAACTGTTGCGGGTGCCCGTAAAAGTGCGTTAAAAGGGTTAAAATTCACGACCAAAATGTCGATATGGAGCTATCGGCTGATGCCGAGTTGCGTTCATACAAAACGTCCGTGATTCTATTGTTGTATACCTCTCTGGTGCAATTTTAAACTGTTCGAATAAAACATTGTTCCGCAACTTTGGAGGAGCTTCTTGTTTTACCTCTTCGATTATTTCACGCCAGATACGTAACATTTCTTGAGCAGCTATTCTGTATGGATATTGCCGATGCTTTGGATTGTGAGCCGTCACAGGAGCAAAAAGAAGCGCTTGACCTGGAAACTTCATCTCGACGGCAGAAACAACGCGTTTATTCGCAGCGTACCAAGTTTGAAATTCATATTGCGTCGAATACGGTAAGATATATGCAATAGCTTTGAAATGAAAAGCGTTAAAGATGGCATCAAAAAATACTGTAGGTAAAACTAGAGATGGTTTCTTTATACCACACAAGTAGTTGATAAAAAGCGATCCTAGGCCACTTTCAATTAACCCCAAATTTTCACACAATTTATCACATTTTTCTTTCCTCAATCATTCGCTAAAAATCACCAATTCCAACCAATTCTAACTTAAGTGTAATTCAACATAACTTTATCTTTTCTGTTCAGTTCCAACAACTTCCCAATTCGTTGAAATTAAGGAGAAATGAGGTTTTGGTTATTTGTGTGAAAATTTGGGGTTAATTGAAAGTGGCCTAGGATAGTCTTTTATCAACTACTTACGCTAAAATTTAGCACAAAGAATTTGTCAATTTCCCAAATTCCAAGGTCAATTCCAGTGTGGGAAAATCTCTCCCAAAATGAAAAAACTGCATCTTTCAACTACTGTAAAATCCCATCTGTGAAAAAAGTTTCTCTGGAAAAGAAAATGTCTGATTCCGAAGATGAAGATGAGGAAATAGATGACACTCTTGAAATTATTCAAGAAACATATACAACAACATGGCATTCTCACAAAAATCTCAGACTTGAACATTTTAAAGATGTTATCCGTAAAAATCAGGGGAAGAACCAAATTCCACTCGAAGATCTCGAATTTTATCAAAAAGAAATTCTCTCCCAAATTCCTCTCCACGAAATCACCAGAAAAAAAGTCAGGGAGTTTGTCAAAGCTTCCAAATGGAAAAAAGTCAATGGCAACGATCATGAAATTTTCAATCACATAACAAATCACGATGGAAATGACTATGAGCATCTGGAAAAGTTCCTCATTGATGATTTTAAATATTTTTCACTGACATATGATGATCTTCATCTCAAGCGAAAAAAGTTTCTTAATTTCAATCAAGTTCTTTTCTCCCTTCTGAAAAAGAATGGTTTCAATCCAAATGAAGATGATTTCAAACTGTTGGTTCTCCCATCAAAAAGGGTAGAACAGGAAAAAATAATTCAAACCATCTTTAAAAAAAACAAATGGAAAGAAAATGGAAGCCAGTGACCATGAAGATTGCCTCACTTGCTCAGAGGAGGAAGAAAGGAGCGGAGCAATGAGCGAAAATGAAACCCCAACAACATCTGACGAGGAATTTATTGTCTCTGATTCGGAGATGGAAGAAGCAGAGCAAAATGAAGAAGAGGAAGACACAATAGAACTCCTCTTTGAATCATTTGTCAACCTCCAAGAGGAACACAAGATTCTCAAAAATGAATTCCAAAAACAAAGTTGTCTCCTCTGGGAAATCCACCGGGAATTGAAAGAAAGCAAAGTGAAGCGAACGAAGTGAGCAACGTGAAGCGTGTTTTGGAATGAATATGAATGTTCAACATTTATATTCTGTCTCAGAGATTTTCCACATCACTCAGTGGAACCCAGGAATTGAATTTATCGGGATATCCTTTCCATTTAACCAAGGCTTTCTTTTTCTTCTGGTCGCGGCGAATAACCTTTTCAATGCGAAACACGCTTTGGTTTGTCCTTTGGAGTTCCGCCTCGTAAAATGATCCAGTTATTTTTTCTCCCAACAGATCGACTAACCTATACGTTACAGGATTTGTGTTCAAAACCTCGTCGACGACAAATATCTCCTCTGTCCAGTTCGGGGTGAAACCTTTGTCGAATATTTTTCGCTTGTATTTTGAAATTCGGACTTTGTCGCCGACTTTGAATTTTGCTGGGTTGTGTTTAGCATAAATCATGTCTCCGAAAAGATTAGCAAAAACCTTTGTTTCATTTTTCTATTTGCTCGCCTCTGCGGGTGACATCTTAATGCTTGAATGATAAGTGTTATTATATTGATCCACTAACCTGTCCAGTTTGTCCCAGTATATTGTATTATTGTTAGCAGAAAACATCCGGAAGAGTTTCTCCTTCATCGTCTTGTTCCAGCGTTCAACCACAGATGACTTTTCTTCATTCTCTGTGGTATATAATTTTATTCCATTCAAGTCAAGGAGATCTTTCATAGTTCCATTGAAAAATTCACTTCCTTTGTCTGTCCAAAGCATCTTCGGTTTTCGCGCCTTCGCAAATATGGATTGGAAAGCATCGGCAACTGTTTGTCCTCGCTTGTCTTTCAAGGGGCGAATGAAACCGAACTTTGAGAAGACATCGATCACCATCAGGAGATATCTTATTCCCTTGTTCCACTTTGAAAATTTCCCCATCTCAACCAGATCAGCCGCCCAGATGTTGTCAATCCCATATGAAATGACTCTTCTCTTTGGAAATCTTCTCCTTATCGGCTGGTGAAGTTCATTTGCCAGATTTTGAGTCCAGCCTTCACTCAAAATCTTTTCCCGTTTTTTGGGAGACCGAGGCCTAGTTTTTGTTTTGCATCAATGGTATTTCGTGCCAAAGCATGACCCCACTGTCTTTCTTTCCAGGGAATCGCATCCAATGCGGCAACCATCTTTCTGTCTGCTTCATTTTTACATTTGCGTGGATCTGCTTGTTTTGCGCAAACTGAATAATCTACATCATGTTGCATAGAAACTGCATCTGTTTTTCCAGTTGGTTGTTGTCAGATTTCCAGAATCTTTCCGGTGTCGTCAAATCTGACTTGCTTGTGCAATGGGTTGAAAGGACCAGTATAGTTGTGTCCTGGAAGAGTGTAACCTTTTTCCAGTTCAGGAAGAAACTTTTCCATCTTCTTGTGAATATCAAATCCTTTTCCATCCAAATCTGCTCGATCTGTTTTATATTTTCTGTTTGGTCTTATCGCTGTTGAAAATCGATCTAGAGCATCGGAAGAAGTTTTAGCAATAAATGGTTTCATCTTATCCAAAGCAAAATCCAAGGCTTTTGTCTGCATCTTTTTATTTCTCAGCAGTTCACTTGCTCCATATCTTCCCATTTCAACTGTTTTCTTTCCCAACTACGGAAGAGCATGTGCAAAACCAGTCAAAGCTAATTCTCCAAAGCCCCCACCTTGTGAGGGCAGACTTAGTTTCCCTGGTTCTGTTGGAATTCTTTTTTCGACACAAATCTAGTTTTCTTCATTCCACAGGAAGCACACTTGCAATAGAAAAAAGGTCTGCCATTTTTTGCTATTGCATATCCAGCTGGTTCCACACATCCAGTCTTTTTCCTTTCTTTCAGGCAATATGTCTCCATTTTCAATTGAAATATTGTTTTATAAATCTTTCATTTTGCATTTGATCAGTCAAACTGAGAGGTTTGAGAATCTCATAGAAATCTTTTCCTTGTGCCCATTGATGCAGGAAATAAAGGCAATAATATCCACAAAGAACACTTTTCAAGTCTTGATACTGACTGCTGTTCCAAAGCACAGGTTTGTTGCTTTTGAATTCTTGTGGAAATCCCATTCCAAATGAGTCAAAATACCACGTGAATTTTTTCCCTGGAGCGCAACAAACCCAATGAGTTCCTGCATTTTTCAGCGAATCAAGGTTGATAATACAGGGAGTGTGTTGTTTTGGCATGAATTGATCTCTCGCAAAGATACCTTTGAAGTTGGGGATCTGCAGAAATTCAATCCATTTCAAAAGATCCATATTTGACAGAGGTTTGTTTACAAATCTCGGCTTTACAACAATGCTCCGAGCAATGGGATTTTGTTGAATGGACTGTTTGGTCCCAGCAGAAGTCCCTGTCCTGATTTGCTTTTTTTCCCCTTTCCCTTTCCCCAGGTTCCGATGAATGGAGGAGGTCTTGCCCAAGGAGTTCCCAGTCTGGGGGCACCTTTTCCTTTTGGTCTGCCAACTCTGGGAGCACCTTTTCCAGAGGTCGCTCCGCTCCCTTTTGGTCTGCCAACTCTAGGGGCACCTTTTCCAAATAAATTCTTTACCATGTCAAGAGCAAGTGGAATTCCAATGGATGCCAGAATGGTGCCAAGTGCTCCTCCAGATTGTTTGGCAGATGGTTTCACAACTACTTGCCCCCCTGATTGAAGGGCAACCAAAATATCTTGTTTCTGTTTATTTGTCAACAAATTTTTATTGTCAATCAGTTTCTGAATTTTATCTTGGGGAATGAGAAATCCACCCACTTGACCCGCTCCTTTTCCGCTGATTGCTTTCACAACTTGACTCGCTCCTTCACTTGCCAGTCCAGCCAATGCTGACATCCCAAGTGTTTTACCCAGGGTTGGCACCAATGTTTTCACTAAAGGAACAACAGCAGAAAATAGACTTCCACCTTGTTTCATTACTTTTCTGATTTGTGTTTTTGTTATCTTAATCTCAACTCCATTTCCCAGAGATTTTGCTTTTGTGATTCTTTTTATTTGATTGGCTGTCAGCATCAGTTCATCATTTCCACTTGTTTGATTGTTTTTCAATCTCAGGGTGATAGGCATGTTTGTTCTGAATGCTCTTCCAAGCTTTTGTTTTTGCCCTTCAGACAAATTTACTTTATATGGGTGATATGTTGTCATTTTTAATGATAACATATGTTTTAGGCAATGACCAGCTAATTTCCAACTTTATCAATCTTAGCTGTCTCCTCATAAAGAACCACTGCATGCACATTGAAGGCTGCAGCTGCATTGGCATTCAGTGTATATCGAAATATCAACTGCTTGGGATCTCTTGTTGGTTTTTCAGCTTGGTAAGACAAGTCGAAATAAATGAGGCTGAAGAGAGATTGATAGTTTGCCAAATTCAACTGCGTCCCAGTGTTGAAGTCATTTTTTCTCATTGCATAAGCCATGACGTCATTGAACATTCTCACTTTCGATTCCGTGTCGTAATCAGTTTCAGGGTAAAACACTCCATTTCCATACTCCAATCTGCAAGTTGACAGGGATGAGTTTGCATTTGCTGCATTCAGCTTGAAAGTGTCAAAGAGATATGGGTTATCTTCTGCAGGGTCATCATTGGGTGGAGCTGCTCTTTTCAGCCAGACAAAAATATGTTTTACATTGTCAATGCTCGCTGAAATCTGGAAGAATCCTGATGATTGTGTAGGAGGTGATTGATCATATATCTCCCTCAGATATTTCCATTGTGATTCTTTCAGGAATGAACTGATAAATTTGTCATAAAGAGAATCTTTTGGTGTCAATCTCGGCACCCAAAGCAAAAATCTGTTGATAACAACTCCTCCAGGATCTATACCATTTGCCATATGAATCAATTCATCATCCTGTTGAAGATTAATTTCGAATTGCAGCTGCATTGGGACCAACATCCTATCTTCCAGTTCTTCGAAAAAGGAGAAACGATTCAGGGGGATAATTGCATTAACATCTTTAGCACCTCCAGTTCCATTGTCTCGAACTGCCTGAGTTTGTATTCTTCTCGCTTCAAATCCTGTGTTATTCGCAGCTGTTGTCGCATTCACATCCAAATACCAGAAACTGTTTTTTGCGACTGATCTGCTGAAGTCATCTGAGTATTCCAACAGATTTTTAACAAAAGTAACTTTATGCAGATTGTCAGGTTCGTAAACAATCTTTCCTGCAGATCTGATTGTCATGTGTTTTATCAGGGAATGTGAGCCATTTATCACTGTTATCCTATCAGCAGCAGCATATCCAGCACCATCTGCTAATTTCTGGAGTTGAAATTGCACTTCAAAATAAGCGTTATGCCAGTCATAAAACGCTGATCTGTCATTAATGGTGAATTTATAACCATTTTTCATTTGATGTTGCCCATTTGCTGGGGCTCTGATAACATCATCCAACTGGAATCTTACTAATTCATTTCTTTGGAGATATTCATTCGATCGAAAAGCCATTTTGATAGATTATTTTAAATTCCTTGGCCACTGATCAGTCTATTCAGGATGTCAGTTGCACTTTCTCTCTGTGGTTGTTTCACAGGGAGCGAAGCCGAGAGCGAAGCCGAGAGCGAAGCCGAGAGCGAAGCCGAGAGTGATTGTGGTTTTCGTCCTCGTTTCGCAGGACTCGCAGATGGTTTTCCAATCTTCATGTTTCCCAGTTTTTTCATGATCAAATCACCTGATTTTTCAACTGCCATTTTGCCCACTTTTTCCCCAGCGTGAGAAATTCCTGCATCCAAAGCTTTTTTAGCAAATGGTTTTGCAACTTTCTTGAGAATTCCTTTCAAAGCTGGTCCTGCCATCTTTTTCAGTGGCTTGAAGATGGAATCAAAAATGATACCTGTTCCTTTGTGTTTATAAACAAACTTCCCCAGTTTGGGGTGATAATAACGAGAAAATTCATATGCTTTCATTTTATAGTCTTTTTTTTTAATATCAACGAGAATGCTGTGTCTGCCCCATTCAAGTTGACAATTCTTCTTTTCCCGTCTGTGATATAGATTCGAATTGAGCTGATCGTGTTTTTATTCACAGGGCAGAATGCTATTTTTATGGGTTCACGCTCAAAACTATATGATGCCTGCAGAACAGATGTGGAAAAGGAATAGATGATGTCAGTCTCTTCCCCATCCACAAGTGAATTATTTGTCAGATCACAATGAATGTTCAACATATCAGTATCTTGACTGAGGTTTGGAACTCTGGGACCAAGATTAACTTTCTCTTTCAGAATCTTTTTATCAAATCCCACAAGCTCCCCGAAATTCGATTGGGTGAAATCCAGTTGATAATTTTCAGCCAATGTGATTGTCACTCTGAAAGTTTCATTGCTGAAGGCCAGATTGATGGGGAAAACATCTTCTTTTCCAGATTCTTTCACCACTGTTGTTCCCCGAATGAAATCATTCATCCCAGAATACCCCCAAACTCCAGCAGGAAACGCAATATCGGAAAATGTGTTCCCACCATCAGAGGAAAACCGGATGAGTTGATTTCCATATTGTGGATTGATGTTATACCACGTAAAACTCATATTGATGATTCGTTTCAACCCAACAACATATTGTTCATTCTGATCAAGAATAATTGGCTGATTGAATTTTGTTGTGAAATCTGCAGGTTTGTTTTGTCTGTTCTTAACGGCGTAAGATGACAGGACGATTTCTCTTTCCATTTTATGGTTTGAAATAGTTTTTGAACAGCTTTTCATGCTGGGATTTGTTGATAACTGACTCTTTCAGGAGAAGATCAAGAATGCCCACTCCAGTGTTTCTGATTGCCAGATTTGTGTTCCCAGCATTGATGGAGCCAATGATTACCTCAAGTTTCTTGAGAAGTTCTTTGGGATTGGAGAACAAGCGGATGACTCCACCTTTTTGTCTTCTCCTCAGCCCAGAACCCTGAAATGTTTTTGTTTTCTTTGTGTAATGTTTTATGTAATCATTCAGAACTTTGAAGGAAAAGTCTATTTTGCTATGTTCCCTTCTCATTGTCTGTTCAGCTATTTCTTTGTTTTTGAATTTTTTCGTCCAAGCAGCTTTATACCCTTTCAGCTGGTTTCTTCTATGTTTTGCATCAGCAAGAATGTTTTGCTCAAGATAATTTTGTTTCTGTTTTGCTGTGATATCTGGGTCTGCAAGCATCCAATCCACTGTGTTATAAGTATCAATCTCCAATTCAGCCAAATATTTATCTGCAACCTCTTGATCTTCTTTCTTTATGCGGATTTTCTTTTTCTTTTCTTCTTCTTCATCTTCAGGCTCCAGCGAGTAATCAGGAATTTCATCATCTTCATATGGAGGTGGATCACCTCCAAACTCTTCCCTCAATTCTCCCAAAAAAGTTTGTTTTTCAGCTTGCGGCGCAACAACCTCATCATCCAACAAACTGCCAACATCCATCTCTTCAAATGGATCAACTTCTGGATAATAATCTATGCCTGGATCGACTTTTGAGGTTGTTGGCTTTTTCCTCCGAATTGACAAGGATGGTTGTCTCAAATTCGACGCAACAACCTCATCTAGTTTTGCTGTTATGGGACGGAACATTTTTGCTAGTCCAGTTTGGCTTGTTTCTTCACCCAACTTTTTCTGGGTGATGACATCGTGAACAAAGTTGATTTTTTTTCCCAAAGCAGATTTGCTTTTAGCCATTTCATTCCATTTCAATAAACTCATTTTAAGTCCACAAACATGAATTTGGATGAAGAACATGATGTTGAACAAGATGTTCATCTGAATTTGTCTTCTGGGAAATAAAATGAAGATTCCAAATTATGATTGCCATGACCCAATCACAAACTTTCGACAGTTGCAACCTTTTATGCCGGATCGAACTTTCAGAATGTTGATCTGTGGTCCTTCAGGATCTGGAAAAACAAACGTTCTCCTGGATATGATTTTGAGATTGCTTTTCTACGATAAGATCTTCCTCTATGCGAAAAATCTGGACCAAGCCAAATATCAACATCTGCTGAAAACATTTCGCCCAATCAGCAAAGAAGCTGGATATAACATCGTGGAAGCATCCCAAGATGAAATCATCCCAGTTTCTGAATTATCTGGGGAGAATCAAAAACTGGTTGTTTTTGACGATTTTGTTTGCGAAAAGAATCAAAAGCCATTGATTGACTATTTCATCCAGGGCAGACACAAGAATTGTTCTGTGATTTATCTTTCACAAAGTTATTTCCAAACACCAAAAGATATCCGCCTGAATTGTTCTCATCTTTGCATTTTTGAATTTCCAAGCAACAAAGAACAGACTGCGATCTGCAGGGAAAACAACATCAAGAAAGAAGATTATCTGAAAGCCACGCGTGATCCGTTTTCTTTCCTCTATGTGGATAAACCAAGGAAATTCATTGCTAAAAACTTTGATGAAAGACTTTAAAATGAGCTACTCAAATGGATTGCTTTCTGAAACAACAAGCACTTCTCGAGGGGGTCGAGATGGAAGAGATGGATTGCCAGGAGTTGGTTTTAAACTGACATCCACAGGGGATTATGATATGTCAAACAGAAAACTAGTTAATGTCGCTGAAGGAACAGGAAATGGTGATGCAGTTACAAAACATCAAGTTGACTCGTTGAAAAGCAGTGTGGAAACCAAACTAATTCAACTGAGAGCAGATTCTTTGCAGGTTGATGGTTCTTCCCATATGACTGGAGATCTGGACCTCAGGGGAAAGAAACTGATTCTTCCCGGTGAAATTGACATGGATCGGAAACTGATCACAAATCTGGATACTGATGAATCAAATGATCTTTCTGCGGTGAACATGGTGACGCTGAAAAAATATCACCCAGCTGCACCTGCTCACACGCATGAGGTAACAAAAGATATTGACTTGAAACATCGTTATAACGTGATCAACGCAAAGCAACAAACTTTTGATTATCTTGCCGTGCACTATAACAACTATATCTCCTATAATGATGCAAATAATATCTTTCTCAGTCGGAAAGAAACATTTCCAATGGAAACAAGCTTGGATATGGGAAATTATTTCATTTATAACGTGAAAGATCCTGTTAACATTGATCAAGCAGCCAACAAAAAATATGTCGATCAACATGTCACACAACTTACCTCATCAATTAGGTCTGTGGCCTCAGATACTCTTTCTCTTTCCGGAGGAACAATGACTGGGGAATTGGATATGGGAGGAGAAAAACTTGTTGGTCTTCCCGATCCAAAAACATCCAATGAAGCAACATCAAAACAATATGTTGATACACAGCTAAATAATAAGACAGTAGCTCTGGCAGAGGAACTGATCAAAACAGAAGCTGACCTTAAAAAATATGTCAATGAATCGCATATATCTTCAACCTGCCACTTGAAGGATGAATTCCGGTATTTGATGGAGGATGTGGGTGAATCCAGAGCTGAACATAATATAACAGTGACTGGTTTGTCTGATTTTACAAGTTCTCCGCATCATTTCAATAAGAAGGCGTATGATTTGAAAATAACAAAAGATGTTTTCAATGAATACTCTGGGCGACTTGGTTTCCATATGCTGAAGCTTCCAGAAGGGGAATATACGATTTGCATTGAATTCTTCCCCGCTTCCATGACGGGTGTGAGCGTTGACGTGGTTTCGACCAGCCTGAATATCAATCAACAATCAACGAAGAAGTTTTCCAACTATTCTCGATCAATCATTCACATGCATAAATGGCAGATTTCTCCACCAGAGTTTATTTATCTGGATTTGAAATGGCAAGGAACACCATCATCAGCTGATCAAGGTCCAGCAAATCTGATTATTTATGGCGTCAAAGGTTTTCAATCAGATGTGCCAAGTTCTGTTTATGATGCTCCTTTCATTTTTGACTCGGGGAAGATGGTCATGGAAACTGATTTGGATTTGAATGGGCAAAAGCTGCTGAATTTCACGCCTAAATCCAGATCAGTCATTTTAGCAAAATACGATAACGGCAAAAATGATCATTATCTCTTCTTTTCAGCTGACGAACCAAACGAGGTAAATCGTCAGGCATTGGGTTTTGATGTTAAAATCATCCAAATCACTCTTTATGTTTATAACAGTGTTGGAAACATAGACCCTAGTCGAATTCAAATGACTTTATACACCAGGATTCCAGGGGGTAACGTTTTCAATAAAGTAGTAACTCCTTCCTCTTCCCCACATTCAAAGTCACTCGTATTCTCTTTCGACTCAACTGTTCCTAAAGAAAGAGATTTTAGTTTCCACCTGTTCCATAATGGTACAATTAACAAAGCAAAAGCAACAGTTCTCATTGAAATATGAATTCTTCTCAAAAAATGAAAACAGACAAACAAAACATCTTCAGTTTCAATCATATTGACCCCAACATTGGGGAAGAAAAACTGGAAGAGATCAAGCAATTCTATCGATTTTATCACAAAAGATTTTGGTGTTTGAAAAGAGCTCACAAACATTTCAAAAAGATGAATTTGTTTGTGAATTTGACATCTTCCGCTCTTGTTGCGATTGGAGCGATTGCTGGAGGAGTGACAATGAATCCCGTGATTTTGGGAGTGATTTCAGGTGCAGGATTAGTCGTCAAAGCAGGGAATGAAATAAAGAATTATGCAAACAAAATTGAAATGACAAAGTTCGCGTTCACAACTTACGAGAAAACATTGACTGATCTGCGTTTTGCTTTGAGGAGTGGAATATTTGATCGAAATGAATTTCTTCCAGCAATGATAGCAGTTGATGGGATTGTGATTGATTTGGGATTAGATTTGGAGAAGTTTGAGAGAAAATATGATAAACACTTTAAATAATTTTTTCATTTCTAGGAAATGAAAACTCAGTTCTTGATGAATGTAGTTCGTGTCCACAATTCAGGCGCTGAAGTGCATGATTTTTGCGGATGAAAAGTCCATTGCCCTCTTGAGAGATTATCATGAAATTTATCTATATCAGGATAAGATTCATAGCCATACTTCTTAAACCATTTTTCAACGTCCCAGTAGTCTTTCGCGCGAAACCATACACCTGAGCGCATATTACAGATCACATTTTGATCATTTTTTTCTGCTGGCGCTTCTTCAAAATCCTCAGCTGAAGTGAATCCCTTGAAGTTTTCTTTCACTTGATCCCAAATAGAATCAGAAAAAACAAAATTACCGTCCAGTGGTTGGAGAGCAGGTTTGGGAGGAAGAGATGCCAGTTTTGGCTCTTCAAGTTTTTCCACTTTGAATTTTTCTCCGTCACTTCTTCTGGTGAAAGTGTTTCTTCCACTTTTCAACGCATTACGGATAGTTCCTGAGTCAATTCCAAGTTCCTTTGTTGCTGCTGAAACACTGGGGAAAATAGTTGTTGTTGACGATGATGAAATATGGATGGGGATAGACTGAATCTTTTTTGGAGTTGGCGCTTCATCTTCCGTCCATGGTTCTGTCAACTGTCCTTTATCAAAAGTTCGGGATAGAAATAATTTCTTCCCGTCTTTCTTGACGAAACGTTTTTCAACATAACGATTGAACGCGGCATAGATTGCTTGGCGAGTCACTCCAATCCACTGAGCCATCTCAGCCATTGTTTCAAACGTTTTCAGGGGTGGTTCAGCAAGAGAATTATGAACAGAAAATCGATCTTCATTTTGATTTGCGACCAGAACTTTTTTATCTTTGAAAGTGAAAACATTTCTCCCTTCATTTATTGCTTTGTTGAGAGCCCTTGGAGCGATCTTCATAAATCTTGCAAGAGCCGCTTGTGAAGAAAATCTCTCACTGAGACGTCGTTTTGTCAACGCATCTATCAAAACCCACATTTTCTTAGTTGTCAAAAAAGAAAAAGAAAACCACAAAAATGTTCTCAAAGTTTTCTGGAGAAGTTTTCTGGAGAAGTTTTCTGGAGAAGTTTTTTGCTCCAGATTTTTTTTTTCTGGGAGAAGATTTTCTGAAAAGATTTCTGTTAAAATTTTTAGCAGAAACATTATTTTCTGTTGAAAATTTAGCAGAACAACTTGATTTTTGTTTTGATTTTTTTCTCTGGAAACAATCTGTTTTTGGATTTTGCTCCTGAGATTTTTTATTTTTTCATTTTATTTACCCTGAAGGAACTTCCTTGTGAAATAAAATAAACATTCTGTTAAAATTTTAGCAGAAACAACTTTATTGTTCTGCTAAAATTTTTAGCAGAACAACTTGATTTTTGTTTTGATTTTTTTCTCTGGAAACAATCTGTTTTTGGATTTTGCTCCTGAGATTTTTTATTTTTTTATTTTATTTACCCTGAAGGAACTTCCTTGTGAAATAAAATAAACATTCTGTTAAAATTTTAGCAGGTTTTTCTGCTAAGAATTTTAGCAGGAACAACTTTTGTTTTTTCTGCTCCAGATTTTAGCAGAAACATTATTTTCTGCTAAAATTTTTAGCAGAACATCTTCATTTTTGATTTCATTTTTTTCTCTGGAAAATAATCTGTTTTTGGATTCTGATTTTGAAATTCTTTTTATTTTTATTTTATTTACCCTGAAGGAACTTCCTCGTGAAATAAATAAATATTCTGTCAGATTTTTAGCAGAAATATTATTGTTTTTCTGCTAAGAATTTTAGCAGGAACATTATTTTCTGCTAAAATTTTTAGCAGAACAACTTCATTTTTGATTTCATTTTTCTCTGGAAAATAATGTTTTTTTGATTTTGCTCCGGAGATTTTTATATTTCTTATTTTATTTACCCTGAAGGAACTTCCTTGTGAAATAAAATAAATATTCTGTTAAAATTTTAGCAGGAACAACTTTTGTTTTTCTGCTCCAGATTTTAGCAGAAATTCTAGATTTAATATCCAAGATATTAAATCAACCTAAATAAGTTTGGAACAACACCATATCCTCACATGCTGCCCTGTATTTTTTGATTGTGATAAGATTCTCACATGTTTTTTTTATTTCTTCCAAATAAGATTCCGCAGGAGATCTTTTGAAAAGTGAGTTGAGAAGATCTGTAATTTTCTTCTCAATCTCTTTCACATTTTTATATTTTTCAGCAAGTTTATCTTCTTCTCCACGACCTCGAAAATCATCCAATGCCCAGTTGAGATCCAATGTTCTCAAAAGGTAAAGTTCTTTTTCAGTAAATCGGTCTCTGACATTCATTTTAAAGAAGGAGAATCTTTTTCATCCTCATCTTCTTCATTTTGATCCTCATATTCATCAAACGCTGAGGCACTTTGTACCATTTCCTCCACAAGAACTTCATCCACAATCGCTGTGATAGATTTTACATTCCCGCAGAAGAGATGTTTGATTGAAAAGACAACTTGTCCAAAAAGTGGCATAGAGATGAGTTCTTTTTGCCTCAGAATGGGCTTCTTTTTCCCGTTTGTCAGCTCCCAAAAACGACAGGAGAAATCTGTTTTGGGGATTTTGGAGGGATAAATCTTTGCAAAAATATTTTCCTGCTCAGATTTATCTGTTTTCAAGAGAGAAAAATCTTCTGCATGAAACTTGGCAAAAGATGGATTTAGTTTTTTCACTTCTGGTTGTTTTTTCATTGCAGCTGAGCGAAGATGAGCTTCCAGTTTGTGGAAAAAGGGGATATTTTCTTCAGGGAGATTGATCCCCAGTGAAAAAGAATCTCCTTCATGAGCAAAGATTTTAAACTTTGTTTTGAGTTTCAGTTGAAGTTTTTTGCCATCGAGAGAACAGGGGAGCAGACAATATGAGATCTTTCCAGAGGTTCGTTTTTGTGGCTCTTCAAGAATGATCTTGGAAACGGAAACTTTTTCGGGATTCATTTTCTTGGTGGAGATAAAAAATCATTTATTTCCAAAATCCATTTCTCCATAAACTGCCTGTCTTTTTCATTTTTGACTGAAAGAAAACCAGTGGCTATGTCAACAGCTTTCTGAAAGTTGGTCTCAATTTCAGCCCATTTCATCCATGCGATTTCTTCATCCGTCAACCCACATGCTTTGTGAAATCTGGGATGAATCCAAGTTGCATGATTTTTTATTTCAGCCAGTAGAATTTTGATTTCCTCCAGAGAAAAGAAATCTTGCCCCTCGATTGTGAAAAGTTTTTCTTTGTTCATTTTTTATCCATTGGATAAAAAATTCAAAATGTGGCTTGACAAGTTTGGTCAACGAATTTGTTTATCGCAGACTTTTTATCTGAGTCCATTTTTGGTATTCCTTTTCTTGAGCGAAAATGAAGAACTTTTTCAACCATAGCTTTCTCTTTCATCAAATCGAGAAATTCTTCCAGTCTGGGAGATTTCCAAGTGACATCGTGAGATTTCTCAGTTGAATCCAGAAAATGAGTTTTTTTCTTGTTGAGTTGATTGAAAAGAACTGTTCTGGACAAGCCAAATCTTTCCTGAATTTCCTCTGCGGTGAAAAAATCTTCTCCATCAATCTGGATAAATGGTGAGTCATCTTCCTCCTGAATCCAAAAGGTTTTTTTATCAGCTCTTCTGAAATATTTGATGTTACCAGATTTGAGAACTCTCAAGATCGTTTTTGATGGGAGTCCAGATTGTTCACTGGCTTCTTTGAATGTGAAAAAGGTTTGCTTTTCTTTTCCTTCCTCTTGGATTGAAAACTTCATTTTAAATAGAGGAAAAATCTTTTTTCCCCATTTAAAATGTCAACTTTAGCTGCATGGAAATCATTTGCAAGATCAACAGGATTGCGGGGATGGTCTCGACTGAAGAAAGATGAATTGGTGGAGTTTTTAGTTGAAAATCTATGGACTGGAGGTGGAAAAACAACTCAGAAAAACCCCCTGAATTGGAAAAATAAAAAAATACAGGTGCCTATTTTGATTCCGGAAAGAAGAAAAGTGATTGTGAGAAGAAGACCTATAAAAACCATTCCCAAAGTAATAAAAAACAAACAGAAACGATTTCAGATTGGTTGAATTGGTTGGAAAATTTAGATGATGTGGAAATTAGGAGAAGATTAAATCCTGCAGTTGAAAGATTGAAAAAACAAACCGAAAAATTGTGGGAACAAAGGTTGGTTGTGGAAGAAGGAAAATCCGCTCTGAGAGGATTTGCCAGACAATTCATCATTCAAGGAGATGATTCCCCAACTCCCCAAGATTTTCTCCAGAAAGCAAGATGGCAAATTATCAAACTCCTTCAAGCAAATCCACAAACAAAAGTGAAATGCATTTTGGTTGTTGAGATGTCCCAAACCAGTTGGGCTTCTGGCGAGGAAATAATTGATACACCATTTTTCCATTCCCAACAAAAAAAGAATTTGGGGAACAACGTTGAGATTGTTGATGAAATGGGGAGAGAAATGATTGAAATTTTGGAAAACTTCAATCGCAGAGGAAGTAATTGGGTGTTTGAAAGAATAATTCATTTAGAAATTCATTTTGTACGCTGGAACCCACTGCGAGGATCTTCCTGGATTGCTTTACCCCCAGACTTGGGGAACAAGAAAGCTGTGATCAACATGAAAAATGAAGACGACATGTGCTTCAAATGGTGCATTACCAGAGCATGTAATATGGTTGCGTCCCATCCAGAAAGAATCACACCAGCTTTACGACAACAAGCAGAAGAATTTAATTGGGATGGTTGTAAATTCCCCATGGAAATAACAGCAATCAAACATTTTGAGAAAAGAAATGCTGAAATTTCAGTGAATGTTTTTGGCTGGAATGGATCTGTTTTTCCCCTGAGGATATCCGAGGAAGAAAAAGAACACCATGTGGATTTGATTCTGCTAAAAAATGAATTCAAAACTCACTTTTGCCTGGTGAAGAATTTCTCTCACCTTGCAGCCTCTCAAGTTTCACGCCATGGGCATGAAAGATTTTTCTGTAAAAGATGCCTCAATTCATTTCCCAGCGTGGAAAGTTTGAAGAAACATAAAGTTATTTGCGGAGAATTTGAGGCGACAAAGATTGAAGTTCCAGGAGGCACATGTTCTTTCCAAAACTTTCAAAAGATGTTGCATGTGCCAGTTGTAGGTTATGCGGATTTTGAATCCATTCTGAAACCCATAAGTGATGATTTGGGAAAGAATACTCAGAAAACTCATGAGCATATTCCCTGTGGATTTGCGTTTCATCTCGTTTCCCCATTTTTGCAAATGGAACCCGTGTTGAAAAGAGCAAAAGATGAAAATGAAGAACTTCCCAAAGATTTCATTCAGGAATTGATTTTCCATGTAAAACAAGCTCAACTGAGTTTAAAGAAAAAGAAAATGTTCCCCCTGACCAACCAAGAATGGAAATCATTTCGAGAAGCCACAATGTGTTGGTTGTGCCAAGGAGAATTCGGAGAAGATGAACTGTTTAAAGTCAGAGATCACTGCCATTTCACTGGAAAATTCAGAGGGGCAGCGCACAAATCTTGCAACAGAAAGTTTCAGCGGCCAAAATTCACCCCTGTGTTTTTCCACAATCTCCAAAATTATGACGCACATCTTTTTGTGCGAAGTTTGGGAACAGTGGATGAAGTTTTAAGCGTGGCATGCATCCCCAACAACGAAGAGAAATATATTTCTTTCTCCCTGAAGTTTGAGTTGAAAAAAGAATGGAAATGGGTGAGAGGAGAATGGAAAGAAATCGCTGTGAAACATGAAATTCGATTTCTGGATTCCTTTAAATTCACGCTAGTGGGATTGGCATCGCTGGTGAAGAATCTTCCTAAAGAAGAACTGAAAGAAACCACCAGATTTTTTGGAGAACGCAGCGAGTTGGTATGCCGAAAAGGAGTTTATCCCTATGAATTTATGGATGGATTTGATAAGTTTGAGAAAAAACTGCCAAAGAAAACCGCTTTTTTCTCCCGATTAAATCAGGAGAAAGTGAAAGATGCAGATTTTCAACACGCCCAGAAAGTCTGGGAAGAATTTGAGATGAAAAACATGGGAGAATTCCACGATCTTTATTTGAAAACTGATGTGTTGCTGCTTGCCGATGTCATAGAAAGTTTCAGAAAACTTTGTGAAGAAAACTATGGATTGGATCCAGCTCACTTCTTCACTGCACCCGGAATGGCTTGGGATGCAATGTTGAAAATGACGGAAGTGGAATTGGAACTTCTGGAAGATGTGGATATGTTGTTGATGATTGAAAAAGGGATCAGAGGTGGAAACGCAAATGTATTCAAGAGATTTGCAAAAGCAAACAATAAATATTTGAAGGATTTCAACCCCGATCAAACTTCCAGTTTTCTGGTTTATTTGGATGCAAACAACTTTTATGGGTGGGCAATGTCGCAGCCTCTTCCAGTTGGAGAATTCCAATGGATGGAAGAAGATGAATTGCAAAACTGGGAAAACTTTGTGAATGAAGAAGGAATTGGTTGCATTCTTGAAGTTGATCTCATTTATCCCAAAGAACTGCATGACGACCATAATGATTTTCCCCTGGCTCCAGAAATTTTGATGTTGGGAAAAGTGTCTAAGTTAACACAAAATCTGAGGGATAAAGAAAACATGGTTTTGCATGGAGAGAATTTAAAACTCTTTCTTTCCCTGGGAATGAAACTGAAAAAAGTGAAAAGAGGCATTAAATTCAAAGAAAGACCTTTCATGAAATGTTACATTGATAAAAACACAGCCCTGAGAGCCAAAGGGCAAAATGCATTTGAAAAAGATTTCTTTAAGCTGATGAACAACTCCGTATTTGGGAAAACCATGGAAAACGTGAGAAAACGAGTTTCCATTGAACTGGTGAAAGATGTTGAAAGGGCAGAAAAATTAATTAACAAGCCCAACTTCGCAGACTTGAAGATTTTCGATGAATTTTTAATTGCGATCAAGATGAGGAAAACGCGAGTGGTCATGAATAAACCCATCTTCGCTGGGATGTCAATCTTGGATCTGTCCAAAACTTTGATGTATAACTTCCATTATGGGTATGTGAAGAAAAAGTGGGAAAAATGTTCTGTCCTATATACCGACACAGATTCTTTGGTGCTGGAGATTGAAACAGAAGATTTCTTTGCGGATATTGCGAAAGATGTGCCAGAGTGGTTTGACACAAATGACTTTCCCAAAAATCACCCAGCTGTGTTGAATGGAATGCCAATTGTGAAAGAAAACAAGAAAAAGATTGGGCTGATGAAAGATGAATGTGGAGGCGCAATTCTGAAAGAATTTGTTGCCCTGAAACCGAAACTATATTCTTTCTTGATTGAGGAGAACGCAGAAACCATTGGAAAACAAAAAGCAAAAGGAGTGAAAAAATGCATGATCAAAAAGAGTTTGAGACATGCAAACTTCGTGAAATGCTTGAAAACAAAACAAACGCAAATCAGAAAACAAAGTGTATTTCGCAGCAGGGACCACCATTTGTTCACGGAAAACATGACCAAAATTGCGTTATCTGCCAATGATGACAAAGTTGTGATTCAGGAAAATGGAATTAACACGCTGGCTTTGGGGCATTGGAGACTGGAGTAAAATGTCTGCTCATGAAGAGGGATTCCCCAGAGAGTTGACCTTGGAATTTGGGAAATTGAACAAATTCTTTGTGCTAAATTTTAGCGTAAGTAGTTGATAAAAAGCGATCCTAGGCCACTTTCAATTAACCCCAAATTTTCACACAATTTATCACATTTTTCTTTCCTCAATCATTCGCTAAAAATCACCAATTCCAACCAATTCTAACTTAAGTGTAATTCAACATAACTTTATCTTTTCTGTTCAGTTCCAACAACTTCCCAATTCGTTGAAATTAAGGAGAAATGAGGTTTTGGTTATTTGTGTGAAAATTTGGGGTTAATTGAAAGTGGCCTAGGATAGTCTTTTATCAACTACTCACACAGTGTTTTCCTTCTATCAAGCAGGACCTGTGCTCCATTGTGCCACTCATAATTCACAACGCCCACCGCGGGTTCATAATCTAGAAGCCAATTTTCGACCACTCGGAACGGCGAAACCTTTCTCATTTCTAGGGGAGTGAATTTGTTGAAGCCCAGAACCGTGTCATCGTTTATAAAGATGTAATAATGGTAGTGGGGTCTTCTGTCCATTGCCGCGAAGAAAAGCACATTTCGTCCAGATGCCCAAGTGGATTTTGGATCAAACAGGTAGGAGACATGCGATGGCGCTTCATCTCGACACTCTGCCTGAAAGCTTAGCACTATAACATCACAGTTGCATGTGGTGTGGTCGCCAATTTGAAAAGAGGACGCGAGGTTTGGTGGAAGGCATTGCTCGGTCTCTGTCAGGTAGATGAATGTCTTTCTGAAAGGTGACGTCATTTTGCTCTGCTCTGATTTTTCCTTTGGTGTATTCAATTTTATATACAGTGAGATGATAAAACAAACCGTGATAATTGAATATAAGGCAGTCAACAATACGAATACGAAATAATACCTTGACCTCATATTGGCCGAGTATGGAATACAGTCAGTCGACTCCTCCTATTTTACAAGTACTCGTGCATAATTTTAAAACCAGGTTAAAGTGTTTTTTACAATCAACTAAGCAATCAATCAATCAATCAATCTAAATAGTTGCTGAGTCTTTAAAATTGCTTAGAAATTGGGGTCGTGAAGGGTTTTTGCGAAGGAAGTCAACGCTAAAAAGAAATAAGCAGAAAAAAAAAGAAGAAAAACTGAAACCAAAGAGGATCTGGTTATTCAAGCAGAGGCAAATGAATTAGGGTATTAAAAATTTGTTTCCCTTGCTTACGTAATACCAAGTTAGCAGAATATCCTTCAGTTATCATGTTTATGTTTGGAAAATAACAAACGAAAGATTTATTTTAATCACTTAGTGAGCATAATGTATGTTCGGAACGTACGTGATATTTTATATTAATTTCCGGTTTTAGTCGTCGTCTGCGTGACTTGTAGGCGATAGCTTACGAAAATCGCAACTCAATTTATTGGTTTTCATCATAATGACAAAATCAATTTTTGGGGGCAGAAACTGTATCCAAAACAGAAAACACAAAACGAGACAATTTCATCAAATTTTAGCCGTTCAGAGCCCTTGAAAACAATATCCAAACTGAATGAGATGTCATGTCATGTCCATCTATTTGACTTCAGTTCAATGAGCTTTAGTGTCCAAATTAGGTTTTAAAAGGTACCGGGACTTTATCCGGACAGTTCCTGACATGAACTGTACTATATGCGAGGTTCAATAATTAAAAATATAGTGTTTCTTGTTAAAGAGATGAAGGGATGCCATCGTCGCAGGATATCAAATTCATAGTGATATTAAGTTTACTGAAAACGTTCTGTTTTTCTTTTTACAATGGAACTAACATTATATCGCGACAATGAATTATATATAGTTTAATGATTCTTAAATAAAAGGTGACAATTAACAGAAAGCGAAAGACAAAACGATTTGCAATTGACTTGCCTGTTCCAGGCTCCGAGATAGTGGGGAACGCTCGAAGTAAAATCAAAGTGCCCCTTGGGCTATCTCCTGTAAGTTTTTTCCCATCATGCAGTGCTGTCATATTATGTCGGAATATTGTTTTTTGGCTAGACTGTGTGATTTCTTGAGTCAAATTTCTCTTTTATCAATTTGTTTGTACGTCATTGAACATGGTGATGCTCTCCTCTTGTCTTGTTTCTGGAGCAAATGTTAGTAGTTTCAACTCGTCTGGATCAGTCCACCTGGTTTACTCTCAAAACAAGAGCCTCAAACAAACAATATGTTACTGTTTCATTTCTTCCCTAGACATGCACCACCACTTATAAAATAATAGCATTCTCGTCATTTGTAACAGAGTGTAACACATGTACATGGTAACAAAATCTCGATTTGTTGTCCAGCTCAGAGATTGAGCAAGTTTTCTATAACCGTTATCATTCATAGAATTAATTACTAGCTTTCAATTGTCATTTGCTGCAGGAAAAATGCCAACATCACTTTACAGATGGTGGCTCTTAGGGAAGTGATCATAACAAGTATACTCGACGAGGACCCACCCTGTGTAGGGATAGGGGGTTACACAGCATACCGCCTATCTAATGAGTGTAATGGGCACATTGTTTTGGCCTAAAAATCAGAGATGAGAGTTTAATATTCTGTCGGCATGAAGCTTGCATTGCTAGTAAAACGGCACAGAAATATTTTTATCTTTCTCTCAGTTTCTACTCCTGTTAGAATGGGGGCTATGCGAACAAGACACCACCTTTTTAGGTGGGGCGGGCTACATAAAGAGACCACCAGTCTTTTTATTAAATGGTGGTTCGATTTCCGTTAGTGATTTTTTTCTAAACCTGGGTTGTTTTAATGATGTGTTACAATATCTTCAACAAAAATAATTTATTGTCGAAATATTAAATTGACATTGTAGAAGTTTTTTTTAAGTTTCTATTTAAGCTAATAATTTTAAGCCACTAATTTAAGTCATCAATAAATGTCAGTGTTACATACAAGCTATGTGATCTTTCCTTTTGTGATGTACTGTATAGTCCCAGAGCAAACCTTATCCTTTAGTTTAGAGAAATGTTGTGCGATTTTGAAACATGTTTTAAATTCTACGACACCAGGCCGGAGGAACTGAAGTAATTACCGAGACGCAGTAGAGAAAAAAAAAGACATTGCATAACGCTGTAAATAGGCAAATCAAAGTGAAGTTAACTGAATGTCAATGCCTGTTTTTCAGGTCAGGCGACATTCTGCGAAGGTTCTGTCAAGCACAAGACGCAAGACACTACTCCACAACAGAATAGTTAACTAAAATAACCTCAAGAAGTATTGATTCCTATAAAGACATGCACAGCAATTTCATTCTTGGATCTTAGACTACATCCGTGAAGAAACACTTTCTCACAAGTCTTGCACGCAATAGACTATTTAAGTCTATTAAAATAGACACTAAATCACGGCCTAAGAAATTTTCTGATGCTCAGTAATATTTTCACAACGATAATAAAAACTTCAGCCGATCTAACAAACGAGTCTAGGCCAAATTAAAGAAACCCTAATATACATCAGGAGAGCTATTACAATGCAGACATGGATAATAGACAGGGATAAAATAATTCTAATCACTTCTATTGTCAACACGAAACCCTGCTGATTAAATTAAATAATGTATACCTACTTTAGAAACCTATTCTAAAGGCTTTTTTAAAAATACTTTTTACGTCTTTTGCCTGTCTCATTTTATACTACTGTATACTACTGTATATACTGCATTTTATACTACTTTTATACTACTGTATGGATCGTGAAGCGAAATAATCCATTTCACAGTTCGACGGAATACCAGATATATTAAACCATCCATAAGGAAAACTAGGCCCCGTAGCCAAAAAAAGGCCAAAATGAACCAAAATGAGGCCTTAAAAAGTCACTGAAACCTAAATGTTTGAGCCTTAAAATGAACAAAAATTACAAACCAAGATTGAAGGCCAACCCGGGCAAAATCAGTACATGTAATCCTGAAATATACACTGTACAAGAATCAGAGGAAATTTTCTACTGATTACTCGCTTATTCTCGCTTGATAAAATAAACCTTTTTTATTCACATGTACATACAGCGTTTGTGAAATTCTTTCTGATCACTTTCAAGCACCCGTTGTAAGATGGATTCCACACTGTACAGCAACAATTCTACTGCTTACCTCAAACTCTCTCTTCCCTTTCTTTGGAACGTAATGCTATAAACAATATCAGTTCATTTTTACAACTGATTGGGAAATATTAAGCACACATCGTAAAGGATATTAGCCAATTCAAGCGCACGAATAACAGAAATAATTCATCTCTACCGGACCGATCGATTTCCAAAGGCCTAAGTACTGAAATTGCAAGTTGATCTGACATAATAATTATAAAGGGAATATTCATACTTTTTCCAAATTTCCCATCCAGATAAAGCCAGAAAGACTCCCACCGAATTTCATGCTGCTTATATGCCAGCAGTAAATGCATATAAATAAACGTTTCATTACAAAGTTCACGAAACATGAGAACCCGGCTAGTGAACGTGCATTGTTACTAAAACAGGGAATGACCTATAATGACCTACATGCCACAGCGAACAATAAGTTTATTGGTGAGAAAAATCATTGCTATGCAGAAGAGAATTAAACAGTCGGAATGTTACCTAACTGAATTCCGGGGCATTTTTCAAAACAGCGATCATGTAAACAGGCAAAATGCGTCCGCTTCTTTCCTTAGGTTTTCAGATTTCATCTTTGATATCCAATACTTATTTTCTAAAAATATCATGATTATAACATATGTTCTTATATTTTCCTCTAAAAACGCGTTTTGTACTAATACCTAAACTTAAAAACTCAGAATTCTAATAACCCAAATCTATATTTCACAATTACATTTCTTTTCCTTTCGTTTGAAAATATCTACTTTATTTTATATAGAAATTCTGGAAATATTTCTTTCTTTTTTTATCACGCATTTAATTAAAATCGACCTGTTTATTAACCTTTATTGAGATAAGCGGTTTAGGTTAAAAGGATGTCTCTAGAACTTTTGAATTTTTGATAAAATACAGCCAAATAAATTGCTCTCTATCTCTTGGAACGTTGTCTGAAGTCTTAGTTCACTAGATCAAGCTATGAATATATGGCTTTGTCAGGCCACAGTGCGCTACAAATAAATCACTCTAATTCAGAATAAACAAAATAACGAGAGCTTGAATTTTTGATAAAATACGGCCAAATAAATTGCTCTCTCTTCTAACGTTCTCTAAAATCTTAGTTAACTAAATCATTAACGTATGAATATATCGCTTTGTCATGCCACAAACATGCGCTCGCTAAACCGCTTTCAAAAAATATGCTACTCGACTCTTGTGGTCTTATCATAGTATCTAACAAAAATGTGCTAACAAAAATGCAACAAGAATGTCCCCACAAATTCACTAAAAAGTCTATTAATAGTATCTAACAAAATTTTGCCAACAAAAATGCACAAAGAATGCATGTTAGCCCACATAATACTCCTGTAAGTTAATTTAAGTTTATATACCGTTTTTTGACAGAAAAGATAACCCTTTCATATACCTTCCATAGAAAATGGTTCTCTTTCATATACCCACAAAAGAAACACTGCATTTCTTTACTCTACCCTTGAAATAAACTTATGGAACGATATCCACGGAAAAACATCAAGCGTTATCACTAGCGTCTGTTTGAGATATTTTGAAAGGCCCTTTTTGGCACCTAAATGGCAGTTTTCCTTGCTATTTTCTATACTTCAACTCCCGAAAACCATACCCTTTTTGTATACCTCCAACCTTAAAAAGGTACCCCTTTCGGGCGGAGCATCCCCGTACGTATAGCCCATTATAAAGCCTGTTCCGGTTGTGCTCGGCATCTTTTGAGCAACTTTTGGCGTTTGAAGCATCTTTTTGCAGTTCTAGCAATCTTGAGAAAATTCGCCTTTCTGAGCAAATTTTGAGCAAATGATAGGTTTACAGCACATATCAAGCACAAAACGTGAACAATTTGAAAACAATTTAATTTATGCGAATGTTTTGATGTTCATCAAGGCCGTTTTGAACAAGTAACCTGTCATTTGATAAGATGTCAAATGAACCATAAGTTGTACTGTACTTTCCTTAAAATGCATCTATATTTGCGAGGAACATTATAAAGCTTAAATTTTCGAACTATTATTCTTAACCGATATTAGCAGTTATTGGGAAGGACGAAAAATAAAGTTTTAATTAACGTTTGTATGAGAATATCATGAAGTTTAGGTAGCAACATTTTGGATTTTTGGCAATTTTTTAGCCCTCTACGAGCACAATCAGGACAGGTCTAACTATAGGGAGTGCTCCTCCTCCCCCCCCCCCCCCCCCCCCCCAGGGCTCATCTGTTATCTTGGTCGTCACCAACGCTGTGGTTTACATGTTGTTACGAATATCCAAACTCGCCCCAGGGCCTTCCCACTTTCCGCTTTCCCATGTGCCCAGTGTAGATATCCCTGGACAAGACAGACAAAATATCCAAAACTCCTGGCGTGTTTTGTCGCGTAAAACATGATAAAATGTCTTCGTTTCGTTTGAACAACGGTTTCAGATTGTCAGGACATTAATAAAGCCGGGGGGGGGGAGGGGGGGCAGGGGTTTTGTACGCCTTACCTGGCCGAAAAGGACGTGGTTGACGAATATCTTGAACTGAGAAACAAAACGTGATATTAACTACGGAAAAAACAATAGATGGTTTTCACTCACGTGACCTTCAGTCCTGTGGGACTCAAATGACAAAGGCCATGGCGGCCATGTTGGTGCACATAGCAAAAGAAGTTCATTAAAATTCTTTTGTATAGGTGTACATCAACATGGCCGCCGTGACGTAACGTGAAAACCACCCATAATTATGCAATTTATATTTATAGACGGATGTGACGGTATTTTTAGGAGGGCCAGGCTTAAAATACAAGAGAATAAAAATCCTAAAAAGCTAAAAGACAAGTAAAATTAGAATAAGTCTAACACAAAGTATTATAGTATTAGAAAAACGTTTTACCAAAAACGTGCGGGATCCCATATTTTCGAAGACCCCGGAATCCCGTGTTTACCAAAGACCTCAGGACCCCGTGTTTTCCATAGAGCCCGGGACCCCGTGTTTTGCACAGACCTCAGGATCTTCAGGACCCCGTGTTTTCCGTGGACCCCGATGCCGATGCCCAAAGACCTCAGGGTTTTAAGGACCCCGCGTTTTCCACAGACTCTGGAGCCCGTGTTTCCCACAGATCGCAGGAGCCAAGTTTCCAAGAGCCCTTTGAACGGAAGTTAGCAAATGATCCCAGGAAAGCTTGGAGTTGAAAGTCAACTTAACCATCGTATGACTCATATTGGTGATTAAAGCTATGACAAATGATTTTATTCAAGAAGATCAATACATTTCTTTCTTGACAATCAAAGAGAAAAACCAGTATAAGCAAAAAAATTAAATTTCCCATTAACTTTTCACATAAAAATCATTGTTGTGTAATTTCTTTATAACTGGGGATAATTCATCCTTCCTGCGGGCCTTTTGCTTGGGGGTTAAAAATTTAAAGCCTTTAACTTCTCCCAGACACTCTTCCACTCCACAGAGGCACTTAAAACCTCGCGCCATCTCGAACTCTGTTGTAGTATAGTCGAAGGTAATATTCTCTCCTTTCTTGATGTCACGCGTTGCCACCAGATACCAGAAGACTTTGTTATTGCCATCAAGACCTGGAGTTGGCGCTTCCTTGTAGCGTTGTTCAAAAATGAACTTGGCATTGGGCTGACAGGAATGATTAGTACGTTTTAACAGCTCATCAGGATCTACGTGTTCATCGACTCCGACTTGAATGGTATACGGCGTGGGTGATTTTACCACTGGACCCCATACATCGGCTAAGAAGGAGCCTGCTGGGATGTCTTGTTTCGCTGTGAGAGACAGGAATCCTTTTGCCACTTCTTTGATCTCCACGTCATGCGGTTGCATCTTGCCCTGATGTACTGCTGATCTGCTGAGACTGAAAAATACCGTCGACAAATCAAATATTAGTGAAAAAATCTACGAAGTCCATTCCCTGAAAAAATCTACGAAGTCCATTCCCTGAAAAAATCAACGAAGTCCATCCCCTAAAAAACTTGCAAAGTAAAAATAGAATCATCAACATTAGGAGTCGCGTTTCATAAGGCCTCGGATTTGTTTAGCCTGGTTGTTATGGAAACATTTGGTTGTTATGGCATCAAAACTGGCTGTCACCTTAAAAAAAAACTTATCAAAAAAGAAATTGATCAAAGCGTGGCATTCTTGTTCTTTTATACCTAACTTCTTTGACAACAATTCCATGTACAACTCAGTCACAGCCAAGTACTTGGTGTTCTTATGGATATCGATCGCAACCTGGTCTCGCATAAAATCACATGTAGGGTTGTGTTTCTAAACCATTAGGTCTATTACTTGTAACTACGAATACGGACTGAAAATTGGTATTTTGTTTTTATATATCTCGTTAAACATTGTTGTTTGCAGTTAGATAAAAAAAATGTATAGATTAGCTTGTATTCGAGCTTAGGGGAGTAAGTATCAGACGCTCTTGCGCATTGAATTAACAGTACTCTTCTTTATTAGTATCTGTGATCGATAGCCAATATCAGAATTTGAGTCAATTTTTAAGGTTAGGTCTTAACGACATATTTTTTCTTAAATCAAAAGTACATTCTTTTGTTTGAAAAATAAACTACAATGGAGAATTTGTTTTCTTTGTTTCACCAAACATATCGAACAGTTTTGAAAATGTGGACGAGAATATTCCAGAAAAGGTAAGCGAAGGCACCGAAAAAATGCTTAGCAGAAGCTATTGACAATGAAGAAAAGATGAAACCGAAGCGAAAAGTAGTCCGTTTGCTGACGTGGAAAATGCCGAAATTATAAAAAATCCCCGAATAGTCACAGTCGAGTACGTGCTACGAGGTTAATTTTTCTTTCCTGTTATGGTATAAAACAAATAGATTCCATTTTGCCATGCGTCTGTTATAGATCACAAAAGACGTCAAAATGTGGTAAGAACATCAGTGACTAGCCACGTTTTTGTTCTTACTACATTTTGATGTCATCTGTACAGTATCTGTGATCTATAACTGAACAGACGCACATCAAATGAAATCTATTTGTTAAGGTGGTTCGCAATAGTTTCCAGCATTTTCCATCACTTAAATTTGATGGATCAATTCTACAATTCTTTATCAGTTAGTGCTACGATCATAATGGTATCAAAGACATGACCGGTCATTGAACAGGTTACGACAGTAACAGTATAACCTGAAAACGAGCTCGGTTACCCCATTTTTGTATTATCGAATTGTGATAAGCTTTGTTAAGATACAACTTTGTGCAAAGTTTAAAACAATCTTGGGTTTAGAGCTACCACAAAATTTTCGAAAATTTATACCTAATTCAACAACGACTGGGTATTTGTTTGATACCATTATTGTAGCACAAACTGGACACCAATGAAATAGTAAACAGGGGCCGGATTCACGAAACCCTCCTAAGTTAAGCATATGATGCCCGATTTAGGGTGTTAGCTCTATTGTACATTGTACACATTCATTGTATTAGGTAAAATTATGTATTCTAATATATTCTATGGTATTGTATTCTATTGTATTGTCGTTCTTTTGTGCTCTAATATTCTATTGTTTTAACAAAAGAATAAGTGTTACCCCTAAATCGCGCATGGTATAAAGTTAAGACATATCCTAAGTATTGTTTCTTAACAATAGTCTATTGTCATTCCAACATTGTACAATAGGCTATTGTTAAGAAACAATACTTAGGATATGTCTTAACTTAGGAGGGATTCGTGAATCCGGCCCCAGAATTAGATCGTTAAATTTCGGGGATTAGTAAATTTGTAATTACTTTA
The DNA here is from genome assembly GCA_024195265.1 of Dendrophyllia cribrosa. NCBI lineage: Eukaryota > Metazoa > Cnidaria > Anthozoa > Scleractinia > Dendrophylliidae > Dendrophyllia > Dendrophyllia cribrosa. The sequence continues at coordinate 30,093,214 of JAJLRJ010000008.1, read as the reverse complement.
ATTAGTATTTTGACTGCGGCGGTAATATTGTAATAATAGTTTTAATTAGTATTTAATCCGTGGATATTAGTGTTGTTTAGTTGTTAGGTTTTAATTAGTTATTAGGTGGAATACCTGAAAACTAGCTCTCAAGCTAAGTGTATATCCACATTAAATAAAGTATGTTAGTATGTATGAAAAGCATTGAGCCATCGAAATGTAAGTACTGAAAACTATTAGAAACTAATAGAAAAACCTTTGAATGCAGAGGTCCACACGACGCAGAAATTAAACTTGCTGGTAGTTGCCGGATCTTCCTTGTGAAAGATCTCGTGCCAGGCGTCACTTGAATGTGAAAATACGAAATAGCCCTGGCCCTGAGGAAGACTAATACTATTAGTCGAAATATTGGCCATTAATAAATCTGCCCTTTGCCGTAGTGCCAGCCTTGCATTCAGTTTTGTATTAGAAACTGTTGTAAGCCCCATTGAATAGTTTCTTTAAATGTGCATTTCCAGTAAATATCTAGTTTTTAGTTGCATGCAAAAATAGCAAAAGATAATCTAAATTGTTTTAAAATATCAAAATTCCTGGAATCTAATTATCCATTTACTCCTTGAAAGTTAATGGCCTTTAAAGGAAAAAATGTAAAAATTAGACTTTCTCTTCTTTTTGAAACGCCTTTTTGTAATATCGCTTCTGTCACAGGGCGCGGTTTTTTTTTTTTGTTTTTGTTTTTTTGGGGGGGGGGGGGGGGTACATATTCTGGTCGTTCTGATATCGGAATATGCTAACAAAACTATGTTGCTTACATTTTTACACACCAAATAGATTTTCCAGGTACATATAGTTAAAGTAGCGACTTCTTTCCATATTTTTACGAGAGGAATAAGTGCAATACTTAGAGGTATTCTGTTTTTGGAATGACCAGAATCAGGTTCCTGCCAGAATATGTCCCAAAAAACGCGCCCAAAATTCACCTCCCTTGTGTAACAATCATTGAAATTCTGTATCCGCGACAACAAAAGCTTGGACACAAAATTGCAGTTTTCCCGTCTCTGGCTGAAGATTATAGGAGTTAATACAGTGGATTCCCGTTATCTCAAACTTCGGATATCTCAAACTTTCTGTTATCTCGAACTCGAGGCCGCATCCCGTGGACTTGCGTCAGGGAATCACTGTAATTTTACCCTGTCATCTCAAACTCCCGATATCTCGAAAACCCCATTTACTCGAACCAAATTTGTGTCCTCGAGAGATAATTTTCATAGGCTAGAGATAGATTTCTCGAATTTAAATGAGCTAACGTGTCATTTCAGTTAAAGGAAAAGTTAACAAATGATTTATGGAAAACAAAACTATTAATTGCACGCTTTCTAATACAGTAAAAAACCGCATATAAGAACATGTGTTTTTCCAAGTTAGCCTCAAAAGGTTCTAAGGGACGGACCATTAGATTTTTTTTTTTTGGGGGGGGGGGGGGGGGGGGGGGGGGGGGGGGGGGGGGGGGGGGGGGGGGGGGGGGGGGGGGGGGGGGGGAGGGGTTGGGCAATTTTTTGGTGCAGGATATTTTTTTCTACGCTCGAGACTGTGCAGGATTTTTCTTTTTGCCATGATTTGTTTGCACGATATTTTTTTTTGCGAGTCTATTTGTTTTAATGCCTGACACATATACGTGTTAGGAATACTAGAAAGGCCATACTAGAGACAGGAATACTATAGCAAGTCAGATCTGATGTAACAACAGCTTGATAGCATGAAGCCTGGACGTGGTGTTGTAACTGCCTCTACAATATTCTTTACAGCCCCCTGTTGATGTCGCTCCCACAGCCCATCGTAGTACACCCAACCATCTTACAATTATAGAGGCGGCGCCGGAAATCTAATATTGGTGGGGTGAATCTCCCGTGCCGAGCGCCGAAGGCGCGAGCTTCTAGGGGGTCCGGGGGCATGCTTCCCCGGGAAATTTTTCAATGAAACTCTCTGAAATGTTATTTCCAGCGTTCCTGACACCGGAGAAACAGTTTCCAAGGCCAGCTTTGAGTTCAGTTTAATTCTCATAAAAAGTACACGAAACACTTTCTGAAACTTGGGTGTAACTCCATTTTGGTTGTTTCGACTGTCACTCGAATATTCTCTGTCAATTCTTTTCAGTATGGGAAGGCTTTGGAAACGAATTTTCCAAAGCGATTTTCTCTGTCATTGGAGGCAGAAAGAAACTGATTTCCAATATCAGCCATGTTCAATTTGTCAGTTAATGCAATGTCTGGATAATGCAATGATTTAATCTTTCTTGTGACATAGTTTGTTATGTCTTGAGCCTCCTTAGGGCAGAGGCCGAGCGCTAACTCACAGCATTGATGGATTTGTTTGATGGATTTGTCGGTAGCTGGAGTCCGATAGCTGACGTCCGAGTAACTCAAGGGGTATTGAAATGCTTGGTTCACAATATCCAATCTCCAGTCTAAAGTCGCAATATCTCCGATGCTAAAATTGTAGGCTTTTGATTAATTAACGGAATATTTATTTTGCAAACTCTAATGCATTAAAGAGCCCCACCATCGGATCTGGTCAAAGGATGTTGCTACACTATTCATCTCCGCCCGCCGCCATTTTGAGCTGACGAAAGTTGGTGGGGCAAATGCCCCGCACCTGCCCCACCGGTAGCGCCGCCCCTGCAATTAAAAGCTTGTTGTACAACACATAAGTCGTGATGAAGAAACACGATATATCACAAGTTATGCTAACCGCAGACTTACGCGCTCACATTCACGGACTGAGAAATGAACTGATCCTAAGCAGTGAATAATTCCTACTTAAGCGGCTACTTCTGATCCTGCAACTCTTTCAAATTGAGCCAAAGAAACTCCATTGTTATACCAAGAGCTGGCAAACAAACGACGGCGTAACTAAATGTTCTAAACGGCTTTGGAAAGCGTAAATTCCTCTTTTCGGTATCACAGCTAAAGATTTTTTCCTAAGATCAAAGAAACGACAACATTTAGAACAACAGGCCTGTTATATCTTTCTTTTGATCTGAAAGGAAAAATCTCTCAGGCACGTACTTGGGGTAGACTTATTCCCGGCATAGTAAATCGAACCCAATCGAACTAAATTTTAATCGAACTCAATCGAACGAAATCGAACTCAATTCATGGATTGAGTTCGATTGAGTTCGGCAATCGAACGAAATTGAACTCACCGAAAAGAAAAAAAATCAATCGAACCCAATCGAACGTTCGATTTTCGAACTTGTGATTTGTGTAAAACAGGCGTTTAAAATCCATAACCAGATCTTGGAAGCTCGAGTTACTTCAGCCCGGAGTGTAGCGCACGTGTTTTTCGTAAACGAAGAAATTACGATTTAGAAATTACATTTACGAAGAAATTACATTTAGATGCGCTGTGGATTGTAAGCTTCAAATGCGTAGTAAAAGGCTACCAGGAATGCCGCTTTGACGTCAAGGATGGCGAAGTTTTCAAGGTTTTAAAGAAAATAGGCGAGAAAGGCCAGAAAATCGAACAAATAGAACTCAATCGAACGCAATCCATTTAATTGTGTTCGATTGAGTTCGGTTTCCGAACTCAGTCGAACACAATCAGATGGATTGAGTTCGATTGAGTTCGATTTGTTCGATTGAATTCGATTTGTTCGGAAATCGAACTCACTGAAAGTCCGGTGTTCGATTTCGTTCGATTGCAGAACTCAATCGAACTCAATCCACGGATTGAGTTCGATTGAGTTCGATTTCCGAACGTTCGATTTACTATGTCGGGACTTATTCTAAATCTGGGCTAAAATGCTTTTAGTGACGAACAGGATTTGTTCTAGGCCTGTCACCTTTTATAACAACTTAAATAAAAGATATATTTGTATGAGCGGTTGTTCTACATTGAATGGAAATATATTACAGAGTTTGGTTTGGTTTCCTATGTCGTCACTATTTCCATGCAGTACGCGTCATGTACGCTGGCACGGTGACATATTGCCAGTGACAGTAGTCTCTTTGCTTGTGATTTATTTGTGTTCTGACCATCTGCTCCTGGATATAAGATATTGTTCTAAAAATATAAAGCTTTGCAGGAATTTTTTTTCTGGGGTTTTTGTTTTGCACGATATTTTTTTTGCAGTTCAAGGCTGTGCTCGAATTTTTTTTTTGGTATTTGCCCCCCCCCCCCCCCCCCCCCCCCCCGTCCGTCCCTAACTGGTGTTTACTGGGAAATTAGGCTGTTTAGGTTCTTAAACATGTTCTAATTTTCTTAAGAAAAAAATGTTTTCGTTGCTGCAAGAATATTGGTACTGTCTATTGTTTATATAAAATATGCATATAATCATGACTAAATGACTGCAATCTAAACAAATACAAACCCTATTTTAATACCAATGCTTTTATACCGATGAAACCTCAACAAAACAAAGCTAAACTATTATAGAACACAACAGTTATAACGCCTGGTCAGACTCTAGTTACTTAGTCCCGAAGGGTAGGGTACTGAAGGCTCAATTTTATCCTGTCATCTCAAACTCCCGATATCTAAAAACACCCATTTACTCGAACCAAATTTGTGTCCTCGAGGGATAATTTTCACAGGCTAGAAATAGATTTCTCAAATTTAATTTAGCTAGCGTGTCATTTCAGTCCAAGGAAAAGTTTACAAATGATGCATGGAAAATAAAAATATTAATTGCACAAGTTACATCTTTTTTCTAGTATCATAGAAAATTTAAATTTTACTGAAATTATTTGACACTGGTCACTGGTCACTGGTCACTGTAACCGAACACTTTAGCGCAGTTAGTGACATGTTTGCCCTGGTTACCTTTGATCCTCCAACAAGCGCGAAGACCTCTATCTGAACTTTTTTTCATCAATCGCAGCGATCGTAGCTTGTGTGTAGCAGTGTGCTATCTGTCACGCCTAGCGTGTGATATGACATGTGTGCGATATGGCACGCGTGTGATTTGACACGCGTCGTCGCAGACTAGAAATAGATTTGACGAATTTGTCGATTTGTCGACTAGACGAGTCGAGTCAACATACTTAGCTTGTGGTGTGTGCCGTGTCATGGCACATGTGCCCATGTATTCACCATTTTCCCTGCTTTCCCGTAAAGGGTCTCAAATATTCAAAACACTGAAGTCATACGACGTTTTAAAAGAGTGTTAATTTAATATTTAATGAGGTCCTTTTGAGTCATTCCTTTCAGCTTCACTTGAGTAATGAAACCCATAAATTGCAACACATTTTTTTTCCTAAATTGTGAAAACAACTCGAGGCGCCTTCGAAAGGCCCAAAACCTGCAGTTTTTCGTGCAAGAACATAGAGCGGATAAAGAACTTCATGAGGTGACACGGTGACACTGCAGGGAGGTCATCTTGGTGTATTGTAGTGTGCCATGAGAGACGCGGAGAAAATAACAGACTTTGACCTGGTACGAATCAAGTTTTTAGAGCCGACCAGCCGTCAGGGTCAACAGGTCAAGGAAAAATCTAGCCGCCGAAGCACGATGGTACCCGATTTCCAAATTTTCGTGTTTTTTTTACGCAAGCCGTAAAGGCAAGCCCTTTAAAGCTGTCTCATTTATCCTGCAAGTCAACTTGCCGGGGGAAAATACCTTGCAACTACGAAATCCCGGCTTGGAGTTTTGTTTTTTAGCAAAAAATACAAAATCGAGCCAAACAAGATTACCCAACCCCCCTCTCCCTCAGAAGTCTAATGCGGGTTCACCCCTTAGAACATGCTTAGAAGCATCAATGACTGCTTTTCTTTTTGTGTCATTAGCTTTTCCATTGCCAAACTGTAGTACTACTGGCAATTTTAAAAATACAAGATTAAAGAAATTTGAGTTGTTTTCGCCTAGGTTTTGTTTTCATTATTTTCGTGCATCGATGAAGGTTCGCGTCATGCAATCTATTGTTAGTAATTCATTGAATAGCGGGGAAATTTTTTCGACCGTATTATTTGCATGGTTTTTCGCGAAATGTGAACACAGGAAATTTCGGGTATTTCGTAAGAACACCTCAAAACTAGTCTATTGCCAAATTTGAGGCCGGGTTATGCAATGTTTATATCAGTGAATAAGAAGCAAAGGACCGCGAACGAAACTGCTGCTGGTGTACATGTAGGCAGAGAAGATCTAATCAGCCAAAACTAGGAATACAAATAAAGCAAGCAAGGCTGATACTGCGTAGAACACTGTACGCGACAACGACATGATAGAGCTCAAACTAAAAGTGGTTGCATTTTGCATAACCCGAGGGTACTAGTCGTACTTTTTAGGGGTCAAAATTTATAGATTGGTACTGCTTAGGGTGCTAAGATCTAAAATGACCACCGTTAGATTTATCGCGGTTCCTTTATATGACAGGAACGTTTAGAATTGGTACATGTACCTCTTAAGAGGTAAAAACCCATAACATATGAAACTGACTGCAAGGAATATCAACCATATTTTCACATATTATTTTCCTCGCTGGTGAAACATATTTTCACACAGTACGTTATATCTTGTTTTCATACGTAAAAATCTATTTGAGCCACTGAGGTGCCTCGTTCAGGATGTTTTTAGAAAATTTGCGACGAGCACCCACTCCCGTCATTTTTATGTGTGAGTTTCCCCGAGATCCTGGAATATTACTGAGGCAGCCCTCATTATTGATCGTTGAGTTCGATGGAAAAAAACACAATGTAGGTACCGTTCACCTTACTATCTTCACTGAATTCACAATAAAGCACAACAGGGAGACTGTTTTAGTCGACTTGACTTTTATCCTACTACCTTTGTTACAGAGCAACGTAAATTACAGCAAGCGTACCTCTCGCATACGACCACCTTCTAACTGAGCTTAAAGGAGGCCAGATTGATTCTTGAACCTTTAGGTTTAAATAGGTTTCCCATTAGGTTAGATTTCCCCGGCAGTAAGCATATCGTGTTGCATGTTTTAAAAAAAAATTCTAATTGTAACGTCATTTTCTTTGTGGCGTTTACTTTGTCTATTTTGTTACGGTATTATGTATCACCGCCCCCTTTCAATTTTGAAAATTGAACGTTTCTTTTTTTCTTTTTTTGCCTTGGTATCTGCAAGACCCTGAAGAAGAAAGCCCGTGCCTATCAAAATATTGGATTGCAGTTTCCCTACCGTGAATCAGCCTTTTTGTATCAAATATTTTACAAAAGCGGCCCAACTTTGGGTGGGTGCTTAACAAAGTAAAGATTATGTAACATGATTATTATTCGACTGTGACGTCATTTACCTTATGCAAATTATCCGAGCGTATTACACAGACTGAAGATTGTCGTATTACACCTTAGTAGATCTTGGTTATTAGACACAGAAGCTATAATAAAAGTAATTTCAGTCGAATAATAAATCCCTTATTCGATGGTTTAGCAGAAAAGGCAGATAATACGTGCGGTCATTTTACCGAATAATTTATGAAAAAGAAGCGGGTACTCGCTCAGGTATTCAGGCCGAGCGTGCGGTTAAACAGTGTCATTGCTTGACTGAATCATGGATAATAAAGAGACTCTTTATTATCCATGTCTGAATAGACTCCTAAAGTGATGACATCACAAAAACTAAATTTGTGAAATTATGAGATTTGACGAGATTTTCGGAAAGAAAATGAAAAATTTCCACTTGCCAAAAGTCAGCATCTTTTTGCAATTTGGGGTTGGCACTTTGATGACTCCAAACAAACCCTGCTAAATTGTTTAGAATAGAGGACAGACGACTTCAGTCAAAGGCAAAAAGCTCCCAATTCTCCGGGACAATAGTATTTTCTGTAATCCGCAGACTTTCATTATAAGAATTCTCCTTCATTTTATAAAAGGTCTTGAAAGTAACACAGAAAAATCCGTGTCAAGTAGTTTGGAGAACTTTCATCATTTCCTTTACATTCTACCCTAACTGAGAGATTTTCTTAAACCATGCGCTATACAACCCTTTTACTTTCAAATTCAGTTTTCCATTAAACCAACAGACATGAGAGAATCGTAAGAAAAGTGGATACAGTTTTCAAGTTTAAAGACATGACATCATCAGTTTGAAGTGGATAAAAACCCCTAGTCGGTGTAATATACATGTTACAATCATCCAAACTATTAATTGCCAGTAATAACAAGAAAAAATTTAAATGAAATATGCTAAGCGAATACTAAACATAAAAAACAAAGTGATGGAAAACTACAATCATGGTGCTAATAACAACTAGCATTGTTTAGTTATCACCATTGTAATTTTCGAATATTCTATCATTTTCATGATGTACAGTTAAGGAGGCTCAACTGATTTTTTTTTTCGCCGTGAGGTGTATGTTTTAGAAACAAAATTTCGCAAGGAAGACATGCTTCGATTGCTTTCATACTTCAAATTTATGAAATGTGAACAAAGTTTGATGTGTCACTGATTTTCAAGTGACGGCAGTTCAATCAATCAATTAATCAATCAATCACTTATTTACCCACGTAACGTCTAATGAGCTAAAAGCTCGTATAAAATACGTACGTACTATAGCAACGCTAGCTTATTGCCCTTTGTTTTAAACAATGCACTAAGGAATCTCGACTTGTTGATACAGCCAGCCGTTAACATAATAGAGTTGTTCCGCACAAGAGCGTTGCGTATGCAAATATCAAACTACTTATGTTGGACATGCAAATAACAATAACAGAAATGCACGCACCGCCTCATAATAGCTATTGACTAAACAACTGCTTCGTGGTTGTTATTTTGATTTAATTATCAGAGCTGTTTGTTTTTGCAACCTCCTAAAGTAATCCCTGAAACAAAGTAATTCTGCGCTCTGTTAAAAAGGTACAAACTTTTATTACACTTGGTAGTAACTTCGCAACAATATAAATAACAATGAACAGAAAACTAATTTGTATTTCTGTGATTTTATTTTAGATTTTCAATAAGCATGACATATCATTTCGATGGACAAAATTTATTTCTATTATCATCTTATCATAATGTAGCTCAGTTCGATTCCCAGTGCATTCTACATGTCATCCAGTTTTCTCTCTAATTTGTCAAGAATACTTGACATTTTCTCTATCCCCTCGAGCGCTTTCGTACACATCTTCGTGTGCGTCGTCTGCGCTTCCATCCAGGCGGTGCGTGCATTTCACGTCTGTTATTGTTATTTGCATGTCCAACGTAAGTAGTTTGATATTTGCATACGCAACGTTTTTGTGCGGAACAACTCTAATGATTGCAAAATAAAGGACAATCATTATTTAAACTTTTAGATAGGAACAGATCTTAAATACCAATAAATGGATGTTAACAAGCCTTATTTGTCTAGGTCCCAGTATTCTTGTTGTTATTAGCACCATTGCAATTCTCGCATATTCTATCATTTTTAAACAATGAACGGTACGATCGAATGGTTTTCTGGGAAACGGAAAACTACTGATCTCTTGTGTTTTCAGATGATTGCACACTATTATAACAAACTATGCCTGAAATCACATTCTGAAAAACTCTTAATTAGGAATAGATCTTTAATACCAATAAATGGATGTTAACAAGACTTATTTGTCTAGGTCCCAGAATTCCACACAGTGTGGTATCCTTTAGGGTTTGTGCTTTTTCCCTCAACAATTATTGTTATTTATAGCACCATTGCAATTCTCGCATATTCTGTCATTTTTAAACAATAAACGTCGGGTACGATCGAATGGTTTCTGGGAAACGGAAAAACCACTTTTTACGTTCTCAAATGATTTCACATTATTATAACAAACTATGCCTGAAATCACATCCTGAAGAACTCTTAGATAGGAATAGATCTTTAATGCAATTAGGTGTACATACTTCACAATAAAATCGAAATAAAAGATTAGGCGTTGATCATTCGGTATCCGAAAACACTCAAATACATAAATTAACAACAGAGAATCTAAAAACTCTTGAAAAATGCAAGTTGAGTTCAACGCAGGAATCTAGTACCTTGCCTCCGGGTTTCAAGTTAAGCGGCTTAACCACTCTTATAAATATTTTAACGTTGAATCGACCCGGTGCAAATTTGAAGCAAGAATAGCACTTACCTTTTGGTAGATGGTGCCACTGTAAGTCTAACGAACAAAATGATCAGCTTTACAGGGGTCGTTTCTTTTTAAAATAAATTAACAGCACGGTTACCACCGAGTTGGTAGCCTGTGACACCAAGTCCTCCCCTCAGAAAAAATGACTAGGGGTGGTTTTATTTTGAATAGAAATAATTACAACATGATGTTTCACTGAGTTGCACGCAACATACAAATGAGCAAGATTGCTTCCTTTTTGGGTGCGGTATCATGACAAAATTAAAGCAAGCATAGCAAAACCAAACTTAAAGTGAATTTACTGCGCCTTTCAATAACATGCGGAATTTGAAATTCAAATTTCTACCAACGGTTGCGTTTTACACTGCCGTCAATCATCTTAGCTTACCTCTCAGGAAACAGATCTTCACTTCAATGATATCAAAAGGTCACGTCCGTGCATCATGATTGGTAGATTTTGATCCATTTTGTTTGTTTCTTTTTTACATGATCCGTTGGCATTAGTATTAAGAGCCAATGTCTGAAATTTTCGAAAATCAGGCGTCACTCACAAAATTTCGGATTTCTTCATATTTTGCCCAAATAATCTCCATAGTAAAGTATTTTCAAAAATAACATTAAAAATTGTAACGGCGTTTCATTTTTTTCGAAAACGGGCAAAGTTTGAAAAACAGCAAATCGGCGGCTTTTCAGTTGTGAAACTGGCGAAAAATTACACATTTTCATCTCGTTCGTACAGAAAAACGCGACGCCATACATAAATAAAATGTGGCCACAACATAAACACACTCTTGTTCTTCACACTACTGATATTTACTTTGGATTAGCAGTTGAAATAAGAATATTTCGGCCGTTAGAAGAAACATGATTTCTTTCATTTTAAAAATTAGCAAATTTGAACCAATTTCAACGCCGTGGAAACCCAATTGGTACGTTGAGTTTGAAAACAAAATTAAGACGGCCTTGAAGCACAACTTCTGCTGTTTACTGTGGTAAAATATTTCTGGCGGCACTTTAAAGGTGCCCCGTCGAGAGACCAAAATGTGAAGGGTAGTTTGACACCAGGAGAACTTGTGACACGAACCTGAGCGCCGCCACTACGCACAAAATGTTTATCGCTAAAAATAGTTCCTTTGAGATAGAGCCTTTTTCAGAATCGTAAAAACTTCAGAAGAACTTTATCTATGCTTTGCTAACTTAAAATGATATCTTTTAAGCAGTTTGTTGGGATACGGAGTAGAGACACGAACATCATGTTGTGCGACCTTACAAATAACAGCGATCAACACTTACCCGCTTTTTCATCAGAAAATTAAACTGACCCGAACCTTGAATTGCGATCCATTATATTGCTGTGTTTGGAATATCTGAGCCTTGTAGATCATATCATAGCGTTATTTACTCCAAATTTGTTAAAACAACAGTCGCTAAATGACAGTTCGGAAGTTTCCCACAATGTGTTGCAAAGAGATTGCGTGACGCGTAGCACGCTGGAATTTTTTTGCGTGCTTATGGTATCGGTCACGGAAAGAAAATTGCCGTGGAAAAGGTTTCAGGGGTGCTTACCATTAAGCCAAGAAAACCGGTATTTTCGGTTGGAAAGCAAATGGTACGGTTGATTTTCCGAGAATTCCGGTTGGAACAAGTGGACAACCTTCAGAGGTTGTCCCGCGATTCCGGATGGGACGATTCAACTGGAATTTTCCTTACCATTTGAATTTAGAAAAAATTCAAGTCGCTAAATCGAGTTAACGGTCTGGGTACCAGGCCGGAGAAATGGAAAATTTAAATGGTAAGTGCAATCTCGTCGGTTGGTCAGTAAATTTGAAAAATCACTTACCATTATGTAACGGTCATCCCAACCGGTTTTTTCCTACAAATGGTAAGCACCCCCGGGTCAGTGTCATTTATAAAGTGGGCTGGGGTCCTTTAGTTGTAGAACTTGAGGCTCTAGTGGGGTCCGAGTGCATATCTTCTATATTGAATTTTGACGTCGGGAGGCTCGAAAGTGCTTTTTACATCATTCAATACAAGATATTTTCGAAAACAAAAGTGAAATTCAAAGATATTTTTTTTCTTTTTAGCCACTATTGCACCCGCTTTCCGTTAATAGTTCATCAGAAAATTAAACTCAGCCTTGAATCAGTTGCGTTTATGATAAAGTCAATCATGCACTCCAATAAATTCCTGCACAGCAAAAGTAGAGAAAAAAAGTCGTTCACAGCGAGCGAAAGAAAAGTATGGAATAATCTCGAAAAAAAAATTCTTGCACAGCCTCAAGGCGGAAAAAAAAATCATGCATCACACAAGGCTTCTTCAATCTTCTTACAAGAGAAAATAAAACTGTAAAAGTGGTTAGCAATCTTGCATTACATTGGCCCTTCATTTTCTAGCTTTACAAGGGCAACTATCCTCAAAATCTTCAACGAGGGCCATCGATGGCGCTTTTTTCTTTACTGCCGGCACGGGCACGACGCATTTCTTTTTCCAGGTAGGCTTTCTGCTTTTCATTGAATTGGTAGCAAGGGCTGCTCCATTTCCTTTAGCGCCCAGCCCGCCTTGAGGCTTTGGCCTTTGTTTGAGCTACTAACTGAGCTTGAGACTTGCAAAGAAAGGGAGAAATGCAACGCTTTCGCTGAGGAGGGTGGCGTACTGTTGTTTGGCCAGGTTCATTAGGGTGTGCTTCTCCGATGACCTGGAGCAGGCTTCAAATGACAGATGGTGTTCCAGGGCGGACGGCCATTGAAACACTTTGATGCAGCCCCCGGAAGGTACTAGCCTGCGAGCAAGGCTCTCGGGCTTAGGGGTTGGGAGGAAAGGGTTCGGGGGGCCTCCTCCCCTCCCAAACCGCGAGCCCGGTCCCGACCCCGAGAGCTTGCTTGAGGCTAGGGGGGTACTCGGATATGTCTTGGCTGGGTATGTGCCGCCCGGGTCTCCAAATTTAGACCCCGTTTTAGAAAGAATTTGCACTTAAAATGTTACCCCATTCTAAAAATAGGTCAATTTTTAACACTCTGATTCTAGAAAAATGATACGGAAATGATATGCGATCTCGGATGGCAGAGCCTCGAAACTCGCTGGGCTGTCAGCCGCCTATCCCTGATTGTCCACGGCCTTGTGGACGTTGAAAGTCAGATTCTGGTCAGGAGTACAAGTGGGCGTGTAACTAGACAACCCCCAAGGTCAACACCACTTCTGGAATATCCTGCGCAGTATTTAACTTAGATTTCATAGAAATTGCGTAACTTTCAATAGCCCATTTTTTTAAAAAAGTTATTTCTTTGTTTGTTCGACTTATACATCAAAATACGACAATTCTGCTTCTACACAAATCAGCAACATCATTGCTTTGATTTCAAACAGAAGATAAAGACGATAAAGTCACGATCTACAATTTCTTTATTCACCATCTTATGAAGCTTTCGTGCGTTCGAAATATTATACCTCGTTCTAGGAAATGTCTCTAAAATGGATACCCGTTCGTTCAAGACCAGGAGTCCCAAAATTACGACCCTTTAGGCGTCACATACCCGTCTAGGTATTTTTGGGAAGTACCCCCCCCCCCCCCCCCCCCCTCCCCGGGATGCAGCCTTCCTGTGGGCATGAAAATACATTGGATGTTGGACGTTCAGGACTGTTTTCCTTGTCATCGGACGTGGCTGTTGAGACTGTAACTTGCGGTGGAGATGTCACAGAAACAGCTTTAAACCCACCAGCCGAAAACAGAACTGACAGCCAGCTGTAGCTCACATCTATAATAGTATCACTATTATCAGATACTTTTGCTTGCTTTTGAGACGTCAATATAAAGTCGTATTGACGTCTCAAAAATCTAGACAAAACTAATTTCGATTTTAAGGCGCGCGTCAATACTGCATTATATTGACGGCGTTGGAAGAAAATATATTCCGTACTGGGCTCCGTCCCCGGGGCTCCGCCGCTTCGCGACTCCGCCCAATACGGAATATATTTTCTCCCAACTAGCCGTCAATATAATGCAGTATTGCAATTGACACCTCAAAATCGAAATTAGTTTATAAGAGTATTGAAAACATAACTTCGTAGCAGAATAAAGGCGGTGTGTTATCGCAAAAGAGCCGGCAAGGGGCGTAGTGAAAGGGTGACACCCCCCCCCCCCCCCCCCCCCCCCCCCCCCCCCCCCCCCCCCCCCCCCCCCCCCCCCCCCCCCCCCCCCCCCCCCCCCCCCCCCCCCCCCCCCCCCCCCCCCCATAAATGACTTGTATATTTATCTACCAAACATTCCTGAAAGACGATTTGAATTAAAATTGTACCAAAACGAAGGAAACAGACTTTATACATTTATACATTTCCAAAAACGGACGTTACTCCTGTGACTTTTCCACCGCAATGTTTCCTTGACCGATACCATAAGCATGCAGCAAATTCCAGTGTGCTACGCGTCACGCAATCTCTTTGCAACACATTGTGGGAAACTTCCGAACTGTCATTTAGCGACTGTTGTTTTAACAAATTTGGAGTAAATAACGCTATGATATGATCTACAAGGCTCAGATATTCCAAACACAGCAATATAATGGATCGGAGTGCAGGATTGTCTTTATTATAAACGCAATTCAAGGTTCGGGTCAGTTTAATTTTCTGATGAAAAAGCGGGTAAGTGTTGATCGCTGTTATTTGTAAGGTCGCACAACATGATGTTCGTGTCTCTACTCCGTATCCCAACAAACTGCTTAAAAGATATCATTTTAAGTTAGCAAAGCATAGATAAAGTTCTTCTGAAGTTTTTACGATTCTGAAAAAGGCTCTATCTCAAAGGAACTATTTTTAGCGATAAACATTTTGTGCGTAGTGGCGGCGCTCAGGTTCGTGTCACAAGTTCTCCTGGTGTCAAACTACCCTTCACATTTTGGTCTCTCGACGGGGCACTTTTAAAGTGCCGCCAGAAATATTTTACCACAGTAAACAACAGATGTTGTGCTTCAAGACCGTCTTAATTTTGTTTTCAAACTCAACGTACCAATTGGGTTTCCACGACGTTGAAATTGGTTCAAATTTGCTAATTTTTAAAATGGAAGAAATCATGTTTCTTCTAACGGCCGAAATATTCTTATTCCAACTGCTAATCCAAAGTAAATAACAGTAGTGTGAAGAACAAGAGCGTGTTTATGTTGTGGCAACATTTTATTTATGTATGGCATCGCGTTTTTCTGTACGAGCGAGATGAAAATGTGTAATTTTTCGCCAGTTTCACAACTGAAAGGCCGCCGATTTGCCGTTTTTCAAACTTTGCCCGTTTTCGAAAAAATTAAAACGCCATTACAACTTTTAATGTCATTTTTGAAAATACTTCACTATAGAGATTATTTGGGCAAAATATGAAGAAATCCGAAATTTTGTGAGTGACGCCCGATTTTCGAAAATTTCAGACATTGGCTCTTAATTATGATTGAGGGCAGGGAATAACGCAACCGTTGGTGGAGTTTTGAATTTCAAATTCCGCATGTTATTGAAAGGCGCAGTAATGTTTTGAAGATTATTTGCTCGTTGCATTTCGCCATTTCAAGTTGCCGCGGTTCAGTCAGTCATTCAGACATGCATCAACTATAGACCTTATTCATAAATGACGGCCGATTTATTATTCTTTTATATTCATGCTAATCAGCCCAACTACGCCTGGTCAGCATGTGCAAAATTCAAAAGAATTTTTGCCCTAAAATGAGGCTAGTTAATTAGGCTGATTAATATGAATTTAAAGGAATAATAAATCGGCCATTTATGAATAAACAAATTACGAGTGATTATCCTTGAATGGTTCCGTGATTTGATTTAGGAGTGTGTAAACTTTATCCATTAGAAATCTCAATTGCACACAAGCATAAACATAAACGACACGACGGCTGCCTTTTACGATTAGATTCGATGGATACGTACCCGGCCCCCGAGGATACGTAGTCGAGCGGTCGAACATGACGCGATCATCGGCGATCGACGTTCGCTCCCTTCATTCTAGCTTGACCTAGCTTGTTTTCGTCGGATTAGCTAGCAGGCCAATTAGATTCGATGCAAAATCAGCGATCACAAAAAATCTGTACCCTTACACCCGCAGAGCCAAGTGGAATACGGTGACCTTTCGATTTTGACCTGACCACTCTCAGCCACCGTAATGGAGGCATCAGGCTTCCTATGGTGTGACCATTCAAATGAAACCTCTTCGGCAGTACTTTTGAATGGTACCATTTGTTTTTCAATATTTTACAAAATAAAATTTGGGATTTTTCTAGAATTTTGATGTTTGGCGCTCTTGGGAGTTTTAAAAAGACCCCGTTAAAGTGCCTCCGGGTGGCTATTGTCGTTTACTTGAACTTGAGGTTAAGTGATGTTACGCGCAGTGTAATGCCCCGACTATTTTTGAATCCTTAAAAATGCCTGTTGTTTTTTTGTTATAAATTGATCATTTTTCACTACCCACCTTACCTTGAGCTGGTAAACGCTGTGAGTGGAGTGCGCTTGGTAAATACAATTCTACGAGAACTGTTCTATTTTCGTGCGCGTGCCGAAACGCCCGTGTTTATAAGAAGAACGACAAATGGAGGCGGGTTGTTTTTATCTCGTTAATGCGCATGCGCATAAACGAGATTTAGGAATGAATACAAAAAGGACAAAAGTTGTTAACAAAAGGCCATTGTTAACTTTTGTCCGGGGGGGTTACTTCTTTCTTCTTTATAGAAGCTATTAGGGTATTGAGGATATGAAAAAACGTTTTTAAATGTTATTTTAAAGTGCCAAAGTTTTTGAATAAGTTCCAAACGTTTCGGGCTTTGCCCTTCTTCAGTGGAAATATGTTCGTTGAGAAATACGCCACGACATCTAAAGTTTAAATGATTGTTTCTTGCATGCGCGCGCGCGACCTTCAGAAGAAACGAAAGTTAGTATTTAGGCCGTGCGGTTGACAGGTACCAAGTTGGAAAATAAGACGCATCTCCTGCCGTTTCCTTTGCTTGTTTCCGCCGCAGAGCTTGACGCCGCAAACCTGCACGTCATCCGCAGAGTGTCCATTGGAACTGAAGTGCTCTGCGACTGGAAAACCAGGTGCACTCTTGGTAATACTCCTGAGATGTTCGCCAAACCGTTCCCTAAGAGTGCGCCCAGTTTCGCCGATGTAAATGGCAGGGCAGCGACGGCAGGAGATGCAGTATATAAGGCCAGATGACAGACAGGTAAAGGACTCTCTGATGATGAAGGACCTTTTTGGAGCTAGTAGAGTAGTGTCATTTGAGATGTGGTTACAGGTACGGCAGCGGGGGTGTCGACAAGGAGCAGAACCTGCGGGCGAAGTAGCTTGATTTGTGTCGGACGTGTGGACCAAGACGTTTCGTAGGTTTTGATCTCGGCGATAAGCGATCATTGGTGGCTGAGGAAATATTTCCTTGGTTTCAGGGTCGTTCGATATGATGCTGAAGTTGTCGAGCAAAATCCGTTTGATTCTGTTGTTCAGAAGATGGTAAGTAAGAACCAAAGGAATCCTGCTCTCCTTTTCATCCGCCAAGGTGTTCCGTTTGAGGGCGTCGGTCTGTGTGACATGTCGGATTTCCTCAAGATCATGTTGGAGAGTGTGTGCATTGTAACCACGCCTTTCAAAGAAAGAGGCCATTTCGTGTGCTCTTGCTAGAAAGTCGGCGTCGTCAGAGCAGAGGCGTCGAAGGCGTAAGAGCTGACTGTGAGGTAGGCTTTCTTTGCAGTGTCGAGGATGTGATGACTGGTGGTGAAGATAACTGTGGGTATCTGTGGGCTTGTAGTAGATGGAAGTAGAGATTCGATTGCCAGAAATGCGTAAATTGATATCAAGGAAAGGCAGTTCGGTTTCAGAGATAGAATGTGTGAATTGAAGTGCAGGGTGAAAGTTGGAAACAAAATCAATGTATTCTTCCAGTTGAACGCGGTTGCAATTCGCGACCCCTACGATATCATCAATGTATCGCTTGTGGAGTTGAGGTATGAAGCCGGTGTATTGTCGCATGATTTGGTCTTCGACATATCCCACGAAAAGGCACGCATAGTTAGGGCCCATCTTACTGCCCATGGCGACTCCCCTGTTTGATGGTAAAATTCGCCATTGAAAGTGAAGGCATTTAGGGTAAGCACAAGTTCAGCAAGGCGTGTAAGTGTGGCTGTAGGTGGATCGAGAACGGTGCGTTTGTCTAGAAAGTAGGTCAACGCTTCCAGGCCACTGTGGTGTGGGATCACGGTGTATAGAGATTTGATGTCCATGGTATAGAGGAAGCGTTGGCCGTCGTCAGCGTTGTGGAATTGAAAACCGTTAAAGATCTGGAGCGCGTGGTTGGTATCCTTAATGAAAGTGTTAAGATTACGGACTAGAGGAGACATAATCTGGTCCAAGTAGGATGCAATATTTTCAGTGGGGCAGCTACATGCCGAGACAATTGGTCTCCCAGGGTTGTTCTCCTTGTGGATCTTCGGAAGGAGATAGAATCTAGAGGTCCTTGGAGTTTGTACAACTAGATTCTTAGCTGATGGCGGGAGTTCGTTGGCTTGCATCATTCCGTTGACGGTTGATTTTATAAGTTGTTGATGCTCCTTGATAGGGTCACGATCAAGACGTTCGTAAAATCTGTCATCAGATAGTTGACGGTTTGCTTCGGCAATGTATAAGGGGCGCGACCATACAACATACATATTGAGGATATGGTTGGTTAAATCGGTTAGGATTTCAAGAAGGGCATCACATACCGCCACTAAAATTTTTGAGGAGCACCCCCGGACCTATTGTTAATTTCCCTAGGGTATTGGGATGTCAGAACTTGTCATGAACTTGTCATATCTCACATTACGTCACCGCAAAGGTATTAAAGTTCTTATTAAGTTTCGATATCTCACGTTACCTATCGAGAAATATCAATGTTTCAAATTTTCAATCATTGGTCGTAAAGCCATTAAAGCTGCTTTAGAAGGGTAAAAATAGGTCAAATGCGTTTCCTTGGGAAACGCAGTTTGAGAATTTCACGGTGTATTTTTACGAATGGAGACGTTTTAAGGAAGTTAAAAGTTTGTGTTTTACTGATGAGCGATATGGCAGAGCAAAATAGCATGATCTGTGGGTTTGTTCTATTTTGGAATACTGAATCATTGCTATTACGGTTTGATTATGCAATACTATGGGAAAGACGTCATAGTTTTGGTGATTTAGCAATTTTTGCGGAAGGAAAATTCTGCGGATTGCCCAACTGAATTTGTTTTGCGGGAGGAAATTTTTGCGGGTCGAGACAGCTAAAATTTCTGCTTGGAGGAAATGTTTGCGGATTTCTGGTCAAGTATAAATGAAATCCAAGGCATCTGTATTAAAGGGGCTATGTCACCATTCTTAGCGTTACTTTAAAAAGCCAAAATACATCTTTATATCAATGAAATTCCAAAAATAAGAATCCAGTTTCGTTTAAAATTATTCTACTAGTGCTCTAAAAGTAAAAATAAGTGTCTTGGGCTGCAGATGGCCAGGATTGAAATGGATTGCATCTTGAAAAAATTGGGCCAATTTTTTCAAGTTTATCGCTTGTGTCTTAGAAAATTCGCTAAAACTCCGATTATGGTTTATTTTCTCTACTAAAATCCACTTGATATCTTCCTGTTAGTGTTCTTTAAGCATTTCGTGTACGACAAAGGTAGTTAGTTTTAATTCGCGACGGTTTTGACCCGAAAACCTCAAAATCACCATGACATACCCTAGCTCCTTTAAACTGCAATTTTACTTCCTGACCGGAGGTTTCTATAGGTTCACTGTTAAAAATTCCTGTTAAGCCGATATACATCATTAAAACAAGTAATTTTTTTCTGCGGGAGTATATTTCTGCGGTGGAAAATTTAATACAAAATAAAATAATACTGAATAATAATGCAACAACGGACAACCTTGTCGAACTCCCCGTTCGAGCGAAAAGGCCGACGAGAGCCATCCATTGTTTATAACGTGTAAACAATGTTTACCCAGCGCTGAAAATTTTGGCCGAAATTAAAGCGCTCTAAAACGGATTGCAAAAAGCCGTGAATAACCCGGTCGAAAGCCTTTTCCCGATCCAGGCTAATAACAGCGGCCGAAAGCTGTTTATGGTTTACATAGTCGATTGTATCCCAGATCTGAAAAAGGTTTTCAAAAATACTGCGGTCAGGAATTCTGCATGTTTGATCTTCGCTTAAATAAGCGGTATAACCTTACGTAGTCGGTTGGCTAGTACTTTAGTACAAATTTTATAATCTGTGTTTAACAGAGAAATTGGTTGCCAGTTTTTCGAGTCTAACTTATCGTCCTTCTTGTAAAGCAGGCGGATAATTCCTTGACGTTGTGTGTCAGAGAGTGATCCGTGTTAAAGAGTAATTTAGCATGTCTGATCTACTCCAGAAGTGACGATGAAATTCAACCGGAAATCCAGCGATTTGCCTGATTGCATTTGTGAAAGGGTCTCTTGACACTCGAAGAGTGTGAGGTCACCTTCGCATTTCTCGTGGTCTTCGGATGCCAGAGTTTTATCCAGTTGGACTAAAACCCAGTCTTGGCTAGATAAATAAACTTGTTCAGCCGAATAGAGGTTACGATAAAAATCGCGACATTCGCGAAGAATATTTTTATTGGAAGTCACGGTTGAATTGTTGGCACGTAACTCTGTAATTGTAATTTATATACTTAATAACAGATTACATAATTATACAGAAGAACAAAACATTCTACATCCTGCTCAAATTGGCTTCTTACCGAATCATCGCACATCTGATCATATTTTTACTCTTCGGACATTAATCGATAAACATGTAATTCATAAAACCAAAGGTAAACTATATACTTGTTTTGTTGACTTCAAAAAAGCCTTTGATTCCATTTGGCACCAAGGACTTTTGTACAAGCTACTAAAGTATAATATTGGAGGAAAATTTTATGATCTCATTAATAGCATGTATTTAGAATCGAAATGTTGCGTACGATGCGGTTATCAAAGATCAAAATTTTTTGATTATAATAAAGGAGTAAGACAAGGCTGTATACTTTCACCGATGCTCTTTAACCTATACTTAAACGATTTACCTCATGTGCTTAATAATAGTGACACAGATCCCATTTTATTGCCGGATGGCTCTCGCCTTAATTGCTTACTTTATGCTGATGATTTATTATTGATTTCTCATTCAGCTGAAGGTTTACAGAATGCTATTAATAAACTTTCAAAATATTGTCAAGAATGGATTCTTAATATTAATCCAAAGAAAACAAAAATTGTTATCTTTCAAAGGAAAAATAGAAAATCAACAGCTGATAAGCATAGCTTTAATTTTATTGATGAAAACATAGAAATTGTCAACAATTACACATACCTGGGAGTAAATATTTCTGCAAATGGAAGCTTTAACAATAATAAAGAAACATTAAAAGAAAAAACAAGAAGATCTATCTTTGCAACAAGACGTAATCTTGACTTCTCTAGTTTACCAATTGATATCAACAATAAACTTTTTGACACCTTATTTCTTCCTATCTTATTATATTGTTCTGAAATATGGGGTATCTATGATAATAATGATTATAAATCCTGGGAAAAAGACATAATTGAAAGAACGCACGTGTATTTTTGTAAAATGTATTTGGGTGTAAACAAAATATCCCCAAATGCAGCATCCAGAAACGAACTTGGTAGATTACCTCTAAAATCCCACATCGAACTTAATATTCTTAAATTTTGGATACATCTAGAAAACCAACCAGATGATAGCATCGCAAAACTCTGCTTAAACATCTCTAAAGAAATGGCAGATACTTTACAAACAGGTTTAATAAATAAGGTAAACCATCTTTGTACAAAACACAACATTGATATTTCTTATTTAGACTTTGATAACCCTTCCAATATACTTTCACAAGCAAAACAGAATATTAAGACCAGTCTCATGAATCACCAAATCAACCTATTAAATTCAAATAAAAAACTCAAATTTTATACAATTTTCAAAAATGATACAAAACATTCTGTTTTCCTTAACTATATAAAAAATCAAAAACACAAGAAGGCTGTTACTAAATTTAAGATAGGGAACCACAAATTGAGAATAGAAACTGGAAGATATTCAATACCAAAAACTCCAGAAAATTTAAGGATATGCACTCACTGCAATTCAGATTCGGTTGAAAATGAAATACATTTCCTTTTTCACTGTGACTTATACGCTAATCTCAGAAGTACCTTCTATGATGAAATAGATAAAAGAAATAGACACTTCAAAAACTTAGATAATACATGCAAAAGTATGTTTCTGTTTAACAGTGTTGATCCTTTTATTTGTAGAGCAACGGCTGCTTTTATATTTAATGCAATGAATAAGAGAAATGAAGATATGTTTTAAAACTACACATAAGAAATAATTCCATATTATACACAATACTGTTACTTCCTCTATTTATTTTATTTGTAATTAACCCTGATACAGTAATGTACAATGAACTTCTTTTTGTAATTTTTATTATCTGGTAATACCATGTATAGAAATGGGAATACCTGAATAAATTGTTGTTGTTGAGTCGCGTGTCTGTCGCTGATTTTCAAGCTGGTGGAAATACTTGGTCTGTTTTTCCCCCAGCTCTATCCACTGTTCTTTACTGCGAATGATGGCTCCTTGGATTACAAAATTTAAATAAGAAAGGAAAAACTAAATGAATTCTGGTAGTTGTAGTCAAATGACGCCATCGTGCAAATGGCGTATTTTGGTTACAGGGGGGGGGGGGGGGGGGGGATGTCGTTGCTGGTTGCGGTAGTGGTGGCCGGGGGGCCCTGGTGTTCCCCCGGGCGCTGGAGCCTCGTGGTTCGCCTCACGGCGTTCGCTTTCGGGCAGTCTCAGAGACTCTGGGGCAGTCTTTAACAACGTGCTCGGAAGACAGGCACCGGTAGCATAGTATTGGCTGGCCCGTGTACTTAAAAAAAAAACTCGAGCCCTTGAGTGACTAAGTTGCGTGCCTTTTGCCGAGGGGGGCGGGGGGGGGGGGGGGGGGGGTACTCAACAAAGCTTTGTACGGGGATGCTCCGCCCCGAGGTCCAAACCCTTACCCTTTCATATACCGTTTTTGACAGAAAAGGTAACCCTTTCATATACCTTTCATTGAAAATGGTACCCCTTTCATATACCTTTCGTTGAAAATGGTACCCCTTTCATATAGCCTTTGCGTGCGTCTGTTTGATATATTTTGAAAGGCCCTATTTATATTACTTAAATTGCAGTTTTCCCTACCTTTTTTATGCTTCAACTCGTGTTTTCGCTACCATTTCCTATTCTTCGTGAAATCCCTATCCTTTCACATACTTCAACTCGTGAAATCCCGACCCTTTCATATACCTCCAGCATCAAAAAGGTACCCCTTTCGGGCGGAGCATCCCCGTATAGCCCATTATAGGGAGTACCCCCCGGGGCCTTTTTTTAAACGTGTGAATTCTACGACACGGATACCGTTCTCGATATGCTCGTAGCCCGGGGCTTTGAAGCAAAGCCGGCGGACTGCTCGCGCTTTGAGGTCGCCGTATTGTTCCAGGAGTTGTAGCAGGTTTTCATCGGGGAATTCAACGCATGACACGTGTAGTCGTGTAGTGCTTTTTGCCTTAAAGGCGTAAAGGGATAACGCGGCTTTCGTAGTCAAAGCCCGATGCCGCCAACCGCGTGGCCGATTCTGTAGATCGGGTCGAGGGTGATGTCGAAGCACTTTCCTCCGTAGAGGGGTACAACCCCAACGATTTCTTCCTTAAAGTCCGGTAACGACTGCGCTATACTGAGCGAATCAAGAGCCAGGTTTTCCTGCGCTATCAAGCGGACAGTTCTAGTGTGGGCGAACAGCTGGTGCGCGG
Organism: Dendrophyllia cribrosa; assembly: GCA_024195265.1. NCBI lineage: Eukaryota > Metazoa > Cnidaria > Anthozoa > Scleractinia > Dendrophylliidae > Dendrophyllia > Dendrophyllia cribrosa. Next base: position 30,069,314 of record JAJLRJ010000008.1, on the reverse strand, counting down.
GACGCGCGGCCATCTCCACGTAACGCGAGGGCGAGAAAACTCGCGAGACCAAAACCAAAACCACAAAATTGAAAAGCACGCACTCACCAAAGCGAAGACAGATGGTTACCACACGCTTTCTTGCTTGGGGTGAAAAAACAGCACCAAATCTTGTGAAAAAAAAGCTCTCCTTAGTCGTCGAAGTTGAGGATTATTCTGGCTTTTGGCCTTGAAAAAGTGGAGCACTGATAAGAACAGATCCCCTAATGCTGTACAGGAAAGTTGTTAGCAGAGGGGCACGGGTTCCCCTCCTTTTGCAAAAAAAAAATAATGATAAGGCCCAGCCTATAACATTTTCTAAACACGACACGTCTATTGTATAACCAAATTATAGACCCCATTTTAGTCACCAGCGTGAAAATGTAAACTTTGTAATCGAAAATTAGTGATTTCCTGTTTTTAATACCACAAATGGTTACTAAAATAAAACTACGCCCATTTCGCGAACATAAATTTCTATTGGCTGATTTGCATCATGTGATGCTTTCATGTACGTATTTTGAGTAGACTTATTGTAAAGGTGCGCTACAACGGCATCTTTACCATATTCACTATCAATTCTTCTATTTTTTTTTATTAACCTCACGTTCTAACGCATTAACGAGATGGCTTTAAGAACCCTTTGATTTAATAAGTTTGCAAGATTAGTTTATTTTTAATGTGGATGGGCGGATTCTCTGAACGCGTCTGTTGCCATGATCACAGAAAAGAATACAACAGCCCACTACGGTGGCCGGTACGATTAAACACAAAACACGCGCAAAGTTAATAAAATGCACGCAAACTTAAAAAAGCACGAACAAACTTAAAAAAGTGCGAACAAACTTTATAAAATCCACGCAAACTCAATAAAATGGCTACAAACTTTATAAAATGCACGCAAACTTAATCAAATGACTACAAACTTTATAAAATGCACGCAAACTTAATATAATGCAGGCGCGTAACCAGCCTTTAAGCCATTAAGCCCGGGCTTAACAGGAATTTCTGCGATTTTTTTTTGTTCAGTAGCCGAAAGGCCGCAATTTCTGCTACTGTTTCTTTGAAAAATAAAATCATGACCTTCGAAACATGTATGAAAAATGTATGAAAAATGCCCGAATGTTGTGCTAAAGAAAGCAAAGACGGTGGTCTAAAACTTTGATTAAGATAGCCAAGGAGTCGAGGGTAGTGATTGGCATATTAAGGGATCAAAGAAACGACCAAATGGTTTGGAACGAACTGTTTGACCGTGCAAAGGAGTTGGCAGCAGGTTGTGATATCGAGCCCAGCATGCCAAGAGTGTCTGCAGTCCAGCGTAACCGACCCAATGTTCCCGCAGCCACGCCACAGCAGTATTGGTACAGAGCCCTCTACTTGCCCCTTGTCGATCATCTCATCCAAGAACTCAATGACAGGCTGCTTGTGCACCATGATCGGTTCCTGGGTCAATACCTCATACCTACCCAGCTCGGAATACTGAACAGAGATACCACAAACAAGATTTACAACGCCTACTCCAACGTCGACTTAAGTGATGGAGAGGTCTTCGACAACGAGATCTAACGGTGGAAAAAGAGATGAGCTCTCGCCGAAGGAGAGAAACCGAAGATCCTTGTGGATACACTAAGCTGCACAAGTGAAGACCTTTACTCGAATGTCGCCACCGTGCTCACCATTTTCCTAACCATGCCAGTGTCGACTACGACACCAGAGAGATCATTCAGCACCGTGAGAAGAGTGAAAACATACATGCGATCTACTATGCTTACAGAGCGGCTATCGTCCCTTGCTCTTATGCACGCATACTGAGAGATGCCTATTGACCCGGAAAAAGTCATCAGAGATTTCTGTGCAAGCAAGCCAAGAAGGCTTGCATTTGAATTGAGTGACAGACAGTCAAAAACAGTCGCGGTCATGACTATGATGAACTTATAAACTCACATTGAAACAAAGTGTTATTGTTTGCATGTGCACCTGAATTATTGTTCATGCTCTTTGTGTTTAAAAACACCTTTGATTTTTTTCTGTTCTCTGACAAAGTTGTCGTTAATTGTTACGGCAACACGCCATATTTACTATTGTGTTAAAATGTTCTTGTTCTTGTGCTGGGCTGTGCGTACCATAATCTTAGCAAAGATGACACAGAGTTTGACTGTACTTATTAATATTGAAACTTGTAAACACCATGGCGAGAGCTCAGAAAGACTCATTTTATTCACTATGTTGTTTTGAGAATGTAAAATATTAAAGCGACTGTTTCAGAACCCTTTACTGCTGTTATTGTTTTAGTTAAAATGACTTCCATGGTCTTCCAGGCTGTTCTATTTTTTGTAACATGTAACATGGCTCTTACAACTTGTTTCGCCACACTCTTTAGTCAACAGATGCGTCATTTTTCAACTCACGCATTTTTTTTAACCCTTTCGCTGCCAAAGTCGACTTTTGTCGACATTTGGAGCAGCAGACATTGCACCACTTGTGACGTCATCAATTTGTACGTTGCCAGATAATTTTGATGCTCAACTGATAAAGCGGGGATAGATCCATGCACACGTGCCTCCACTTTGAATATGGACCAAATTCTAGCAGAGCTATTCGAAGAAAACATGTTCAAATATTGGTGCAAAATTAGGTGGTAAATTAGGTCAATACCTCTGCAATTGAACAATGTTTCATTTCCAACGTTTTTAACGCTTATGTCAAACATTTTCCGGCCGATAGAAAGGTAATAGAGAGTAGAAGATAGGAAGAGAAGAAAAAGGGGAGAGAAAGGGAAAGTAAAAGAAGCAAAAAAATAATCGGAAAGGTTTCGTCTTTTTTTGGCTTATGCGCATGCGCTAAACCTAAATATTACACTTTTCAAGATGGAATCTAGTTCATACTGTAGCGCGAGTGTAGCAAATTGCTTTTGTAGCAATGTTTATTGACATTTGGCCATGTTGCTCCCAAAAAAACGATTTAACGGTAAAAAAATAGCCTTTTTTTAAAAAGTTCAGCAGTAGAGTTAAACTAGAAGGTTAATTTGTTCTGAAACTAGCCTTTTTCGCTTTGAACATGACTAATCTACCAAAACCAAGCTGAAACGAGTAAAAATTGGCATGATGAACAATTCTAGGCATATTCGGTTAAGCATAACAGTTGCATAACAATTGTAATGTGTAACATTGCACGTGCAACTTGCAACAATTTTTTTTTTGCGAGACAAATTGCGGGGAAAATTGTTACGTACAACAGCAGCTTAAGATATGGTTATAGAGTAAAAACATCTCCAAAAATCTTATTAAGAGCATTAGAAAGTAAAATGCCGGTTATAAGGGCTGGTCTTGTACAGCTTCGTAAGGTTTTTTTGGCTGTCAAACAAAATTGTGATAAATAAGTTTTATAATAAATGTTATAAATAATCAAAGGTTGAATTTTGGACTAAAAAAAACCCTTTGTCCTCAAAATATTTTTTAGAGAACAATGTGCAATCATTCCAAAATAAGTGGAGGGCTAATATATACTCTGCATCAGAAAAGCAATTCTCGTAAGCCCGCCACTAATTTGTCAAAATGTGCTTTTTTAAGAAAAATGTGACATGTCACATGACTTATGAGAAAGCTTAGAAAGATAACTATTTAGACACGGTAAAAATTCCTTCTCTCTCTGCATACAGTTATTTAAAAAGATAAAATGAAGATCTATTATACCTACCTAAACTAATCTATACCAAAATCAAACTAAAATTACAACTAATTACATACTAACGCTGCTTATCATACTTAGATATGTTACGAATATCCAAACTCGCCCCAGGGCCTTCCCACTTTCCGCTTTCCCATGTGACCGGCGTAGATATCCCTGGACAAGACAGACAAAATATCCAAACCTCCTGGCGTATTTTATCGTGTAAAACATGATGAAATGTTTTCGTTTCGTTTGAACAACGGTTTCAGATTGTCAGGACATAAATACGGCTATCAATCGATGGACATACGAATACTCCACTATTCTTGGAGTATTTTGACAGCCTTGGCCATCCTGACCTGGCCGAAAAGACCCTGGGGACGAGGGTGACGAAACGTGATATTAACTACGGAAATAGCTCGGAAATAACAATAGATGGTTTTCACTCACGTGACCTTCAGTCCTGTGGAACTCAACTGGCCGCCGTGACGTAACGTGAAACCACCCATAATTATGCTATTTATATTTATAGACGGATGTGACGGTATTTTTAGGAGGGCCTTAAAATAAAAGAGAATAAAAATCCTAAAAAGCTAAAAGACAAGTAAAATTAGAATAAGTCTAACACAAAGTATTATAGTATTAAAAAAAAAACGTTTTACCAAAAACGTGCGGGATCCCATATTTTCGAAGACCCCGGAATCCCGTGTTTTCCAAAGACCTCGGGACCCCTTGTTGACCACAGACCTTAGGGTTTTCAGGACCCCGTGAGTTCCATAGACCCCGGGACCCCGTGTTTTCCGTGGACCCCGATGCCGATGCCCAAAGACCTCAGGGTTTTAAGGACCCCGCGTTTTCCACAGACTCTGGAGCCCGTGTTTCCCACAGATCGCAGGAGCCAAGTTTCCAAGAGCCCTTTGAACGGAAGTTAGCAAATGATCCCAGGAAAGCTTGGAGTTGAAAGTCAACTTAACCATCGTATGACTCATATTGGTGCTTAAAGCTATGACAAATGATTTTATTCAAGAAGATCAATACATTTCTTTCTTGACAATCAAAGAGAAAACCAGTATAAGCAAAAAAATTAAATTTCCCATTAACTTTTCTGGAATACCGGTCTTACACATAAAAATCATTGTTGTGTAATTTCTTTATAACTGGGGATAATTCATCCTTCCTGCGGGCCTTTTGCTTGGGTGTTAAAAATTTAAAGCCTTTAACTTCTCCCAGACACTCTTCCACTCCACAGAGGCACTTAAAACCTCGCGCCATCTCGAACTCTGTTGTAGTATAGTCGAAGGTAATATTCTCTCCTTTCTTGATGTCACGCGTTGCCACCAGATACCAGAAGACTTTGTTATTGCCATCAAGACCTGGAGTTGGCGCTTCCTTGTAGCGTTGTTCAAAAATGAACTTGGCATTGGGCTGACAGGAATGATTAGTACGTTTTAACAGCTCATCAGGATCTACGTGTTCATCGACTCCGACTTGAATGGTATACGGCGTGGGTGATTTTACCACTGGACCCCATACATCGGCTAAGAAGGAGCCTGCTGGGATGTCTTGTTTCGCTGTGAGAGACAGGAATCCTTTTGCCACTTCTTTGATCTCCACGTCATGCGGTTGCATCTTGCCCTGATGTACTGCTGATCTGCTGAGACTGAAAAATACCGTCGACAAATCAAATATTAGTGAAAAAATCTACGAAGTCCATTCCCTGAAAAAATCTACGAAGTCCATTCCCTGAAAAAATCAACGAAGTCCATCCCCTAAAAAACTTGCAAAGTAAAAATAGAATCATCAACATTAGGAGTCGCGTTTCATAAGGCCTCGGATTTGTTTAGCCTGGTTGTTATGGAAACATTTGGTTGTTATGGCATCAAAACTGGCTGTCACCTTAAAAAAAACTTATCAAAAAAGAAATTGATCAAAGCGTGGCATTCTTGTTCTTTTATACCTAACTTCTTTGACAACAATTCCATGTACAACTCAGTCACAGCCAAGTACTTGGTGTTCTTATGGATATCGATCGCAACCTGGTCTCGCATAAAATCACATGTAGGGTTGTGTTTCTAAACCATTAGGTCTATTACTTGTAACTACGAATACGGACTGAAAATTGGTATTTTGTTTTTATATATCTCGTTAAACATTGTTGTTTGCAGTTGGATAAAAAAAGTATAGATTAGCTTGTATTCGAGCTTAGGGGAGTAAGTATCAGACGCTCGTGCGCATTGAATTAACAGTACTCTTCTTTATTAGTATCTGTGATCGATAGCCAATATCAGAATTTGAATCAATTTTTAAGGTTAGGTCTTAACGACATATGTTTTCTTAAATCTAAAGTATATTGTTTGGTTGAAAAATAAACAACAATGGAGAATTTGTTTTCTTTGTTTCACCCAACATATCGGACAGTTTTGAAAATGTGGACGAGAATATTCCAGAAAAGGTAAGCGAAGGCACCGAAAAAATGCTTAGCAGAAGCTATTGACAATGAAGAAAAGATGGAACCGAAGCGAAAAGTAGTCCGTTCGTTGACGTGGAAAATGCCGAAATTATAAAAAATCCCCGAATAGTCACAGTCGAGTACGCGGCTACGAGGTTAATTTTTCTTTCCTGTTATGGTATAAAACAAATAGATTCCATTTTGCCATGCGTCTGTTATAGATCACAAAAGACGTCAAAATGTGGTAAGAACATCAGTGACTAGCCACGTTTTTGTTCTTACCACATTTTGATGTCATCTGTACAGTATCTGTGATCTATAACTGAACAGACGCACATCAAAACGAAATCTATTTGTTAAGGTGGTTCGCAATAGTTTCCAGCATTTTCCATCACTTAAATTTGATGGATCAATTCTACAATTCTTTATCAGTTAGTGCTACGATCATAATGGTATCAAAGACATGACCGGTCATTGAACAGGTTACGACAGTAACAGTATAACCTGAAAACGAGCTCGGTTACCCCATTTTTGTATTATCGAATTGTGATAAGCTTTGTTAAGATACAACTTTGTGCAAAGTTTAAAACAATCTTGGGTTTAGAGCTACCTCAAATTTTCGAAAATTTATACCTAATTCAACAACGACTGGGTATTTGTTTGATACCATTATTGTAGCACAAACTGGGCACCAATGAAATAGTAAACAGGGGCCGGATTCACGAAACCCTCCTAAGTTAAGCATATGATGCCCGATTTAGGGTGTTAGCTCTATTGTACATTGTACACATTCATTGTATTAGGTAAAATTATGTATTCTAATATATTCTATGGTATTGTATTCTATTGTATTGTCGTTCTTTTGTGCTCTAATATTCTATTGTTTTAACAAAAGAATAAGTGTTACCCCTAAATCGCGCATGGTATAAAGTTAAGACATATCCTAAGTATTGTTTCTTAACAATAGTCTATTGTCATTCCAACATTGTACAATAGGCTATTGTTAAGAAACAATACTTAGGATATGTCTTAACTTAGGAGGGATTCGTGAATCCGGCCCCAGAATTAGATCGTTAAATTTCGGGGATTAGTAAATTTGTAATTACTTTAATTAGTATTTTGACTGCGGCGGTAATATTGTAATAATAGTTTTAATTAGTATTTAATCCGTGGATATTAGTGTTGTTTAGTTGTTAGGTTTTAATTAGTTATTAGGTGGAATACCTGTAAACTAGCTCTCAAGCTAAGTGTATATCCACATTAAATAAAGTATGTTAGTATGTATGAAAAGCATTGAGCCATCGAAATGTAAGTACTGAAAACTATTAGAAACTAATAGAAAAACCTTTGAATGCAGAGGTCCACACGACGCAGAAATTAAACTTGCTGGTAGTTGCCGGATCTTCCTTGTGAAAGATCTCGTGCCAGGCGTCACTTGAATGTGAAAATACGAAATAGCCCTGGCCCTGAGGAAGACTAATACTATTAGTCGAAATATTGGCCATTAATAAATCTGCCCTTTGCCGTAGTGCCAGCCTTGCATTCAGTTTTGTATTAGAAACTGTTGTAAGCCCCATTGAATAGTTTCTTTAAATGTGCATTTCCAGTAAATATCTAGTTTTTAGTTGCATGCAAAAATAGCAAAAGATAATCTAAATTGTTTTAAAATATCAAAATTCCTGGAATCTAATTATCCATTTACTCCTTGAAAGTTAATGGCCTTTAAAGGAAAAAATGTAAAAATTAGACTTTCTCTTCTTTTTGAAACGCCTTTTTGTAATATCGCTTCTGTCACAGGGCGCGGTTTTTTTTTTTTGTTTTTGTTTTTTTGGGGGGGGGTACATATTCTGGTCGTTCTGATATCGGAATATGCTAACAAAACTATGTTGCTTACATTTTTACACACCAAATAGATTTTCCAGGTACATATAGTTAAAGTAGCGACTTCTTTCCATATTTTTACGAGAGGAATAAGTGCAATACTTAGAGGTATTCTGTTTTTGGAATGACCAGAATCAGGTTCCTGCCAGAATATGTCCCAAAAAACGCGCCCAAAATTCACCTCCCTTGTGTAACAATCATTGAAATTCTGTATCCGCGACAACAAAAGCTTGGACACAAAATTGCAGTTTTCCCGTCTCTGGCTGAAGATTATAGGAGTTAATACAGTGGAGTCCCGTTATCTCAAACTTCGGATATCTCAAACTTTCCGTTATCTCGAACTCGAGGCCGCATCCCGTGGACTTGCGTCAGGGAATCACTGTAATTTTACCCTGTCATCTCAAACTCCCGATATCTCGAAAACCCCATTTACTCGAACCAAATTTGTGTCCTCGAGAGATAATTTTCATAGGCTAGAGATAGATTTCTCGAATTTAAATGAGCTAACGTGTCATTTCAGTTAAAGGAAAAGTTAACAAATGATTTATGGAAAACAAAACTATTAATTGCACGCTTTCTAATACAGTAAAAAACCGCATATAAGAACATGTGTTTTTCCAAGTTAGCCTCAAAAGGTTCTAAGGGACGGACCATTAGATTTTTTTTTTTTGGGGGGGGGGGGGGGGGAGGGGTTGGGCAATTTTTTGGTGCAGGATATTTTTTTCTACGCTCGAGACTGTGCAGGATTTTTCTTTTTGCCATGATTTGCTTGCACGATATTTTTTTTTGCGAGTCTATTTGTTTTAATGCCTGACACATATACGTGTTAGGAATACTAGAAAGGCCATACTAGAGACAGGAATACTATAGCAAGTCAGATCTGATGTAACAACAGCTTGATAGCATGAAGCCTGGACGTGGTGTTGTAACTGCCTCTACAATATTCTTTACAGCCCCCTGTTGATGTCGCTCCCACAGCCCATCGTAGTACACCCAACCATCTTACAATTATAGAGGCGGCGCCGGAAATCTAATATTGGTGGGGTGAATCTCCCGTGCCGAGCGCCGAAGGCGCGAGCTTCTAGGGGGTCCGGGGGCATGCTTCCCCGGGAAATTTTTCAATGAAACTCTCTGAAATGTTATTTCCAGCGTTCCTGACACCGGAGAAACAGTTTCCAAGGCCAGCTTTGAGTTCAGTTTAATTCTCATAAAAAGTACACGAAACACTTTCTGAAACTTGGGTGTAACTCCATTTTGGTTGTTTCGACTGTCACTCGAATATTCTCTGTCAATTCTTTTCAGTATGGGAAGGCTTTGGAAACGAATTTTCCAAAGCGATTTTCTCTGTCATTGGAGGCAGAAAGAAACTGATTTCCAATATCAGCCATGTTCAATTTGTCAGTTAATGCAATGTCTGGATATTGCAATGATTTAATCTTTCTTGTGACATAGTTTGTTATGTCTTGAGCCTCCTTAGGGCAAAGGCCGAGCGCTAACTCACAGCATTGATGGATTTGTTTGATGGATTTGTCGGTAGCTGGAGTCCGATAGCTGACGTCCGAGTAACTCAAGGGGTATTGAAATGCTTGGTTCACAATATCCAATCTCCAGTCTAAAGTCGCAATATCTCCGATGCTAAAATTGTAGGCTTTTGATTAATTAACGGAATATTTATTTTGCAAACTCTAATGCATTAAAGAGCCCACCATCGGATCTGGTCAAAGGATGTTGCTACACTATTCATCTCCGCCCGCCGCCATTTTGAGCTGACGAAAGTTGGTGGGGCAAATGCCCCGCACCTGCCCCCACCGGTAGCGCCGCCCCTGCAATTAAAAGCTTGTTGTACAACACATAAGTCGTGATGAAGAAACACGATATATCACAAGTTATGCTAACCGCAGACTTACGCGCTCACATTCACGGACTGAGAAATGAACTGATCCTAAGCAGTGAATAATTCCTACTTAAGCGGCTACTTCTGATCCTGCAACTCTTTCAAATTGAGCCAAAGAAACTCCATTGTTATACCAAGAGCTGGCAAACAAACGACGGCGTAACTAAATGTTCTAAACGGCTTTGGAAAGCGTAAATTCCTCTTTTCGGTATCACAGCTAAAGATTTTTTCCTAAGATCAAAGAAACGACAACATTTAGAACAACAGGCCTGTTATATCTTTCTTTTGATCTGAAAGGAAAAATCTCTCAGGCACGTACTTGGGGTAGACTTATTCCCGGCATAGTAAATCGAACCCAATCGAACTAAATTTTAATCGAACTCAATCGAACGAAATCGAACTCAATTCATGGATTGAGTTCGATTGAGTTCGGCAATCGAACGAAATTGAACTCACCGAAAAGAAAAAAAATCAATCGAACCCAATCGAACGTTCGATTTTCGAACTTGTGATTTGTGTAAAACAGGCGTTTAAAATCCATAACCAGATCTTGGAAGCTCGAGTTACTTCAGCCCGGAGTGTAGCGCACGTGTTTTTCGTAAACGAAGAAATTACGATTTAGAAATTACATTTACGAAGAAATTACATTTAGATGCGCTGTGGATTGTAAGCTTCAAATGCGTAGTAAAAGGCTACCAGGAATGCCGCTTTGACGTCAAGGATGGCGAAGTTTTCAAGGTTTTAAAGAAAATAGGCGAGAAGGCCAGAAAATCGAACAAATAGAACTCAATCGAACGCAATCCATTTAATTTGTTTCGATTGAGTTCGGTTTCCGAACTCAGTCGAACACAATCAGATGGATTGAGTTCGATTGAGTTCGATTTGTTCGATTGAATTCGATTTGTTCGGAAATCGAACTCACTGAAAGTCCGGTGTTCGATTTCGTTCGATTGCAGAACTCAATCGAACTCAATCCACGGATTGAGTTCGATTGAGTTCGATTTCCGAACGTTCGATTTACTATGTCGGGACTTATTCTAAATCTGGGCTAAAATGCTTTTAGTGACGAACAGGATTTGTTCTAGGCCTGTCACCTTTTATAACAACTTAAATAAAGATATATTTGTATGAGCGGTTGTTCTACATTGAATGGAAATATATTACAGAGTTTGGTTTGGTTTCCTATGTCGTCACTATTTCCATGCAGTACGCGTCATGTACGCTGGCACGGTGACATATTGCCAGTGACAGTAGTCTCTTTGCTTGTGATTTATTTGTGTTCTGACCATCTGCTCCTGGATATAAGATATTGTTCTAAAAATATAAAGCTTTGCAGGAATTTTTTTTCTGGGGTTTTTGTTTTGCACGATATTTTTTTTGCAGTTCAAGGCTGTGCTCGAATTTTTTTTTTGGTATTTTCCCCCCCCCCCCCCTCCCCCCCCCCCCCCCCCCCCCCCCCCCCCCCCCCCCCCCCCCCCCCCCCCCCCCCCCCCCCCCCCCCGTCCGTCCCTAACTGGTGTTTACTGGGAAATTAGGCTGTTTAGGTTCTTAAACATGTTCTAATTTTCTTAAGAAAAAAATGTTTTCGTTGCTGCAAGAATATTGGTACTGTCTATTGTTTATATAAAATATGCATATAATCATGACTAAATGACTGCAATCTAAACAAATACAAACCCTATTTTAATACCAATGCTTTTATACCGATGAAACCTCAACAAAACAAAGCTAAACTATTATAGAACACAACAGTTATAACGCCTGGTCAGACTCTAGTTACTTAGTCCCGAAGGGTAGGGTACTGAAGGCTCAATTTTATCCTGTCATCTCAAACTCCCGATATCTAAAAACACCCATTTACTCGAACCAAATTTGTGTCCTCGAGGGATAATTTTCACAGGCTAGAAATAGATTTCTCAAATTTAATTTAGCTAGCGTGTCATTTCAGTCCAAGGAAAAGTTTACAAATGATGCATGGAAAATAAAAATATTAATTGCACAAGTTACATCTTTTTTCTAGTATCATAGAAAATTTAAATTTTACTGAAATTATTTGACACTGGTCACTGGTCACTGTAACCGAACACTTTAGCGCAGTTAGTGACATGTTTGCCCTGGTTACCTTTGATCCTCCAACAAGCGCGAAGACCTCTATCTGAACTTTTTTTCATCAATCGCAGCGATCGTAGCTTGTGTGTAGCAGTGTGCTATCTGTCACGCCTAGCGTGTGATATGACATGTGTGCGATATGGCACGCGTGTGATTTGACACGCGTCGTCGCAGACTAGAAATAGATTTGACGAATTTGTCGATTTGTCGACTAGACGAGTCGAGTCAACATACTTAGCTTGTGGTGTGTGCCGTGTCATGGCACATGTGCCCATGTATTCACCATTTTCCCTGCTTTCCCGTAAAGGGTCTCAAATATTCAAAACACTGAAGTCATACGACGTTTTAAAAGAGTGTTAATTTAATATTTAATGAGGTCCTTTTGAGTCATTCCTTTCAGCTTCACTTGAGTAATGAAACCCATAAATTGCAACACATTTTTTTTCCTAAATTGTGAAAACAACTCGAGGCGCCTTCGAAAGGCCCAAAACCTGCAGTTTTTCGTGCAAGAACATAGAGCGGATAAAGAACTTCATGAGGTGACACGGTGACACTGCAGGGAGGTCATCTTGGTGTATTGTAGTGTGCCATGAGAGACGCGGAGAAAATAACAGACTTTGACCTGGTACGAATCAAGTTTTTAGAGCCGACCAGCCGTCAGGGTCAACAGGTCAAGGAAAAATCTAGCCGCCGAAGCACGATGGTACCCGATTTCCAAATTTTCGTGTTTTTTTACGCAAGCCGTAAAGGCAAGCCCTTTAAAGCTGTCTCATTTATCCTGCAAGTCAACTTGCCGGGGGAAAATACCTTGCAACTACGAAATCCCGGCTTGGAGTTTTGTTTTTTAGCAAAAAATACAAAATCGAGCCAAACAAGATTACCCAACCCCCCTCTCCCTCAGAAGTCTAATGCGGGTTCACCCCTTAGAACATGCTTAGAAGCATCAATGACTGCTTTTCTTTTTGTGTCATTAGCTTTTCCATTGCCAAACTGTAGTACTACTGGCAATTTTAAAAATACAAGATTAAAAAATTTGAGTTGTTTTCGCCTAGGTTTTGTTTTCATTATTTTCGTGCATCGATGAAGGTTCGCGTCATGCAATCTATTGTTAGTAATTCATTGAATAGCGGGGAAATTTTTTCGACCGTATTATTTGCATGGTTTTTCGCGAAATGTGAACACAGGAAATTTCGGGTATTTCGTAAGAACACCTCAAAACTAGTCTATTGCCAAATTTGAGGCCGGGTTATGCAATGTTTATATCAGTGAATAAGAAGCAAAGGACCGCGAACGAAACTGCTGCTGGTGTACATGTAGGCAGAGAAGATCTAATCAGCCAAAACTAGGAATACAAATAAAGCAAGCAAGGCTGATACTGCGTAGAACACTGTACGCGACAACGACATGATAGAGCTCAAACTAAAAGTGGTTGCATTTTGCATAACCCGAGGGTACTAGTCGTACTTTTTAGGGGTCAAAATTTATAGATTGGTACTGCTTAGGGTGCTAAGATCTAAAATGACCACCGTTAGATTTATCGCGGTTCCTTTATATGACAGGAACGTTTAGAATTGGTACATGTACCTCTTAAGAGGTAAAAACCCATAACATATGAAACTGACTGCAAGGAATATCAACCATATTTTCACATATTATTTTCCTCGCTGGTGAAACATATTTTCACACAGTACGTTATATCTTGTTTTCATACGTAAAAATCTATTTGAGCCACTGAGGTGCCTCGTTCAGGATGTTTTTAGAAAATTTGCGACGAGCACCCACTCCCGTCATTTTTATGTGTGAGTTTCCCCGGATCCTGGAATATTACTGAGGCAGCCCTCATTATTGATCGTTGAGTTCGATGGAAAAAAACACAATGTAGGTACCGTTCACCTTACTATCTTCACTGAATTCACAATAAAGCACAACAGGGAGACTGTTTTAGTCGACTTGACTTTTATCCTACTACCTTTGTTACAGAGCAACGTAAATTACAGCAAGCGTACCTCTCGCATACGACCACCTTCTAACTGAGCTTAAAGGAGGCCAGATTGATTCTTGAACCTTTAGGTTTAAATAGGTTTCCCATTAGGTTAGATTTCCCCGGCAGTAAGCATATCGTGTTGCATGTTTTAAAAAAAAATTCTAATTGTAACGTCATTTTCTTTGTGGCGTTTACTTTGTCTATTTTGTTACGGTATTATGTATCACCGCCCCCTTTCAATTTTGAAAATTGAACGTTTCTTTTTTTCTTTTTTTGCCTTGGTATCTGCAAGACCCTGAAGAAGAAAGCCCGTGCCTATCAAAATATTGGATTGCAGTTTCCCTACCGTGAATCAGCCTTTTTGTATCAAATATTTTACAAAAGCGGCCCAACTTTGGGTGGGTGCTTAACAAAGTAAAGATTATGTACATGATTATTATTCGACTGTGACGTCATTTACCTTATGCAAATTATCCGAGCGTATTACACAGACTGAAGATTGTCGTATTACACCTTAGTAGATCTTGGTTATTAGACACAGAAGCTATAATAAAAGTAATTTCAGTCGAATAATAAATCCCTTATTCGATGGTTTAGCAGAAAAGGCAGATAATACGTGCGGTCATTTTACCGAATAATTTATGAAAAAGAAGCGGGTACTCGCTCAGGTATTCAGGCCGAGCGTGCGGTTAAACAGTGTCATTGCTTGACTGAATCATGGATAATAAAGAGACTCTTTATTATCCATGTCTGAATAGACTCCTAAAGTGATGACATCACAAAAACTAAATTTGTGAAATTATGAGATTTGACGAGATTTTCGGAAAGAAAATGAAAAATTTCCACTTGCCAAAAGTCAGCATCTTTTTGCAATTTGGGGTTGGCACTTTGATGACTCCAAACAAACCCTGCTAAATTGTTTAGAATAGAGGACAGACGACTTCAGTCAAAGGCAAAAAGCTCCCAATTCTCCGGGACAATAGTATTTTCTGTAATCCGCAGACTTTCATTATAAGAATTCTCCTTCATTTTATAAAAGGTCTTGAAAGTAACACAGAAAAATCCGTGTCAAGTAGTTTGGAGAACTTTCATCATTTCCTTTACATTCTACCCTAACTGAGAGATTTTCTTAAACCATGCGCTATACAACCCTTTTACTTTCAAATTCAGTTTTCCATTAAACCAACAGACATGAGAGAATCGTAAGAAAAGTGGATACAGTTTTCAAGTTTAAAGACATGACATCATCAGTTTGAAGTGGATAAAAACCCCTAGTCGGTGTAATATACATGTTACAATCATCCAAACTATTAATTGCCAGTAATAACAAGAAAAAATTTAAATGAAATATGCTAAGCGAATACTAAACATAAAAACAAAGTGATGGAAAACTACAATCATGGTGCTAATAACAACTAGCATTGTTTAGTTATCACCATTGTAATTTTCGAATATTCTATCATTTTCATGATGTACAGTTAAGGAGGCTCAACTGATTTTTTTTTTCGCCGTGAGGTGTATGTTTTAGAAACAAAATTTCGCAAGGAAGACATGCTTCGATTGCTTTCATACTTCAAATTTATGAAATGTGAACAAAGTTTGATGTGTCACTGATTTTCAAGTGACGGCAGTTCAATCAATCAATTAATCAATCAATCACTTATTTACCCACGTAACGTCTAATGAGCTAAAAGCTCGTATAAAATACGTACGTACTATAGCAACGCTAGCTTATTGCCCTTTGTTTTAAACAATGCACTAAGGAATCTCGACTTGTTGATACAGCCAGCCGTTAACATAATAGAGTTGTTCCGCACAAGAGCGTTGCGTATGCAAATATCAAACTACTTATGTTGGACATGCAAATAACAATAACAGAAATGCACGCACCGCCTCATAATAGCTATTGACTAAACAACTGCTTCGTGGTTGTTATTTTGATTTAATTATCAGAGCTGTTTGTTTTTGCAACCTCCTAAAGTAATCCTGAAACAAAGTAATTCTGCGCTCTGTTAAAAAGGTACAAACTTTTATTACACTTGGTAGTAACTTCGCAACAATATAAATAACAATGAACAGAAAACTAATTTGTATTTCTGTGATTTTATTTTAGATTTTCAATAAGCATGACATATCATTTCGATGGACAAAATTTATTTCTATTATCATCTTATCATAATGTAGCTCAGTTCGATTCCCAGTGCATTCTACATGTCATCCAGTTTTCTCTCTAATTTGTCAAGAATACTTGACATTTTCTCTATCCCCTCGAGCGCTTTCGTACACATCTTCGTGTGCGTCGTCTGCGCTTCCATCCAGGCGGTGCGTGCATTTCACGTCTGTTATTGTTATTTGCATGTCCAACGTAAGTAGTTTGATATTTGCATACGCAACGTTTTTGTGCGGAACAACTCTAATGATTGCAAAATAAAGGACAATCATTATTTAAACTTTTAGATAGGAACAGATCTTAAATACCAATAAATGGATGTTAACAAGCCTTATTTGTCTAGGTCCCAGTATTCTTGTTGTTATTAGCACCATTGCAATTCTCGCATATTCTATCATTTTTAAACAATGAACGGTACGATCGAATGGTTTTCTGGGAAACGGAAAACTACTGATCTCTTGTGTTTTCAGATGATTGCACACTATTATAACAAACTATGCCTGAAATCACATTCTGAAAAACTCTTAATTAGGAATAGATCTTTAATACCAATAAATGGATGTTAACAAGACTTATTTGTCTAGGTCCCAGAATTCCACACAGTGTGGTATCCTTTAGGGTTTGTGCTTTTTCCCTCAACAATTATTGTTATTTATAGCACCATTGCAATTCTCGCATATTCTGTCATTTTTAAACAATAAACGTCGGGTACGATCGAATGGTTTCTGGGAAACGGAAAACCACTTTTTACGTTCTCAAATGATTTCACATTATTATAACAAACTATGCCTGAAATCACATCCTGAAGAACTCTTAGATAGGAATAGATCTTTAATGCAATTAGGTGTACATACTTCACAATAAAATCGAAATAAAAGATTAGGCGTTGATCATTCGGTATCCGAAAACACTCAAATACATAAATTAACAACAGAGAATCTAAAAACTCTTGAAAAATGCAAGTTGAGTTCAACGCAGGAATCTAGTACCTTGCCTCCGGGTTTCAAGTTAAGCGGCTTAACCACTCTTATAAATATTTTAACGTTGAATCGACCCGGTGCAAATTTGAAGCAAGAATAGCACTTACCTTTTGGTAGATGGTGCCACTGTAAGTCTAACGAACAAAATGATCAGCTTTACAGGGGTCGTTTCTTTTTAAAATAAATTAACAGCACGGTTACCACCGAGTTGGTAGCCTGTGACACCAAGTCCTCCCCTCAGAAAAAATGACTAGGGGTGGTTTTATTTTGAATAGAAATAATTACAACATGATGTTTCACTGAGTTGCACGCAACATACAAATGAGCAAGATTGCTTCCTTTTTGGGTGCGGTATCATGACAAAATTAAAGCAAGCATAGCAAAACCAAACTTAAAGTGAATTTACTGCGCCTTTCAATAACATGCGGAATTTGAAATTCAAATTTCTACCAACGGTTGCGTTTTACACTGCCGTCAATCATCTTAGCTTACCTCTCAGGAAACAGATCTTCACTTCAATGATATCAAAAGGTCACGTCCGTGCATCATGATTGGTAGATTTTGATCCATTTTGTTTGTTTCTTTTTTACATGATCCGTTGGCATTAGTATTAAGAGCCAATGTCTGAAATTTTCGAAAATCAGGCGTCACTCACAAAATTTCGGATTTCTTCATATTTTGCCCAAATAATCTCCATAGTAAAGTATTTTCAAAAATAACATTAAAAATTGTAACGGCGTTTCATTTTTTTCGAAAACGGGCAAAGTTTGAAAAACAGCAAATCGGCGGCTTTTCAGTTGTGAAACTGGCGAAAAATTACACATTTTCATCTCGTTCGTACAGAAAAACGCGACGCCATACATAAATAAAATGTGGCCACAACATAAACACACTCTTGTTCTTCACACTACTGATATTTACTTTGGATTAGCAGTTGAAATAAGAATATTTCGGCCGTTAGAAGAAACATGATTTCTTTCATTTTAAAAATTAGCAAATTTGAACCAATTTCAACGCCGTGGAAACCCAATTGGTACGTTGAGTTTGAAAACAAAATTAAGACGGCCTTGAAGCACAACTTCTGCTGTTTACTGTGGTAAAATATTTCTGGCGGCACTTTAAAGGTGCCCCGTCGAGAGACCAAAATGTGAAGGGTAGTTTGACACCAGGAGAACTTGTGACACGAACCTGAGCGCCGCCACTACGCACAAAATGTTTATCGCTAAAAATAGTTCCTTTGAGATAGAGCCTTTTTCAGAATCGTAAAAACTTCAGAAGAACTTTATCTATGCTTTGCTAACTTAAAATGATATCTTTTAAGCAGTTTGTTGGGATACGGAGTAGAGACACGAACATCATGTTGTGCGACCTTACAAATAACAGCGATCAACACTTACCCGCTTTTTCATCAGAAAATTAAACTGACCCGAACCTTGAATTGCGATCCATTATATTGCTGTGTTTGGAATATCTGAGCCTTGTAGATCATATCATAGCGTTATTTACTCCAAATTTGTTAAAACAACAGTCGCTAAATGACAGTTCGGAAGTTTCCCACAATGTGTTGCAAAGAGATTGCGTGACGCGTAGCACGCTGGAATTTTTTTGCGTGCTTATGGTATCGGTCACGGAAAGAAAATTGCCGTGGAAAAGGTTTCAGGGGTGCTTACCATTAAGCCAAGAAAACCGGTATTTTCGGTTGGAAAGCAAATGGTACGGTTGATTTTCCGAGAATTCCGGTTGGAACAAGTGGACAACCTTCAGAGGTTGTCCCGCGATTCCGGATGGGACGATTCAACTGGAATTTTCCTTACCATTTGAATTTAGAAAAAATTCAAGTCGCTAAATCGAGTTAACGGTCTGGGTACCAGGCCGGAGAAATGGAAAATTTAAATGGTAAGTGCAATCTCGTCGGTTGGTCAGTAAATTTGAAAAATCACTTACCATTATGTAACGGTCATCCCAACCGGTTTTTTCCTACAAATGGTAAGCACCCCGGGTCAGTGTCATTTATAAAGTGGGCTGGGGTCCTTTAGTTGTAGAACTTGAGGCTCTAGTGGGGTCCGAGTGCATATCTTCTATATTGAATTTTGACGTCGGGAGGCTCGAAAGTGCTTTTTACATCATTCAATACAAGATATTTTCGAAAACAAAAGTGAAATTCAAAGATATTTTTTTTCTTTTTAGCCACTATTGCACCCGCTTTCCGTTAATAGTTCATCAGAAAATTAAACTCAGCCTTGAATCAGTTGCGTTTATGATAAAGTCAATCATGCACTCCAATAAATTCCTGCACAGCAAAAGTAGAGAAAAAAAGTCGTTCACAGCGAGCGAAAGAAAAGTATGGAATAATCTCGAAAAAAAAATTCTTGCACAGCCTCAAGGCGGAAAAAAAAATCATGCATCACACAAGGCTTCTTCAATCTTCTTACAAGAGAAAATAAAACTGTAAAAGTGGTTAGCAATCTTGCATTACATTGGCCCTTCATTTTCTAGCTTTACAAGGGCAACTATCCTCAAAATCTTCAACGAGGGCCATCGATGGCGCTTTTTTCTTTACTGCCGGCACGGGCACGACGCATTTCTTTTTCCAGGTAGGCTTTCTGCTTTTCATTGAATTGGTAGCAAGGGCTGCTCCATTTCCTTTAGCGCCCAGCCCGCCTTGAGGCTTTGGCCTTTGTTTGAGCTACTAACTGAGCTTGAGACTTGCAAAGAAAGGGAGAAATGCAACGCTTTCGCTGAGGAGGGTGGCGTACTGTTGTTTGGCCAGGTTCATTAGGGTGTGCTTCTCCGATGACCTGGAGCAGGCTTCAAATGACAGATGGTGTTCCAGGGCGGACGGCCATTGAAACACTTTGATGCAGCCCCCGGAAGGTACTAGCCTGCGAGCAAGGCTCTCGGGCTTAGGGGTTGGGAGGAAAGGGTTCGGGGGGCCTCCTCCCCTCCCAAACCGCGAGCCCGGTCCCGACCCCGAGAGCTTGCTTGAGGCTAGGGGGGTACTCGGATATGTCTTGGCTGGGTATGTGCCGCCCGGGTCTCCAAATTTAGACCCCGTTTTAGAAAGAATTTGCACTTAAAATGTTACCCCATTCTAAAAATAGGTCAATTTTTAACACTCTGATTCTAGAAAAATGATACGGAAATGATATGCGATCTCGGATGGCAGAGCCTCGAAACTCGCTGGGCTGTCAGCCGCCTATCCCTGATTGTCCACGGCCTTGTGGACGTTGAAAGTCAGATTCTGGTCAGGAGTACAAGTGGGCGTGTAACTAGACAACCCCCAAGGTCAACACCACTTCTGGAATATCCTGCGCAGTATTTAACTTAGATTTCATAGAAATTGCGTAACTTTCAATAGCCCATTTTTCTAAAAAAGTTATTTCTTTGTTTGTTCGACTTATACATCAAAATACGACAATTCTGCTTCTACACAAATCAGCAACATCATTGCTTTGATTTCAAACAGAAGATAAAGACGATAAAGTCACGATCTACAATTTCTTTATTCACCATCTTATGAAGCTTTCGTGCGTTCGAAATATTATACCTCGTTCTAGGAAATGTCTCTAAAATGGATACCCGTTCGTTCAAGACCAGGAGTCCCAAAATTACGACCCCTTTAGGCGTCACATACCCGTCTAGGTATTTTTGGGAAGTACCCCCCCCCCCCCCCCCCCCCTCCCCGGGATGCAGCCTTCCTGTGGGCATGAAAATACATTGGATGTTGGACGTTCAGGACTGTTTTCCTTGTCATCGGACGTGGCTGTTGAGACTGTAACTTGCGGTGGAGATGTCACAGAAACAGCTTTAAACCCACCAGCCGAAAACAGAACTGACAGCCAGCTGTAGCTCACATCTATAATAGTATCACTATTATCAGATACTTTTGCTTGCTTTTGAGACGTCAATATAAAGTCGTATTGACGTCTCAAAAATCTAGACAAAACTAATTTCGATTTTAAGGCGCGCGTCAATACTGCATTATATTGACGGCGTTGGAAGAAAATATATTCCGTACTGGGCTCCGTCCCCGGGGCTCCGCCGCTTCGCGACTCCGCCCAATACGGAATATATTTTCTCCCAACTAGCCGTCAATATAATGCAGTATTGCAATTGACACCTCAAAATCGAAATTAGTTTATAAGAGTATTGAAAACATAACTTCGTAGCAGAATAAAGGCGGTGTGTTATCGCAAAAGAGCCGGCAAGGGGCGTAGTGAAAGGGTGCCCCCCCCCCCCCCCCCCACCCCCCCCCCCCCCCCCCCCCCCCCCCCCCCCCCCCCCCCCATAAATGACTTGTATATTTATCTACCAAACATTCCTGAAAGACGATTTGAATTAAAATTGTACCAAAACGAAGGAAACAGACTTTATACATTTATACATTTCCAAAAACGGACGTTACTCCTGTGACTTTTCCACCGCAATGTTTCCTTGACCGATACCATAAGCATGCAGCAAATTCCAGTGTGCTACGCGTCACGCAATCTCTTTGCAACACATTGTGGGAAACTTCCGAACTGTCATTTAGCGACTGTTGTTTTAACAAATTTGGAGTAAATAACGCTATGATATGATCTACAAGGCTCAGATATTCCAAACACAGCAATATAATGGATCGGAGTGCAGGATTGTCTTTATTATAAACGCAATTCAAGGTTCGGGTCAGTTTAATTTTCTGATGAAAAAGCGGGTAAGTGTTGATCGCTGTTATTTGTAAGGTCGCACAACATGATGTTCGTGTCTCTACTCCGTATCCCAACAAACTGCTTAAAAGATATCATTTTAAGTTAGCAAAGCATAGATAAAGTTCTTCTGAAGTTTTTACGATTCTGAAAAAGGCTCTATCTCAAAGGAACTATTTTTAGCGATAAACATTTTGTGCGTAGTGGCGGCGCTCAGGTTCGTGTCACAAGTTCTCCTGGTGTCAAACTACCCTTCACATTTTGGTCTCTCGACGGGGCACTTTTAAAGTGCCGCCAGAAATATTTTACCACAGTAAACAACAGATGTTGTGCTTCAAGACCGTCTTAATTTTGTTTTCAAACTCAACGTACCAATTGGGTTTCCACGACGTTGAAATTGGTTCAAATTTGCTAATTTTTAAAATGGAAGAAATCATGTTTCTTCTAACGGCCGAAATATTCTTATTCCAACTGCTAATCCAAAGTAAATAACAGTAGTGTGAAGAACAAGAGCGTGTTTATGTTGTGGCAACATTTTATTTATGTATGGCATCGCGTTTTTCTGTACGAGCGAGATGAAAATGTGTAATTTTTCGCCAGTTTCACAACTGAAAGGCCGCCGATTTGCCGTTTTTCAAACTTTGCCCGTTTTCGAAAAAATTAAAACGCCATTACAACTTTTAATGTCATTTTTGAAAATACTTCACTATAGAGATTATTTGGGCAAAATATGAAGAAATCCGAAATTTTGTGAGTGACGCCCGATTTTCGAAAATTTCAGACATTGGCTCTTAATTATGATTGAGGGCAGGGAATAACGCAACCGTTGGTGGAGTTTTGAATTTCAAATTCCGCATGTTATTGAAAGGCGCAGTAATGTTTTGAAGATTATTTGCTCGTTGCATTTCGCCATTTCAAGTTGCCGCGGTTCAGTCAGTCATTCAGACATGCATCAACTATAGACCTTATTCATAAATGACGGCCGATTTATTATTCTTTTATATTCATGCTAATCAGCCCAACTACGCCTGGTCAGCATGTGCAAAATTCAAAAGAATTTTTGCCCTAAAATGAGGCTAGTTAATTAGGCTGATTAATATGAATTTAAAGGAATAATAAATCGGCCATTTATGAATAAACAAATTACGAGTGATTATCCTTGAATGGTTCCGTGATTTGATTTAGGAGTGTGTAAACTTTATCCATTAGAAATCTCAATTGCACACAAGCATAAACATAAACGACACGACGGCTGCCTTTTACGATTAGATTCGATGGATACGTACCCGGCCCCCGAGGATACGTAGTCGAGCGGTCGAACATGACGCGATCATCGGCGATCGACGTTCGCTCCCTTCATTCTAGCTTGACCTAGCTTGTTTTCGTCGGATTAGCTAGCAGGCCAATTAGATTCGATGCAAAATCAGCGATCACAAAAAATCTGTACCCTTACACCCGCAGAGCCAAGTGGAATACGGTGACCTTTCGATTTTGACCTGACCACTCTCAGCCACCGTAATGGAGGCATCAGGCTTCCTATGGTGTGACCATTCAAATGAAACCTCTTCGGCAGTACTTTTGAATGGTACCATTTGTTTTTCAATATTTTACAAAATAAAATTTGGGATTTTTCTAGAATTTTGATGTTTGGCGCTCTTGGGAGTTTTAAAAAGACCCCGTTAAAGTGCCTCCGGGTGGCTATTGTCGTTTACTTGAACTTGAGGTTAAGTGATGTTACGCGCAGTGTAATGCCCCGACTATTTTTGAATCCTTAAAAATGCCTGTTGTTTTTTTGTTATAAATTGATCATTTTTCACTACCCACCTTACCTTGAGCTGGTAAACGCTGTGAGTGGAGTGCGCTTGGTAAATACAATTCTACGAGAACTGTTCTATTTTCGTGCGCGTGCCGAAACGCCCGTGTTTATAAGAAGAACGACAAATGGAGGCGGGTTGTTTTTATCTCGTTAATGCGCATGCGCATAAACGAGATTTAGGAATGAATACAAAAAGGACAAAAGTTGTTAACAAAAGGCCATTGTTAACTTTTGTCCGGGGGGGTTACTTCTTTCTTCTTTATAGAAGCTATTAGGGTATTGAGGATATGAAAAAACGTTTTTAAATGTTATTTTAAAGTGCCAAAGTTTTTGAATAAGTTCCAAACGTTTCGGGCTTTGCCCTTCTTCAGTGGAAATATGTTCGTTGAGAAATACGCCACGACATCTAAAGTTTAAATGATTGTTTCTTGCATGCGCGCGCGCGACCTTCAGAAGAAACGAAAGTTAGTATTTAGGCCGTGCGGTTGACAGGTACCAAGTTGGAAAATAAGACGCATCTCCTGCCGTTTCCTTTGCTTGTTTCCGCCGCAGAGCTTGACGCCGCAAACCTGCACGTCATCCGCAGAGTGTCCATTGGAACTGAAGTGCTCTGCGACTGGAAAACCAGGTGCACTCTTGGTAATACTCCTGAGATGTTCGCCAAACCGTTCCCTAAGAGTGCGCCCAGTTTCGCCGATGTAAATGGCAGGGCAGCGACGGCAGGAGATGCAGTATATAAGGCCAGATGACAGACAGGTAAAGGACTCTCTGATGATGAAGGACCTTTTTGGAGCTAGTAGAGTAGTGTCATTTGAGATGTGGTTACAGGTACGGCAGCGGGGGTGTCGACAAGGAGCAGAACCTGCGGGCGAAGTAGCTTGATTTGTGTCGGACGTGTGGACCAAGACGTTTCGTAGGTTTTGATCTCGGCGATAAGCGATCATTGGTGGCTGAGGAAATATTTCCTTGGTTTCAGGGTCGTTCGATATGATGCTGAAGTTGTCGAGCAAAATCCGTTTGATTCTGTTGTTCAGAAGATGGTAAGTAAGAACCAAAGGAATCCTGCTCTCCTTTTCATCCGCCAAGGTGTTCCGTTTGAGGGCGTCGGTCTGTGTGACATGTCGGATTTCCTCAAGATCATGTTGGAGAGTGTGTGCATTGTAACCACGCCTTTCAAAGAAAGAGGCCATTTCGTGTGCTCTTGCTAGAAAGTCGGCGTCGTCAGAGCAGAGGCGTCGAAGGCGTAAGAGCTGACTGTGAGGTAGGCTTTCTTTGCAGTGTCGAGGATGTGATGACTGGTGGTGAAGATAACTGTGGGTATCTGTGGGCTTGTAGTAGATGGAAGTAGAGATTCGATTGCCAGAAATGCGTAAATTGATATCAAGGAAAGGCAGTTCGGTTTCAGAGATAGAATGTGTGAATTGAAGTGCAGGGTGAAAGTTGGAAACAAAATCAATGTATTCTTCCAGTTGAACGCGGTTGCAATTCGCGACCCCTACGATATCATCAATGTATCGCTTGTGGAGTTGAGGTATGAAGCCGGTGTATTGTCGCATGATTTGGTCTTCGACATATCCCACGAAAAGGCACGCATAGTTAGGGCCCATCTTACTGCCCATGGCGACTCCCCCTGTTTGATGGTAAAATTCGCCATTGAAAGTGAAGGCATTTAGGGTAAGCACAAGTTCAGCAAGGCGTGTAAGTGTGGCTGTAGGTGGATCGAGAACGGTGCGTTTGTCTAGAAAGTAGGTCAACGCTTCCAGGCCACTGTGGTGTGGGATCACGGTGTATAGAGATTTGATGTCCATGGTATAGAGGAAGCGTTGGCCGTCGTCAGCGTTGTGGAATTGAAAACCGTTAAAGATCTGGAGCGCGTGGTTGGTATCCTTAATGAAAGTGTTAAGATTACGGACTAGAGGAGACATAATCTGGTCCAAGTAGGATGCAATATTTTCAGTGGGGCAGCTACATGCCGAGACAATTGGTCTCCCAGGGTTGTTCTCCTTGTGGATCTTCGGAAGGAGATAGAATCTAGAGGTCCTTGG
The DNA here is from genome assembly GCA_024195265.1 of Dendrophyllia cribrosa. Classification (NCBI taxonomy): domain Eukaryota; kingdom Metazoa; phylum Cnidaria; class Anthozoa; order Scleractinia; family Dendrophylliidae; genus Dendrophyllia; species Dendrophyllia cribrosa. The sequence continues at coordinate 30,043,614 of JAJLRJ010000008.1, read as the reverse complement.
AGTTTGTACAACTAGATTCTTAGCTGATGGCGGGAGTTCGTTGGCTTGCATCATTCCGTTGACGGTTGATTTTATAAGTTGTTGATGCTCCTTGATAGGGTCACGATCAAGACGTTCGTAAAATCTGTCATCAGATAGTTGACGGTTTGCTTCGGCAATGTATAAGGGGCGCGACCATACAACATACATATTGAGGATATGGTTGGTTAAATCGGTTAGGATTTCAAGAAGGGCATCACATACCGCCACTAAAATTTTTGAGGAGCACCCCCGGACCTATTGTTAATTTCCCTAGGGTATTGGGATGTCAGAACTTGTCATGAACTTGTCATATCTCACATTACGTCACCGCAAAGGTATTAAAGTTCTTATTAAGTTTCGATATCTCACGTTACCTATCGAGAAATATCAATGTTTCAAATTTTCAATCATTGGTCGTAAAGCCATTAAAGCTGCTTTAGAAGGGTAAAAATAGGTCAAATGCGTTTCCTTGGGAAACGCAGTTTGAGAATTTCACGGTGTATTTTTACGAATGGAGACGTTTTAAGGAAGTTAAAAGTTTGTGTTTTACTGATGAGCGATATGGCAGAGCAAAATAGCATGATCTGTGGGTTTGTTCTATTTTGGAATACTGAATCATTGCTATTACGGTTTGATTATGCAATACTATGGGAAAGACGTCATAGTTTTGGTGATTTAGCAATTTTTGCGGAAGGAAAATTCTGCGGATTGCCCAACTGAATTTGTTTTGCGGGAGGAAATTTTTGCGGGTCGAGACAGCTAAAATTTCTGCTTGGAGGAAATGTTTGCGGATTTCTGGTCAAGTATAAATGAAATCCAAGGCATCTGTATTAAAGGGGCTATGTCACCATTCTTAGCGTTACTTTAAAAAGCCAAAATACATCTTTATATCAATGAAATTCCAAAAATAAGAATCCAGTTTCGTTTAAAATTATTCTACTAGTGCTCTAAAAGTAAAAATAAGTGTCTTGGGCTGCAGATGGCCAGGATTGAAATGGATTGCATCTTGAAAAAATTGGGCCAATTTTTTCAAGTTTATCGCTTGTGTCTTAGAAAATTCGCTAAAACTCCGATTATGGTTTATTTTCTCTACTAAAATCCACTTGATATCTTCCTGTTAGTGTTCTTTAAGCATTTCGTGTACGACAAAGGTAGTTAGTTTTAATTCGCGACGGTTTTGACCCGAAAACCTCAAAATCACCATGACATACCCTAGCTCCTTTAAACTGCAATTTTACTTCCTGACCGGAGGTTTCTATAGGTTCACTGTTAAAAATTCCTGTTAAGCCGATATACATCATTAAAACAAGTAATTTTTTTCTGCGGGAGTATATTTCTGCGGTGGAAAATTTAATACAAAATAAAATAATACTGAATAATAATGCAACAACGGACAACCTTGTCGAACTCCCCGTTCGAGCGAAAAGGCCGACGAGAGCCATCCATTGTTTATAACGTGTAAACAATGTTTACCCAGCGCTGAAAATTTTGGCCGAAATTAAAGCGCTCTAAAACGGATTGCAAAAAGCCGTGAATAACCCGGTCGAAAGCCTTTTCCCGATCCAGGCTAATAACAGCGGCCGAAAGCTGTTTATGGTTTACATAGTCGATTGTATCCCAGATCTGAAAAAGGTTTTCAAAAATACTGCGGTCAGGAATTCTGCATGTTTGATCTTCGCTTAAATAAGCGGTATAACCTTACGTAGTCGGTTGGCTAGTACTTTAGTACAAATTTTATAATCTGTGTTTAACAGAGAAATTGGTTGCCAGTTTTTCGAGTCTAACTTATCGTCCTTCTTGTAAAGCAGGCGGATAATTCCTTGACGTTGTGTGTCAGAGAGTGATCCGTGTTAAAGAGTAATTTAGCATGTCTGATCTACTCCAGAAGTGACGATGAAATTCAACCGGAAATCCAGCGATTTGCCTGATTGCATTTGTGAAAGGGTCTCTTGACACTCGAAGAGTGTGAGGTCACCTTCGCATTTCTCGTGGTCTTCGGATGCCAGAGTTTTATCCAGTTGGACTAAAACCCAGTCTTGGCTAGATAAATAAACTTGTTCAGCCGAATAGAGGTTACGATAAAAATCGCGACATTCGCGAAGAATATTTTTATTGGAAGTCACGGTTGAATTGTTGGCACGTAACTCTGTAATTGTAATTTATATACTTAATAACAGATTACATAATTATACAGAAGAACAAAACATTCTACATCCTGCTCAAATTGGCTTCTTACCGAATCATCGCACATCTGATCATATTTTTACTCTTCGGACATTAATCGATAAACATGTAATTCATAAAACCAAAGGTAAACTATATACTTGTTTTGTTGACTTCAAAAAAGCCTTTGATTCCATTTGGCACCAAGGACTTTTGTACAAGCTACTAAAGTATAATATTGGAGGAAAATTTTATGATCTCATTAATAGCATGTATTTAGAATCGAAATGTTGCGTACGATGCGGTTATCAAAGATCAAAATTTTTTGATTATAATAAAGGAGTAAGACAAGGCTGTATACTTTCACCGATGCTCTTTAACCTATACTTAAACGATTTACCTCATGTGCTTAATAATAGTGACACAGATCCCATTTTATTGCCGGATGGCTCTCGCCTTAATTGCTTACTTTATGCTGATGATTTATTATTGATTTCTCATTCAGCTGAAGGTTTACAGAATGCTATTAATAAACTTTCAAAATATTGTCAAGAATGGATTCTTAATATTAATCCAAAGAAAACAAAAATTGTTATCTTTCAAAGGAAAAATAGAAAATCAACAGCTGATAAGCATAGCTTTAATTTTATTGATGAAAACATAGAAATTGTCAACAATTACACATACCTGGGAGTAAATATTTCTGCAAATGGAAGCTTTAACAATAATAAAGAAACATTAAAAGAAAAAACAAGAAGATCTATCTTTGCAACAAGACGTAATCTTGACTTCTCTAGTTTACCAATTGATATCAACAATAAACTTTTTGACACCTTATTTCTTCCTATCTTATTATATTGTTCTGAAATATGGGGTATCTATGATAATAATGATTATAAATCCTGGGAAAAAGACATAATTGAAAGAACGCACGTGTATTTTTGTAAAATGTATTTGGGTGTAAACAAAATATCCCCAAATGCAGCATCCAGAAACGAACTTGGTAGATTACCTCTAAAATCCCACATCGAACTTAATATTCTTAAATTTTGGATACATCTAGAAAACCAACCAGATGATAGCATCGCAAAACTCTGCTTAAACATCTCTAAAGAAATGGCAGATACTTTACAAACAGGTTTAATAAATAAGGTAAACCATCTTTGTACAAAACACAACATTGATATTTCTTATTTAGACTTTGATAACCCTTCCAATATACTTTCACAAGCAAAACAGAATATTAAGACCAGTCTCATGAATCACCAAATCAACCTATTAAATTCAAATAAAAAACTCAAATTTTATACAATTTTCAAAAATGATACAAAACATTCTGTTTTCCTTAACTATATAAAAAATCAAAAACACAAGAAGGCTGTTACTAAATTTAAGATAGGGAACCACAAATTGAGAATAGAAACTGGAAGATATTCAATACCAAAAACTCCAGAAAATTTAAGGATATGCACTCACTGCAATTCAGATTCGGTTGAAAATGAAATACATTTCCTTTTTCACTGTGACTTATACGCTAATCTCAGAAGTACCTTCTATGATGAAATAGATAAAAGAAATAGACACTTCAAAAACTTAGATAATACATGCAAAAGTATGTTTCTGTTTAACAGTGTTGATCCTTTTATTTGTAGAGCAACGGCTGCTTTTATATTTAATGCAATGAATAAGAGAAATGAAGATATGTTTTAAAACTACACATAAGAAATAATTCCATATTATACACAATACTGTTACTTCCTCTATTTATTTTATTTGTAATTAACCCTGATACAGTAATGTACAATGAACTTCTTTTTGTAATTTTTATTATCTGGTAATACCATGTATAGAAATGGGAATACCTGAATAAATTGTTGTTGTTGAGTCGCGTGTCTGTCGCTGATTTTCAAGCTGGTGGAAATACTTGGTCTGTTTTTCCCCCCAGCTCTATCCACTGTTCTTTACTGCGAATGATGGCTCCTTGGATTACAAAATTTAAATAAGAAAGGAAAAACTAAATGAATTCTGGTAGTTGTAGTCAAATGACGCCATCGTGCAAATGGCGTATTTTGGTTACAGGGGGGGGGGGGGGGGGGGGATGTCGTTGCTGGTTGCGGTAGTGGTGGCCGGGGGGCCCTGGTGTTCCCCCGGGCGCTGGAGCCTCGTGGTTCGCCTCACGGCGTTCGCTTTCGGGCAGTCTCAGAGACTCTGGGGCAGTCTTTAACAACGTGCTCGGAAGACAGGCACCGGTAGCATAGTATTGGCTGGCCCGTGTACTTAAAAAAAAAACTCGAGCCCTTGAGTGACTAAGTTGCGTGCCTTTTGCCGAGGGGGGCGGGGGGGGGGGGGGGGGGGGGGTACTCAACAAAGCTTTGTACGGGGATGCTCCGCCCCGAGGTCCAAACCCTTACCCTTTCATATACCGTTTTTGACAGAAAAGGTAACCCTTTCATATACCTTTCATTGAAAATGGTACCCCTTTCATATACCTTTCGTTGAAAATGGTACCCCTTTCATATAGCCTTTGCGTGCGTCTGTTTGATATATTTTGAAAGGCCCTATTTATATTACTTAAATTGCAGTTTTCCCTACCTTTTTTATGCTTCAACTCGTGTTTTCGCTACCATTTCCTATTCTTCGTGAAATCCCTATCCTTTCACATACTTCAACTCGTGAAATCCCGACCCTTTCATATACCTCCAGCATCAAAAAGGTACCCCTTTCGGGCGGAGCATCCCCGTATAGCCCATTATAGGGAGTACCCCCCGGGGCCTTTTTTTAAACGTGTGAATTCTACGACACGGATACCGTTCTCGATATGCTCGTAGCCCGGGGCTTTGAAGCAAAGCCGGCGGACTGCTCGCGCTTTGAGGTCGCCGTATTGTTCCAGGAGTTGTAGCAGGTTTTCATCGGGGAATTCAACGCATGACACGTGTAGTCGTGTAGTGCTTTTTGCCTTAAAGGCGTAAAGGGATAACGCGGCTTTCGTAGTCAAAGCCCGATGCCGCCAACCGCGTGGCCGATTCTGTAGATCGGGTCGAGGGTGATGTCGAAGCACTTTCCTCCGTAGAGGGGTACAACCCCAACGATTTCTTCCTTAAAGTCCGGTAACGACTGCGCTATACTGAGCGAATCAAGAGCCAGGTTTTCCTGCGCTATCAAGCGGACAGTTCTAGTGTGGGCGAACAGCTGGTGCGCGGGACGCGCGGCCATCTCCACGTAACGCGAGGGCGAGAAAACTCGCGAGACCAAAACCAAAACCACAAAATTGAAAAGCACGCACTCACCAAAGCGAAGACAGATGGTTACCACACGCTTTCTTGCTTGGGGTGAAAAAACAGCACCAAATCTTGTGAAAAAAAAGCTCTCCTTAGTCGTCGAAGTTGAGGATTATTCTGGCTTTTGGCCTTGAAAAAGTGGAGCACTGATAAGAACAGATCCCCTAATGCTGTACAGGAAAGTTGTTAGCAGAGGGGCACGGGTTCCCCTCCTTTTGCAAAAAAAAATAATGATAAGGCCCAGCCTATAACATTTTCTAAACACGACACGTCTATTGTATAACCAAATTATAGACCCCATTTTAGTCACCAGCGTGAAAATGTAAACTTTGTAATCGAAAATTAGTGATTTCCTGTTTTTAATACCACAAATGGTTACTAAAATAAAACTACGCCCATTTCGCGAACATAAATTTCTATTGGCTGATTTGCATCATGTGATGCTTTCATGTACGTATTTTGAGTAGACTTATTGTAAAGGTGCGCTACAACGGCATCTTTACCATATTCACTATCAATTCTTCTATTTTTTTTTATTAACCTCACGTTCTAACGCATTAACGAGATGGCTTTAAGAACCCTTTGATTTAATAAGTTTGCAAGATTAGTTTATTTTTAATGTGGATGGGCGGATTCTCTGAACGCGTCTGTTGCCATGATCACAGAAAAGAATACAACAGCCCACTACGGTGGCCGGTACGATTAAACACAAAACACGCGCAAAGTTAATAAAATGCACGCAAACTTAAAAAAGCACGAACAAACTTAAAAAAGTGCGAACAAACTTTATAAAATCCACGCAAACTCAATAAAATGGCTACAAACTTTATAAAATGCACGCAAACTTAATCAAATGACTACAAACTTTATAAAATGCACGCAAACTTAATATAATGCAGGCGCGTAACCAGCCTTTAAGCCATTAAGCCCGGGCTTAACAGGAATTTCTGCGATTTTTTTTTTGTTCAGTAGCCGAAAGGCCGCAATTTCTGCTACTGTTTCTTTGAAAAATAAAATCATGACCTTCGAAACATGTATGAAAAATGTATGAAAAATGCCCGAATGTTGTGCTAAAGAAAGCAAAGACGGTGGTCTAAAACTTTGATTAAGATAGCCAAGGAGTCGAGGGTAGTGATTGGCATATTAAGGGATCAAAGAAACGACCAAATGGTTTGGAACGAACTGTTTGACCGTGCAAAGGAGTTGGCAGCAGGTTGTGATATCGAGCCCAGCATGCCAAGAGTGTCTGCAGTCCAGCGTAACCGACCCAATGTTCCCGCAGCCACGCCACAGCAGTATTGGTACAGAGCCCTCTACTTGCCCCTTGTCGATCATCTCATCCAAGAACTCAATGACAGGCTGCTTGTGCACCATGATCGGTTCCTGGGTCAATACCTCATACCTACCCAGCTCGGAATACTGAACAGAGATACCACAAACAAGATTTACAACGCCTACTCCAACGTCGACTTAAGTGATGGAGAGGTCTTCGACAACGAGATCTAACGGTGGAAAAAGAGATGAGCTCTCGCCGAAGGAGAGAAACCGAAGATCCTTGTGGATACACTAAGCTGCACAAGTGAAGACCTTTACTCGAATGTCGCCACCGTGCTCACCATTTTCCTAACCATGCCAGTGTCGACTACGACACCAGAGAGATCATTCAGCACCGTGAGAAGAGTGAAAACATACATGCGATCTACTATGCTTACAGAGCGGCTATCGTCCCTTGCTCTTATGCACGCATACTGAGAGATGCCTATTGACCCGGAAAAAGTCATCAGAGATTTCTGTGCAAGCAAGCCAAGAAGGCTTGCATTTGAATTGAGTGACAGACAGTCAAAAACAGTCGCGGTCATGACTATGATGAACTTATAAACTCACATTGAAACAAAGTGTTATTGTTTGCATGTGCACCTGAATTATTGTTCATGCTCTTTGTGTTTAAAAACACCTTTGATTTTTTTCTGTTCTCTGACAAAGTTGTCGTTAATTGTTACGGCAACACGCCATATTTACTATTGTGTTAAAATGTTCTTGTTCTTGTGCTGGGCTGTGCGTACCATAATCTTAGCAAAGATGACACAGAGTTTGACTGTACTTATTAATATTGAAACTTGTAAACACCATGGCGAGAGCTCAGAAAGACTCATTTTATTCACTATGTTGTTTTGAGAATGTAAAATATTAAAGCGACTGTTTCAGAACCCTTTACTGCTGTTATTGTTTTAGTTAAAATGACTTCCATGGTCTTCCAGGCTGTTCTATTTTTTGTAACATGTAACATGGCTCTTACAACTTGTTTCGCCACACTCTTTAGTCAACAGATGCGTCATTTTTCAACTCACGCATTTTTTTTAACCCTTTCGCTGCCAAAGTCGACTTTTGTCGACATTTGGAGCAGCAGACATTGCACCACTTGTGACGTCATCAATTTGTACGTTGCCAGATAATTTTGATGCTCAACTGATAAAGCGGGGATAGATCCATGCACACGTGCCTCCACTTTGAATATGGACCAAATTCTAGCAGAGCTATTCGAAGAAAACATGTTCAAATATTGGTGCAAAATTAGGTGGTAAATTAGGTCAATACCTCTGCAATTGAACAATGTTTCATTTCCAACGTTTTTAACGCTTATGTCAAACATTTTCCGGCCGATAGAAAGGTAATAGAGAGTAGAAGATAGGAAGAGAAGAAAAGGGGAGAGAAAGGGAAAGTAAAAGAAGCAAAAAAATAATCGGAAAGGTTTCGTCTTTTTTTGGCTTATGCGCATGCGCTAAACCTAAATATTACACTTTTCAAGATGGAATCTAGTTCATACTGTAGCGCGAGTGTAGCAAATTGCTTTTGTAGCAATGTTTATTGACATTTGGCCATGTTGCTCCCAAAAAAACGATTTAACGGTAAAAAAATAGCCTTTTTTTAAAAAGTTCAGCAGTAGAGTTAAACTAGAAGGTTAATTTGTTCTGAAACTAGCCTTTTTCGCTTTGAACATGACTAATCTACCAAAACCAAGCTGAAACGAGTAAAAATTGGCATGATGAACAATTCTAGGCATATTCGGTTAAGCATAACAGTTGCATAACAATTGTAATGTGTAACATTGCACGTGCAACTTGCAACAATTTTTTTTTTGCGAGACAAATTGCGGGGAAAATTGTTACGTACAACAGCAGCTTAAGATATGGTTATAGAGTAAAAACATCTCCAAAAATCTTATTAAGAGCATTAGAAAGTAAAATGCCGGTTATAAGGGCTGGTCTTGTACAGCTTCGTAAGGTTTTTTTGGCTGTCAAACAAAATTGTGATAAATAAGTTTTATAATAAATGTTATAAATAATCAAAGGTTGAATTTTGGACTAAAAAAAACCCTTTGTCCTCAAAATATTTTTTAGAGAACAATGTGCAATCATTCCAAAATAAGTGGAGGGCTAATATATACTCTGCATCAGAAAAGCAATTCTCGTAAGCCCGCCACTAATTTGTCAAAATGTGCTTTTTTAAGAAAAATGTGACATGTCACATGACTTATGAGAAAGCTTAGAAAGATAACTATTTAGACACGGTAAAAATTCCTTCTCTCTCTGCATACAGTTATTTAAAAAGATAAAATGAAGATCTATTATACCTACCTAAACTAATCTATACCAAAATCAAACTAAAATTACAACTAATTACATACTAACGCTGCTTATCATACTTAGATATGTTACGAATATCCAAACTCGCCCCAGGGCCTTCCCACTTTCCGCTTTCCCATGTGACCGGCGTAGATATCCCTGGACAAGACAGACAAAATATCCAAACCTCCTGGCGTATTTTATCGTGTAAAACATGATGAAATGTTTTCGTTTCGTTTGAACAACGGTTTCAGATTGTCAGGACATAAATACGGCTATCAATCGATGGACATACGAATACTCCACTATTCTTGGAGTATTTTGACAGCCTTGGCCATCCTGACCTGGCCGAAAAGACCCTGGGGACGAGGGTGACGAAACGTGATATTAACTACGGAAATAGCTCGGAAATAACAATAGATGGTTTTCACTCACGTGACCTTCAGTCCTGTGGAACTCAACTGGCCGCCGTGACGTAACGTGAAACCACCCATAATTATGCTATTTATATTTATAGACGGATGTGACGGTATTTTTAGGAGGGCCTTAAAATAAAAGAGAATAAAAATCCTAAAAAGCTAAAAGACAAGTAAAATTAGAATAAGTCTAACACAAAGTATTATAGTATTAAAAAAAAAACGTTTTACCAAAAACGTGCGGGATCCCATATTTTCGAAGACCCCGGAATCCCGTGTTTTCCAAAGACCTCGGGACCCCTTGTTGACCACAGACCTTAGGGTTTTCAGGACCCCGTGAGTTCCATAGACCCCGGGACCCCGTGTTTTCCGTGGACCCCGATGCCGATGCCCAAAGACCTCAGGGTTTTAAGGACCCCGCGTTTTCCACAGACTCTGGAGCCCGTGTTTCCCACAGATCGCAGGAGCCAAGTTTCCAAGAGCCCTTTGAACGGAAGTTAGCAAATGATCCCAGGAAAGCTTGGAGTTGAAAGTCAACTTAACCATCGTATGACTCATATTGGTGCTTAAAGCTATGACAAATGATTTTATTCAAGAAGATCAATACATTTCTTTCTTGACAATCAAAGAGAAAACCAGTATAAGCAAAAAAATTAAATTTCCCATTAACTTTTCTGGAATACCGGTCTTACACATAAAAATCATTGTTGTGTAATTTCTTTATAACTGGGGATAATTCATCCTTCCTGCGGGCCTTTTGCTTGGGTGTTAAAAATTTAAAGCCTTTAACTTCTCCCAGACACTCTTCCACTCCACAGAGGCACTTAAAACCTCGCGCCATCTCGAACTCTGTTGTAGTATAGTCGAAGGTAATATTCTCTCCTTTCTTGATGTCACGCGTTGCCACCAGATACCAGAAGACTTTGTTATTGCCATCAAGACCTGGAGTTGGCGCTTCCTTGTAGCGTTGTTCAAAAATGAACTTGGCATTGGGCTGACAGGAATGATTAGTACGTTTTAACAGCTCATCAGGATCTACGTGTTCATCGACTCCGACTTGAATGGTATACGGCGTGGGTGATTTTACCACTGGACCCCATACATCGGCTAAGAAGGAGCCTGCTGGGATGTCTTGTTTCGCTGTGAGAGACAGGAATCCTTTTGCCACTTCTTTGATCTCCACGTCATGCGGTTGCATCTTGCCCTGATGTACTGCTGATCTGCTGAGACTGAAAAATACCGTCGACAAATCAAATATTAGTGAAAAAATCTACGAAGTCCATTCCCTGAAAAAATCTACGAAGTCCATTCCCTGAAAAAATCAACGAAGTCCATCCCCTAAAAAACTTGCAAAGTAAAAATAGAATCATCAACATTAGGAGTCGCGTTTCATAAGGCCTCGGATTTGTTTAGCCTGGTTGTTATGGAAACATTTGGTTGTTATGGCATCAAAACTGGCTGTCACCTTAAAAAAAACTTATCAAAAAAGAAATTGATCAAAGCGTGGCATTCTTGTTCTTTTATACCTAACTTCTTTGACAACAATTCCATGTACAACTCAGTCACAGCCAAGTACTTGGTGTTCTTATGGATATCGATCGCAACCTGGTCTCGCATAAAATCACATGTAGGGTTGTGTTTCTAAACCATTAGGTCTATTACTTGTAACTACGAATACGGACTGAAAATTGGTATTTTGTTTTTATATATCTCGTTAAACATTGTTGTTTGCAGTTGGATAAAAAAAGTATAGATTAGCTTGTATTCGAGCTTAGGGGAGTAAGTATCAGACGCTCGTGCGCATTGAATTAACAGTACTCTTCTTTATTAGTATCTGTGATCGATAGCCAATATCAGAATTTGAATCAATTTTTAAGGTTAGGTCTTAACGACATATGTTTTCTTAAATCTAAAGTATATTGTTTGGTTGAAAAATAAACAACAATGGAGAATTTGTTTTCTTTGTTTCACCCAACATATCGGACAGTTTTGAAAATGTGGACGAGAATATTCCAGAAAAGGTAAGCGAAGGCACCGAAAAAATGCTTAGCAGAAGCTATTGACAATGAAGAAAAGATGGAACCGAAGCGAAAAGTAGTCCGTTCGTTGACGTGGAAAATGCCGAAATTATAAAAAATCCCCGAATAGTCACAGTCGAGTACGCGGCTACGAGGTTAATTTTTCTTTCCTGTTATGGTATAAAACAAATAGATTCCATTTTGCCATGCGTCTGTTATAGATCACAAAAGACGTCAAAATGTGGTAAGAACATCAGTGACTAGCCACGTTTTTGTTCTTACCACATTTTGATGTCATCTGTACAGTATCTGTGATCTATAACTGAACAGACGCACATCAAAACGAAATCTATTTGTTAAGGTGGTTCGCAATAGTTTCCAGCATTTTCCATCACTTAAATTTGATGGATCAATTCTACAATTCTTTATCAGTTAGTGCTACGATCATAATGGTATCAAAGACATGACCGGTCATTGAACAGGTTACGACAGTAACAGTATAACCTGAAAACGAGCTCGGTTACCCCATTTTTGTATTATCGAATTGTGATAAGCTTTGTTAAGATACAACTTTGTGCAAAGTTTAAAACAATCTTGGGTTTAGAGCTACCTCAAATTTTCGAAAATTTATACCTAATTCAACAACGACTGGGTATTTGTTTGATACCATTATTGTAGCACAAACTGGGCACCAATGAAATAGTAAACAGGGGCCGGATTCACGAAACCCTCCTAAGTTAAGCATATGATGCCCGATTTAGGGTGTTAGCTCTATTGTACATTGTACACATTCATTGTATTAGGTAAAATTATGTATTCTAATATATTCTATGGTATTGTATTCTATTGTATTGTCGTTCTTTTGTGCTCTAATATTCTATTGTTTTAACAAAAGAATAAGTGTTACCCCTAAATCGCGCATGGTATAAAGTTAAGACATATCCTAAGTATTGTTTCTTAACAATAGTCTATTGTCATTCCAACATTGTACAATAGGCTATTGTTAAGAAACAATACTTAGGATATGTCTTAACTTAGGAGGGATTCGTGAATCCGGCCCCAGAATTAGATCGTTAAATTTCGGGGATTAGTAAATTTGTAATTACTTTAATTAGTATTTTGACTGCGGCGGTAATATTGTAATAATAGTTTTAATTAGTATTTAATCCGTGGATATTAGTGTTGTTTAGTTGTTAGGTTTTAATTAGTTATTAGGTGGAATACCTGTAAACTAGCTCTCAAGCTAAGTGTATATCCACATTAAATAAAGTATGTTAGTATGTATGAAAAGCATTGAGCCATCGAAATGTAAGTACTGAAAACTATTAGAAACTAATAGAAAAACCTTTGAATGCAGAGGTCCACACGACGCAGAAATTAAACTTGCTGGTAGTTGCCGGATCTTCCTTGTGAAAGATCTCGTGCCAGGCGTCACTTGAATGTGAAAATACGAAATAGCCCTGGCCCTGAGGAAGACTAATACTATTAGTCGAAATATTGGCCATTAATAAATCTGCCCTTTGCCGTAGTGCCAGCCTTGCATTCAGTTTTGTATTAGAAACTGTTGTAAGCCCCATTGAATAGTTTCTTTAAATGTGCATTTCCAGTAAATATCTAGTTTTTAGTTGCATGCAAAAATAGCAAAAGATAATCTAAATTGTTTTAAAATATCAAAATTCCTGGAATCTAATTATCCATTTACTCCTTGAAAGTTAATGGCCTTTAAAGGAAAAAATGTAAAAATTAGACTTTCTCTTCTTTTTGAAACGCCTTTTTGTAATATCGCTTCTGTCACAGGGCGCGGTTTTTTTTTTTTGTTTTTGTTTTTTTGGGGGGGGGGTACATATTCTGGTCGTTCTGATATCGGAATATGCTAACAAAACTATGTTGCTTACATTTTTACACACCAAATAGATTTTCCAGGTACATATAGTTAAAGTAGCGACTTCTTTCCATATTTTTACGAGAGGAATAAGTGCAATACTTAGAGGTATTCTGTTTTTGGAATGACCAGAATCAGGTTCCTGCCAGAATATGTCCCAAAAAACGCGCCCAAAATTCACCTCCCTTGTGTAACAATCATTGAAATTCTGTATCCGCGACAACAAAAGCTTGGACACAAAATTGCAGTTTTCCCGTCTCTGGCTGAAGATTATAGGAGTTAATACAGTGGAGTCCCGTTATCTCAAACTTCGGATATCTCAAACTTTCCGTTATCTCGAACTCGAGGCCGCATCCCGTGGACTTGCGTCAGGGAATCACTGTAATTTTACCCTGTCATCTCAAACTCCCGATATCTCGAAAACCCCATTTACTCGAACCAAATTTGTGTCCTCGAGAGATAATTTTCATAGGCTAGAGATAGATTTCTCGAATTTAAATGAGCTAACGTGTCATTTCAGTTAAAGGAAAAGTTAACAAATGATTTATGGAAAACAAAACTATTAATTGCACGCTTTCTAATACAGTAAAAAACCGCATATAAGAACATGTGTTTTTCCAAGTTAGCCTCAAAAGGTTCTAAGGGACGGACCATTAGATTTTTTTTTTTTGGGGGGGGGGGGGGGGGGAGGGGTTGGGCAATTTTTTGGTGCAGGATATTTTTTTCTACGCTCGAGACTGTGCAGGATTTTTCTTTTTGCCATGATTTGCTTGCACGATATTTTTTTTTGCGAGTCTATTTGTTTTAATGCCTGACACATATACGTGTTAGGAATACTAGAAAGGCCATACTAGAGACAGGAATACTATAGCAAGTCAGATCTGATGTAACAACAGCTTGATAGCATGAAGCCTGGACGTGGTGTTGTAACTGCCTCTACAATATTCTTTACAGCCCCCTGTTGATGTCGCTCCCACAGCCCATCGTAGTACACCCAACCATCTTACAATTATAGAGGCGGCGCCGGAAATCTAATATTGGTGGGGTGAATCTCCCGTGCCGAGCGCCGAAGGCGCGAGCTTCTAGGGGGTCCGGGGGCATGCTTCCCCGGGAAATTTTTCAATGAAACTCTCTGAAATGTTATTTCCAGCGTTCCTGACACCGGAGAAACAGTTTCCAAGGCCAGCTTTGAGTTCAGTTTAATTCTCATAAAAAGTACACGAAACACTTTCTGAAACTTGGGTGTAACTCCATTTTGGTTGTTTCGACTGTCACTCGAATATTCTCTGTCAATTCTTTTCAGTATGGGAAGGCTTTGGAAACGAATTTTCCAAAGCGATTTTCTCTGTCATTGGAGGCAGAAAGAAACTGATTTCCAATATCAGCCATGTTCAATTTGTCAGTTAATGCAATGTCTGGATATTGCAATGATTTAATCTTTCTTGTGACATAGTTTGTTATGTCTTGAGCCTCCTTAGGGCAAAGGCCGAGCGCTAACTCACAGCATTGATGGATTTGTTTGATGGATTTGTCGGTAGCTGGAGTCCGATAGCTGACGTCCGAGTAACTCAAGGGGTATTGAAATGCTTGGTTCACAATATCCAATCTCCAGTCTAAAGTCGCAATATCTCCGATGCTAAAATTGTAGGCTTTTGATTAATTAACGGAATATTTATTTTGCAAACTCTAATGCATTAAAGAGCCCCACCATCGGATCTGGTCAAAGGATGTTGCTACACTATTCATCTCCGCCCGCCGCCATTTTGAGCTGACGAAAGTTGGTGGGGCAAATGCCCCGCACCTGCCCCACCGGTAGCGCCGCCCCTGCAATTAAAAGCTTGTTGTACAACACATAAGTCGTGA
The DNA here is from genome assembly GCA_024195265.1 of Dendrophyllia cribrosa. NCBI lineage: Eukaryota > Metazoa > Cnidaria > Anthozoa > Scleractinia > Dendrophylliidae > Dendrophyllia > Dendrophyllia cribrosa. Next base: position 30,028,350 of record JAJLRJ010000008.1, on the reverse strand, counting down.
TGAAGAAACACGATATATCACAAGTTATGCTAACCGCAGACTTACGCGCTCACATTCACGGACTGAGAAATGAACTGATCCTAAGCAGTGAATAATTCCTACTTAAGCGGCTACTTCTGATCCTGCAACTCTTTCAAATTGAGCCAAAGAAACTCCATTGTTATACCAAGAGCTGGCAAACAAACGACGGCGTAACTAAATGTTCTAAACGGCTTTGGAAAGCGTAAATTCCTCTTTTCGGTATCACAGCTAAAGATTTTTTCCTAAGATCAAAGAAACGACAACATTTAGAACAACAGGCCTGTTATATCTTTCTTTTGATCTGAAAGGAAAAATCTCTCAGGCACGTACTTGGGGTAGACTTATTCCCGGCATAGTAAATCGAACCCAATCGAACTAAATTTTAATCGAACTCAATCGAACGAAATCGAACTCAATTCATGGATTGAGTTCGATTGAGTTCGGCAATCGAACGAAATCGAACTCACCGAAAAGAAAAAAAATCAATCGAACCCAATCGAACGTTCGATTTTCGAACTTGTGATTTGTGTAAAACAGGCGTTGAAAATCCATAACCAGATCTTGGAAGCTCGAGTTACTTCAGCCCGGAGTGTAGCGCACGTGTTTTTCGTAAACGAAGAAATTACGATTTAGAAATTACATTTACGAAGAAATTACATTTAGATGCGCTGTGGATTGTAAGCTTCAAATGCGTAGTAAAAGGCTACCAGGAATGCCGCTTTGACGTCAAGGATGGCGAAGTTTTCAAGGTTTTAAAGAAAATAGGCGAGAAAGGCCAGAAAATCGAACAAATAGAACTCAATCGAACGCAATCCATTTAATTGTGTTCGATTGAGTTCGGTTTCCGAACTCAGTCGAACACAATCAGATGGATTGAGTTCGATTGAGTTCGATTTGTTCGATTGAATTCGATTTGTTCGGAAATCGAACTCACTGAAAGTCCGGTGTTCGATTTCGTTCGATTGCAGAACTCAATCGAACTCAATCCACGGATTGAGTTCGATTGAGTTCGATTTCCGAACGTTCGATTTACTATGTCGGGACTTATTCTAAATCTGGGCTAAAATGCTATTAGCGACGAACAGGATTTGTTCTAGGCCTGTCACCTTTTATAACAACTTAAATAAAAGATATATTTGTATGAGCGGTTGTTCTACATTGAATGGAAATATATTACAGAGTTTGGTTTGGTTTCCTATGTCGTCACTATTTCCATGCAGTACGCGTCATGTACGCTGGCACGGTGACATATTGCCAGTGACAGTAGTCTCTTTGCTTGTGATTTATTTGTGTTCTGACCATCTGCTCCTGGATATAAAATATTGTTCTAAAAATATAAAGCTTTGCAGGAATTTTTTTTCTGGGGTTTTTGTTTTGCACGATATTTTTTTTGCAGTTCAAGGCTGTGCTCGAATTTTTTTTTGGTATTTGCCGCCCCCCCCCCTCCCCCCCCCCGTCCGTCCCTAACTGGTGTTTACTGGGAAATTAGGCTGTTTAGGTTCTTAAACATGTTCTTATTTTCTTAAGAAAAAAATGTTTTCGTTGCTGCAAGAATATTGGTACTGTCTATTGTTTATATAAAATATACATATAATCATGGCTAAATGACTGCAATCTAAACAAATACAAACCCTATTTTAATACCAATGCTTTTATACCGATGAAACCTCAACAAAACAAAGCTAAACTATTATAGAACACAACAGTTATAACGCCTGGTCAGATTCTAGTTACTTAGTCCCGAAGGGTAGGGTACTGAAGGCTCAATTTTATCCTGTCATCTCAAACTCCCGATATCTAAAAACACCCATTTACTCGAACCAAATTTGTGTCCTCGAGGGATAATTTTCACAGGCTAGAAATAGATTTCTCAAATTTAATTTAGCTAGCGTGTCATTTCAGTCCAAGGAAAAGTTTACAAATGATGCATGGAAAATAAAAATATTAATTGCACAAGTTACATCTTTTTTCTAGTATCATATAAAACTGATTTAAATTTTACTGAAATTATTTGACACTGGTCTCCCATACTGTAACCGAACACTTTAGCGCAGTTAGTGACATGTTTGCCCTGGTTGCCTTTGATCCTCCAACAAGCGCGAAGACCTCTATCTGAACTTTTTTTCATCAATCGCAGCGATCGTAGCTTGTATGTAGCAGTGTGCTATATCTGTCACGCCTAGCGTGTGATATGACATGCGTGCGATATGGCACGCGTGTGATTTGACACGCGTCGTCGCAGACTAGAAATAGATTTGACGAATTTGTCGATGTCGAGTCAACATACTTAGCTTGTGGTATGTGCCGTGTCATGGCACATGTGCCCATGTATTCACCATTTTCCCTGCTTTCCCGTAAAGGGTCTCAAATATTCAAAACACTGAAGTCATACGACGTTTTAAAAGAGTGTTAATTTAATATTTAATGAGGTCCTTTTGAGTCATTCCTTTCAGCTTCACTTGAGTAATGAAACCTATAAATTGCAACACATTTTTTTTCCTAAATTGTGAAAACAACTCGAGGCGCCTTCGAAAGGCCCAAAACCTGCAGTTTTTCGTGCAAGAACATAGCGCGGATAAAGAACTTCATGAGGTGACACGGTGACACTGCAGGGAGGTCATCTTGGTGTATTGTAGTGTGCCATAAGAGACGCGGAGAAAATAACAGGCTTTGACCTGGTACGAATCAAGTTTTTAGAGCCGACCAGCCGTCAGGGTCAACAGGTCAAGGAAAAATCTAGCCGCCGAAGCACGATACCTGGTACCCGATTTCCAAATTTTCGTGTTTTTTTACGCAAGCCGTAAAGGCAAGCCCTTTAAAGCTGTCTCATTTATCCTGCAAGTCAACTTGCCGGGGGAAAATACCTTGCAACTACGAAATCCCGGCTTGGAGTTTTGTTTTTTAGCAAAAAATACAAAATCGAGCCAAACAAGATTACCCAACCCCCCTCTCCCTCAGAAGTCTAATGCGGGTTCACCCCTTAGAACATGCTTAGAAGCATCAATGACTGCTTTTCTTTTTGTGTCATTAGCTTTTCCATTGCCAAACTGTAGTACTACTGGCAATTTTAAAAATACAAGATTAAAGAAATTTGAGTTGTTTTCGCCTAGGTTTTGTTTTCATTATTTTCGTGCATCGATGAAGGTTCGCGTCATGCAATCTATTGTTAGTAATTCATTGAATAGCGGGGAAATTTTTTCGACCGTATTATTTGCATGGTTTTTCGCGAAATGTGAACACAGGAAATTTCGGGTATTTCGTAAGAACACCTCAAAACTAGTCTATTGCCAAATTTGAGGCCGGGTTATGCAATGTTTATATCAGTGAATAAGAAGCAAAGGACCGCGAACGAAACTGCTGCTGGTGTACATGTAGGCAGAGAAGATCTAATCAGCCAAAACTAGGAATACAAATAAAGCAAGCAAGGCTGATACTGCGTAGAACACTGTACGCGACAACGACATGATAGAGCTCAAACTAAAAGTGGTTGCATTTTGCATAACCCGAGGGTACTAGTCGTACTTTTTAGGGGTCAAAATTTATAGATTGGTACTGCTTAGGGTGCTAAGATCTAAAATGACCACCGTTAGATTTATCGCGGTTCCTTTATATGACAGGAACGTTTAGAATTGGTACATGTACCTCTTAAGAGGTAAAAACCCATAACATATGAAACTGACTGCAAGGTTTCACATATTATTTTCCTCGCCGGTGAAACATATTTTCACACAGTACGTTATATCTTGTTTTCATACGTAAAAATCTATTTGAGCCACTGAGGTGCCTCGTTCAGGATGTTTTTAGAAAATTTGCGACGAGCACCCACTGCCGTCATTTTTATGTGTGAGTTTCCCCGGGATCCTGGAATATTACTGAGGCAGCCCTCATTATTGATCGTTGAGTTCGATGGAAAAAAACACAATGTAGGTACCGTTCACCTTACTATCTTCACTGAATTCACGATAAAGCACAACAGGGAGACTGTTTCAGTCGACTTGACTTTTATCCTACTACCTTTGTTACAGAGCAACGTAAATTACAGCAAGTGTACCTCTCGCATACGACCACCTTCTAACTGAGCTTGAAGGAGGCCAGATTGATTCTTGAACCTTTAGGTTTAAATAGGTTTCCCATTAGGTTAGATTTCCCCGGCAGTAAGCATATCGTGTTGCATGTTTTAAAAAAAAATTCTAATTGTAACGTCATTTTCCTTGTGGCGTTTACTTTGTGTATTTTGTTACGGTATTATGTATCACCGCCCCCTTTCAATTTTGAAAACTGAACGTTTCTTTTTTTCTTTTTTTGCCTTGGTATCTGCAAGACCCTGAAGAAGAAAGCCCGTGCCTTTCAAAATATTGGATTGCAGTTTCCCTACCGTGAATCAGCCTTTTTGTATCAAATATTTTACAAAAGCGGCCCAACTTTGGGTGGGTGCTTAACAAAGTAAAGATTATGTAACATGATTATTATTCGACTGTGACGTCATTTTACCTTATGCAAATTATCCGAGCGTATTACACAGACTGAAGATTGTCGTATTACACCTTAGTAGATCTTGGTTTTTAGACACAGAAGCTACAATAAAAGTAATTTCAGTCGAATAATAAATCCCTTATTCGATGGTTTAGCAGAAAAGGCAGATAATACGTGCGGTCATTTTACCGAATAATTTATGAAAAAGAAGCGGGTACTCGCTCAGGTATTCAGGCCGAGCGTGCGGTTAAACAGTGTCATTGCTTGTCTGAATGGACTCCTAAAGTGATGACATCACAAAAACTAAATTTGTGAAATTATGAGATTTGACGAGATTTTCGGAAAGAAAATGAAAAATTTCCACTTGCCAAAAGTCAGCATCTTTTTGCAATTTGGGGTTGGCACTTTGATGACTCCAAACAAACCCTGCTAAATTGTTTAGAATAGAGGACAGACGACTTCAGTCAAAGGCAAAAAGCTCCCAATTCTCCGGGACAATAGTATTTTCTGTAATCCGCAGACTTTCATTATAAGAATTCTCCTTCATTTTATAAAAGGTCTTGAAAGTAACACAGAAAAATCCGTGTCAAGTAGTTTGGAGAACTTTCATCATTTCCTTTACATTCTACCCTAACTGAGAGATTTTCTTAAAACATGCATTATACAAGCCTCTTACTTTCAAATTCAGTTTTCCGTTAAACCAACAGGCATGAGAGATTCGTAAGAAAAGTGGATACAGTTTTCAATTTTAAAGACATGACTTTTCGAATGAGACTTCATCCATCATCAGTTTGAAGTGGATAAAACCCCCTAGTCGATGTAATATACATGTTACAATCATCTAAACTATTAATTGCTAGTAATAACAAGAAAAAATTTAAATGAAATATGCTAAGCGAATACTAAACATAAAAAAACAAAGTGATGGAAAACTACAATCATGGTGCTAATAACAACTAGCATTGTTTAGTTATCACCATTGTAATTTTCGAATATTCTATCATTTTCATGATGTACAGTTAAGGAGGCTCAACTGATTTTTTTTCGCCGTGAGGTGTATGTTTTAGAAACAAAATTTCGCAAGGAAGACATGCTTCGATTGCTTTCATACTTCAAATTTATGAAATGTGAACAAAGTTTGATGTGTCACTGATTTTCAAGCGACGGCAGTTCAATCAATCAATCAATCAATAAATCAATCAATCACTTATTTACCCACGTAACGTCCAATGAGCTAAAAGCTCGTTTAAAATACGTACGTACTATAGCAACGCTAGCTTATTGCCCTTTGTTTTAAACAATGCACTAGGGAATCTCGACTTGTTGATACAGCCAGCCGTTAACATAATGATTGCAAAATAAAGGACAATCATTATTTAAACTTTTAGATAGGAACAGATCTTAAATACCAATAAATGGATGTTAACAAGCTTTATTTGTCTAGGTCCCAGAATTCTTGTTGTTATTAGCACCATTGCAATTCTCGCATATTCTATCATTTTTAAACAATGAATGGTACGATCGAATGGTTTTCTGGGAAACGGAAAACTACTGATTTCTTGTGTTTTCAGATGATTGCACACTATTATAACAAACTATGCCTGAAATCACATTCTGAAAAACTCTTAATTAGGAATAGATCTCTAATACCAATAAATGGATGTTAACAAGACTTATTTGTTTAGGTCCCAGAATTCCACACAGTGTGGTATCCTTTAGAGTTTGTGCTTTTCCCCCAACAATTATTGTTGTTATTTATAGCACCATTGCAATTCTTGCATATTCTGTCATTTTTAAACAATAAACGTCGGGTACGATCGAATGGTTTCTGGGAAACGGAAAACCACTTTTTATGTTCTCAAATGATTTCACATTATTATAACAAACTATGCCTGAAATCACATCCTGAAGAACTCTTAGATAGGAATAGTTCTTTAATGCAATTAGGTGTTCATACTTCACAATAAAATCGAAATAAAAGATTAGGCGTTGATCATTCGGTATCCGAAAACACTCAAATACATAAATTAACAACACAGAATCTAAAAACTCTTGAAAAATGCAAGTTGAGTTCAACGCGGGAATCTAGTACCTTGCCTCGGAGTTTCAAGTTAAGCGCCCTAACATCTCTTATAAATATTTTAACGTTGAATCGACCCGGTGCAAATTTGAAGCAAGAATAGCACTTACCTTTTGGTAGATGGTGCCACTGCAAGTCTAACGAACAAAATGATCAGCTTTACAGGGGTCGTTTCTCTTTAAAATAAATTAACAGCACGGTTACCACCGAGTTGGTAGCCTGTGACACCAAGTCCTCCCCTCAGAAAAAAATGACTGGGGGTTGGGTTTTATTTTGAATAGAAATAATCACAACATGATGTTTCATAGCCTCCCACGCAGACATTCTTAGGGCTCGTCACGCAATCCTCCCTGGGGGAGGATTGCGGCTAGATGTTTCACTGAGTTGCACGCAACATACAAATGAGCAAGATTGCTCCCTTTTTGGGTGCGGTATCATGACAAAATTAAAGCAAGCATAGCAAAACCAAACTTAAAGTGAATTTAAGGTTTTGAAGATTATTTGCCCGTTGCATTTCGCCATTTCAAGTTACTGCGGTTCAGTCATTCAGACATGCATCAACTTTTGACCTTATTCATAAATGGTGGCCGATTTATCATTTATTCTTTTATATTCATGCTAATCAGCCCAACTACGCCTCGTCAGCATGTGCAAAATTCAAAAGAATTTTTGCTCTAAAATGAGGCTAGTGAATATAAAGGAATAATAAATCGGCCATTTATGAATAAACAAATTACGAGTGGTTATCCTTGAATGGTTCCATGATTTGATTTAAGAGTGTGTAAACGTTATCCATCAGAAATCTCAATTGCACATAACATACTATTAAACAGTTACCTGAAACATAAACATAAGCGGCACGACGGCTGCCTTTTACGATTAGATTCGTTGGATACGTAGTCGAGCGGTCGAGCATAACGCGATCATCGGCGATCGACGTTCGCTCCCTTCATTCTAGCTTGACCTAGCTTGTTTCCGTCGAATTAGCTAGCAGGCTAATTGGATTCGATGCAAAATCAGCGACCACAAAAAATCTGTACTCTTTCACTCGCAGAGCCAATTATGGAGTACGGTGGCCTTTCGATTTTGACCTGACCACTCTCAGCCACCGTAATGGAGGCATCAGGCTTCCTATGGTGTGACCCCGGGTGTGACCATTCAAATGAAACCTCTTCGGAAGTACTTTTGTATGATACCATTTGTTTTTCAATATTTTACAAAATATAATTTGGGATTTTTCTAGAACTTTGATGTTTGGCACTCTTGGGAGTTTTAAAAAGTCTTAAAAAGACCCCGTTTAAGTGCCTCGGGTAGCTATTGTCGTTTACTTGCAATTTGAAGTTAAGTGATCTTACGTGCAGTGTGATGCCCTGACTATTTTTGATTCCCTAAAAATGCCTGTTGTTTTTTTTTTGTTATAAATTGATCATTTTTCACTACCCACCTTACCTTGAGCTGGTAAACGCTGTGAGTGGAGTGCGCTTGGTAAATGCAATTCTACGAGAACTGTTCTATTTTCGTGCGCGTGCCGAAACGCCCGTGTTTATAAGAAGAACGACAAATGGAGGCGGGTTGTTTCTGAATAAGTTAGCAAGATTAGTTTATTTTTAATGTGGATGGGCGGATTCTCTGAACACGTCTGTTGCCATGATTACAGAAAAGAATATAGCCCACTACTGTGTTAAACACAGTACACGCGCAAACTTAATAAAATGCACGCAAACTTAAAAAGCGCGAACAAACTTAAAAAAGTGCGAAAAAACTTTATAAAATCCACGCAAACTTAATAAAATGGCTACAAACTTTATAAAATGCACGCAAATTTTATGAAATGCACGCAAACTTAAAAAACAATAGTGTGTGCAAACTTTATAAAATGCACGCAAACTTAATAAAATGGCTATAAACTTTATGAAATGCACGCAAACTTAATAAAATGGCTACAAACTTTATATTAAAAATGCACGCAAACTTAATCAAAAGCTCCTAAGAGCCAACCCAATATTTCGGTAAGCTTATGTTTTCACACTGATACGGTTCTATGGTTTTTTTTTTTTAATTAACTGTAAGGATTTTTGAGGAAATAACTTTGATAATGTCCAGTTCGAGGAAGAAGAAAAAGAAGAGTTACGGGGGTGAATTGAACCCGGGACTCCCGAGTGCAAATCCGTCGTCTTTGCCCACAGGCCATCGAGAAACACATCATCAAGTAAGGGACGGACCATTTCATTGTTTTTTTTTGTTGTTGTTGTTTTCTTTTGGGGGGGGGAGGCGGAGTTGGGCAATTACCAAAAAAAATTCCTGCAGAAGAAATTTAAGAGAAAAAAATCGTGCACAAGAAAGCACGTGAAAAAAAAAAACTTATTTTGGTAAAAAAGATTCTTGCAAATAGTGATGCTGAAAAAAAAAAGCATACTCAGAAGAAATTGCCCAACCCAGATAATTTCGACTTCATTTAGTTTGTTCGATGCATGCCAAACGGATGTAATGCCCCATCCTGCAGTGAGATGTGACTATGGCTTCGATAACATGTGCGACTACCACAGAAATGTTCCCCAACACGACGGCTGGTGAGTGAGGAAGTTGCTCTTACGGGACACCAAATTCTACACATGCGAAATGAGATCTATCGCAGATACTACGAATTATATGAACTTATAAATTCACATTGAAACAAAGTGTTATTGTTTGCATGTGCACTTGAATTTTTGTTCATGCTCTGTGTTTAAAGAAACCTTTGATTTTTGTCTGTTCTCGGACAAAGTTGTCGTTAATTGTACGGCAACACGCCATATTTGCTTATTGTGTTAAAATGTTCTTGTTCTTGGCTGTGCGTACCATTAGTTTAGCAAAGATGACACAGAGTTTGTGACTGTACTTTTTTTTTTTATTAATAGCCACCTAACATTGAAACTTGTAAACACCATGACCAGAGCTAAGAAAGACTCATTTTATTCACTATAATGTTGTTTTGAGAATGTAAAATATTAAAGTGACTGTTTCAGAATCCTTTACTGCTGTTATTGTTTTAGTTAAAATGACTTTCATGGTCTTTCAGGCTGTTCTATATTTTGTAAAATGTAACATGGCTCTTGCAGATGCGTCATTTTTCAACTTACGCATTTTTTTAAGCAATTCAAAGGGGACAGACCTCAAATAAATGTGGCTACTAAACATATCTGAATTTCGTAACTGTTCGAGACAAGTTGCACAATTGTAATGTGTAACATTGTACGTGCAACTTGCAACAATTTTTTTTTTGCGAGACAAGTTGCAGGGAAAATTGTTACGTGTAACAGCAGCTTAAGATATGGTTATAGAGTAAAAACATCTCCAAAAATCTTATTAAGAGCATTAGAAAGTAAAATGCCGGTTATAAGGGCTGGGCTTATACAGCTTCGCAAGGTTTTTTTAGCTGACAAACAAAATTGTGATAAATAAGTTTTAAAATAAATGTTATAAATAATCAAAGGTTGAATTTTGAACTAAAAAAACCTTTGTCCTCAAAATTTATTCCAAAATAAGTGGAGGGCTGGAAATATATACTCCGCATCAGAAAAGCAATTCTCGTATAAGCCCGCCACTAATTTGTCAAAATGTGGTATTTTAAGAAAAATGTGACATGTCACATGACTTATGGGAAAGCTTAGAAAGATAACTTTATTTACACGGTAAAAATTCCTTCTGCATGCAGTTATTTAAAAAGATAAAATGAAGATCTATTATATTTAACTAAACTAACATCAATCTAAAATTACAACTAATTACATACTAACACTGCTTATCATACTTAGATATGTTAAGGATAATAAGACCTTTTGATTCAGTTCCAATCCCCTTGTTAAAGTTCCCTACTTGAGCACCCACTCCACCCCTTCATCTGCTATGGCTTAAACATTAACAGGTACATTGACATTACTAAATAGCACTCTTCTTTTTTTGGTACACGTCGCTGTGACAGTCTCCACAGGAGATCCTTTGTTCCTCACCATCACATGTCCTTTCTCCTTCCTTTTGATTGGTTCACTCAGCTATAAATGCCTAATTACTCACATTGCTACTACAAAGGATACACGCCAGGTCAGCTGTATTAGAAGTGATCATTAGGGAACTACTTTTGCATTTTTAATCCGATGCAGCTCAAACTTTGCAACATAACAGACATTGCAAGTCCAAACAATCGCTTGTTTTTTTGTTTCTCAATTTTAATGGTTTTTGGCGGGAAAATGGCGTCGTACAACTAGCAGCAAAATTTTATTTTCACCTTGACTAAACTGATACATGGTTTTGAAAGAACATGTTGAGACAAAATGCGAAAAATTTATTGAAAAAGCTAAATTGGTTTAAAAGATATAAAGATCAAAAGTTGGAAATTTGGCAAATTTCAACACGCAATATCTTTTTAATAAAAAATCATTTTAAAATTATTTTTTCATATTTAAATTTTTGTCAACATATTCTTTCAAAATCATAAATTAGTTTTGTCATTGTCACATTGTGAAAATAAAATTTCGCTGTTAGTTGTATGACATATTTTCCCGCCAAAAGCTGTTAAAATCGAAAAACAACATACATAGGATTGTTTGACTTGCAATGTCTGTTGTGTTGCAAAGTTTGAGCTCAAACGGTTTAAAAACACAAAAGTAGTTCCTTATAATAATGATCACTCTTTGCGTACAGCTGACCTGGCGTGCCTTTGAAGATTTTGCCAGGGCATACATAGTTCCTAATTTTTATTTTTAATCTTTCTCACTTCTTTTCTGTCAAGGAGTGATGGTTTAGTGGGAACACCATCCTTTTCTCTGCCACTGACATCCTGTCCTAGAATTCCCCTGCCTGCTGTCCAATAATTTTTTACTCTTTCTTGAGGATTCCTGGAAGGCGTACTCGATACAATTCTAATCAGTAATGTCGTTGTTAGCTCCCAGTATTTCCCAATAGCTTCTCAGTAATGCTTCAAGCAATTTTTTTAATCAGATAGGCAGGGGCATGTTCTAAATCAGGCACTCAAAAACAAATGATTGTGGGCATATGGTGTGTTGTCAACCGCATGCACAGTACAGTGTGATTATATTTTACAGTCCAAAGAATATGGCAATTTAAGTTTTATGCTAATACACAAGTCACCAGGTGCCTTTCAAAGGCACACTAAAAACATGCTCCATGTGTAAAACAAAGAAACAACACAGATTGTATCAAAATTTAAACCAACAAATACTTTATTTGCTTTGCATTTTTTGAAATGCGACAGAGGGAACAACTCCCACTGTTGATGGAAACTGTCAGTTGACAAGCGTAGAACAGGCAGCGCTAAGGAGAAATCTGTCCAAAGAAGGGCACATGCGGTTTACTGTATCCTGTCAACAGGGTAGGAACCTAAGGAAAGAATGAAAATCACACTTGTAAGACATGTTTTCACCCATCAGAAAGGTTAATTAAACACTTGACAGAGCAGAACTTGTGAAAGACTGTGCAGAAGATTTGCAACTTTACCAAAGATCTTAACTGATGGCGACAATCCAAGACAAGAAATTCAGGGTTCTCTCCTCTTAAAAGTGATTTCAGTAGAGACTTAAAGGAGCTTTGTCACCATTTTTCTGTGTTATTTTAAAAAGCCAAAAGACTAGTCTAAGTGTCAGCCACTTTCTTGCCTTACCCCCTGTGGGCCACTGGCGAGAAACGGACAACAATTAACAGTACAGTAACAAAATTTATGTTTGAAAATCAAGAAAAATTACCTCCTGGGATGCTGTAGACAGATGCAGAGGCAGCAGAAGTAGGAACAGAAGTAGGAACGTTCGACATGTACATCACAGGCTGAGGAAACTGGGGGGGGCCAGTCACTTGTGCCTGATGAGGCCCAGCAGCCTGGGGCTGGCCGGGCATCTGAGGAACAGGGCCCGTGAAAATGAACTGTCCTTGCTGTGAAGGACTGGGTTGAGGCTGGCCAGGGGGCATCGCAGCAGTTTGCATCGCCGACATGTTACCAGTTACTGAAGGAAATAACAAGATTGAAAGGTTAAAGTGGATATAACCCACAAAAAACTTTTTTTGCTTAAAAAAATCTTACTATTTTTCTGAACAAAATGACGCAAAAATTTTAAATTTTCCTCAAAACCCCGATTTTTTATGGCCCGCTAAAGCTATGAAAAATTGCCATAATTTGTTCCATTACCGAGTACGAGGTCTGCGTCGAGTGACGTCACGGAAGGTGATGGATTTTTATCATCTCAAGGATTTCCAGTGACTTGTTGCTGCGAAAACAGCTTTGCGAAAATGCCAACGACTTGTGTTGCCTGCGGCTGCAAAAATATTTCGAGCCCAAAAGCAGGTATAGGGCTTCATAAAATACCTTACTTTAATGATGTCCGTGTTGAAAATGACGCAAGAAATGGGTCGATTTTGTGAAAGTAGTGTCCAGATACCCGGCAGCCGGGACGTGTTTTCAAAATACTAGATACCCAGCAGTCTGAAATTTTTATCGAATTTCCACGAAATATCTCGTTTAATTCTTCTGAGAATAGTCGATCTTTGTTAAGAAATCTCGAGCGATTTCAAATATTATCTTGGCTTCGAAGTTAAAAGAAATTGTTGAGCTTGGGCAAGCTATAAAATCTCGATGGTTGTGACACTTAGAAAAAATTCGTGCTGACTCGCCCAGTCAACTCTCACTGGAATATCTCCACAAAAATGATCACTGAAACCTCTCGAGAGTATTTGATCTTTGTTCAGAAATGCCAAGCGATTCTAAATTATGTTTTCGTTTTGTAAAGGACGAATTCTCCGAGCTTGGGCATACTATAAAATCTTGACTGACGTGCATGGTTTTCGAAATACCAGATACCCAGCAGTCTGAAATTCTCATCGAATTTTCACTAAATTTTCACTAAGTGTCACAACCATTTAGATTTTATAGTTTGCCCAAGCTCGACAATTTCTTTAACTTCGAAGCCAAGATAATATTTGAAATCGCTCGAGATTTCTAAACAAAGATCGACTATTCTCAGAAGAATTAAACGAGATATGTCGTTGAAATTCAATAAAAATTTCAGACTGCCGGGTATCTAGTATTTTGAAAACACTTCCCAGCTGCCGGGTATCTGGACACTACATTTTGCGAAATGTAATCGAGCCCAATGGACCGACACACAATATGCAGCTGTGTGCTCAATCCATTTCAATCCTGAAGCCATTCAGTGTCAGCCAACGGCTCGCCTGCATAGGCCTCGAGTTCTTCTCCGTCCAGTCCGTCGACTTCTTGGTCACTCGAATTCAGTGACGAGTCTTTCAACTCAAGCTCGTAATTTGCCACGGAATTTCGTTCTGAGGCGTCTGAATCGGAACTGGAGTCAGAATTTACTTCAGTAGAAGCCATTTGCGGTAAATATGAAATGAAAAAAGCGAACCAAATGTCTTTGTGCTGATTATACCAGTTATACTCGTAACCACAACAAACTCTTAACAAAGGTTTGACTGAGATAACACCAGATGATGCCATGGGGAACATACTTCTGTGACATCACTCGATCCCAGCCTTCTTAAACGCGGCGGGAATTTTGAAAAGCCGAAATTTGGCGGGCCATAAAAAATCGGGGTTTTAAGCAAAATCATAATTTTTTGCGGCATTTTGTGCAGAAAAATAGTAAGATTTTTTTTAAGCAAACAAGGTTTTTTGGGGTTATATCCACTTTAATTTTACTGCAGAGTGTTTTCCTGACATGTGATTTGGATGGTACCAGTATGTAACTACATGTTGGTTTCAATCTAAGGCCTATGAACCGATGTTGTGATAGATATTGCAACAGATTTTGCGACTGAACAGTGTATCATGCCATGTTGAATGTTGAAACAGGCCATTCAACATACATGTGTTGAATGTCATTGACTGAAAATTGAGACAGGCTCCATTATGCTAAACAAGTTGCAACTTGTTGAACAGCAACAGTAAATAGTTTTAAAATGCTGAATTTGTTTTCTACAAATTTAACAAGTTGTAACATCATTCAACATTTAGAACGATATTGAAACATAATTTCAGCACATTACCATTATCATTAAACTGAGATGAGAGTGATTAAACATACCGTAAACTGGCATATGGGAACCATCTTGGTATGCTTGTGACATGGGCACAGAAGCACCACCCGCTGGGGATGATACCTACAAGAAAAGACGGCTCTTAAGTCAAAGCAATAAAAAGAAATCTTCAAATTTTGTCTTTCTTCCGGAATCCAATAAGTAATGTAATTATAAACAGAGCGAAAGTGCTTCCAGCAAGTGAGAAAGGAGAACAAAGATTGGACATAGATAGTACAGTGCATAAAAACATAAAAGTCAATGATCACATACCGGACCTGGGGCCATGAATCTTGGAGGTCCATGTCCTGCAGGTACTGTGACATACTGTGAAAATATTTATACAGCATAGTTAAATAAGCACTCAGGCAGTTATCGCGTTCGAAGAACGCAATCCTAATTTCGTGTTGGTTGTCCTGTGGTTTATGTGCAGTAAAATTTGAGATTTTTTGGTAGACGGTTTTCCAAATGGCCGCCCCTATTGTTTTTTTTCAGGGGCTCATTTCCACCGGAAATTCCTTCGAACGCGTCTCCATAATCTGTGATTACTGCTAGTTTATTATTTAGGAGACATGTTTACGCAATGTTGAAAACAAAAAATAACATCGTTTATAACAATGACGACATGAACGGGATTGCCTTGTGATCTATTTTCTATTTCTAAAAAAATGTTTTAAACCCTTTCAATCTCGTTATTAACCAGACTGGGAAAGTGAGGGGGAGGGGAGAGTTATTTCATGTTTTGGCCTGGGCAGGGAGGGGGGGCGGGGGTGTTAGGGTTAGGGTGCTAATAGACCATGGCTGGGCTGTTCAAAAAACGATTAGGCTAACCCAGGATTAGCGTCAATTTGGAATCCAGTTAAACAACTCAACAACTGAAAATTTTCCAAAGTGTTCTGCCCTTCAGTTTCAACTTTAACTTGTCATCACTACTAGCTACAAATGACCTTTGGAAAACATTTTTAAACAGAGAAATAAAATTCTTGGTTAACTTTTAATCGAAGATTAGCGTTAATCGGCTTTCGAACAACCGGGTCCATATTCACATTCTCGGTATTGAACTGGAAATAGCTTGCAATGGAGGCTCATGTGGGGGAATATCATATTTGCATGTGAAAATATTTGCATGTGAAAAGATTACCCCTCATGAGCCTCGACTGCAAGCTACAATAGGCGACAAAAATAGTTGACACACTGTACACCAAAAACAGTTTTCATGCCATATTTATCACTATAATCTTTCCACTCACTACACTCTGCCGCATTAACCCCCGTCCCCCTCCCCCCATCCAATGTTGTAGGATTGTCTGGGGGGTGGGGCTGAAATGCTTTTTGTCCCGAAGAAAATCTTAAATGGGGTTCAAAATGACAATGTGTAAACAATACTGTCACCTATTGCAGTTCCAGTTCAATAGCGAGAATTTGAATGAGGTCTATTATCACCCCCCTTTTAAAATTAACAAGCACCACCACCAATATGGTAGAGAAAGAACTTTTTCTCCTTGTTTTCATTTTAAAATTTTAATATAGAAACACTTGCAAAGATAGGGAGAACAACAACAAAAAAAGCTGCAGAACACTTTCCTTTGGCTCGCAATTATCTTGTTTCCCAACTTCAGCTCATGTGAACTAATCACAGTGTGTACAATATCTGATTTATTTCATGAACATGTGTTATCTACTGACCTGTTGTACCATTTGTTGTGGCACCATTCCTGCAGGTGATTGCACATAAGCGACTTGAGGTGCGGGAATCTGGTACACTGGTTGGGGGAATGTGCCGCCTGGTGCGATGATTGGACTTCCTGTGGCAGCAGCTGCTGAAATGAACGGTGGAGACTCACCATGTTCACGGCCACCGTATGTTTGACTCCTGGCTGCTGAAAGGAAGATAGTCTTATCATAAAGATGTAACAGACATTCACTTTAAGTGTCAAATGTCTACTCGTGAAGAATGGTTTAGTTTCCGAGTCTGTGAATGAAATCACTGAAAGTGAGCTTTCAAATGAAAGCTCTTATCAATGAGCCATTCTTTCCTGTGGTACAGTAAACAACCACCAATACGAACCATCATTTTTCCAAGTTATCCTAAAAAGGTTCTTTTATAAAAAATTAATTTTGGTGTCTACTGAGAAGTTAAGCTATTTATCTTCTTAAATAGTTCTTATCTTCAAGGGATAATGTGCAGGCTTGTTGCTGTTCAGAAAACAAACAAAACTCAATCATTATTTTTAGTTTCTGTTGATACAAATATATTTTTTGGCTTTTCAAAAAATCACTGACACTGTCCCTTTAAACTTTACAATTACAACAAAAGAATACAAAATGAATCCATGTTAGGAGTACAGTGGGAATAACAAAACTAACGTTTGTTGAAAGGTTGTTTTCCTCTGAACATGTTGTACTGTTGTGGTGTAACCATCATCAGCTGCTGAGGAAAGGCTGGTGTAGGGACAGTAGGCGGCCTTATGGATGTTGGGGAAAATGGTTGTGCCTGAACCACAGGGACATAGTGAGGAGGCTGAGGGGAAGGTACAGGCTTCTGAAACATTAAAACACCATCAGCAATGAGTGATAAACTTTGTTTAGGTACATGATAAATAAATAGGCTGACAAATACTCGGCATCTTTTGGCCAACTGTCATCATGAATGAGGAACTATGGTCAAGAACAGGACAAGAGGATGTAACAACCACTATAAAATGAAGGAAAGGAAAATGGATTGGCCATACGCTGAGGAAGGAAAGGGAAGCCCTATGCCTCAAGAGGGGCAAAGAGGATTATTAAAGTAGGATGATAAACCAATAAATAAGTACAGTCAAACCTCCCGTAAGCGAACAACCAAGGGACCAAGGGTAAGTGTCCGCTTACAGGAGGTGTCTGTTTACAGGAGGTTGAAAACAAAATGTGCACCAGAATAAATCAATAATGCACCAGTACATGTCTTTTAAAGCTTTTAAGACCACTTGTAATTGTATTATCCATCACAGGGTTGTTGGATGTTGCTTTTTATATCACACATAAATCCAAAAAAAGCATTTTAGTGTTTACATGTTTTTTTGTTTGACCCTTTAACACCAAATGGGCCGGAGTAGTGACTGTGCTACTCATCATGAAAGTGCTAAATACATTGGGAGGGGAGGGGAGGGGAGGGCAATTTTTTTGTATACTATTCTTTTTAGACCCCCCCCCCCCCCAAAAAAAAAAAAAAAAGCCCCATTTTTTACACCATGCCCCATAAATAAAAGCCCTTTTTAGGCAGTTGATAAATAACCTAGGTATAAAAATTAACCTAGTTTAACTATTATAAACTAGGGTGAAAATTTTAACCTGGGTCGAAAAAAATTTCTGCCTACAGTTCATCTGTATACAAAGTTGCGTGGCCTAGGATTTAAACATGGGGCTAGTTACCGTGTTACAATATATTACATCTAGAGGTCAAAGAGAAGGATTTGAACTTAGACTTCTGAATTGCAAGTCCAGCGCCCAAGCCACTAGGCCACACCTCTATCCTTGATCTCATAGTTATGCACAAAAACAGAACATTTGCTATTTATTTCCATTCTTTCATTTCTTAATGCTCCTATAACAGTTAGTGTAGTCTTACAATCATTATATAGGAAGCCCTTCAACATGTTCTTGTAAGAGAAAATGTCAATCAGTGACTTTTAAAGCACAACAAAGACATAAAACAGGACAAGCTTTACAAAAACTAGTACATGATAATCTATTCGTTGTTTTCACATACCTGAGCTTTCGGAGTAAATTTGAATTCCTTGGCCAGTGGATTTAGTTTTGATTTTGTCAAAATGCTACAATGAAAAAATCAGCTAATCACTCAGTTTGAGAAGTAAGAGCAATTTTTTTTTCAGATTGTGCTACATATATGTTACAGTTTTCCTTTGTTTCCCAGTTCATTATCACAATCTTAAATAAAGTTAAATAAAAATCAATTCAAACCATAAAGACTTCTCATAACAATAAACATATGCTCTTAACCAAGATACATAATTAATTCAGAAAAAAATAGTCAGAGCGGTTTTAATTGTGTGTCAAAACCAATTTTGCAATAGACAATATTCGTATTCTCGGTATTGAACTAGAACTAGCATGCAGTTGAGGCTCATGCGGGGATTCTTTTCACATGCAAATATTTTTAATGATATTCCCCCGCATTAGCCTCGACTGTAAGCTAGTTCCAGTTCAATACCAAGAATACGAATATTGTCTATTGCTTCAGTCTTACATTGCTTTGTGATTGACTTATAAAATGTTGTGCAACTTTATCAACCAATCAGGAGTAAAATCAAAACCCATTGTGACTTACTCGCATATGTTTTCCAGCACTTGGCACCGGCTGCATGTATTTGCTTCCAGTTCTGATTGGTCCATCAGATTGTCTGTGTCTGTTCTGATAGGCCAGACTAACTACTTTTGTTTTGGTTTTATGACACTTAATTGAAAATTGTTTTAATAGATGTACATAATGTTCTTTACATGCATCCTGAACATAACTTCGCAAGGAATAAGGTACTCTTGCACATCAATAATCAAACAATTATGAGCATACACAAACTGTACATGTAGATGTAGTAAAAGATGCTAAAGGCCTGGCTAAACTAGGAAACATTGTTGCGGAAACATTGTTTCCTGTAATGTTTCCGGGTGGCTAAATTAGCGGGAAGCAAACAAAATGTTTTGCTGCCCCAGTGGCTAAATGAGGAAACATTGTTTCGGAAACAAATGGTCACGCATGTGCATTGTTGTACGCTCGCCGGTCCACTCGCCATTGCTAGGAAACATTTTTGATGAGCAGCACTGGAAACTAGTCAACATTGTTTTCATGGTGGCTAAACTGGGAAACATGTTTCGGAAGCAAAATTTGTGTCCGAGAAGCAAAAATGTTTTTGACCTGAGGCAAAAACATTTTCTTGTTTCCGAGCAGCAAAATTTGTTTCCGCAACACATGTTTCCCGCGCGGCTTAACTGGGAAACATTTGCCTCCGCAACAATGTTTCTGCAACAATGTTTCCTAGTTTAGCCAGGCCTTAAGGCTACCAAAATACCTGTCTTCAGAAGATTTGGAAGTCTTGTTATCTTCAGTTTTGACTGCTTCAACAGGTGGAGTTTCTGAAAATATGTCAATTACAAGTTGGCTAAACTTTGTTGAAGCCTCTGTGGAATAAGTAATCCTTACTGTCCAAAGTCTATTGTCTTTAAGTTCATAAATTTCTAGTGTATTATTATTATTATTATTATTATTATTATTATTATTATTGTTATTATATAATATATTTTTATGTGGTTAATGGCAAAAATAAATGAATGAAAATGAATACCTAAAATTTTAAAAGTCACAATCATTATCCTTTCACACCTACAATCATACACAAAAGTGTTGGGAAGGTTGGCAATTTTGATAACTGGACTTTTTTATGCATAGTTGTTGGCTGAGATCCCAACATTGAAAAGGGGTCCAGTGGGGCGACTCTGAAGATTAACAGATGATCATTATTAATGTTTAGAGAGCACTGATGCAATTCAGCACTTATGCTATTCATTGTTACAACCTTCCAAACTACTTCTGTCTGTAATTGTACAATTTAAGTCGATAAAATCCTAGAGTACGCATATAAATTAATGGAAAGCCACTGATCAGTACTTGTTAGCTTCTGTGTGCAACATTAAGTTTCTTTTTACTTGTTGAAGACAGCTTTAAATCTTAAATCAGTGTGTAAATTTCATCAACATAAAGTGTACATACCACTAGATGGTGTAACAACTGTTTCCACAGCCTCAGGCTCAGAAGGAACTTCTTTATTAACTTCTTTAGATGCTTTCTTTGAAGGTTTTTCACTTAACTGTTACACAAAGCAAAGAGGGAACCAAATCAGTACAACAATAATTAATTTAGTGTTTCAACTCTTTGACTCCCAATTAAAATAAGAAAGAAAATTTAATGTCACAATGAAGAACAGTAATTTCATTGATGTTAATTAATGCCCCAAAAGTGAGGTCAGGAGATTTAAGGACATGGTCACTGTTGATATTTTAAGAACTTCTCCTCAGTCCTTCTATAAGAAAAATATGGGGCCAAGAAAGGAGAATTTGTATTTTGATATTGAGTAGACTACAAGCAATCACCCTTTCCGAGCTTAGACCATTGAGCAAGAAAGTAAAAAACATTGGCGAGTGAAAAATGGCAGCACAAAAACTGGAGGTGAGACGAGCGGGTGGGAAAAGAGAGACCACGGACAAAGCCATGCCATTTGAATTATGTGCTGCTCTCAAAACTCAAAATTTTGATTGGCTTTTCCTTTATCTGTTAACAATCAGTTAACATGCGCAAGCCGCTGTCAACACTCGAGATTAATCATGTCTGATCGATTACAGGCCTGTATCAATTAACTACCAAAAATAGATGCTTCAAAAGCAAAACAAATCAAACCCCTGGAGTTGCTCTTTGCTGGTTGAGACGTTCTTGCAATTCTACCTACCAGCTATAGCAAAAGCCTTATTTATCAAGTTTTTCGATGTCAGACATGTTGTCCTTTTTATGTGTTCATTCATTGCATAGGTTGAAAAGCGATTTTATGTAAACAAAACTTGACTTGCATAGTTCTAACTTGACTTGCATCGCTTTTTGTAAAGATACCTGTGTATTTTTTGCAGTGATTTCCAAATCAGTTTCTCAGGCAATTTTCGATACGCAACTGGTGTATTTTATTAGGACATTAGTAATAAGTTCGTTATTCTAGACTGAGAAAAAGTTGTTTTTGTGAGCTTTTTGGCACTCTAAATCTACTGCACAGACTGTCGCGTAATCAGTTTTTGAGAATTGCTAATATTGAAAACTAGCCTGGTCGTCAATGGGTTAAAATCTCCGTAATGAGTACTGAAATTGCACCCGCAAACACGGCAAGAATCATTGATGCTAGGTTTTTTCTGAGGGCTTTCTATCCCTTTATTTGGCATTTCTGCCATTCTTAAGATGGCTTCCCAGAAAACAACCATGAGGAAAAATACATTTCCTTTGTGTCTGTCTGCGAAAACATCTCCTGCAGTTATTCGATGACAAGAAAGTCTAAAGAAGGAATTTTATTGGATACACTAATTGGCTTGAAAGACGATCTATGCAATTGACACCTCAAAATTCACTTGGCTGTGAAAGGTCAAACGCCGTGGCTTTGTCTGTAGTCTCTCTTTTTCCACGCACTCGTCTCGTCCCCAGTTTTCACGCGGCCATTTTCCGCTCACCAACGTTTTTTTTTGTTTCTCGCTCAACTGACTAAGCCGATAAAGAGAGACTGCTCATAGTCTAGGTATTGGGGCTGAAGTAGTACAAACAAGTTACTGACCTTAAAATTATTTGAGAAGTCTTTCAGATCTACAAGCAAAGGATGTGAATAAGAATTTTAAAATGTAATTATTCATATAAAATAATATGTCATTAAAGTGCCAGTTCAATCAAATTTTTAAATTTCATTTTTTTAACACTTTTCAAAAGGAAATAATGTACATGTATTTAGTAACTTGTCCAAACTGTTTTTCAATCTGATCAAGTGAAAACGTTTTTTTTTTCCTTTTTTTCCAGCCATAATTATTTTCGCATTTGCATGGCTGCCATTAAATTTGCATGTAGCTTCCTAAACTGCCAAAAGATAGCCTGCGAAAGTGATGTCAGAGACTCAAAAATTCCTTTCTTCAGAGTGTTGTTTATCAGGGAACAGCAAAGACATGTATCAAAATGTCAAATGCACGTGCAGAGGCATTTTTTTCGCTCATTGTTCAAACCTATTGTTTTGTGCCCCTAATGCTATCGTTGTTATTGTGAGTGAGTGATTGAACTGATTGTGAGAAAGGAATTGATGAGTCTCTGACATTACTTTCGCTGGTGAAGTTTTGGAACTTTAGGAACATGCAAATTTAATGGTGGCTGTGCAAATGAAAAAGGATTTGGACAGGTGACTTAATACATAATATTTCCTTCCAAAAAATGCACAAAAATGAAATTTAAAAATTTGATCAAACTGGTACTTTAAGAGTTTCAAATAAGTGTCACACATTTCTTAAACCAAAACCAAAGTCATGACTATGGGAAATCAGGACAGATGCAGACAATACAATTACATGTACACTGTAGAATGCAAAGCAAATAGACGCAGCTGGTGCCAAGCATGGGGAAACACAGGCAATCAAGTCTGGAATGGTTTGGGTCTAACTTCTGATTAGTTTAATTAGTGGCATAAGTTTTCTGAACAAATCACAAAGCACAGGAATGTAAAACCAAAATAAATTTGAAATACAGTTGAAACCCTTTTTGTGACCACTCTTGTTAGTGACCAGCTCCCTTCACGAAATCACAAAATCCCAATAATTAGTAATAGTAATTGGACTGAGTGGAGTACAATTTAGGGAGTAATCGGGCGAGTAATTTCAAATCGGCCGAGCGTGTAGCGCGAGGACGATTTGAAATTACGAGCACGATTTCCCCTGAATTGTAAGACACAAGGTTCAATTACTATTTAATCGCATCAATAACAAAATTCAAGATTTAATAGTCTATGTGGTCATTTTTGTACTCAAAACGCCTAGGATGTTTAATATCATTTTTATAGTAGGAGAAAAAAAGCAAAAAAGAACCCATTTAAGTGCAACTGATTGACGTGCATGCAACATAGGTGTCCAATTACAGCTATCCAATTACAAAAAGTTGTAATTGGATAGCTGTAATTGGACACCCACGTGACCGCGCGCCAATTACGTAAGAAATAGGCGCGCAGATGACCAATCACAATCAAGAATTTTGTTATTGATACAATTACTTAAATTATCAGTAAAACTTTGTAATTAAAAGCTCTCGTAAATGACCAGCTCCAGTTATGACCATGTTTACTAAACCCCATGGTGGTTACTTATGAGAGCTTTGAAAGTCATTCTAACTACATTTGTACAAGCACATGTTACAATACACTTGATTGAAGTATTTACCTTTAACGATTTCGTGTTGAGATTTGGATGCCTCACTCACTACAGGCTCCTTGACAGAAGTTCCAACCGTCACATCTTCACTGGCTGTTGTTTTAGCTTCAGTAGGGGCTCTGCTGTCAGCCGTAGAACTGGTGGTGACACTAGTGGTCGTCGGAGTTGTTTCAAGCTTTAACACAAACAAGAATAATTCTATTACACAAGTAAAGCAACAAATCCACATATTCTTTCTCTCAAAGTTTTGGTAAAATTTTAACAGGTTGGAAAATAAAATGTGAAAGAGCTTTTACAAATCTACATGCCACTATGTCAGAGGCTCCAATATTCCACTTTGTAACTGGATGTGGATGATACAACATTAATATTTTTAAATACAGTGCTCAATTTAATATGAAACTAACTGAATAAAACTAAATAATCACCAAGGTTTTAAAAAGACTTTGATTTACATTAACATTTTTGCATTACATTGTAAAAAAGCAAGAGAAAACTTGATGTGAAGCTTTGCAGTACAACATGTACAGTACAAGATGTTACAATGTGTACAGAAGGTAGTGCTTTTGAAAGGGCTGCACATTTTAACCCAATTATGGAGTCAAATATGGAGACATGTAGTGTAGTTCTGACTTTTGAGTCTGTGGACGAAATGCTATGGTGTGACCATTCAAATGAAACAGCAGTACTTTTGCATGATACCATTTGTTTTTCAATATTTTACAAAATGAAGTTTAGCATTTTTCTTGAATTTTGATATTTGGGTTAAGCATCACATTTTACTAAGCCATAAGTGTTGGAATCATAGATGACTCAAATCAACTTCCATGTGATGTACAGGAATCTGGAGCCAGTTCTAAGATACAAAAATATGACACAACATGTACTCACTGTGGCAGTAAGTCCGGTAGTGCTAGGGGCAGCCTCTTGTCTTTCAGTTGCTGATGTCACTGGAGGGGAAGCTGCTACAAATTTGAACAAAACCACAAAAGGTAACCTTAGCATGTACACACACATTCATTTTCAAAATCACTAAAACTGGAGGCTAGCTACTAAATCTTCAAGAAGGAAATTGTTTAACCAAGTTGTTGCTAAAAATACAATGCAGTAGCCATGAGGTAGTGCGTTTCTGTATTATAAAGTATTTTGAAAGACAAAATAATTGCCAGCACCTAAAATTGTGATCCTACGGACAATTTAAAAAAAATACGTACTTGGCCGTGATGACAGAGCTGTGGTCTGTGGTCTGATAACAGCAGCAAAGGCTTCTTCCTCACTTCGTCCACTGTCAACTTCTTGCCGACGGCCATGACCCCTGGACTGTTTTGGGAAATACAGAAGACACATTAATTTTGCTGAAAGTTTTTATTAAACTACAACTGTCAATTTTGTTTTTCCATGAATTTCTCTATCTTTTTATTTTTTGATATTTACTAAAAACATCAATAATTATATTGTCTCCAGAAATCTTTGCTATTCACAGTTGCCATTTCTAATAAAAACAAGAAAACATAAAGGTTGATTTGAATATCTCACCTGCTCAATTTCGCGAGCTGTTTGCTCTGCTCTAAGCTTCATTTCTGGGGTGCTGTCTTTTGGGAGTGGAGTGCTGTATATATGAAGGAAGAAATGAACATTGGCAATTGTTGTAATCTCAAATGCACTTTTCAGTGGCCATCTTGGGGAGGGGGATTAAATATAATTTGCAAGACTCCATGATGGCCTGGATGGTAGCCCTGCAGGATGACCGGGGGAGGGGGGCAGGGTGAATTAATGTTTTTATGTTTCAAATGCCCAGGGGTTGCTTGAGGTCAAATTGTTCCCACAAAATAATAAAAAAATCTTCTTTTCGCACAATGAAACTCTTGCAAAAATTTCATGCTACATGGTAATTAAAAACTGTTCTTGAAAGGATCCACTGAACAGAATTAGAAATAAATCTCCTCAATTTCTCAGAAACTCCAAGCATTTAAATTAAACTTCCTTGTCCATTAGTTTTTAAAATCTAAGCAGATCTGAATCAATGACAGAGCTTACTGAAAATGCAGAAAAATGCAAAATAGATTATAACACTAACGTGTACTGCAGTAAGTCATCATTGTATGTAGAGGTAACACCAAACTTTTCTTGGTTTGTCTTGAACATTTCATCAGCTGACCATCCATTCTGAAACCAAGGGGTAATAATTGTTATTTCACATACAGTACAGATCTTAATACCCCAATACCTACTCTAACATAAACTAACATAGCTTAAAGCTAAAAATCATTAATAAATTGTTCAGATAAAGAAAACTTTTCAGGGAAGCATTCAATACCTGAACCTCCTCGACTTCCACTTCTCCACTTGCATATTGACTTAGTCTTTGCCCCATAACGAAATAACTTACGGCCATGACACTCTAAACACGTCACTGGATAAGGAGTTCATTGATTCAAATAATTTTGATCACAGTCACTTTAACAGGGATGGCTTCTGTTAATGCTTTACCCAACTGGAACAATGTTTTTTCAATGATATGTGCATGTATATTAAAGTTGACAAATGCAGTAGTCCAATAAACAGTGTTTTTGTTAATATCCTCTTAATCACAATTCAGTTTTATGGTCACAGCACTTTCAAATGATCCACAGGTAAATAGAAAATGACCTGTTAACTGGTGTGTGGTGTAAGTCTGAATAAGTTGCTGCACCAACAAATGTTAAACTGAGCACCAGAAGAATAGGAAAATAGAACCACTCTATAAGGAAGCCATCTTGGATATTTAAAACACAATCAATGATCTAAGTTGAGAAATGTCGGGTAAAACCAGCCATGCATTGCCAAATCAACAGGTACCATTCACTAACTGGTTCTGAATGAAAACAAAACCAAATTGAAAGGCAAACAGAAATCAGCTACATGTACATCTGAAAGGGAATTTCTAGTTGTCTTTCTGCTCTCCATTTACATTGATCTGGGTATCAGTTTGCAACAAATTCTCTCAGGCAGTTTTTATAAAATAATATCAGTCAAATATATTCATAAATATTAAAAAGACTCATTCATCTGTGTCAAATTCAAAATAGCCTTAATGAATATTACAGTCTGTGTACATTTCATTTTGCTAGTCAAGACCAATATATACAAGTTGCCCATGAAAAAGGAATATCAACATGGGGTTGTCATTAAGGGCCAGGGGCCAAACATTTCCCCTGGCTACTACACTTCTGAGCCCTGGCTACCTTAACAGACAAACAATGCAATGTTTCCCTTGTATCAGGAGCGTGGCCAAAAGCTCGGTCAGCCTGGCAAAGCCTGGCCAGGCCACGCTTTCCTGGCTTTTGACCACACTTGCCTGGAAAAACCTGGCAAGCATAGCCCTGGTGCAGTTTTATTGCATAACTCATTTTCAGCCCCGCACAGGCTCTTTGTGTCCGATGAGAATAAAAATCGTCACAAAATTGCGTTAATTCCAGCATACATTAAGTAGACAGTTTTAGCCAATTATATGGCTAGTTTCAGCCCCCGGCCGTGGATACTTGTCACGCATTGAATTTTTCAATTTTGGCAATTTTGCCTTTCTAACGCGGCCGTAATTTGTCCCAACGTGGCACTAATTTGTGGCAGTTTTAGCGGCCAAGAAATGCTTTTGGACACAAATTTCAACAGCAAAAGTGTTTTCCAGTGGAAATGAAAATTATTTGGCTGATTAGAAAACGAAAACTCCAGGTAAGCGACATTTAAAATCTTAGCGTGTCCCCACTATAATTTTATTATCCCTCTCAGCGAAGACGACCATATGTTCTTCAAATGCTATGAAATGCTTTTCAGATCGGCTTTATAAGTTCAAAACTTTGCTTATGTTCATGACATCTTAGAAATTATATTTCCGAGTCCAGAGAGAGAAATTTGGATGAAAAGAAGCTTTTTAGTGTCCGAGCGAAAGGAAATATTTCAGTCACTAGGGGACGCTGAAATTATGCAAATGAGTTTACATCTAATTAGCATTGATAATCTTTTCACGTCAGAAAATAAATTCGTAGTAAATTATGCATTTTTGGCTTTTTTTTGCAGATTGGCAGTCTGTTTGGCCAAGATATAAAAGAAAAAATTGTACTTTTAACTTTTCCCTCAAACCAGACAATAATTGAGAGGAAATCAGTTTTTGTTTTTGTTTGTGGTGAAATATTATGGGTTTCTAGAAAGTGAAATATTTTTTTCCTGAAAGCTTATTCAATAGACCAATATCACGCTAGCATGGCATGAAAATATATTTAATTTAATGGGGAAAAGAGTCCAGTATCAAATTCAGGGCATCAATGTTAGTAAAAGTGTAAAGTTTCGTAAAGTTTGCTCGAACACTGACGGAGATATGAACTTTTGAAACTTAGTACTCTGGCCTAATTTTTACAAAGAAATGTATGGGAAAAACACGAAAACGAGGCTGGATGGGCAATCTGTGCCCGTCCGCCATACATTTCTTTGTAAAAATGCTCAGTTTCAAAATTTCATATCTTTGTCAGTTTGCTAGCAATCTTTACAACACTTTGTAATTTTGCTAATATCGATATGCTGAATATGATGCTGGGCTCTTTTCCCCAATAAACTAAATATATTTTTGTGCCATGCTAGCGTGATATTGGTCTATTCCCTTTCAAAAGAGGTATAGCTTTACACTCCATTGTAAATACCTGCTGAGAAATTTAATAAAGAAAATATATGGTCAATTTTTCAAAGTTTTTTCATTGCTGGAAATGAGTTAAAACACATTGCTTTGTTTTAGATCTGTTTGAAATGAACATGCATGCATTTTTGTTTATTCCATAAGTTCTTAGTTTAAGTTAGTCTTTTAAGAACTATTTTTCCACACCGAGTCCTTCCCAATTTTATATTAAGCAAAAATAACACTGCTTCACAAATAACAAGGGAGAACTACATGTAACTACAATTTGAGAGTCGAGTTGAGCTTTAAGATGCAACATAAGCTTACTCCCTTGCCAATCTTGAGATTTGTCTTCTGTTTTCAAAATATGATCTCGATTTGGAAGCTCAATTTTTAAGCTTACCTAATTATTTATATACGTGCTGACTTAAAATGTTTTGTTTTGTTGTACAAGTAGCTATTCCATATGGATGACAATGAAAGCTTTCAAACAGCTTGCAGGGAAAACACTGTAGTATCAAACCTCCACTCAGCTAAGTTTGAAACAAACAATTTAAAAACTATATGATTCTTTTCTGCAAGTATCCATTGAATTGTATAATAAATGAAATTAAGTTCTGACAGGTTGTTTTTCTTATGACTAGTGCATGGTACACTGCAGCCTTAATAATCAAATTGCTATTTACTTATTAAAGTTTAATTGTGACAATTTTATGTGTTCATTATGAAGAAAGCAAATTATTTCAAAGCAAATATCTTGTGGATGAAGCCAAAATTAAATTCATATAACTGAATCACAATTGATACTAATAAATACTAATAAATGTATGGTGAAAAACAGAAGTTCCATGTGTAGCATTTTTTTATTTGATGTTGGGATTATTATTAATAATACTGTTTAATCTTAGGCGGGATGTTGAGATCCCTGAGTCAGTGGGGTCCCTGGTTCCCAATCAGGATTTTGCAAGGGTGCTTTGCCTATGGGAGAATTTTTGCCAGGCTGGCCGCCTGACCACTGTTTTTGCAGTTTTTTATCCCTTGGCCAGCCCAACCAAAGCTCGGCTTTGAGTTGAGTTCACCATGGCCTTCAAGCCAGGCTTTGGCCACGGTTTTCCGCTGTCTGACCGAGCTCCTGATGCAAGGGCGCTAGCTTCTTTTTCCACTTCCTCGCTACTTAAATTAATGACAGCCCTGTTAACCATTTGTTAATGTTATTTTGAATGTACTTGATTCAATTGAAAACCTTTGACTCCTAATCAAGTTCAAAACTGAAAGTTCCAAATTTTATCTTGTAGAATATTGAAAACTTAGCAGCACCGTACGCAAGTACAGAGTATTGTTCAATAGCTTTCATTTGAATAGTCACACTTAAGGATATCATCAACAGACCCAAAGAAAGAACCACCTTGTACATCATAACAGTACCACAGGGAAATACTGTTCAATAGCTTTTGTTTGAATGGCCATACTTAAGGATATCACCCACAGACTCAAAAGTTAGAACCACAACAAATTAAGAGCAAATCCGTGCAAAAATCAAACATTACACGGCAAAGTTAAAAAACTAAAATTCGCTCTTCTTTTGCATACAGGTAGCCTTTAGTAAGTATACAATTGCTGTGTAGTTTTTTCCTTGAAAAACTTATTTGTTTCTGGGAAAACGAAAACATTAGTTTTCAGCCCGGGGTTCGATTTGGCGACACCAAACAGGCTTAAAATAAGTCATGATTTACTCGACTCGCGTATCAAAACTACTGCGCTAGAAAAAGCTGTCACAGCTCCAATTTGTTGTACAACTTGTCACAGTCTAAATACCATGATTTCATAAAAATTAGATTAATCTAAGTATTCAAATGAAGTCAAAAGTTTATGGCTCTCCCGTTCTCCGTAAAACGGTAGGCGAAAAACAACGATAATTGTGAGCGTGTGCCTTTGTTCAGAATTTCGTAATATTATGAATGACAGTACTAGAGATGACGATCTTTCAAAATATGTAAAGTTTAGTTTGGGGAAATGAATTTGGGATTTTTAAGAATTTGTTGAAAATCGTGAACGAAAGACTTGGCAACTCTGACGCCAAAAAAACAAAAAACAATGAAAATATACAAACCTTAACTTGGATATGACATTCTTGAATGTCCATAGTGTTTCGTTTTGCCGTATGTTCAATTTCATTCATGAAGTTTATCATGAACAGTGAAGCCCGTTAGCCACGATCAAAAACGCTTTTAAAAACTTTTCGCTGAATTCTTCGTAGCTCACTTTGCACTTTCATACTTTTTACCAGATTTCTGGCGGAAACTGTAATAGGGCTGATAATAAAGCGAACTAGTTCAAGCATGTGTTTCCAGTTTTCCATCCTTGCATAACCGTGAACCGTTTTGAGACTATATGCAAATTACATCTCAAATTTGCATATCAGGCTGAGCAAGCGTTCGTGACAGTCACGGTTGGTACATGGGTGGATAAGGTATTCATTGGGTCTTTTTGCCGTATGTTTCATGTATTTTTTTTAGAAACGCTTAATGCCCGCGCTATGTACAGTGTGGTATGCTTCAAGGCTCTGAACACTGTGCGACTGCAGTACCTGAGCTTGAGAAAGCAGAACTTTCCCAAACGTTTTCTGTCCCAGTCTCTCCCAATGGGGCGCATGGGCCCTGAATACGACACCAGAGGGTGAATTGGACTATCATATATTGTACAAGCGACGTAGCACTCGCTTAAAGTGGAATGAAATTATGTATGTATGATAGATGGGAGGTACTGTTGTAATTGGAAGGTTTCAAGTAAAACCAGTTGTTGTTTGTTGTTGTTGTAAAAACCCCTAAGAATTCAGAACGCGGAAGAT
The DNA here is from genome assembly GCA_024195265.1 of Dendrophyllia cribrosa. NCBI lineage: Eukaryota > Metazoa > Cnidaria > Anthozoa > Scleractinia > Dendrophylliidae > Dendrophyllia > Dendrophyllia cribrosa. Next base: position 29,997,225 of record JAJLRJ010000008.1, on the reverse strand, counting down.
TCTTTGTTCCATGGTTTCCTAATCTTCTTTCAAGGACCAGTAGTCCATAAGGGTGTTTTAGAGTTAAATGCCTTATAGCTCTCCTACATACACCAAAAAAATATCACATCAGTTTATTACTGTTTCATTATATTGGCATTAATTAATTAATTGATTAGTTAATCAATTATATTTCTTAATGCTGTGCATGAAACGTGCCTTGCATTGATTCTTTCCCGCTAGTTTTCAATGTGTTTTTAACTTCATTTTTTTTTTCGTCTGCAATTTTTCGCAGGAATTGATTTCTTATTGGCCCGACCTCCCCTTTAAAAAAAAAAACAGAAAAAGGTAATACCAGAGCAAGGAATGAGCGGAAAGCGCGAGTCATGTATCGGCTAAAGAGAAGATTAACCGAAATATTTCTTATTAAAAGCGGGACAATGAAGGAGGAATGTTCCTCTCACAACTAAAGCATTGTCGATTGTCACACTCTAGAAATGAAACTAGGGCTGGCCTGTCTTTGTTGTCGTTTTACTATAGCAGTCCAATCAGATACCAGAGGCGAAAGTAGAAGGCTTTATAAAACTCTGAAAATAAAAACAATGACAAGTAAATAGATCAAAATTTCTTAATCTTTGTACCTGCGTTCTCGTTTGAAAGATTATTTGTGTAGCTTAACATGTGAAATCCAGGCCGACAAGATCCACCCCAACCCAACCCCACCCATGTAATAAATATTGGTTTTCTGTCAATGCTGTATTTTAAAACCCACGAGATCTCTTTCCTGCTTTGAACTGTATTAATTGAAGACTTCCGAACAATACTCGTCAAACTTCAAAACAAAATATGGAATTTTGGCCACTAAGAATACCACCCTGTGTACCAACCGTGACTGTCACGAATGCTTGCTCAGCCTGATATGCAAGTTTCAGATGTAATTTGCATATGGTCTCAAAATGGTTCACGGTACAGTACGTTATGCAAGGATGGGAAACTGGAAACACATGCTTGAACTAGTTCGCTTTATTGTGAGCCCTTTCACAGTTTCCACCAGAAAAAATGTATCAACAGTATGAAGAGTACGAAAGTGCAAAGTGAGCTACGAAGAATTCAGCGAAAAGTAAAGCGTTTTTGATCGTGGCTACTGGCTTCACTGATCTTCACTGTTCATGATAAACTTCACGAATGAAATTAAACAGACGGCAAAACGAAACATTTTGGACATTCAAGAATGTCATATCCAAGTTGAGGTTTGTATATTTCCATTGTTTTTTTGGCGTCAGAGTTTAATTGCCAAGATTTCTCAAGGAAAAACGTTCTAAGTGTTTTTGTTGTTGGTCACGCATACACAAGATGGCGTGATTTTATGTCTTTCGTTCAAAATTTTCAACAAATTCTTAAAAATCCCAAATTCATTTCCCCAAACTAAACTTTAGATATTTTGAAAGATCGTCAATTCTAGTATTGTCATTCTTAATATTACGAAATTCTGAACAAAGGCACACGCTCAAAATCATTGTTGTTTTTCGCCTACCGTTTTACGGAGCACGGGAGAGCCATAAGCTTTTGGCTTCCCTTGAATACTTAGCTTAATCCAATTTTTATGAAATCATGGTGTTTAGTCTATGACAAGTTATACAACAAATTGGAACTATGACAGCTTTTTCTAGCGCAGTAGTTTTGATACGCGAGTCAAGTGAATCATGACTTATTTCAACCCTGTTTGCATGTGTTTGGGATTGCCAAATTGTGCCCTCAGATGATACCGACTTTCTTCGTTTTTTTTCGGAAACAAATAGATATTTCAATGAAAAAACTACATGGCATTCATGTACTTACTATATACTATCTATATACAAAAGAGGAGCGAATTTGATTTTTTTCAGCTTTGCCGAAGATTTGCGATTTTGTTTGATTCTTGCACGGATCTGCTCTTAACATCTACATAAATTAAATGTACTTGCAAAATCCTAATGGACATACAGCAAGTTTCAGTGCAAAGTGCAAAATGTAAAAAATAGTGCAAATGAAAATGATGATAATTAGTCTAACTTAGGCAAGAAGATAATCATTGACAGCTGCCTTAAAATGACTGGTCGAGGTTAAACAGTACCACAAGCAAGAACTGCTCAGTAACTTTCAATTGAATGGTCACACTCCAGGATATTATCCACAGAATTGAGAGTTAGAATCTCCTTGTACAACAAATGAAACAGCACTATAGAAGAGTACTGCTCAAAAGTGTCATACAGTATGAATGATCACAATGAAGGATTTTATCCACAGAAAACAGGAAAGTACTGCTAAACAGCTTTCATTTGAATTGCAGGACTATCATTATTAGTAGCCGGCAATTGCTGTCAAGATAACTGGTTACACAAAGTGTGAAAATGACTAAAAGGTAACAAGCAAGGATGACTTGTGGAGCCTGCTTCTTCCAAAAACACTTCAGGTTGTCATCCAAAGAATCAAAAAATAGAACTTAACCCTTTCACAGAGACATGTTAAGTAGTTCTAACTATTGAGTCTTTCAGCAAAATCCAATAATGTGAACATTCAAGTGAAACCCTTATGAGTAGTACTTTTGCATGGTAATTTGCATGGTACCATTTGTTTTTTAATATTGAGATTTCTCTTGAATGTTGATTTTTGGCACTCTTGGGAGTTAAAGGGTTAAATCACAAGACTCAAGATTTGGCTCTGGGGTGAACAACAACAACAAGAACGACAACAACAACAGAAAATATAATTACCACTCGCATATTATCATCCAGCCCTCCTCCCAAGTGAAGCTCCCCATCCTGAGGAACCCATTTCTGCAAACAACAATAAACAATGAATTGTCAAGGGCTTGCAAGATTTGCTATTGGTGAGTAGTATTATTAATCAGGTTGTAGCCTGATCTTCTCACCACAGGCAAATTATTTCTGGACTTCAAACTTATTTTTATATTAATACAATAACGTCCTGGCTCATACACAACACAAAGCATGTGTGCAATATTAGGCAAGATTATTAAGAGTCCAGCAAAATCTTTTTAGCAACATTGCAGGGATGGAAATACGCACTCACCCACTTGCCCAGTAAGTGTCAAATCTTCTTGAGTGAGTACAAATTGTACATTTTTTGGTGCAGTTCTGAAAGTCACTCACTCAAATAGTGAGTGCTGTCAAAATCAAGTTTCCAACCTTGTATAGTAATGATAATAACTGATAATTACACTTAGTGTGAGCATGAATAAGTACCTGAAGTGGCCGCTCCAGCAACTGACCATTTGTGTGTTTAGAAGCAGTGATAGCCTCATCTGTGAAGCTGTCTACAGAATCAACAATAACATCTCCATTAATCTATATATTATAAATAAAAGTATGTGCTAAACTTTGACAAAGCATCAAAAGCAGTCCATGGTACATATACATTGTAATCTTATAACCAAGAGGTAATTCGCAAGTCATGATTGACACACATATACACCTTTCTTTCTCTGGTGTGAGAGAATGCAACTGACCTAAATCATACTGAATTTTGCATACTGTATTTTCGTGATTAAGGCATCTAAACCTAAAATGTTGAGCACTAAGTGTTTTTGAAAATGTTAAATTACTTTTGACACCCAATTGAAAACCGCTCATAACATTATAGAAAATATAGACTTATTCTGCCACAACCCACTAACAAGATCAAGAATAAGTCTGGAGCCCATAATCAATATATACATGTAAAAGCAGTCTTACCAATTGTAGAGGCAATGTCAGGCTCTTCTGTCTTTGAGATGTTTACACTAACAATATCCTTCAGTGCTATCAACAGGTTGCTGATTAAACTCTCGCGACTGGGTACAATCCTTTCATCCTAACATTAACAACAGTTGAGTTAAACAAACACAAGTTGCAACTGTACTACATGTATTTATGCACCTACATTGTATCAGGGGCATGCCCAGCCTTTTACAATGGGGTGGGGGTGGGGGTGGGGGTGGGGGGGGGGGGGGGGGGGGAGGGGAGGGGTGGGGTCATTCAAGACAACACAGCCAATCAAAATGCATGTGCATGTCATGTTCAGGAAGGAAACATTTCTTGAAGTGAAGTGTCAACTACCTAACATGGCAGCAATCCTGTTTCTTGTTTTCACATTGAAAGTCTGCTCTTGTTTCTCAATTCTTACTAACTTCTTTGATATAGCATGGTGCTAACCCACGAAGTGCTTTAAATGTCACCAACAGAATCTTAAAATATATAATTATTATTGACAAAAAACAAATACACCGAAAGAACACAAAGTACCTCAATTAGGCCATTTGCCTTCCTCTGCTGTATAAGATGGGCCTCACCCAAAGTACAGTCAAACTATTACAAGAAAAATAATAAACATTTAATACTCAACTAAAGGATAATTACAGAAAAATGATATAAAAAATCTAGTATTCTGTTATAAAAGCTGACATACTAATATAAACAATCTTAAAATAAATATAATTTATTCAGCAAAAAGTACATAATGATGTACATGTTGCAGGTATTTTTTTTTCAAGTAAATTTAATTTTTCACTAGGTATTTTTTTCTAATATTGAAGTTCTAGTAAAATATATTTAAACTAGGTTTATTTTTTTACCTAGTACCTGTTTCTTTGACGTAAAACCTAGGTTATCTGCGATGGTTAGCTTTGTTTTAGGGTAACAGTTAGCTTTGTGTTTGGGTTAGCTTTGAGTTAGCTTTGTGTTAGGGTTAGCTTTGTGTTAGGGTTAGCTTTGAGTTAGGGTTAACTTTGAGTTAGGGTTAGCTTTGTGTTAGGGTTAGCTTTGAGTTAGGGTTAGCTTTGAGTTAGGGTTAGCTTTGAGTTAGGGTTAGCTTTGTGTTAGGGTTAATTAGCTTTGTGTTAGGGTTAGCTTTGAGTTAGGGTTAACTTTGTGTTAAGGTGTTGGAAATTGTTAATAGGGTCAAATAAAGAAATTACAGATAGAGAGTAACACAACAAATAAAAATGGGCATTCTTAGAAAACTAGTTTCAGTTTTGCATAAATTAAATGTTGGCCAAGGGGAGTCTGGGACCAATAATAAGCAATAATACAAAGAAGTTGAAGCCATTTGTCAGCCTTGTCCTGTGTGGTGTAGTGGTATAGAGAATGGACTACAGATCTGAAGGTAGAGAGTTCAACTCCAGGTAAGTGCTATCAAAAAATCTTTATTTCATAATTTCACTGCAGATATTCCAGGGGGTACATGTAGATAGACGGTAGTAGACTAAGTATGGCATCAGGGGGGGTAATATAAGAATTAAGGAGGGGTGGGTACTTTTATCTTGTTATTTTTTTAATAGAAAAAAATTACCTAGTTAGCAAAAAAATTACCTATTGAAAATTTTTAACTACAACATATATACAGCTGCATATTTTTACAATTTTTTATTTTTTCGAGCATATTGTAGGCAAGAAAAAATAAAAACTTTCCCTGCACTTTGCACTCATTTTGGTGTGTATTGCTATGTTACATAATAAAACCAATTTCACTACTAATATTATAATATACCATAAATTGTTTAATGTGGCTACGTGCGATTTAGGCAAAGTTAATCTATTGACACCTCAAACACTTGAAAACACCTGTGACAGAACCAAGTCCTTCATCATTTGACTTTTGTGATGCCATCCCTTTTTATGATAAAAGATTTCTTTGATAACTAGCTCACGCAGAAGAAAGAAACTTTTTATAATGTACCCAAATGAAAGAGATCTCATGAATTGGGCCAGAGTTATACATGAAAAATATGTCAGATTTGACTGGCAAAAGTCAAAGAAAATCTGGTCTTCCTACCACTTGCCACTTCTTGTTAAAAAAAAATTCATCTTCTTCAGCATTTTCCAGGAAACTTTTACTACATAAACAAAGTCTAGTGAAGGGCCAACAACAAGGGAAAAAATGGAAAAAGAACATAAAAGAATGGGGAGTAAAACCAGGGCTAAAAATTAACTCCAGTGCTTGGTGGCCAGTCGGGCCAGTTTCCTTGAATTCTTAGTGGCCCATCCCAAAATGAAGTAGCCCTCAATTTCCTCTAGTTGAAAATGGAAAACTTGAATAAATGCCCCATGGCTTTTCACATAGCGTTAACTAAAAGGAAAGAACACAAAAAGGCAAATAATGCCCCCAGTAATGCCCTGAGACATTTTTTTTTTAACATTTCGGCCATTCATTTGGCAATATAAAATCATTTGAGGTGTTCAAACTGAGCACAACATCGCTTTATCGCCGAAAACTAGCCATGGCCTCCCTTGTTTCCATCTGTTTTAAAATGCCTGCTGCCTTTTGTCCTTTTCATAATTTTAAATACTTTCGGAGACATCTTCCTTACTTTTCACTTGTTTTTGGTGGAGGCAGCTCGCAACTGGGGAGGGATCGCCACATCTTTGTGCCAAATCTATATTCCAATTGATTCCAATCCCAGTGTAAAGTCTGTTCTCAAAGTGAAAATATGTGCAACTTCGAAGCCATCCCGCACAGAACTCAAGTAAGTCTAGAGTCACGTGACAATCACAAAATCAAAATGGCGTCTATTATGTTGTGAATGTGGATCGCTTGTGAAACCACTGTTAAAACAGCTTGGGTTTTCCACTTCAAATTGAATGAACTTAGAGTCGAGGAAAAGAAACAAGGAGAAAGGTAGTCCAATGAACTACATATTGAGTTTTATTTTAACTTTGTACTTCGCATAATAAACATTGCAACTTTTCGAAATTCTGTATCATAGTTGCACATCGGGCAATTAAATCTAAACTTTTGGTGGCCCTGATCAGTTTTATCTTGCCACTGGCGACTGTCCGACCGCCAATTTTTAGCCCTGGTAAAACAAAGAAAACTCAAAGAAGTTTTGCTTTGTGCACATTCCCAAAATCCAAAAGCAGCAGTCAGAATACAGCATTTGTGGCTTCAAATTCGCCTTTTCTGCAAATTTTCTAGGAATCAATGGGTTAAACAAGAGTCAATGAAGTCAGCGGTCTGCTTCATGACAGTATTTGACCTGTGGGGTGTCCCATGGGTTTTTCGCTGGTCTTATGCTGCTTGCTCAGATGGACTTTGTCATGGTTTTTAATGGAACATATTTCTTTGATTGCTTGCAAAAATAGTGTGAAATGACACAGTGGGAAAGCCTGTGTGTTATACATGTATTTTAGCACAATTCCTCAGGAATTTAATGACACAGTCAACTCTCTTGTAAGCGGACACCCTCGGGAATTGAAAAAAGTGTCCATTAGTAGAGCTGTCCGCTTACGAGAATTATTCCCATTAGCGGACACCAAAGAAAAATAGGGTGGATGTCCGCTTACGGGAGAGTTAATTAGCAGGTGTTAATTATAACAGGTGTCCACATATTTTTGCAGTGTTTTTATTTTTTTGCAGTGGAATTTACCAGCATAATAATCTTAAACAGCGCCTTTTGTCCTTATTAACCGTAAAGAGTGATACTTTGTAGTTATTAATCGTGAAACAATGTCAGTTACAGTTAATAATCTTAAAATTCCAGATTAATAACTATGTTTGGCAGACGTTTACAGTTAATAATCCTGTAATGCGCGAATATTAATTGTGTCTGACAGACATTTACAGTTATTAATCTCCACGGACAAGATAACTCGAAAGCAAATTTAACTTGACCATCTGCCATTACAAAAACGAAAACTAACGTAAAGTCTACTTTCCACAGGGCTTGTTATACCATAAATATTCCACAACCGAATTCTTCAGGGGTCAAAATTTCTATTGAGCTTGACTTCTATTCGATTTAATTTGTTCGCGAACGATATTTTCCTAGTCTTCCTTTTCGATGTAGAACAACGCGAGCGTCGCCATTAAACATAGAAGCGCGAGCGTGTGAAGCATTTATACATGTAAAATTAAAACACCTCTATTTAAGTCTTGTTATTGGAAGAAAACAAAGCGAGAGATCTCTTAATCGATTTCCGAAACTAAAATTCATTTGACCCGGAGAAGTAGAAAATTGCTTTTGACAAGAATTGTTTTCAATTGAACGTATCGTGAAATCAACAACACGGCGAAATACTTTCAGTGGGAAGATTCGCTCGCAGTCAAAATTAGCGGTGTTAACTTAAAAAAGATTTTGAAAAGTCTAACTTATTGGAAAGGCTTTCATTCTTTAGCAGTGGAGAGCTGATAACAAGGTTTGTCCTCCACAATCGTTCACAAACTGACAATAAGTGACAGAAACTAAATAACATGCTTACAGCGTCAAAAAATATTTTGGAACTCCAAAGGAAAATCGGCTGAAAATCCGCCTGTACGGGATATGAATTTGAAATGAATATTTTGGTTTAAAACTCAAATTGCATCTAATGATAACCAAATCCTTTTAGTTGATTCATTTTCATTCACGATCGAAACACTTTGTACTTATTTTAAAATCGTAAAGACTGATAGTTCGCAGTTATTAATCGTGAAGTGCGTCACTTGCGATTAATAACTATGGGAAACATTTGAAGGCGCTTGAAAAGAAAGGGCTTTCTTCAATTCGAAGGCGAGTTAGCGGAACGTATTCATTCAATGCACTTCCGGACTTCGGAATGAAACTCCAACTTACAAAAAAATATATTTTTATGAAAAAGTGAGTTACAAGCGAATTTCAGATAAACTTACTCATTCACGGCCGGCCCACAAGTTGAAATCTTCGAACACCATAAAATTGCACATCGTCGAATTTTGCGGAATATGCATCATCACAGGGAAAAAAACACATCACAGCCACGAAAGCAGTTAAATGTTTTGCGAAACAAAACTTAACATGAGCGGTACAATTTGTTGTTATGATGTAACTTGCTTTAATATAAGGTTTATAAATATTTCAAGCGAAAAATTGAAATCTGAGAACACCGCCGTTCGATTATGCAAATTTGATAAGATCGCTCCGGCAAAATATTCGCGGCTTGAATATTTGCGGTGTTTTCGCATCGTCTTCGCAAAAATACTCTTTCAGTTGAGAACTAAAATAATATATCGTTTTCTAAAGGACTTTTCATTAAGAAAAAGATCTGTTTTAGTTGAAAGTGTTTTGCACGAAGAAGTTTGATGGTCTTTGATGCAAACGGTCTGGAAAAACATCGGGTGTCACGCAACAGGCGAGGAATTTTTCTTTCAGGCTCTGGTGAAACTTCAGTTAAAAAAATGTTTATCAGGTTAAGATTAAACCTCTAAAATAGCGAAGCTATGTCTTAAGCTTACAGTTCCTTTTAAATGAAAGATCGTTTTCAACCTGTTTAATTTCTTACTGTACTTACTGTGCATGCAGGATATGCCGCATTGTGTTATCTGTTTTTTAGCGTTTTTTCAGCATATAAGCGAGGATTTTGTGTGTTTAAAGACCCATCCAGCTTACCACACAACCTGAAAAAACGATATTAAATGGTCCACATTGCTCGTTTTCCCTTACAAAATCACTGCTACAAGAAATCCGGGTTTTAGCGGTAAATTGATATTTCTACGCGGGAAAAATAGGATAGCTTAAAGCGTGACTGAAATAAAAAAAACGGTAAACAAAAAGCGACAGACATTGTAATCTGTTTAATTACGAAAAAAACCCACAACCGATCAAGTACAACAAACTCAAATGAAGTATTAACCTGGGCAAAAACAATGGCTCACCTTTGGCGTTCACAAGAATGGTAGAGTAGAAACAACGGCTATGCAACGGCCATGCATGCGGCTCTCAAAATTCGTTTGTGAAGTCTTGTCCTTTAAATTTGTTCTTTTCTGTCAGCAGTGATTTATACAGCTATCGATGTTTTGATTTCAGTGATTTGCGCTTGGTAAATTGTCACTTCTCCCACCCTGCACAGTGGTGAACATTTCAGCACTCATTCAGTTCTTGCAAAGAAATCCGACGCATTATTTTCAACCAATATGTATTTGAAGCTCAATAGTGTTTTCATTTCAAGTTCCACCAACAGTCCAACAGGGCAGCCCAGCATAAGGATATTTTTTTCTCGCAGTCTTATGTGAACTTACTCTACAAAAAGCTTCAACTAAGCTTATAGCACGTGTTCAGTCATTGGCGGATTTCCATCCAAAAATTTGGAAACCCAATTAATCAGAAGTGGTTTTAACCGTGGTAAAAATTCCTTGATCCGAGAAATGAGTCCAACTTGACTCTTTTTTTTACTTTTAAAGCAGTGTACGATAAATAGAAATGATTTTCGGTAAGCGCCTCGTTTGATTCTCAGGCGGTCAATTTTCCTGGAGCCAGTCAATTGCGTCAAAGTGCGTCTATAGCAAACCAACTGCAGAGCTTGCTGTCAAATTGTGTCCAATCACAGAGCTGGCTGTCAAAATGTCTCCAATCGCATAACTGGCTGTCAAATTTGTGTCAAGTTAATTGTAGCCAAGAAGCATCAAGTGAGATGCCGAATCGTTCTTCCCATCACGAGGGAGGTCCTTGTCATTGACTAAATTCTTTTTTCAACTGAACTATAAAGCAACTCGTCGACGACGCTGAATTCAACGAAACGATTTAAAAGAAAGACCTTTCGCAACGCGAGCATGTTTTCGCCTTTAAAATATTACGCACAGAATGTTTTCCTTTCAACTCACCAGAATTCACCTGATGCGAGCGGAAATTTCATATTCAGTAAAATATAAAGGAATTTCTTATTGTTAATTTGAGCGCACAATAAATGTTTTTTTTCTGACAACATAATCTCGCAGACAAAGTGATTCGGGTTTTCTTTTCATGATCAACCACGCCGTGGCATGTTCGATCTCCGGGGAGGGGGGCGGGGGGGGGGGGGGGGGGGGGGGGGGGGGGGGGGGGGGGGGGGAGGGGGGGGGGGGGGGCGGGGGGGGGGGGGTACTCCCTATAATGGGCTATACGGGGATGCTCCGCCCGAAAGGGGTACCTTTTTAGGCTGGCTGTATATGAAAGGATTGGGATTTCACGAGTTGAAGTATATGAAAGGGTGGGGATTTCACGAAGTATAGGAAAGGGTAGGGAAAACCTACCCTTTATTATATAAACACCAATGAAATACCAGGTGAGCTTTCGCGCGTAAACATCATATCTTCACACATGAGAATAACATGTTATCTTCACACGTGAGAATAACATGTTTTTAGTTCTTACGCGTTGTTCTACTTTAGGACTGCAAAAAAATATTAAAGTTCGCTGCGCTCACTCGTGAAATATTTTTCAACACTCGAAGAGAAATTTCGTATCTTCGCGCGGCCATGTAATATCCTCTATTTATACTTTATACTTCAACTGGTGTTTTCCCTACCCTTTCCTATACTTCGTGAAATCCCTACCCTTTCATATACAACCAGCCTAAAAAAGGTACCCCTTTCGGGCGGAGCATCCCCGTATAGCCCATTATAGGAAGTACCCCCCCCCCCTCCCCGGGGGATCGAACATGCCACGGCGTGGTTGATCATGAAAAGAAAGCCCGAATTACTTTGTCTGCGAGATTATGTTGTCAGAAAAAAATCATTTATTGTGCGCTCAAATTAACAATAAGAAATTCCTTTATATTTTACTGAATATGAAATTTTCGCTCGCATCAGGTGAATTCAGGTGAGTTGAAAGGAAAACATTCTGTGCGTAATATTTTAAAGGCGAAAACATGCTCGCGTTGCGAAAGGTCTTTCTTTTAAATCGTTTCGTTGAATTCAGCGTCGTCGGCGAGTTGCTTTACAGTTCAGTTGAAAAAAGAATTTAGTCAATGACAATTTGACGTTGAAAAGGACCTCCCTCGTGGTAGGAAGAACGATTCGGCATCTCACTTGATGCTTCTTGGCTACAATTAACTTGACACAAATTTGACAGCCAGTTATGCGATTGGAGACATTTTGACAGCCAGCTCTGTGATTGGACACAATTTGACAGAAAGCTCTGCAATTGGTTGCTATAGACGCACTTTGGCATGACGCAATTGACTGGCTCCAGGAAAATTGACCGCCTGAGAATCAAACGAGGCGCTTACCGAAAATCATTTCTATTTATCGTACACTGCTTTAAAAGTAAAAAAAAGAGTCAAGTTGGACTCATTTCTCGGATCAAGGAATTTTTACCACGGTTAAAACCACTTCTGATTAATTGGGTTTCCAAATTTTTGGATGGAAATCCGCCAATGACTGAACACGTGCTATAAGCTTAGTTGAAGCTTTTTGTAGAGTAAGTTCACATAAGACTGCGAGAAAAAAATATCCTTATGCTGGGCTGCCCTGTTGGTGGAACTTGAAATGAAAACACTATTGAGCTTCAAATACATATTGGTTGAAAATAATGCGTCGGATTTCTTTGCAAGAACTGAATGAGTGCTGAAATGTTCACCACTGTGCAGGGTGGGAGAAGTGACAATTTACCAAGCGCAAATCACTGAAATCAAAACATCGATAGCTGTATAAATCACTGCTGACAGAAAAGAACAAATTTAAAGGACAAGACTTCACAAACGAATTTTGAGAGCCGCATGCATGGCCGTTGCATAGCCGTTGTTTCTACTCTACCATTCTTGTGAACGCCAAAGGTGAGCCATTGTTTTTGCCCAGGTTAATACTTCATTTGAGTTTGTTGTACTTGATCGGTTGTGGTTTTTTTCGTAATTAAACAGATTACAATGTCTGTCGCTTTTTGTTTACCGTTTTTTTTATTTCAGTCACGCTTTAAGCTATCCGGCTATTTTTCCCGCGTAGAAATATCAATTTACCGCTAAAACCCGGATTTCTTGTAGCAGTGATTTTGTAAGGGAAAACGAGCAATGTGGACCATTTAATATCGTTTTTTCAGGTTGTGTGGCAAGCTGGATGGGTCTTTAAACACACAAAATCCTCGCTTATATGCTGAAAAAACGCTAAAAAACAGATAACACAATGTGGCATATCCTGCATGCACAGTATAGTACTTACACAGTAAGTACAGTAAGAAATTAAACAGGTTGAAAACGATCTTTCATTTAAAAGGAACTGTAAGCTTAAGACATAGCTTCGCTATTTTAGAGGTTTAATCTTAACCTGATAAACATTTTTTTAACTGAAGTTTCACCAGAGCCTGAAAGAAAAATTCCTCGCCTGTTGCGTGACACCCGATGTTTTTCAAGACCGTTTGCATCAAAGACCATCAAACCTCTTTGTGCAAAACACTTTCAACTAAAACAGATCTTTTTCTTAATGAAAAGTCCTTTAGAAAACGATATATTATTTTAGTTCTCAACTGAAAGAGTATTTTTGCGAAAACTCCGCAAATATTCAAGCCGCGAATATCTTATCAAATTTGCATAATCGAACGGCGGTGTTCTCAGATTTCAATTTTTCGCTCGAAATATTTATAAACCTTATATTAAAGCAAGTTACATCATAACAACAAATTATACCGCTCATGTTAAGTTTTGTTTCGCAAAACATTTAACTGCTTTCCTGGCTGTGATGTGTTTTTTCCCTGTGATGATGCATATTCCGCGAAATTCGACGATGTGCAATTTTATGGTGTTCGAAGATTTCAACTTGTGGGCCGGCCGTGAATGAGTAAGTTTATCTGAAATTCGCTTGTAACTCACTTTTTCATAAAAATATATTTTTTTGTAAGTTGGAGTTTCATTCCGAAGTCCGGAAGTGCATTGAATGAATCGCCTTCGAATTGAAGAAAGCCCTTTCTTTTCAAGCGCCTTCAAATGTTTCCCATAGTTATTAATCGCAAGTGACGCACTTCACGATTAATAACTGCGAACTATCAGTCTTTACGATTTTAAAATAAGTACAAAGTGTTTCGATCGTGAATGAAAATGAATCAACTAAAAGGATTTGGTTATCGTTAGATGCATTTTGAGTTTTAAACCAAAATAATCATTTCAAATTCATATCCTGTACAGGCGGATTTTCAGCCGATTTTCCTTTGGAGTTCCAAAATATTTTTTGACGCTGTAAGCATGTTATTTAGTTTCTGTCACTTATTGTCAGTTTGTGAACGATTGTGGAGGACAAACCTTGTTATCAGCTCTCCACTGCTAAAGAATGAAAGCCTTTCCAATAATTTAGACTTTTCAAAATCTTTTTTTAAGTTAACACCGCTAATTTTGACTGCGAGCGAATCTTCCCACTGAAAGTATTTCGCCGTGTTGTTGATTTCACGATACGTTCAATTGAAAACAATTCTTGTCAAAAGCAATTTTCTACTTCTCCGGGTCAAATGAATTTTAGTTTCGGAAATCGATTAAGAGATCTCTCGCTTTGTTTTCTTCCAATAACAAGACTTAAATAGAGGTGTTTTAATTTTACATGTATAAATGCTTCACACGCTTGCGCTTCTATGTTTAATGGCGACGCTCGCGTTGTTCTACATCGAAAGGGAAGACTAGGAAAATATTGTTCGCGAACAAATTAAATCGAATAGAAGTCAAGCTCAATAGAAATTTTGACCCCTGAAGAATTCGGTTGTGGAATATTTACGGTATAACAAGCCCTGTGGAAAGTAGACTTTACGTTAGTTTTCGTTTTTGTAATAGCGGATGGTCAAGTTAAATTTGCTTTCGAGTTATCTTGTCCGTGGAAATGGGCCACGCACCATTAATAACTGTAAATGTCTGTCAGACACAATTAATATTCGCGCATTACAGGATTATTAACTGTAAACGTCTGCCAAACATAGTTATTAATCTGGAATTTTAAGATTATTAACTGTAACTGACATTGTTTCACGATTAATAACTACAAAGTATCACTCTTTACGGTTAATAGGGACAAAAGGCGCTGTTTAAGATTATTATGCTGGTAAATTCCACTGCAAAAAAATAAAAACACTGCAAAAATATGTGGACACCTGTTTTATGTTTTATTGGGTAGACAAAAATAACAACTGAAGATATAAAGCAAAACTCTTTGGGCGTGTTCTATTGGGGACAACCGTTTTCGGTTGGTTGGGTTGGTTGAGTTTTTTCGTGTTCTATTGGGAAAAAACCGTTTTTGGTTGGTTTGGTTGATCAACTTTTTCAACCAGCTCAGAACCTGGTTGAAACGGTTGAAAACGATGGGTAGCGCCCGCTGGCATATTAGCGGACGACAATTTTCGCTTGTCGTCAGCCGTGTCGTAATCATTTTGCGCGTGATTGCGTGATTTTCGCAAAAAAAAGTTTCCAAAATTGTCAACAAACAAAATGGCGGCTTTTTTTAATAAGGACATTCAAACCCTAGATTTAGGGGAAATTTCTCGTTTGTTTACACTTCAAAGCGAACCCAGCTCTGCAGGCTCTAATTCGTTGACTGAAGATGAGAGTTTTATGCGGTGGACGGATGAAAGCGTCAAATTGTTAATTTCACTTTATCACGAACATGAACACAAATTCGCCGACGTCAACTTCAAAAACAAAAGCGTATGGGGAGCCATTGCCGAAGGCATGAAGCAGAAAAACTACCACCCATCTGGTACCCAGCGTTCCAACAAATGGAAACAACTGAAGAAAAGTTTCGTGGACGTAGAGGACAACAACAGAGCAACGGGACGTGGCGCAAAAACCTGCAAATACTACCAGGAGCTGGGAGACATTTTGGGCTACAAACCCAGCGTGAACCCAGTATCGACTGCCTCAAGCTCTGGCAAAGGAGAAATCAACATGACAGAAGACAGAACTGAGCCTGCAGCGGCAGTGGCTACTGAAGAGAAGCAGGTTACCAGCCGGCCAATAGCGAGGAAACGAAAGAGACGCGATAGTGGCCACCCGAAATCGCGAGGTGACGAAATCTTGAGCTTGTTACAGGAAGAAAAGGAGGAGAGGAAAGCCAGGGAGGAAAAACAATTTGCAGCCATGCAGAAAATGCACGAAGATAAAATGCAAATGTTCGCTGCATTTTTGGACAGATTACAAAAGTAGAATTTTTTTGTGCCACTCTTTTTAATTTTCTTCTGACACAATTTCAACTTGTAAATGTAAAGTCCACTTTTGTGTAACATGTTCTGCAGCGACATTTGCTTGATAATTTAAATATTTTTTAAAAACTGGCATGAATTTTCTATAGTGTAATGTCTTTTACTTGTAAAAAAAAAACCGGCACGAAAGAACTGTTTCCTCGTTGGTCCGCACGTTGTTTGCATTCACGGACGCAAAATTTTTCCAGATACGGTTTTGATGTCGAAAATAAAGCCTCTAATTCTGGGAAGTTCTTCCTTATCTTGTAAAAAACTGTAGAAGTATATTGAAGTCGGGAATATTGTTATCAGCTGGATATAAGTTCAGTGGAACATAGATATTAGTAGCGAACTGCAGGCACTGGACTAGATCTGAACGACCAAAAAACTGAAATGAAGTCTGGCACATTTTTATCACAATAATCTGAGAAAAACACTAGTTTTCAAGGGTTAGAGCATATTGAGAGAAAAACAACAACAACAACAACAACAATTTCTCTATAACAGAGTTTTAAGTGGCCTGCAAAAATCTAGGGATAAATATGGCATTTTGTTAAAAAATACAGAACCAATCAGTATGGAATAGGAAAAAAAATTATAGGAAAAAAATAGGGATTTTTTAAAGCATTCACAAAAGCATTAGGCTGCAGGCTTTCCTTTATTAGGGCTTAGGGGAGGGATCAGCCAAATCACTCTAGCTCACTCGCTTGCCACCAGACAATGAGGTATAACAATACTGGCAATTTAACCAATGTAAAATTTGGTGTTTATAGTGCTTGTAGATATTTTACAGGCAGTGTTTTCAATACTGCGGCATGCGGCTTGGTGTTTTTTTAATAATAGAAGCAGCTCTGGGGTAAGACCCCTTTTCATCTAAGTGGGTCTGGGGCCTGGGGTCAACACTGCCTCCCTCCACCCCCTTTCCAGAAAATTTTGAAATTCCAGGTGTTTAGAAATAGCAAAGTACTTCTGGTATCAAAAAACACAATGTTAGCTGCACAATATAATCTGATTTATATTTAAAAAAAACAATAATTATTGCAGTCAAACAAACATGCCCTTAATAGTGTCCCTTTTGAGGCTAGCAGTGGCAGCATGTCCACCAACATCTTGGAAATTGTTAACTTCTTCCTCATTGTCATACAATTCATCAAATTCATCATCCTGCATTAAACATATATTGTGCAAAGTGCATGCAACAATGATTACCATTGGAATATCATCTAAGGAGTCCATTTCAAGGAAATTTAACCGGCGAAACCGCCCCTTTAACAATCCAAATGACCTCTCAATTGCCATTCTTGTACTGGAGTGTATAAAATTATACCTCCGTTCACTCTGGGTGAGGTGGCCATTATCTCGATAAGGGGTAAGAAGCCATTCCTTTAATGGGTATGCCGAGTCCCCAAGGATATGCCTGTTACCAGGGAAGAGTCGGTTGGGATCTAGAGAGGCATCTCTGTAAAGTGGAGAGTTCTTAAGAACTCTTGCATCGTGAACACTCCCTGGCCACCCAGCATAACAATCTATAAACTTAAGGTCATGGCTACACACTGCCTGTAAATTTACCGAATGCCACCCTTTACGATTTATGTAGTTTTCAGGACAGAACCGTGGGGCACTGATGGGAATATGGCACCCATCAATGGCACCCAATACACCGGGGAATCCTCTCTGCTCCTTGAAAACTGTAGCAACCTCTTCCATGTCTCCTGGTTTTGGCCAGGAAATTATTTGTGGACTCAGGTGGGTCTTTATGGCAGTACAAACTTGATGAAAACATCGGTGAGTGCATGATTCTGTTATATTGTACCTCTCTGAAACCATCCTACAGCATATGAATGAATGAACAAACAAATGCACGAATGAATGAATGTATGAATGAATGAGGAAGGAAGGAAACATGGCTGAAGAAATGTATTAAACATTAGGTACATTTTCAGGAGTTTCTTAAAAAACCTGATTATCTAGAGGGTGCGGGATGTCCCTTTGGCTAAAAATTACATGTCAGCTAAACTTTTTTCTTTCGGGCAGTATCTTTATTGTAAAGAGATTCGAAATAAACCACTTACGGTCTGCAGGACGGCTTTACTTTTTTTATTTCACGTAACGCATCTAGAGTTTTACATGAAAGCTTAAGCATAAATATTAAACGGCAACCAGGTCTGTGATTCTAATAACATATTCCTGTTCAAAATACACAAAGGTCTTTTGTACCTGAAACCAATCTGGTTTCCCAGAAGCTCTAACGTGAGTAATAGCTTTTTCTCCAGTGGAACTGGGGGTCTTCCTCCATGCCCAATATTCCTTGGTATCAGCTCCGGCAAATCCTCAAGATACTCAAGTAGCCAGTGAAAAGTGTCCCTGCTCATGCGAAAATTTCGCTTAAACATGGTGGCGGTCAAATTGGGCACAACATCTTCAACGTAACCGATTATACGAGAGGCAGGTATGCGCTCAGTTTCTAGAAAAAGCAGCGCTAACCCATCAAGTCCGTCGTCGTCTGATTCAAACGGAATTTCGTCTTCAACAACTTCGGATACGGCAAGAGCCAGGGCAGCAACTTCACGGATTTCGGCGGCCATCTTGGCGAAGTTAACCCGCGTTACATAAAGAAAGCCTGGTAATGACTATCCCCAGGCCAAACCGCGTTTCAACCAAAAACGGTTAGAAAAGTCAGAAAAGTGTTCTATTGGGACACCTCAACCAAATCAACCAAAACTGGTTTAGGTTGAAACGGTTGATCCCAATAGAACACGACCTTTGTTAATGTCAAATGTTAAAACGCGAAAAAAATATATATATATATTATACAGTCAAACCTCTGTTAAGCCAACTGACCATTTAATAAAGGTGACCACTTAAAAGAGGTCAAGTTTACAGTAAATATGGGAGCGATTTTATTCCGGGGATTTGTTAAGTGACCGCTTAGTAGAGGGTCGCTTAATAGAGGTTTGACTGTATACAGTATACATTGTAACCCTGCTACATGTACATTTAACAAAAAGTTAAACAGGACTTATTGCTGCCGTCCAGAGAAGGTTTGCTTATATATTATTATACATAGGGTGTCCGCTTAGGAGAGAGTGTAAACAAAAGAAAAATCCAATTTTCATTTTCAAAAGTGCCCGTGTCCGCTTACGAGAGAGTGTCCGCTCACAGGAATGTGTAAAGTACAGAGTTTGACTGGGAAGTAAAACGGGGATTTGAAAAGGTGTCCGTAGGTAGAGCTGTCCGCCTACGAGAGTGTCCATTAGTGGAGACTTGACTGTATTTATCAACGAAAGTAGGTGGGCAGAGACGTGTAAATTTGGTTTTTGTAGTAAGGCTTGTTATGCATGAAGTGAGAAAGGAGTAGAAATATTACTACTCCCCTTCTGGACAGGATGTTAATTTATTAGTCCATCCAGCTTGAAAGCCCTTGAAGATATGAAGGAAAGTTATTCCTCGGAACATTTCTTACCTTTGGAGAAACTGCTTTCAGTATGCCTTCGTAAATATCACCACAGCGTACCACAATACGAGCAACTTCACCCTGGAAAATAAAGGCAATGGCCACTGTTTTTTTCTGGTTCAGTCTTGTAAGAAATAAAAAAGTTTGATGTTCTGCCTAATGTACACATAATTCTACATAACAGAGGTTTTTCCAATCTTTCTTTCTCATAGAAAACTAAATGTGGAAACTCTTACTGTGTGTCTGCAAAAACCGTGAACACTTTGATTTGATTTTGACATGTCCATTGACTATCTACCAATCAGATACAAGATTAAACCACAAGAGAAGAAAATGAACAGTTGTAGTTTACCTTTTTTATATGCGTAAGCTCAGTGGAAATTTGGGCTTTCATTTTTTGCGAAACACAATACATTCAATACTGCAGACACAAAGTTGACAAACGTCCTGCGCTTTTCAAAAACTGGCAGAAGTTGCAACTTGCAATTCATTCACACCAAGTCATTGTAGAGACACTCGTCTACAGTTTTCGTACATTAGGGTGGAAACTTTTGACAAAAATGGACCATATTGTTTGGTTTCAGTTAATACAAAAACATTTTTTATTTGAAATTTCACCAATTCTCTGTGACACTAATCCTTAAATCAGAACCCTGCACCCAAAATGCCAATATTTAATTTAGTTGTACATTGTAAAACAACAGATGAACTTACCAAGTTACTAGTGACATAATAGACCATAGCCTTGTTCACATAAATATCTGTGTTACCAAAGCCATCTTCAAGCTGTAACAAGGCAAGAAAACAACATACTGCATGTTTTAACAAAAGATTCATGATTGTGTTAGATCTTTCATCACATTATTTCTACTTGTATCTGGTCTTCTAGTCCTCTGTGTTATAGAGAAAAAAATACAGTCCACCTTAGTATAGACACCCACTTATATGGTCACCTTGTTATTACAGACAGTTGTCTTGGTCCCGATAGAATGAAAGCCAATACATTATCTATAAAACTAGTTCCGATGGTTTTTGTATTAACATGTCGCACTTAATTTTTGTAGGTTCTAATTTTTATGATTTTTGCAGTTGTTTTTACGATCCACAAAAAAGGTTCCTGTTAAAATTTTCTTCGCAAAAATTTACTCCACTGACAAACTTATATACAAACATCACCATTTACACATAATTTAAAATCACGTTGGTGCCCATTTAGAAAAAGACACTTTCGTTAAGAAAATACCAGTGATAACTGAACTTGTGTGATAATGGTACTGTAGATATTACACTAGGGCAAGATGTAAATTGCAACAGAATGACACTGATTAACATGTTTTATATCTGCATGTTTTCACCTGTTTTGATTGCATGACTCAAAAAAAAAAACGAAAATGTTGTAATTTAAATTGAACCTGACTTCCTTCAAATCGTAAAAATTAATTCCCAGCAATAAAAACCAGTCTTTTCCAATCGCAAAAATTAGTTCCCATAGTACATTGAAAAATAGCCCATCCGCAAAATTAAACTCCCACAAAAAATTAATGCCGCATGGTACCATTTTAGGAAATTAATGCATATTAAATTAAGGCGACTTAAAACTAATGTGCATAAAGAGTAAAATCATGAAATGAAAAGGAGTAAAAGTATAAAGAAAATTGATGTGGATGAGAAGCTAATTTTTCCTGCATGGAAATTAATCAAGGTCAAATCAATGCATTTTTTACAATATTTTGTGTTTCATCTTTTTACGAATCGAGTTTATTTAATTTACAGGGTTTGACTGTAAGTGGCAGGTCATTCTCCCCTCTTCAAACAAGTTCTGACCCAGTGAATGCAATTACACGGCGAGTTGGCATCCCAGCTTGCTGGACTAGGCTTGCTCTACATATAGTGTAATTACAAAATGGATTGACACAATGTGGGATGGTGAAATCTGGGTTAACCAAGCCAACCATACTTGTGTCATCTCTAACCCGTCATTTTGTACCCAAGGTCGTTTCATACCCAAGGTCATTTGGTACCCAAGGTCATTTCATACCCAACAGATTGTGTTATTTCTGCTATTTTTTTTGGTGGTGTGTTTCAAGAACAAGTAGTGTTGAACAACTATTTTGAGTGGTACATTTTTAGAACGAAAAATAACATTTTATGTTATATTTTTTAGCATGGTACAAATTGACTTAATGTAAAACGACCTTGGGTACAATATGCCTGGATACAGCCCTTTAGTGTCGCAACTAAGTGGTTAGTCTCTGTGACTCATATTTAGACGACCTACAGGTGCAGATCCAGGAAATTCAGAAACTGCTGGCTGTAGGAATTGGGACAAGAGGGCAACAGAATAGGAGGCAGTTTTCTCGCCCCTCACAAAATCCTTCTACCCTGGAGTCTGACCTATTGTAAGCGACCATTTTGAATGTGCAACCATCTTTGGTTCACATTATTGACAGCTGCTTACAAGAGGTTAGATGGCATGAGAATTGCTATTAATTTCACAAAGTAAATGATACCATCATTTTATCACTAAAAGCAAATACAAAATGTCTAGCACTCAGAAGTGATGAATTTCAATGAAAACTACTCACATTGGCAAACTGATTAAAGGGCTGTGGTGGAGGGCTGGAGCCTGGACGATAACCGCTTCGGGCCCTAATAAGAAGAAAAAAATGAAAGCACCTGAGCAAGGGGAATTATACAAAGAAGGACAGTAATATAAACTTAAACTTATAATAGAATCATTGCTTTAGCCATTTGAGTCTGCTTAATTTAATAAGTTATGTATAATTTTGCAAGGCTTCATGTCATGTCACGGTTTCGTCGTGTCACATGTCTTCTTCACGCCAAGTCGAATTAAACCTGAACCTAGAACATTTAAATGTTAGATCTGTAACATAAAAAGTACCGGAAACACTGGTATTAATTGCGGGGCGTCAATATAAATACGACGATCGCCTAGATGAAGTGCATGATATAAGCAGAATAAAATTTAGAAAAAGACACGTTTCAAAATTTAATGTTCGCACATAAATTTGGTTCTCGATTTTCGACACCAATTAAACTTGTTTAGTAACCAATTTTACATATACACACACTAAAGGTGAAATTTAACTAACAGTACAAATAAGCTTGAATGAAATGGTTTGACAAGAGATCGAATGAACTGTGTTTGATTGAGACGTCCATGTGCCATCGCGATCGCGAAGCCATCCTACAACTAACTTCGTAGTGAGGTCAAATTGATGAAGAGTTATTTGAGTTTTTTTCCATTGTTGGTCATTTCCTTACGCCATTTGCATCATTACACGCACTAACAACTTTGAAGAGTTGTAAACTCGGTCTAAAGTGGACGGTAAAGCAGAAAGCCGGTAAAATTTTCCTTTCAGAAAACTACAATTGCATCATAGACGACAATTGTCGTTGGCCAACGCTGCCAAGGAAGTTTCTTCACTCAACACAATGTGAATATGTTAAAAGCACCGAACATGAAAGGTAGAGAATGGAAATAGAAAATTTATCAAAGTTTATCGAACTGATGGAATAAGTACCTGTTCCCTCCGCGACCTTTGCTGCGATGATGTTTCTGATAACTCATGCTCGACGGAAGTTTGAAGTTGATGTTCCATGAGTTTCACAGCCACATTTTCGTCGAAAAAACGCGTATAGCGTCGACGATTTCAAATAACGGAGAGGAAGCCTAATTCTTTGGATTTAACATTTACAACGGAAAGGTTTTAAGCAGTCATACACCAGCGACCGCTTCTATTTCCTTTCCTTTCATAGAATCTGCGTAATAGAGGCTCCCGCGCTCGGCTTGTCGTTCCGTCAAACTAAAGAGAATTTACAACTTCATCAACGAAGTAAACGACTTGTAATTAATCGATCGAGTAATTAAATTCCCCAAAGACCAATCACTTTAAACGAAAAAAAAAATAAAGCATAACTTTGATCAAGAAAGAAGAGCTTAACATCAATCGAATGATAGCATTCATAAACCTTTTTTTTTAATTTACGACGGTTCAGTGTATTAAATTAACTTGAGATCCTTGAGGAAGTGTAAAAAAAAATCACATGGAGTCCTCTTAATCTCAACAGCTGATGTTTGTCAAAACAAGGATGAAAATCAACAGAAAACAAAGTTGAGGGTCAATTTGAACGAAACCCAAACGAATTAATCGAATAAATGAAACTTTTATCTTAAAATCTTATGATGTTTCCAAATTCTCCCTACTGGGTACACGCATTGCAATAGTATCTTCCCAGCATGCACTTCGTGCGAAGAAGGAAGCCCACAGTTCTGCACCATCCCTTCTCCCCTGAGTATCTTTTCGGTGCCAGCCGTCACAAGAAAAAAACTCTCTGCTTGCATGAAACAAATTACTGTAGCTAATTCTGATAAAATCTGTAATCCTCCTTCACCCTTTAATGGGACCTTATAGCGACTTGTGAAGGTTTTGAACAGTTTACTGACAAGTGGACAGCTTTACACGAAGCAATTTTAAATATAACCGACAAACTGGAAGGCTGATCTGACTACATAAAAAAGTAGATTTTGCGAGACACCAATACGACAGAAACCGATAAAGCAGGGTAGCAACCGCGGACAGCTGTTTCGTCCTGTTTGGGACTCGTTACAGCATTATCGTTTGCGGTCCTTTGCAGATTTTAGTTCAATTTTAAATAGCATTCCTTTTGTGATTTTCCTGGTACA
The DNA here is from genome assembly GCA_024195265.1 of Dendrophyllia cribrosa. Taxonomy (NCBI): domain Eukaryota; kingdom Metazoa; phylum Cnidaria; class Anthozoa; order Scleractinia; family Dendrophylliidae; genus Dendrophyllia; species Dendrophyllia cribrosa. Next base: position 29,973,195 of record JAJLRJ010000008.1, on the reverse strand, counting down.
ATAGCATACAACAACGTTTTTTGTTGTTGTTTCGCTTCAGTTTTCCAATTTCCTTTTCAGATCAGTTCATTTTTCATATTGCATTTTTTTTTTTCAGCTCAAAAAACAATCATTGAAATAAACGCCATTTCATTCATGGCCCCTTGACTGATCCGGTCGCCAGATAGCGCTCGCAAAATGTCTCATTTTCTCTTCTTTTTTGCACAAAACTTAATTGGCTTTGTACCTGCAGTTTGCAGTCTTACCTTTCATCGCTATCATCTTTAAAAAAATACTTGTATATTGAATGAACTATCATGAAAGTTCTCCATATAGTTGGTATGGCCATATTAACTTCCGACCATTCACCAGAAAGGTTGGATGATTTGTGAAATGTGCGTCACAAAGGTAACGGATTAAATTGCGCGCTTTAGAATGTTTCCCTGGTGTTTAGTCTCGCGTGACTTGACTTCCACTTTCCAATGTAGAAATCTTGTTACTTTAATCACAAGTAAGAGCGACTTGGAGCTAGTTTAGCATAAGCATTAGCATAAGAGCTTAGTGCAAAATGAAAATGAATGAGAAAAACCCGAAAATATATTCATTTTGTTATCCTTGTGCTTGCGACAAACGTTTCCACATCTCCCGCAGCGCATCCTCGGAGACCCAGGGGCATGCCAGTTAGTCGGGGCGAAGGATAGCAGAAGGTGGAGGGAAAAATATATACTCTCCCACGCCCCGAACAACTGCTCTGGGTCACCGAGTCGACGGGATTTGAACCCACCCATGACCTTTTCACCGGAATCGCCAAGGTCATGGATTAGAGACCTGAATTTTATTCAGCTGTTTAACTGCCGATGATCACATTCTCTTTAATTCTTTCTACAGCAGTTCATAATCCAGAAAGGCCGCAGAAAATATCTGGAATCGCTTTTTTTTATCACAATCCTTTGCGAGCCATGCTAAAGATGCAATCGTTTCCTAGGAAACGCTGAACCACAACTCTTTGGTAGGTACGCACAATCACCAAATCTAGGTCGTTTACCTTTATTCGTTTTTACTTATTTTTTCTACTTTCTCAGGTACGCACATGCGTACGTACGTACAGGTAGCTACGCCCTTGTCAGGATCCATTTATCCATATTTATCACAAAGTGAGAGCATATCTTCCTTCAGAATTCACACTCGGCAGACTTATCTAAGAGTTTTCAAGAATTATTGAAAAGCTACGGTAAAGAAAATAACACTTTTGAATGTGCATTTACTTTGTAAGAAATATTTTATTGACTGTTTCTTTGTGTTATCAGTAGTTTTTGAGAAATATTTAGAAAACTCGACTTTGGTTGCATTTTGGGGTGCCGCGCTATATAGCGAAAAACAACTGTTTTTCGCTTATAGCCCGACACCCCTAAAAGAAACCAAAGCCGAAAACTCGGCCACATTTCGCACTTTACGCTTTCCAGTTTACGCTTTCTGCTATCTGGACTTTTTTTTGTTGCCATTTTGAAGTCTTAAAAGGCGTGTTTTCATTTCATTTCAACGAATCAATGTCTTTACAACTTTTTGATCACACTATTCAACAATTATTCAACCTCTTCAAAGAAGACGAGCATGATAACATCAACAAAGACTTTGATGAACTTTCGGACGACGACATCATTGAAGTTATTCTCGAAACACAAGCAACCGCTGTCTACAATGACAAAAAAAACTGTAATTAAGGTGGAAAGGAATTGATTTTATATGTAATTTTTCAAGCAAAATGATATGCATAACAGTTGTAAGAACAGTTGAAAACTAAATACAAAACAAATGGAAAATACCTTGTAATGTGATTATTAGCTAAAACGCGCTCAGATGATCCTATCATATACTTTGAAGTCATGATGAATTACAATTTAGCTACGCATAATGAATATCTAATTAGTATTAGGGGTTAGACCCAGCTCCCTTTCATATTTGCGAAAATAACGTAAAATAAGCCCAGAAGGACCGAAAATTTTTCGAGTACCGAGTAGAATGAGCGATTTTTACCCTGGCAGGCAGGATAAGCCATTTTATGAGCAGAATTTATCCAAGCCTAATCACGTACGTGCGCAGCAATCACTATCTTTAAGATAACCTAGTTTATTTTCATATACACATTACCAGAAGGTTTTATTGTGTCGTTTACAAATTTGTCAGCAGCAACAAAGACGAAAGTTTAAAGTAGAAAGACAACTTTTTTCATGACACTTGCGCAGTTAGGGGAAGCAAATGTTTCCCAGATAAGTCGCACGACAAACAAATGTTCAACCTCGTACCCGAAAAGTCATAAAAGGGTCTCCATTTTCTTCACGCTCCCTCCGGCATGGCTACAGGAGGCGGGAAGATGGCCGTCGATAAAACCAGGAACACGGAACATCCTTGAACATCCCGGAACATCCCGGAACATGAAAAAAATATCATAATTATTATCAAAAAATAAAAATAAATGAATAAAAAAATAAATAACCAAAAAGAGAAATAAAAAATAAACTGGTATCATCTCTTAATATGAAAAAAATATATATGTATATATATTTAGTTGGAAGTTGGGCGGGGGAGGGGGTGTTGGATACAGTTCATGCAACTGACCGCAACCATCTCTTAAACGGGGACGTTGGGAGGGGGGGGGGGGGGTGTTCTAGCTATCCCTACCCAGCCACCCCTGACAGTTGTTCGCCATGAGTTTATTCACGTGACGGTCATCCAGTATGGCTCTGTGATCGTGAGAAGAGCTTAATCAAGCTTTGGATTTTGGTCGACAAGATTCCAATCACGGCGGTAAGTTTCTAGACGTTCACAGCCCGATTTTTTCCGTCTAGTTGAGGTCGATCGCCGCCATCTTGGTTAATTTTCTTATGGCGAGCAAAATGTGGGGAAAGTGCAAAATGCCCCTGGGGCAACGCCTCGTTCCAGATTTCGCTCGCCATAAGAAACCCAGATGGCGGCGATCGACCTCTTCAACCAGACGGAAAAATATCGGGTTGTGAAAAGTCTTGAAAGTTACCGTGAATGTGAATCTTGTTGACCAAAATCTAAAGCTTGATTAAGATGGTTTTCCACTCAAAAATACGATGTCCAGCTTGCAACACTCGCTTTAATTTTAATCTTTCCTTTTGTACGAAAAGCGCGTGAAGCATATCTCATAGACAAAGCAAAGACGTTAGAACCACTTGGAATCAACAGACGCGACAAACTTCATTAACTTTCTCATGACTAGTCAGTTTAGTTTATCACCCGTCAAACCCTTCACCAATCATAATCATTGTTTTTGTTATTCATTACCTTATTGGTACTAATTTTCGCGTCGCTTTAATTTCGCGATTTTCGCGATTTAAAAAAAATCGCGAACTTAAAGCGACGCGAAAAAAAATTCCCGCGAACTTTAATGAAGAAACACATGTCTACGTACATGTATTGTGTATAACGTGTAAAAGCTCTATGGCATGCCTACAGATGATAAACAACAGTTTAACAGTCAAATTTCACTATCTGTGTTACTTTGAACCTCTTCATCTGTATCGCTATCGTCATATAGTTTGGTTTTGTTATGAGTTGATGATTTTCAGCAATAAGAAGTGTAAAATAATAAAATTCTCGAAATGTTTTTTTTTTACATTTTCGCGAAAATTAATTCGCTAAGAAAATAATTTTGCACCCAAATCGCGAAAATAAAGACCTGCGAAATATGCCGACCTTTTTTTCGCGAAATTAAGTGCCCGCGAAAATTAGTACCAATAAGGTAGTTTTTTCAAAACTACTTGTATAACGTTTTTACATTGTAATCATTTTTAGTGCTAGCCCCTGAAGAAGCTTTGTTTTGCAAAGCGAAATATTGGGCACTATTATATTCCACTCTGTTTTATTTTATTTGCTTCTGCTTCTTTTTTCTGCCGTTTCTTTTGTTTCAATCTTTGAACACTTTAGAATCCCATTTTGAAAGAATTTCACTAAAATGACAGCACTAGGGGCACTACATGTAAACAAGTCAACTATAAGCTAACTGAACAGTGGTATATAATTTTCCCATGGCAACGGCCCTAGCAGTTATTGTTAACATTAGTTAAAAGCTCATGAAACGTACTAAATGAAAGTTCTTGTGCATGCTTTGAGAATTATTAAAATCCGGCGAGAATGTATTGTTTCGGCCTTCTGGGCCTCATCAGTGCAGTGCTGATGCGAGAGTTGAAGTTAGGCTATATTTAGCCACCTCAGATGATCCCACACATGTGGTATCACCGTACCATGTCAGAGTGCTCAAACTAGTAAGACAAACTGAATACAAGACTGGCTCTACGGCATACCAGTTTATTTTCATTTATTTATTTATTTCTCTTTTTGGTTATTTATGGTTATTTATTTATGAATCTTTCAGTTTATTTTGCCTGGTCCGGACCCGGGGTCAAAACAACTTTTCGAATTGAAAGTTTTGCTGGACGTATTCCCGCCTTAATTATAATAAATTTTGAATGAAACTTATAAATTTAATCAAAGTTAACTTCTGGCTATCTGCAGCCAACCCAGGATCACTTATTTTTACTCTAAGAGCACCAGTAGAATAATTTTAAACAAAACATTTTTGGGGGGTTTTCACTGTTATAAATAAAGTCTTTTAAGTTTTTTAAAGTAACACTGAAAATGTTGACATAGCCTCTTCAAAATAACCAGCCTCTTATTTAGTCTATTTTCTATCATGAAAAAGCGTCACATTTGTTAAGTCTTCCTGGGTATTTTTATTGACACCGCACCAACAGAGAATCCTTCAAGCTGCTATTAACCAGTGTTCATTTGCCGGCTCCAGTTGCCTCTGCCAATCGAAGCACATTCCTCGCTTGTTGGACTGTGGGCATATCAATCATATAACCATGAAAATCAATAGCCCCCTGTTGAACAAAAAAGAAAAACTTAACAATTAGTACAAGGATTTGGCAAGCGACTACCTACTCTTATACCTTTCATTTTCACGAGGGTTTTTAAATTTCAGTATTTTCGTGCATCGTCAAAGGTTCATGGAAATAAATCCTCCGAAAATTAATCCGCAGAAGGAAAAAGTAAAGGTGGCACTTGCTTGTCATAAAGTTACAGCAGGGAAGTTAACATGCACCATACGTACTTTTGGTCATTTGTTCTTTTTTTTCTAAACTCAACTTCCTTAACGGTTGAAGTCAACTCTTTTACTAACAAACTGCAAGATTTGTAAACAACTTTAGTTTTGAGTGATTCGTTTCTACTTGGTTTGAAAGTTGCACAATATCTTTTTAACCAATCACAAAGTGTAGCAATGCAAAACCAAAGCAAACGCAAAATCACTTTAAAAACTCGATTGAAAAACACTCTGAAAAGGACCAATTATTTCTTCACTGCTGCAGTGCAATAACACTTGCTTCAAATGAAACACGTAGTTTCTAACGGAAGGCGTTGAAGTTTTTAGCTCGCAACGCAGCTCAACTTGTGTAGTAAACGAAAGATTTTATTGCTCAGCTTTCAAAGTCAACAAAACCCGAATATTTATCGGTAGACATTCTGCACTTAACACAGCTTTTCGGGACTTTCGAGAAACGCACGTCAGTAGCCTGACAATAGTAATAGTAAAAAATTAATGTTTAACATGATGGAACATGACGCGATCATTTCATCTTACCTTTCCTTGTTTTTCTTGTTCTTCAAAAGCATTCACAATATCTGATGCCCATTTCAGCTTCACTTCGCTTGGTGAAAATGCCTTGTTAACAATGTCTATTTGTCCTGGATGTATTATCTGTTTGCCTGAGAATTAACAGTAAAATCAAAAGAAGTGCTGATTTGTAATCGTAATTGGACTGAGTGGAGTACAATTCAGGGAGTAATCGGGCGAGTAATTTCAAATCGGCCGAGCGTGTAGCGCGAGGACGATTTGAAATTACGAGCACGATTACCCCTGAATTGTACGACACGAAGTTCAATTACTAATTAATCGAATCGATAACAAAATTCGAGATTAAAAAGTCAATCCAGTATGTGGAGTTTTTTGTACTCAAAACGTCAAGGATATTTTCTATCAGTCCAATTACAACTATCCAATTACAAAAAGTTGTAATTGGATAGCTGTAATTGGACACCCACGTGACCGCGCGCCAGTTACGTAAGAAATAGGCACGTGGATGACCAATCACAATCAAGAATTTGTTATTGATACGATTAACCAAGGTAATTCCTTCCTTGATGACTTCCTTGTGAATATGCAAAGTGCTGAATGAGTTACAGCAGCAGGACAATCACTTGCTCGATCGGCTGTTAAAATTAAGTCTGCGATATGTAAGGAGGGGAGGGTGGGGAGTTAGACACAAGGGGTGGGGGGTTCATTGGAGCAAAATGCCTAGGGGAGGAAAGGGTCGGTGATATGTAATAGTCACCTGCCTTACCCATGGAGAGGGTGGAGGGGAGGGGAGGGGAGGGGAGGGGAGGGGAGGGGAGGGGAGGGGAGGGTGAGGAGTTGGATGCAGCAAGAGCAGCCACAATCTAGCTATCTGAACCTCAGAGCACATGCCCAAAGTCCAAAAAACAAAACGGTAGAGCTACTTTCTAGGTCCTAGACCTCTTCTCTGTTTAGGCATGTTTAAAATCTTTTTGCTTTTTCAAGATATTTTCTTATTTGATCCAGCAAGACTCTTCTGGGGTATCTTTTATTCTACCAAATGTGTCATTCTTGTCCCAGAGACTTGGTTTTTGTGAACCATTCTACAAATGTACTTTATGCTGCATACTTAGGCAGATCCAGGAATTTTTGATTGGGGGGGGGGGGGGGGGGGGGTCCAATCTTCTCCTCCACACCTCCCCCCCCCCCCCCCCCCCCCAGTCGCGGTTGCATGTTATAATCCTGATTTAACGTCAGTTTCCTTGGACCCTTACCGTGTAAATGAATTCTAATAGTAAAGGGACGAGCACGTGTTTCTGTTAACACCAGTCGGGCAGTACTGCTTTGCGAGCAGACCATAAGAGGCTGCCCAAACATAACATTTTTTAATATGCCTGGAATTTAAAATTAGTTTAGTGGCAAAATGCAACGTGCATTTCAATAAAAAAATCAACTGTTGATAGTGATATGCAAGAATTTCAGTGTCAAGCAAGTAGTAAAAAAAACCCACAGGATTGATAGGGGGGACCCCCCTGACCCTCCTCCTGGATCCACCACTGTGCATGCAACTTCGATGGGAAAACTCATGTCATTTGTTGAAGCTTTTGTGCATACAACAATAAAACAATTAGATGCATTTTATAGTTTCACCCACAAACCAATCAGAGCTAAATCTGGCACAGGTTTCCCCAGATCTCTTCTCTCCCTTAAGAATGTGTAAAGGAGAAGAGCTCTGGTGTTGAGAATAGTAGTAATACTGTAACAAGGAGAAATTGGCTCTCGCTATCAACTGTACCTGTGTAACCAAACCTTGCACCCTCTTCTGCTTGTGATTGTAAACCCTCAGGGTCTAAAAAATAATTTCAGTATGATTCACTGTTAAAGTAATCTGTTTGAAAACAATAAAAAATTTTAAAAAAGACAATTTTTTTTTCATTGTATTTAATAACTAAATCTGGAAAGTTTAAAAGTTTCCAAAGACAACACAGTTTTTTAAGGACACAAATATAAATTTATGACACAAAATGTATAATAAATGAAACTTCACAACTTGATTAAGAAAAGAGTTGATAGATTTGTCCCTCATTTTTTTTGTCATACTTTTTACTGCAAGATGTTTTCATACCTTTGAAATTGATATACACCATGTCAATAGCTTGAAGGCCATAAGCCTTGGCATGAACAACAACACTTTGTCGTGCATAAATTAACTCCTTGACATCCTCAGTTCGGGTAGCTCCTAAAAATAGTCAATCAAAATTTAATTACTGTGTGGCACTATATTTTTATGTAGTTTTAATTTGTGGATGTGTGTTTTTTGTGTTTTGCAGGAACTAACTTTTGCGATTGGGAAAGAGTGGTTTTTCTCACTGGGAATTAATTTTTGCAATCAAAATACAGTGGAGTATATTTTGCAGAGATTTTTGCAGTCCAACTTTTATCTGTGGATCATGAAAAAAAAGCAAACATTAGAACCCGCAAAAATTTAGTGCAAGAAAGTAACGGTTTATTCCTGCAGTTATCTTCAGTCCTTCAGACCCGTACATAACATTGTCTGGTGTACATTGTAAGATGTAGATTGCTTGATAAATCCTACCTATACTCACTAGGAAGTCATCAGAACCAAAGACTAAAGCCTCGAACTTGAAAGCTTTGTTTTCAGATGTGCCACGCTCACAGATAGCATGCAGATTCAAAAGGCTAATGGCACTTTCCATCTGGGTGATAAGACCAAGCTGATTGCTTCTGGATTTTACAATGTCTGAAACTTTTGCACTTATCTGAAAGAGGTCGAAAGTGAAGAAATCCAGAGTTATTCGACAGAAATACAGTTAAACCCTATGAAGACCAGAAAAATTTTCTGTATTAACGTGATATCCATATCAGCTTGACTGGGACCAAGAAAACTGCCCATGATAACAAGACCTTTAAACCCCGATAGTGATCATCAATTAATTTCTCCTTGTAATTTGTCAATGCTTAATTAATCAGAGAGGCGAATTCTCTTGATATTTTTATAAGACTAGTGTCAATAATTTTAGGCAAATGAAGTTTTATGGGGGCATTTTTAGTTTGTGAGCCAAATCTTGAACAAGAGATGCTCTACACATTACTGGCTCATATTTGAGCGACCCGTCCTAACAAAAAGGTGTCAAAATGTAGTCAAATAGAAATTTAGAATTAAGACATGTGCTTAGTGACTTAAATAGTCAATTTAGTTAAGGAGACACTCGAGTTCATGGAAGCTTTATTGTATCAATTAACACCTTCAATAAGATTGCCAAATTTATCTTTTCAATGCGTAACACAATGTACGGTATATTGTTTAAATTATAAAAATGGCTCGATATCTTTTAAAATACTGTAATCCACGATATGATGTGTGATATTTAAGGTCTACATACACTGTTCAGTAGAAAAACGCAAGGATTTATTTTTACTTGAGGAACAGATCCACTGACGACATATGAAAGTTGACCTTTAGTGCATAAAACAAAAATTTGGTTTATTCATCAAAGGACTCCAAATGTGAAACATCTTTAAGCTTATTGTTGTTCATATTCATTTAAAATAAATTAGTTATTGTTATTGCTGGATTCACATTGTTCTAGTAATGTAACGCATTCATCACAAAACTAATTTACAACATTATATGACAAAAAGTTTACAGCCAAGTGATGGAGTGAGTGAGTGAGTGAGTGAGTGAAAATTTGCATATCTGTCCCCGTTAGTGATAACCCGTTCATTATGCTTCACATATTCCAAGTTAAAAAGGAAGGAAATCTAAATAACAGAATAGTGAGAAAGACCTTTGGGCTGGTACATCTTATTTGCAAGCTGGAAAATTGATTTCCTTTGCACCCCAGAGAAGGAATTGGCCACTTACCACTTGGCCACTTGGATACTTATACTATATAACAAAAAGTAAAAATAATTTACCCAATCCAAATGTTCCACAGTATCTACTTTGGGCACCACAATGGAGTGTGGCAAAACTTTTGCTGTTAAGGCAGCTCTCAGATCATCTTCTGCCAAACCAGTTTCAATTGAGTTGATACGGATGCACACTTCACTGGAACCAAAACTTAGCTGACCAAGAAGGTTGTGGATGCTATTCCTTGCTTCCTCCTGAATAAAACATAGGTGGAGTAATATATTAAACACAAGAAAGAGTTTTTGGATCACTGAAAAGTGGTTTGGAAAAGCGAGGGTGCAGCCAAGTTTTTTTAAACAATTGAAAGTGTTTGGAAATCCTGATCAAACACTCTTCTAAGTGTTTGATGCAGCTTTTCAAACTTACACAAAAATTCAGAAAAAAAAGGAATCAAATTGCCAAAATCTGCGCTAATTAAGACTAAGTTTTCAAACCAAAAGTTAATTGATCATATCCCAGATTACCTTTCAGAATTGTCGTATGCACTTTTGTGCTTTTTTCCAACAACCTTTTTCAAAACAGCTATATATGTTGCACTGAGGTAAAATGCGCTCTCAGGTTAGATCAGTATTCAATCTACAGTAGGTTAGGGTTAGATTACCTACGATTAAATACTGGGTTCCCATTTAACCTATATTGAATACTGATTCAACCTGAGAACAGATTTTACCTGCAACATATACACTGCATACTCAGGGCCGTAGCCAGACGAAAATTCTTACCGAGGCAAAAAAAAACTCCTTCTTTCATTCTTTTATGCGTAGCCTCTTACAAGAGAGATCCAATGCTTTTACTTGTATTCAAAATTGTATTTTCACTGAGGCAAGTGCCTCGGTTTGCCTCATGCTAGCTACGGCCCTGATACTCTATACCCCAGAAAAAGATGGATATGTGAATATGCAGTCACCCCCTTTCCTCATACTACATGCAAACACATTTTTCAAGTGAAGCTGAAGTGGCTATGCAGCCACCCAGATATGTAGTGGTCACCCCCTTTCCTATAAAAGTGCAAGTGCTGACTTATTAAAGTAGCTATGCAGCTAGGTGGATAGACAGTAGACTGCATAGCCATGTAGCCATGTAGCCATGTGGCTATGCAGATTTGCAATGGACTTTGTACCCACCTAGCCACTGTTACTGCTACCTGGTGAGCTTAGTTGGTAGAGCACTGGTCTACAGAGCAGTACATATAGGTCGGAGATTCAAATCCTGGCCGGACTAACACTCGGGGTCTTAAAATAACTGAGGATGAAGGTGCTGCCTTGGCTATGACATCTGCAAAATTGAAGGCTTTCCTGCAAAAAGCGTCTAGGATATAGCTTATTTTTGGCAGACTGACTTGTTTTGACATGACAAACATCATTTTGTGATTTTTTTTGCTGATTTGCACTTTGTTTTCAAGAAATAACGTTGCAAAAAAAACATGGCGGCGTCTAAGGAAAGCCATGCAAAGGTATTGTTCAACCAGAAACATAAGAAATTTATTTCTCGAAAACAAGGCGCAAATCAGCAAAAAAAATTATGGAATGATGTTTGTCATGTCAAAACAAGTCAGTCTGCCATAAATTAGCTCAATCCTGCAAAAAATGAAAATCGGCCCAAAAAGTGATATGGGCCCTTTTTGCAGGAAAGCCCTCAATTATGGTTAGACCTTCATGTGGCTCGGATGACTACATAGAAATGGTGGTCACGTCTCCGATAGGGATGTAAAATAACCACTGACCCAGGGTTCGACATCTGGTCAGCTGAGTCACTAGTCACCGGGCTAGTGATCTTTGAAATCTACTAGCCCGAAACACAACTTTGTAGCCCAGCTCAGGTTCCTTCTCAGGCTCTATTACATCACTTAATTTATTATCCACTTTGCCCTCACAATATGAAAAGAAAGACCCTGAATTACAACAGTTACTACGTTTGTTTTGTATTACTCAGTTAACATTGTCATTAAAACATCAATGTCAGCAACTTGTATGCATCCTCTTCTTGGTCTCTCAACTTATCATCATTCTCCAACTCATCGTCAGTATAATAGTCAGATAGATGCCATCATCAGCTGCAGCATCAATTTCATCATCTTTGGCATCATCAGATGGAACAGCTGCCTGTACTTCCTTTGCTTCATCAGGTGTATCTTGATCATCAGGAATTACTTCAGTTCCATCCTCTTCCTAATCCTCTCTCCAAGACCTAGACCTCTTGTCATTAAAGTATGGCATTCTCTTCTTTTGCAACCAAACATCAATTGCAGGTTAGGGTTCAAAGTCCTTCACCTCTGGAGAGTCATGTTTGATGATCATCAGATCTGAAACACTGTCATCTGTAAGTCTGCTTCTCCAGTCAGTTTTGATGATTTTCATCAGGGAGAACCTCTTCTGCTGAACTTGCAGGTAGTGACAGCAGTAGATCGATCAAAGCAAGAACAGATGGGCATTTATCTCTAAGATCATCATTGACCTGCGAACTGGAATGATCGTATTTCCTGCAAACGCTACAGAACATCCTCCCCTCGTTGTTGATGACGTGATACTCTAGCCAGGCAAAACTTAATTTCCATGAAGGATTTAACCCTCTTTTGTGTTTTTCATTTTCGTACCTTTTACTTTTTTCCGCTTCGCTTTCCGCCTTCGCCTTTTTGCTTGGCGGTGGTTTGTAGTTAGAGAGAAAACGGTCCATCTTCTCTACAATCCCTACAAGTGTAAGGCGTTTCAACACGCGTAAGGAGAGGACTGAGCTAGGAGTACATTGGAGTACATTTACCAAGAAGCGTAGGGTCTGGGTCCCAGTGGTATTTACGATCGACACGCAAAAGCCAAAAAGGACGCCATAGAATTATTGTTTCACACTTTCTTTATTATTATTATCCTTACAACTTTACGTTTTTTGATCCTCGTAAATAACTATGGACTTGAAAGAATCAAATTAAATATTAATTCTTTGAATTTTCTACTAGCCCACGGGCTAGTAAACGGAAAATTTTACTAGCCTGAGCTAATTTTCACTAGCATCGGGCTACCGGGCTAGCGGAGATGTCGAACCCTGCTGACCATGGCTGTGACCACCTTCAGTGCCATTCATTGTTCATGGGTGGGGTGGGGAGATGAGATCAACAATGCACCAACAGCAGTTGCCTGGAGCGCCTTCATGAGCTGACGTCCAATCACAGAAGCACCTTGAGACACAAGTGATATGTGCACTATAAATGTCATTCATTGATTCATTCCATTCATTCAATGTTTTATGGAAGGGAAGTGTGGCCGTGGGAAGTGAAGTGAAGGCCGGTGTTCTGCAGCTAAGTCTATATGATCCTTTCTTTAATGAAATATCTGAATACTGTATTTTTCGATGAAAAATTTCACTGGGAATGAGATGAGGGGCTGGCAAATGGGGCTTATTCTATCCCACCATAACCCCCACCCCCCCCCCCCCCCCCCTCCCCCTCCCATAAATAATTTGACATGAATCAAAAATAAAGGAACTTTACATAAATCTAGTATGATATTGTAAATCCTTATTTTTGGATTAACGCAAGAGCGAATGACTATCTATTTATTCCATAATGTGTCAAGTAGCTTATATGAAAATCAAACAAAATTCATCAATACCTTCTTGTTTGCAGCGACTCCATCTTCACAGTCTAACACAACACAATCAGCCTTCAAACCGGTAGCTTTGGACACTTTACGTTCTTCATTGCCGGGAATATAGAGGAAAGATCGCCTTGGTCTGTACCCCTTTGAAACACACAGCGTTCTCGTGAAAACCAGAAGCTTAGAATGGCTATTTGTGAAGAAGTTTTTGCACAACCTTGCTCCCAAAATAGGAAATGCCATTTCTTTTTGGCCACCAGACGGTGGTACCTTCATGTATGCTCCATAACAAGTCCATAAATTGACGAACCGCATCATAGCAAGATCGCGGGCTCGCTAGCCCTCAAGTAGCCCCAACTCCTCCTTTGACGTGTATGTTTATACGTTGTTTATCGCAAAATGTATACGTATGTTTATCGCAAAATGTATAAATAGGACAAAAACAAATTCACGTTAAAATTACAAAATACTCCATGCGCGACCACTTTTCCAAAATACCAAATTTCTTCCAGTCAAATCATAATACAATAAGTTGAAACCTCTTGTAAACGACCACCTCTAGTAAAATCGTTTCCCTCCCCTCGCGTGTTTCGTGCTCCCCGCTCGCGACCCCAAACCCGCTTGAGCACCCCCGCGCGCCAGAAAAGCGCCTGTTATGCAGGCTACTTGTAAGCGACCGCGACCACTTTTAACACTGGTGATTTAAAGTTAATTTGTCCATTGCTTCTAACCCCCTGTAAGTGACTACTCGCCCATATTTCGATGATAGTGCCCATATTTCGATGATAGTGCGCCGGGATAAGAATTGAATAATGTGTCACAGTCGGTGGCGTAGCTAGCTGTACGCACGTACGCACATGCGTACCTGAAAAAGTCGAAAACAGAAAAAATAAAAATACGGGGTATATGAGGGTGTTTGAAAATTGATTGTGCGTACCTCTGAAAAAGTCCTGGCTACGCCCCTGTCAGTACAACTTTGTCCCTTGCATCAAAACTTCAAAATAATACAATATTTTGCGCTAATAGATGCTTTGGACATTGAAATTACTACAGGTTCATATTATTCAGAGTTAAGAGCCCCTGTGGTCTGACCCCTAGTAGTAAGTACAGTGCTAAACCGGGGCCACCACGACATATTAAAATAAGGTGTCCTCGCCGGCTCGGACCCCTTATTTTAATATGTCGTGGTTACCCCGGTTTAGCACTGTACTTACTACTAATTGTTAGCAATCCGGTCACGGGCCCTAACCCGGCAGCACAACCCAAACTGATCTGGTATAACCAATTGAAGAAACGTAAACCCTGTATATTTAACCCCCACATGGCAATGGCAAACGCTGCACGCAACTTCAACAGACCATATGGAGGCTGCCACGAATGGCTTGCCCGATTTACAATTATCAACCCTACCCCTGAAAATATGGCGCCGCTCGAAAACAATCTACCGGTCATTGTTGCAGCGGCGCGCCGCCTGGCTGAGCACAACAGGATGGCCAGGGCCTTGTACCACCACGTGTTAAGGGGGAACGCCATCTGGATCGGGCGCAGCTACTTGTATTCTAAAAACCATATCAGGCTTGCCCCTGAAAGAAAGTTTACTCTTTACCTGACACCGAAGAAAGTTGTGAGGGGTCCCTTTTACTCGATGGCCGAAACACTACTCATGAAGAAGAGGTCGCGCCGGGGGTGGCGCCGGGGGTGGCGACGGGATAATACTGTACGGCATACTGTACTACATACTATTTTTTAGTAATTAGGTTATCCACAGGCTAGCACAACACACACTGATCTGGTATAACCAATTGGAGAAATCTCACCTCCAGTATATACCAATCCACATGGCGAACGTGCAAGCATTCAAGAGATTCCTGAAATCGCGTGAAACAGGTCTGATCCAAAAGAGCGAAGAATGGGTCAAAGCCAGACAAAACACACTCGGTGCATCGGAGATCTCTGCCTTGACAGGATCTTCGCCATTTGAGAGTCAGTCAAGCCTAATTCGCAAAAAAGTAAAGCCCATCGATATGAGCAAGAATGTGGCCTGCGCTTGGGGCACATTATTTGAGCCTCTAGTCCGTGAATACTTTGAGAAGAAACACTCTGTCAAAGTTTTCGGATATAAGGGCTCTCTAAATCTTGCAAAGGATCACCCTCCTTTTGGGAAGGTCACTTGCAGTCCAGACGGATACTTCTCACACAAAGACAAGACGATAGCCTTGTTAGAGTTCAAGTGCCCTTACACCAGAAAGATCACAGTCAATAAAATTCCTAAACAATACCGTGATCAAATACAAACCGGTCTTGCTCTCAGCGGTGAGAGAGTTAACAAAGGCTTGTTTGTCGATGCCTATTTCAAAATGTGTTCTTTGAAGCAGCTTAACCTTAACCTTGAACACAATTCCTTGCTAAACAAAGGGGTTGTACACAAAACAAAAAACCCATCAGCACTCGCCTGTGGTATTTATCTTCTATCTTGCAAGCAAAAATTATTTCCAACTCAAACAAAATTACTTAACCTCGGCGCAACAAAATCAACAGCAATGTTTGAAAAAATTATGAGAGGAATTTCATCGGGAGATATCTTGTCTAGCGGAAATTGGTTTTATATGACATATGATGAGGATCAGAAACTAAACGATAACGATTTTTTGAAGGACATAGGCAGAAGGACATTCAGAGAAGACTGGCCCCCAAACCTTTATAAGGCAGTAGCCTTCTTCGCATGGAAGCTGCTGGACATAACAGAAATTTGGGAAACAAAACAACCAAATTTCTTGATGGCATTCGGGAATCAGTCAACAGCTTCCATGAAAATTTGTCAAAACAAAAACACCTTGACAAAAGCATCCAACAAACCACCCCTGTCAAAACCTGTCCAAACAATTTGGATGATGACAGTGCCATTATGGAAGCCTTCTTACTCTTAAAAGTGAAGTCAATTGGAGAAATCCCATCTCATGTATATACCAAACCAACATGGCAATGACGGCTCAAGGTCTTGACTTCAATCCAAGGAATCAAGACTACTTCGGCAAATGGTTGCTGTCTTTTGGTGAATCCCATTGGGACTACTTGCCAGACATGATCAAAGATTACATCCTTGAACTGGTTGAAAGGAGTATCCAGCGTGACTTGACAGCAAGGATTCTTCATCAAGATAGGATGAAATCTGTATGCCGTTCAATAAAAAATCATTATCACTGGCAAAACGATTGCTATTTCCCTATATTTACTTCACAAACATGTGATAAATGTCAAGAACTCTTCTCACCAGAAGTGGACATGGGCAGACACCGAGTCATTTGTCCTGGCAGTGCTCACTCAACGTGACCCATCTTTTCAAGCATTATCTTCCAGCTTTGTTCGTGCTTCCAAAGTGATTTTTCTGGGACTTGTAGCCGGAAGTAATTGACAAGCCGTTGTGGCCCTTTTATCGCATCCAAGATTTTGTGGGCTACAAATGGCATAGAGATTCTTTCTGGTAGATGTTCTTCGATTAATTTGAAGGAATCATTTGCATGTTGCATTTCTTCGGAGGACAAGCAGACGTAGGGTTCACAGATTTTCAGATGTTTGTTGAGATAGCTTTTGAAGTTGTAGCGTTTGGTGGGCATTCTTTTTTTGGTAATTTTGTAATCACCACCATAGAGCTCGTTATAATCGAAGGTCACACCATCCAGAGGCTCTAAGAGCCCGCAGTCCTCACAGCAAAGTTCTGATGAAAACATCCTGAGGTTTAATTTGCCTTTGCAGTTTTGGCAAGCTTTTATCCTTTCATTCCAAAGGGTGAAAGGTAAGTGTGGGTGGTATTGTGCCTCGGGAGAAAGACACTCCTTGATGTGATGAAGGCGTTCTGACAGACTTGAACGCAGTATTTCCTTGTTGTAGTTTTCGAGTGAGCGTAGGAGGATAAATTTGTATTCTTTATCAAGCTCATCGAGTTTGGCTTTGTATTCGCCTTTAGTGTCCAAGGACCGAACTTCAGCCAGTTGTTTAGCAAACCTCTCCATGGATATACACCGTGTTGTGTATTCAATTGGACGCAAAGGATTTATCTCTCAAGATTTGTAGGTTAAAGCCAGAATTTAATTTCTCAAATCGGACTTGGATGCTGCGGTGAGAAGACTTATCTTTTTTTGAAACTCTTGTTTGACTTCCTTGCAAAGTTCGTTTTTGAGTTTCTCGAGGTCTGGAGCTTGTGTTTGAGTGACAACGTCTTTTTTTGCCTTAACACCATCCCTGATTGCAGCTTTGAGTTCGTGATATTTTTCCACCTCACGAGTAATTATGGTGAATTCTGCATCACTGATCCTCTTGTCTTCCAGAGCCTTTGAGACCAGTTCATTGACAGAGTTGCGTTTAGCCAGGGCCAGTGTGTAGATATCCTCATGCTTAGTCACTTTACGCTCTAACCGTTTGTTGGCAGCCGTAAAACCAACTGAGGACAGTCCACAAAGCGTGGCAACGCTGGCAAGTGCTGGACTTGCAACAATTCCGAACCCAGTCAATGCAGTGGCAAGGGCCCCTGATGACAGCCCGACAGAAAGCGACCCAAGGCCAACTGCCGAGTAATGAACCAATGATTGGGTTCGTTTATATTTCTTTGCGACCTGACGGTAATGCTCGGCTTCGTCAGACAACTCCTTAAGCAAGTCAGAGATCTTTTTGAGCCTGAAATCTTCTGCATTGATTTGAGTGATCTCACGCACAGGGTATAGCTGTTGTGTCTCGCTGTATTCGGGGGCCGATGGAAGCACATTGGCAGAACTCATGGCGTGGGTATATATATGATTTTTTAATTTATCTCTATGTCAAGATTAAAAGGTAAGCCGTTGAAGTCGAATAGGTTTC
The DNA here is from genome assembly GCA_024195265.1 of Dendrophyllia cribrosa. Classification (NCBI taxonomy): domain Eukaryota; kingdom Metazoa; phylum Cnidaria; class Anthozoa; order Scleractinia; family Dendrophylliidae; genus Dendrophyllia; species Dendrophyllia cribrosa. The sequence goes on along the minus strand of JAJLRJ010000008.1, from coordinate 29,955,206 downwards.
CGTATTCATCTTTGATTGAAACTGTTAAACTATGTACAAAATTGGTAGATGCTGTCCTAATAAAGACATGCTGTGTTGTTTGCCAATATTCATATATCTCGTAGTAATAGTACTGAGCATTAATGTGAATTTTTGCTAAAACAGACGAAGGCTTACCATTAACTAAGCTTTGTTCTTTATCGACAAGATCACAGTGAATGTAATAGAAGTCTGGTGACACTAAATTATTAACGTATGTCGTCCCAGACTGTAATTTAGGACCCACACCTAATAATTTAGACAAAGCAGGATTTAATTCTACCTCATTAGGAAAATTTTTGTGAATAAGCATTACCGCATTGACTTGATCGGTTTGGATGCTTAATTTTACCGGTTGATCGCTGAATTGGTAGTGAATATGGGCCCTCAACTTATATATGTTGTAGTTCCCTGGGGGTAATGTCAAGACAGTTCCTGTTTTATTTCCATCAGTGGTAAACCATGTTATTGTTCCCTCTGTTTTCAAATTATACCACGATTTGTAAATCGTGCACCAGATAAGCCGGATGGTGCTCGGCTTCAGAAGCGGCTGATCAAAGTAAATGGTGTAAGGATTCGAATGTGCGCTAATTCTTAGCATAACCATTGCACTGTTGTGGGTATATATATGCTTTTTTAATTTATCTCAACTTCAAATTCCAAGGGCGCGTCATTGAAATTGAAGAGGTCATTGTTCTCATCCCTCACTGACAGTGTTATGCTGTTTACATAATCACCAGACGAGACGTCACGCAAGACGTTCTGTTGTGTTGTCTCGTAGAGAATTTTGTCAAAAGCTTTTCCACGAATATCAAACCGAGCCAAAACTGTCGAAGGCTTACCATTGAGGAGGTTTTGTTCTTTATCAACCAGATTACAGTGGATGAAGTAAGTGCTTGGTGCCCTTAAGCGCTTGACGAAGGTTATTAGCATCAATACAGGTCTTATGCCAAGCAATTCTGCCAGATTGTTACTAAAAGTCACACTGCTGCTGTTATTATGAATGACCATTGCTCCGTATGGCCTGTTTGTTTCAATTGTTAGATTTAAACTGCTGATATTGGTTTTTAGGCTTTCAAAGTCTTTCGCTAAACTCTCAATAGTGTGATGGCCTGGAAGTAAGGTTGCGCCACGTGATGAATCATTAGGGGGAGGGTTTGTTTGTGAAATCTTTGCTTCTTCTTTCAAATTATGCCACGAGTTGAAAATTGAGCAAGAGACAAGACGGATGTATCTCGGTTTCGGCAGTGGGTGGTCAAAGTAGATCGTGTGAGGGTTCGAAGGTGTGACGATTGTTAACACAACCATGATTGTTGTATATAATAAACATTTTAAAAAAGTAATTATAAATATATACAATCATGTTTGGCAGACGGCCCGGTGGAATTTTTCCTAATTCAAATCTTGGTATAAAAATTGGCGGCCGCAATTACGAGCCCCCACCACCTTTTTATTCGCCTCCAAACGCCTATACCCATGTAAAGCCAAAGCCACACACAGATCCTGAAATGGCTTGGTTGAGTTCGCCGGAGGCTGCCAGGCTCTCTGCCGCGGCCAAGGCCAAGGCGATCTCAGACTTCAAAAAGCGTTTCCCTCGCGCCGATATGTCTCACTTTGAAGTTCAAGTAGAGTTTGGCGACGACCACAAAACAGCCACAGGAGAAGTGCTTTACAAAGAGGGTCAAGGCTCATTTGCACTTGTTACAGAAATACCCCACAAAGATTGGACTCAAGCCATGAAAGACGCTCGTGGTCTCCATCAAGACGGGGGTTTTCCTTATCAGTTATCGTTGGGGCAACCAGAAAAGTCAATCCCGGCTGTTGATTTCTCCACCACAATAGACAAGGATATGATGATTGGCGCAATCTTGAACGACGAAGCGCAAACGATTTACGTCACGCCAACTGATTATTTCACAACGAAATACAGAAATATCTTCAGGGACACACAGATTTCATTCACAACCGCGAAATACGGCCGAAAGTGGCTCGGTGGACCGCATATGAGTTTTTGGCCACAACAACTCTCCTTCGCACTGTGGTGTGCAACAAGCGGCTGCGGAATCTCGCGTGACATTCTCTTCGATAAGAACTCCAGTCTATCCCTAACCCCCCAGCTCCGGTCGTTTTACCGGTTTCACGTTTATTTCACAACAAGGCGAATACTCTACCAGATGGGTGGGGAACAAAGCGTGAGTGCTTTGCCAGACGACCCCCCCCATTCAACCAGAAAGACAACAAGTACAACATCGACGCGTACAAGAAGATTTGCATAGAGTTCGGTATCGACCCCAGTTCTGACTTCCGTTTCACATACGGCAAGAACCACGGTCTTGGGAATGTCTACATTTGGGCTTATGGAGAGGGCAACATCTCTACCGATTACACTTATCCAGATCCCGATCTAGCTCTGTTCAATGATGAGCGCGTGACTGACAGAAAAGACCCAAACTTTCGCGCCAATGGAATATCTTTCCTCCGCAACGACCAGGGGGCGGACACCCAGTTCGAGCACTTTGTGCCAAATTACGCACAGGGGCTAACACAGCCAGGGATCGCGCGTATGAACCAATCAATCGAGGCCTTTGTGTACTGCATTCTTGGTTCACAAGCCAAAACCCGCAGCAGCATCATTGGAAGAGGAGGCCGGGCGTTCGAAACGCAGAGAGTCTTCCTCACCCATCTAGAGGAGGCCATAATACTGAACGACATCGCAACAAGCGTACAGCGTTACCAGCTTGTCATCCAAGCAACGAAAGTGCGCTTAGATTTTGCGACAGCACCCGGAAGCTGGCTCATGCCATCGCGCATGATTATCAACACAGAGAGCGTGATCGGGTATAACAATAATCTACAGGAGGCAATGCAAGGGATGAAGCTGGGTGTGAACGATGATGTTAATCTGGGCACAGAAAAAGCCTCCCTTCGCCTCATGGACGGTGGACCGACACAGATTAATCCACCAAACAGTCACCCATCAAACCCGATACATAAACAGGCTACACAGGCACAGGGCATCGCCCCCAAACCAAGGACCACACCCACACCACAACCCACACCCACACCCGCACCCACACCCACACCACAGCCCGACCCGCATCATGTAAACAAGGCACTCATTGCTGTGGGTACGCTTGCTTTGGCAGGTCTTTTCGTTTGGTCGAGATAAGCGTTCAAGACTTCGCACGCTTTGTGATTCTTTCAACAAGGAAGGCCACCACGGCAAGGATGAGCAGCCAGGCGTGTTCACCCAGAAAGGAGATGACCGACCCAGCCGCTTTGAAGATGAAGCTCACAATTGAGCCAATGAGGCCAGGCAGGGCGTTGGCTGCTTTTTTGCCAAGCTCTTTAAGCCCATTTCCAATAGCCTTGGTGGCCCTTGCCAGGCCATTCAAGGTGGCGAGTACAACAGCGCTGATGGTGATGCCAGCTGCCAGAACAATCGCTTGCAGTGTCCACCCGTATTTCTTGAAAATTTCTCTAACCCTCTCTCTCAAAGACAGGGCTTGTTCCCGCACCTCAATCTGTGGTCTGAGCCTTGCCAGCTCTTCTTCACGTTCAGCAACCCGGGCTTCCGCGGCTTCTCTATCAGATGGAGAAGTGTTCTCATCCTCTATCACTTGTCTGTCTTCAGCGTTCTGCCGTTCAAGCTCGACTTCTCTTTCGTTTAACTCATCAAGAGATTTAGTTGAGTTTAGCCCTGCCTCTATTTCGTTTCTTTCTCTTGTTTTCTCAGAAAGTTGTGTTCTGATTTTGTCCGCCTTTGCCTGTTCTTGGGCTCGTTGTTTTTGTATTTTTTGAAGGTCACCTGTTTCTTTTTTCTGGTTTTCAAGATCTCGTTGAAGATTCTTTTTCAGCTGTTTTAGGCGGTCTATCTCGGCTTGATTTTCAACGCTTGAACCGTGTTCCTGCTCCAGAGCGTCAATCCTCGCTTGAACTTGTTCTCTTCTGTTCCTGAGGTTTTGCGCCTCATTTTGTTCTTGTTGTAGTGCTAAAGCAACCCTTTCCATTTCCTTCTCTTGTTTCTCTGCCTCCTTCAATCTTTGTTGTTCTTCCCTTATCTCTGTTTTCTCTTGAACTAATTTTTCTTTTGCAGGCTTACCAAGAGCAAATCTGATTTCTTGTGAAAGGTCTGGGTTTATTATATCACGCCCAGTTACCCTTTCTTTTCTGTAGAGAGTGTATGCTTTTTTACCAAAGCCACTTTTTTTAATCATTAATCTTTTAGATTTGGGGTCATAATATGCATCAAGATCTATTGAATTAGCATCTGGAAATAAGCGCGTGAGTGCATTCCATGCCCGTTCTCTGTCACTCCCTGACAACAGGGGGGAAGTTTCATCTAACCCACTCGGCTCAGTAGGCATTGTATGCATTTCGTGCGATTCACCGCCATGGTATGGGGTGGATGTGGTGGGCGGTGTAAACCCGGTTGTTGTAACAACTTCTTCGTAATCATCATCGTCGTCATCATCATGGTCGTCATCATCATGGTCAATGTCATAGTCAAGATCTGGATTCACATTCTCGCCACCAGCAGCTTCAGCCATGATGATATATAAATATAAATTTGAAAAACACAAATATATACCATGGCCGTGCAACCGAATCTACTTCCATCTCACAGTGAAAAGACACTGGGCGCCATGAAGGCAGAGCGAACCGTTAAGCGCATCACATTCAACCCATCTGAGGCTAATCCCGGCGAAACACTGTACGTCTCGGTGCCTAAGCTGGGCGAGCACGATGTTATTGTGTCCGGCTCACTTGCACTGGTGTTTAACATCAATCTCTCCGGCGGCCACGCTAACAATTATCTCGTGCAAAATGTTTCTCGGGCCTTGGTGGACAGGTTCGTTGCAAAGTTTGCCGCAACCACTGTCCAGGACACGGTTGGATACGACATCTACAAGATCTTCGAAGACTTATTCAAATCAACCGATGAGCGGGAAAATATGCTTATGGAGGGCATCCAGAGTGTGGATTTGTGTATGATTCGCTCTGGTGCTGGCGACAAGAAGACCTCAGGCGTGGATGCGGAAACCAAGCTGGAGACAATATACAAGAATAAGTATCGCATCAAGCTGGATCACCAAATCTTAACTGATCACGGAATCATATATCCTCAAGCGTTATTCAATGATCTGGTCTTCGAACTAACCCTTGCCCCCGCATCTCAAGTTGTCCGGGACTCAGACACAAGCAAGCTCGTGTACAAGCTGGAAAACATCCAGCTGGAGTATGAGACAATCAGAAGTAAGGAGCTGGCCGACGAAGCAACAAGCTCTTACACTAGCGGCAAGGAGTTCGCTTATGACCTCGTAATGCGAGATCGGGTGCATCCTTCTCAAAAGGTGGTGACACTCGGCTGAATCTTCGGGTTAACCCACAGCGCAAATCTCTCAAGGGCATCCTCTTGCTGTTCATCAACCCCTACACGGCTGGTGCCAGGGACTCTGAGAACTATTTCAACCCAGACATCACCAAAGTGAAGGTCACAGTCAACGGTGTCCCAAACAGGCTCTACAACGAGGGCATCAGTGGTACTGACATGTGGAATGAAATCTTCCTATACTTCAAGCCACACACGAGCGGCAGGCCTAACATGAACTTGACCAAATATCTCGCAGGCAACAAGTTTGGGCTCTGGATTGACCTGCGGTCCATGGCTGACACAGCCCTGCATGGCAACGGCCAACGGCTCGTCAACACACAGGATGGCGTGCAACTCGAGATCGAACGAAACGGCACAGGCTCGGGAAACGCACTCTGCCACATCTTCACCATCTCAGACTCACAGATGAACATAATGGGCAGGCAGCTGCATTCTGTACAGTACTAGGTAAACACACGCATACGCACAACACATGCATACGCACAACACACGCATATATATACCCACCAACCCAACACAAGCCCCATGGCCACAAAACAACAAACCACAAACAAGATCAACTTCCATGCTAAGCCGGCTCCCCTGCCATCCACCAGACCATTATCACACAATAAAATACAAAGACTTCTGGCAATAGCACCCTCCCCACCAACACATGAACCACCAGTTTGCAAACCAACTAATATAGGTGTTGGTTATGGACCCAAGAAAGCTGCCATTCAATGCACTAATCGTGGGCCCCACTAACTCTGGCAAGACACAGTATATTCTAAACCAACTGCGAGGCCCCTTTATGGGTTGTTTTGACTACATCGTTTTATTCTGCCCCACATTTGTCAATAACAAGACATACAATGGCTTCGTGAACCGCGATCCGCGAATATATGTCATCGTCTGCCAACAGCATGAGATCGAATACTGGTTGAATGAGGCGAGCTTCTTTTTCGCATCCACCAACACTTTATTCATTCTCGATGACTGCGCCGCCTCCAAAGATGTTAAAGGCCGCACGAGCCAGCTGGTCAATCTGGGGTTCAGCGCAAGGCATGACGGCATATCCGTGTGGGTCTTGGCCCAGCAGATCACCAGCATTGCCAAGCCATACCGTGAAAATGTCGCAGCGATCGTGCTCTTTTACACACCCTCCAGCAAGACAACTAAGGCCATCTTCGAAGACTATGCCGGCGAGCTCTCCCACGAGGAGTACAAAGAGCTTATCGCAAGGCTCAAATCCCGCAAGTTCTCCCACCTGGTTTTCTCTCTGAGACACCCGTATGGAATTGAGTATAAGATGTAAACACGGTCACACAAATATACAACCACACAAATATATACAGTACACACATATATATACATGCCATGAATGCGCCAACCAGTCTACACAAGCTCACTGTGCTTTCACAGCTTTTGGATGAATTGCACAAACACACACTTGATACGCAAAACAAAATTATCAAAGCCGCTGGTGAGGAAGATCTGCGCCTCATGCTTCTCAACAGATATCCATTGCGGTTGAATTCTATGCCAGACACCATGGCGGGACTTATACGAGAGCTTGAAACTCTTTTGCCAGACATCAAGAGAATTATCGAAAAATAAAAAACATATATATACCCCTGATGATCGCACAAGCAGCTGAAGACCAGGCCATTTTCGAAGTAATGCAAATGCTGGAGGCCACCCCTGATACCACACCTCCAACAGGGATAGTTGGTGACAATGACATTCCTGCCAAACGTGAGAAGCTGGCAATCCTTGTTTCAACTGGCAAGGCCAAAGAAGCTATCGGCGTGCAGCTCACACACGATCATGTCAAGCGGTTGTCAGACAAGGACGTTGAGAAGTACTGCAAACGGTACGAGGCCTACGTCGGCAACAAGACAACCGAATCCCTAGTTGATTCCGCCATCATGCTCGCGTCCAAAGGCGTTGGCCTGGTGGTCCCGGTTGAGAATGTTAAGGAGTTGCAGCAAGAACTCAAGAACGACTACATCATCAACCAGGAGCTGTCAAATCTTGCTGGGGCTCTTGCCATGCGATGCGGACGATGGCTGGCGCTTGCCAATGCCGCTCTCATCACAACAAAACACATCAAGCTTGAACGGGAGCCTGATCACAAGCCTGATTTGATAGAATTGGAACCCCAACCCACACATCCAAGCAGAGACAGTGAAGGCTATCCACTTGAGGGCTTTGATGAAGTTGGGCTGGGACCTGGGGTGACCTCGCAGGAACCTTGAAGAAACCTAGCAGCAACCTCACAGCAACCTGGCAGCAACCTGGCAGCACACTTATCACATCTTGTAAAAATAAAAAATTCACATATATACACGATGACCACACCACTCGAGACGATCCCTGAAGAAACTCCAACTCCAACTCCAACTCCAACCCAAACACCTATCCGTGTTACCTCTGAGACCCCGAAAACAAAGCCCGCAATAGAAAAGAACCCCGGCCGCGTTGCTTCTGGTAAAAGGCTAGCAGAACGCAACCGACTGGCCCGTGAAGCAAAGAAAAAGGCTGAAGCACAAAAGCCTGCACCCTCAACAAGTGGCACCAGTGCTGCAAATCAGTCATCAACAAGTGAAACCGGTGACACAACAAGCGACGCCAACAGCAACTCAATCTATTATATTCTGGGGTTTGGAGGGTTGGTTGTCTCTGCTGCGGGTGTGTATTACCAACGCGAAGCCATAATGCAAAGGCTTGGGCGCAAATCAAACACACCAGCAACACCAGCAAACACACCACCAGCAACACCCCCATCTCGAATTCCGGTAAGACAAGGAATTAAAAAAATGGAATAAAAAACAAACACATATGTATACTGCACCATGGATCCTTTCCAGGCTATGATGAATACTGCTGCAATCGGAGGTGTGCTTCTTTTTTGGGGTTTATTTAACGTGACTGCCTTTCAAACAGTTTACAGATTGGCAATGAACAGGCACAACGAGCCCGAGTCCAGAGGTCGAGAGGTCGAGGAGGCCCGAGGCCGAGCACGAGGATTCAGATTGAACGATACGACAAAGTCACAAAAGGTTCTGTCAGAAAAATAAAAAGCATATGTATACTGCACACAAACCATGTCTGACAACAAGCTTGTGAAGTCTATCCTCGACACCGCAACAATCACTGGCCTTGTCGCTGGTATTGGTTGGATTGGGGAAAAGACCATCAAAGAAAACTTCACTGCCGACCCCAGTGCAAGCTTAATGAACTACGTTAAGTTCACAGCCGTCATGGCTGGCAGCATCGCGCTGAAGAAATATCTCGAGGACCAGAAAATCCTCCCAGACAACATGTAAAAACCATATGTATACACACGACCACAATGGCTTCGATTGCAATAATGGCCCTTGGTGCTGTTCTTAATGCGGCAGCTTTCACGGGCGGCAATTATCTCGCGAAATATCTGTCTGGTGATAACGGAAAGGCAGCAATGGATGAGAAAATCCGACATGACAAAGCCCTTGAACAATACCAAGCGGCTTACGCCAAATACCAGAAGGACCGCACCAAGCTCCTCGACTGGATTGCAGCCAACGATCGGATTAAACACCAAGCTAGCAAAAACTTTCAAACCACCGACCAAGCCCTGGTCTTGTATAACCAGATGCACCAAACACAACCAGATAAACAAATCAAAGACTACAAAGAGCCTCAGTTCTCGGACTTCTACAAACCCAGCCCACAACAGCAGAATGGTGAACTTGTATTCATTGGAGGCACCCTGCTTGCGGGTGGGTATGCGACTTATCGCTTTCTTTAAACAAACAACACACAATACATAATTATACACCCTCTATGGAGGCGAAACTCTCAAAGATCTATTACAGCCCGAAAGGGTATTGGAAAGGTCTTGCCGCTGTGAAAAAGCTAGCTGCAGCGGCCAAGGTCTCTGATGATGTCGCAAAGAAATGGCTGGTCAAACAAGCCCTTTGGCAAGTTTACCTCCCGGCGCCACGCCATATCCCCCGAACCATGTTTGATGTCTCATCACCCAATGCAGTGCATCAAGCAGATCTTCTCTTCCTGCCCCACGACAAACTTCCTCATGGGAGAAAGGTTTACAAATACGCATTAACCCTTGTTGATGTGGCTAGCCGATATAAAGCTGCGGAGCCCCTGACTTTGAAAGAGGCTCAAGAGGTGGCTAAAGCGTTTGCACGGATATATAGACGCGGGCCTTTGAAATGGCCCCAATTATTACAAGTCGATCCCGGGAAAGAGTTTATGGGGGCTGTGACAAAGACCATGGAGGATAACAAAACGACCATTCGTCGCGGGCGGGTTGATATCCACAGAGACCAAGCAATTGTGGAGAGATTCAACCGAACCCTGGCTGAAAGGTTGTTTGGTTATCAGTATGCCGTTGAAATGAATATGCCCTCTGGCCGTTCGACTGCATGGGTCAAAAGATTACCAGATGTTGTCTCGGCCTTGAACAATGAAGTGACAAGACTCACGGGCAAGAAGCCAAAGGATGCGATCAAAGAGAAAGCAATATCTTCCAAGCCTGCGACTCCATATGCTAGGCCTGTTGGGGTTTATGAGAAGAAGCTCCCTCCCCGGGTGAGTGTGAGATATCTTTATTACCCCGGTGAGCTGGAAGACGGTGGTAGGCGGGCGACTGATCCCATCTGGTCTTTGAAGGTCTATAACGTTGAGAGAGTTGTCACCAAGCCGAATGAGCCAGTGGTTTATTATCTCTACGATTGGCCCAAGCGGGGGTTTGTTCGTGAGGAATTGATGGTTGTGCCGCCTGGCACTCAGTTACCACCAGCTGGTCTCTAGCGCGGGTTAGTGTATGTCTTTGTGTCCGTATGCCAGCGTGTGGACACCATCATCCTTGATCTAGCGCTTGGAGTCAAAGGGTGTTGTCTTATTGAGATGCTCGCCAAATATCTGATGGTCTTTGCTTCGAAGCCTGCCCATCCCGTGCTTGAAGGATTGCCTGCTGAAGAGCGCATCCTTGTAATTTTGGTGGATGATCTCTTTCTTTGTGCCAACCTTGGTGGTTCCCTTTGCTTTCTTGATGTCCAGCTTAGCTTTGATTTCTTTGCCATCCTTGTCCTTCTTCTTAACACACCTGCTATCGTCTTTCAAGATACTGTACATTTTCGAGCGAAGGCAGATTACCTCTGAGATGGGCACACCCTCACACTCATCCTTCATCTTGCCGATGACCTTCTTGTTTACTTGACTGTGCAAGGGATGGTCATTGGGATAGTCGCTCGTGTCATAGCGCCAGAGACTTCGCGTCATGTCTTTGTAGATGTCCTCCGTCTTGATCTCGAGTAGGAGAGAGTTTGTGTCGGTGTAGAGTAGCTCACACCGTGCGCCGTACTTGTACTTAAGGTGCTGGTAGTAGAACCTGTACATCAAGGTTTTGGAGAGATCGAGGATGCACATGCCCGTGTATACTGGCCTGTTCATCAGGATGCTGTCTTTATGCATCTGAATGCCGGCCAGGCTGTCACTAAAGACCGTTGCTCCTGCAAAAAGCGGGCTGGATAGGAGCTTCCGGAGTTTTATCTCCTCGTTGGCTCGTACGAGCTTGACAACGGTTCGGTTTCTGAGGTTCTCCATTGTCTTACCGAAGACGGAGTTGTTCATCAGCTTGAAGAGGACCTTCTCAAACTGTGTCTTGGCCTGCTTCCTGAGCTCGGTGTTCAAGGTGATGTATGGCTCCATCCAATCCTTCTGGTCGAAGGAAAGAACGTTATGCACCCTCTTCAGTTTCATACCGAGCTCAAGATAGAGCTGGAGATTGCGGTAGTGGAGGACATAGTTCTTCTTATCTCTCAGGGTGAGGAGTAGTTTTTTAGTTCTGTCCTTCCCTAGATTCAGCTCTCTTGCAAGGGCTAGTTGGTAGGGCGACATCCACTCTTCTGGGACCTCTGTGCTCTCTGGGGCGAGAGGGTAAGAGTTGTGCTCGTCATGCAACTCCTCTGGGTACTCCAGGTCCACCTCGAGAATGCATCCTCTCTTTCTGTCTGGCTGCAAGCTCATAATTTGTTTTTCAGTGGGCATGATGCGCGCCCATGAGAAATTGCCAACTGGGAGAGGCTGGCTCATGGCCCAACCATAGAGGTTGTTTGCGTCGAGGTAGTGAATGTAAGTGGTCTCTTCCTCTGGATCGTAGTCTTGCAGATATGGATTGTTTGCCTTGCAGTGGCGCTTCATCTCTGTTGATATGCCGCCCCGCATTCCCTTCTCGATGAAGAGATACATGTTGTAGTCGGTGAGGAGTTCGAGCTCGATTCCCGTGTGTTTGAGTAGCGCTTCCCAACTCAGACCGGGACTTGTGTAGTAGTGCGCAGGGTCAAGACCGTAGTGCTTGAGGCATGTCTTTCGGAAGTTCTCAAACACATCCGCGAGGAGAACTGTGTCTGTTGCCAGATAGAGATCGTGGTACTGCCCGAGATTCTCGCATTCGAATGCTTCCCAAACTTGCCTGGCATGCTCGTAGTCTTTATCGTCTATACCAGAATTTGTGAGCTTGCTGTAGAAAGCCTCTTTAGGCGGGAGAGATGTCTCGTTGAATCTCTCGAAGGAGTCCATGTACTCATAGGGATAGACGCCCTTGCGGAGTAATAGACCTCTTTTGGCTTGGTTAGTTATAAGCCGCTTTGTGATATCGAAGTCCTCTGGCTTGTTGGAACCTACAAGGCTGTCTAGGCTAGAGCACATGAACTGCAAGCTGTCAATGAACCTGAGTCTGCCGAGAGAGAATGAGATGTATTTCTCCATATTGTTTGGGATACATCTCAGATTGGGGGTGCCCTCGATCTCGGCGATGTGCTGCATCAGATGGTGAGCGTCGTAGCCTTTCAGATTATGAAAGACAACCGGAATGATTGTTTTCTTTGGGTCGATGCGGAAGTAGCTCCGGTTACACACATTGTGGGCTGCGCCGCGATACTTACCAGTTATGTGGCAGTGGTCTCTGACAGCGTCTCTGAATTGTGGGCGTAAAAGAGGCTGGCCACATTCAATGCAGTCACTCTCTTCTTCAGCATCGTCTGGCTTAGGCTGCCTCTTGGCCCACTTGCCGTCATCTGGTTTGAATCGATTGTAGAGTTCGAAAAAGCAAGGTATTCGGCTACCAGGATATTTTGTGTGCCTGTGAGCCTTGCCGATGTATTCACCCGTGTCTGAGTGAAAGAAATCGACCTCATCACGTTGGTTGTACTTGATAAGGTCCTTCTTGCAGATGTGACAAATGGTTGCAGTGTAGAAGTCATGCCGGTCTTGTCCTGTCATTTGCAGCGGCACCTTCTGCTTGAGTGATTCCCTTAACTCAAGTTCAGTTTCAACAAGAGCATCAAGAAACCTTTGCACGCAGTCTTCGCCACGGTAAAGGAAGTCTTTCACCACCTCTCCATCAGATCGCACGGCTATGAAGGAGAAGCCACAGGGCTTGTGGATCTCTGTCTGTGTTGTGCTGCTTTTACCGGGTGCTGGTATGCATGTGTCAACCTTCTCGATGATGCTCTCGCTGTCAGCGTAGATGATAAACGGCGCCTTCATCTGCCTCTGGTAGTTTGTGAACTGCAGAGTGTCGATTCTTGTTGGGCGAGAGGCGGCTCCTATGCATAGAGTGCGGTGTTTCTCTAGGACTCCTTCCGATGTGTAGCCCTGCAAGCACCTAGTGCAGAAGTGCAAACGGTGGCCAATGCATTGTTGTTGGCTATAAAGAAGCCTGCTTAGACTCTTTATGTAGCAGTAGTGAAACTTCGTATTGCCAGTGTGGTTATCAGTCTTTGTGATGAGCATGAAGTTGACACTTGGTATGTCAGGGACATCCATCTCACTCACATGGTAGATCACTACCTTACCGCCATCCCAGCCTAGAACGTTGATTGCAATGTCGTTCTGCCTCTCTATCTTTGGAATCTCATGCAAGGGTGTTGGAAATGAGATGTCTGTGAAGTTGAAGACGTCTTCTCGAGGATATTGGCTTGGCCTGTCAGAGTGTGCAATGGCAGGGAAGAATGCTGCTTTCAAAGCCCACTTAATACAAGCATCATCTCTGTTTTTGACGTTTATGATGGCTTGCTTTGCCTTGAGTTTTGGTGGGAGAGGGATATATGAACCGCCTCTTATTGGATTGTTTCTAGAGAAGTCTAGAAAGACAGTTCTGATACCGTCGAAGACCCATCCTGAACCTCTTTCTGTCCAGCCAGCGACTTTCTCTCTAAGTTGGTCTATTCTAACCCTAAGTTTTCTTTTTACTTCTTTGCGATTGAAAACGTTTTGGATGGTTGGGTTGCCATCTCCTCCTACGTAACATTGTTCCCTCACTTCACCTTCGTCTGTCTGCTTCTTAATGTCTAGCAAGACTGTGTATTGAAACTTCAAAGGTCCAAGATCGTAGGATTGCTCTTCTATGACGTTGAGCATATTGTCAAGGACTTCATTGTGAAACAGAAGAAGATCCTTTCTACCAAGATCAGGTGGAACATCCATTCGGTAACTGGCAAGCCATCCGTGGTAGCCAACATGTGCTCTGTTGAAGTTGGGTGCAACGTTTGCCATTGCCATGTGGGGGTTATATATACAGGGTTTACGTTTCTTCAATTGGTTATACCAGGCCGGCGTGGGTTGTGCTGCCGGGTTGGGGCCCGTGACCGGATTGCCAACAATTAGTAGTAAGTACAGTGCTAAACCGGGGTAACCACGACATATTAAAATAAGGGGTCCGAGCCGGCGAGGACACCTTATTTTAATATGTCGTGGTGGCCCCGGTTTAGCACTGTACTTACTACTCCCCTCGTAAGCGGCCACCTTCCGTCAGCGACCACCTTGGCTTTGCATTTTGGGTGGTCGTTTACGGGAAGTTCAACTGTAGTTGACAGGAAGCACCTCACTTTATATAGCTTGCTATATCGGTACTGACAAGGCATCAGAAGAGGATGGAGAAAGGATTTCGATTATTGCAACAGCCCGTTATAAATTTTAATTTTTCCACTCGTGTGAACAGCGGCTGATAGAAGACGGCATGCACACTGTAAGTGAAATGCAGCGAAATTGGATCTTATCAAAGAGCTCTAAGAGCCATCTCGTGAATACGAAACAACGTAAGGTCAAGTCCACAGATCGGTTTTAATTAACCATACTGAGTTTGAATTGAAGAGTAAAACAGATTTAAAGAGACGCTGTCCCGATGAAAGAACGAAATTTCGCTTAATTAATTTCCATGTCATATCGCCGAATGTCATCAAATATAGAACTAAACTGGACTGAGCAGTAGTTTGGAGAAAACGTGCAGGATTACAAGGATGGAAGTGGATTACAGTTCATCAATTTTGATTTCACGACAGGCAGTCAAGAAATCAAAGTTTCCATTCTGTTGGAAGTTTGAGTTTTTTTAGTTGGTATTTTGTCTTTTTAGTTCATATTTCTTTGCGTTCATCACTTTTGGTGATTCTTTTTTCCTTAAAACAAGCGTAAAGCAAGCTCCTGGCCATAATCATGAAAACACGATATTTCAGCCGGGACAATGTCCCTTTAACACGTGACTGGGTTCATTCGTTGGCCATCTGACCATCTATCCACAGGGACGGATCCAGGAAATCTATAAAGAGGGGGCCGGAGTAATTTTTATAGTGACAATATGGGCGCGCCAGCGCCCATTAGGAGCGCCGAAGGCGTGACAATGTAGGGGGGTTCGGGGGCATGCCCCCCCCCCCCCCCCCCCCGAAAAATGAAAAATGCAATCTGGTGCATTCTGACGCCTAAATTTAGTAATTGCTTGAATTCCATATTGAACAAGAAATGCTGAAATATTTAATAAAATACAGGTGTGGTTGTCAAAGAAGTACAATAAACACTTTTAAAATGATGCGTGTTTTGATGAATGACATGACCTTTTCCAACTTAACAGTAATATTAAATCAAACATGAGCCGCAGCAATTGCGGCGAGAGCGCAAGCTCGCGCCAAAGCAGCAACATTTCCCCCCGGAAAATTGATGCTATACTGCATGCATTCTGGGAACATTTGTGACCAAAAATGAAGGCTTCGGATGACAGATTTTAAGATAATTTTTTAAAAAGAGTCACTGCAGGGGTTAATTAATGTCATCCTTCTCTGGTTACGCTTGGCATAGTCGTCAACAATTGCACCATAATCTAAAGCTACGTCTTTGTGAACAAAGAGCAGCAACAGTGCGTTGAGGCGGTCTTCTCCCATGGTGCTTCTGTAAACATTCTTGAAACTTGTTTATAAAGGCGGGTTCAGTTGATTCGAACAACGCTTGATAATGTTCATATTGATAATAAAGGAAATATATCTCAGGCAATAAAGCAAAAGCTGCAAAATACCATCTGACAGACGTTGCTAACTAAAATATTAAAAAAATAATAATAATCCCAAGCAAAAGGGGGGGCCGCGGCCCCCTCGGCCCACCCCTAAATCCGCCCCTGATCCATGTGGCTTGATAGCTCAGTGGATAGAGCATTGCAGCGGTATCGCAAGGTCATGGGTTCGAATCCCGTTTAAGCCTGAATTTTTTTTAGGTCTCTTTTTCAACTGCTTTGGTTGATAGCATACTGCGAGGATCACAACTTTCACTCCAGTTATTGTCTTTCGTTGGCGGGATTGTCTAAAACGTAACACCACACCATCGTTGCCACCATGCTTTCTGCTTCCAAACGGATCATTGGAAAACCTAAAACTCGAAAAGAGACTATCACTCCGGAGATGTTACTGACTTTTGTAACAAAATTCAAAGATAACTCTTCGCTGTACAGTCTCCGAACAGTTGCCTTGTGCCTGAATGGTTTCACGGGATTTTTCCGTTTTAGGAACTTTGTGGAATTCGAGCCTGCGATGTTAAATTGTTTCCTACTTTATACATTTCTTCTCTTTAGAAACTTCTAAAACGGATCAGCTACGAGAAGGTTCGGACTGGCCGCGAGACGTGTCCTGCGAAAGGCCCTAGTAAGGTACCTTGCCGCCGCAGAAATCGACTTAGGGAAGGAGCTACCACTGTTTCGCGCCATCGTAGCACCTAGCAGTTTTTCCAAAGTGAGGCGACAAGGTATCAGCTACCCGCATGTGAGGGAATTGGTCAAGAGGCCTTTTGACGGCATTACTAACACTTCTAGGAACAGTCTCCATTGTGAGCCTGAGAGCAGAAGGGGCTACCGCAGCCGCGAACGCTGATGTTCCAGATAGACGTTTCAAAAGACATAGCAGATAGTCTAGAGAAAATACCAAGGATGGACAATCTAAACTCGTTGTTGTCAGTATCTAAGAGTTAAGGAATTTGATTTTCATCAAGACCGAGCCCAGTAGTCATAAGGATACGATCCATAGGGCTGGGATTTTTTCCTATTCGTTCGCGTTGCGAACGCGTCGGGTTTTTTTCATCCTATGGATGCTCGCTCGTACCCCACGATAGAACAGAAGGATTTTTGAATATTTTCCTATTTGAACCGAAAATTCAGTTGAGAAAATTAAGAGTGTTGTGCCAGAAATAGAAGAGAAATTATGCATTGATGAGAAAGCTCACCCAGTAAGTTGATTTAAAACGCTAATAAATTCGTGCGGTCTCCAGCTGAGCACACGACAAACAATAATGGAGCTCATTCCGCACGAGCGGGAAGGGTTTGATCTATTTCGGAGAGAGTGGTAAATTATCAACACTAAATTGTACAAAACATCAGAATGAACTCCAGATACAATTGTGACTTGCGCGATGCAGTCGTTTTGTCACATAGCCCACAATCGACCATTAGAGTTCCCAGAAGCTACAATCATAGACAAGTGTTGGGAAGATTAGTAATTTTCACTATTATTCTCTTTCTCTCCCCTTCCCCTGTTACAATGTTGTATAGTGCGTAATTGTTCGCCGAGATCCCAACATTAAATTGGGGAGTGATGGGGGACTCAGAAAATTAACTAATTATTTATATTTTATATTAAGAGAACATTGTTGTAATTCACCACTGATGCTATTTATTTTCACAACCATCCCAACTACGTTTGTCTGTAATTGTAGCTCAGTGGTTGGAAGGTCGTGGGTTCGAATCCCATCTGGAACTCAGAAGATTTTATCTGAGTTCCTTTCTCTCCACATGTATCATTCTATTTCATGCCTGTTAATTAATGGGCATAAATTAGGAAATATACAGAATTATATAGAAAATTACTTCACAGACTACAAAAGAAATCACTATAATTTTATTTCATCAGTATATATACCAGATACAATATTTCGCCACTTTAAATACGAAACCCCAATTATTTATCCCTTTCACATCAACTCATAGCCAAGTTCATTTTATAAAATGTTTAGATGTAAGAAAAACAAAAAGACAGCGCCCCCTTAACGCCTGGTTTTCATAAGCATTTAAGTATAAGCGGCAGTTTATAAGCTTATGTCCAGGTAAAAACTGGTTCGGCAAAAGCATAAGCGTAAGCATAAGAAACAATCTTATATTATTTTCACTTGACGCAAAGTCCCCTTATGCTTACATCGATGGTGAAAACCAGGCTTAAATGTCACGCAACATGATATAAACAATAATCCGTCTCTTTTTCTAGGAAGAAAGAAAATAGGGTGTTTCTTGGTGTTGCGGAAGCCATTGTTCGTTAGCTTTTGTGTTGTGGTGTGGGTATTGTTCAGTGTCTTTTGAATCTTTTGTTTTACGTCATTTGGTGATCACACCATCTGCAACACCAAGAAACTACCAGAAAATAGGACACGTTCGCGCGCATATACAGTAAAGTACTGCTTGGCAGCTTTCATTTGAACCGTAACGTTTAAAGATCTAGATTTGATACAGTGTGGTTCTCGGAGTGAAACGGTTACCCTATTTCATAGCTAATAAGACATCCCGGTATTTAAACTAATTTTTAAACTTCATTCTCGCCAAAGTTATATCAAAATAATAAATTGCTCTTAGACCTTCTGCATACAATATGGTGACTTCTTAATATATAATATTTAATAATAATATTGTTACAAGCACATGCACTTTTTGAACATAACAAGATTTTAAGTTCTAGCAAAAATTACAAGATATAAAAAAAATTCTAACCTAGATCCGTTTTGTTTGGTTGGTTGAAAATTTGCATCAGGTGTTTTTTTGGATGTCATCTTGAACCCAAGAATTTCAAGATGAAACTACTCCAGCTTCCTACAGCACATATAAATAAGTTTACGATTAGGCCTGTGCAAAGCCTGTACCATTCTACAGTTGAGGCCGGAGGAAAAATACGTCATTCTTAAGTGACGTAGGAACAAACTAGTCAGCCACTACTATTCTGACGACACGATATAAAGGTTCGCCTGTTTTTATTTTAGAGAAGTTGAGTAATTTTATGTTAGCAGTTTTTGTACGATTTCCTCGAGGACTAGTGCCACTGCATTAGATGGGGGATACGTTTCCACATATTTTTTTGGCCACATCTATAGAGTGTTTTTTTAGAGTGTGTTTTTTATCTGGCATGGCACAGTTTCTCCGCTTTTGATGCAATACAATTTAAAAAAATTGAAATGTAATTTACAAAGATCAAGAGATATGTTGTTAGGATACATTCATCAGATGACTGACTGGTTCATCCTTCATAAACTATTTCACATTAAATGTGTCGCGTTAGTGAAGTCAGAATATAAACTTTTAAATTACAAGATATGTTATAAAAAGGAATAAACACTTCAATCATTAGCATGGAAGAATTAAGGGTAATTATTATAAACTTGGAACGTTTATGCACCCCCCCCCCCCCCCCCTCCCCTCATAACATGTACATGTAGCATCTACAGTCTTTATCTGTCTAGTATGCAACTCTTTTACTGTTAATGGTATCAATAACGAAATTCTTGATTGTGATCGGTCATCTCCATGCCTATATTTTGGCGTGCAGTCATATTGGTGTCGAATTACAGCTATCCAATTACGTTTTGAATTACTGTAATTACACACCTCATGTTGTGCACGCATTAATTACATGTAGGTGCACTTATATGTTTCATAATGGTTTCAAACTGATAGAAAACATCCCTGATCTATTTATTAGAATAAAGTCCACATATATTTTTATATGTGGACTTTTTGTTATCGATCCAATTAATTAGTAAGTAAAAATTTGGGGTAATCATGCTCGTAATTTAAAATCGTCCTCATGCTACACACAGCTGATTTGAAATTACTTGCCCGATTAATCCCTGAATTGTACTCCACTCAGTCCAATTATCGTTACTTATATAAGCTATTAATAACACAAGTATAATTTGTTAATTTTTTCTATTTTTCGTCTTTATATGCAAACTCGTTATCTTCAGAAAAGAAAACAATAGGCTCAATGTTTTGAGGCTTTTTTGGCTCTGGTTCAGATGGCTAGGGAAAGAAAATGAAATAATAATATTAGCATTAAATGTTTGGATTTGAACCTGAAATATCCTTGTTCAATCTAGGTTAACTTTACCTCCAGCATACAGCCTTTAATGACTCTTGGCTGAATGTCAGTGTTGTTGAATGGATGTCCAATAATTTTTATTAGTTCTTTTGGTGGCCCACATTGCTAGCACATTATCACTGACACAATAATATGACCAACTGATGCAAAAAACTACAGCTGAAGCACAACTGACTGCTGTTAACCCTTTACTTCCAAGAGTGCCAAAAATCGAAATTCAAGAAAAATCCCAAATTTCATTTTGTAAAATATTGAAATTCCAAATGGTATCATACAAAAGTACTGCCGAAGAGATTTCATTTGAATGGTCACATCATAGAATTTCGTCAACAGACTCAAAAGTTAGAACTACACTACATGTCTCCTTAATTGACTCAGAGTAAAAGGGTTGGAAATATTGTTATTGTTACATTGTTGAAAGATGATCATGTAATTTTTCAAGGCTTGTTGCTAGCACTTATCATTGAAATCTTGACCAACTTTAGAACAATTTTAAATTTACAGCTGTAAGTCTGGCAGGGGCAGTCACTTACAAGAGTTTAAAAACAAAGAAAAAGGCAAGCTGTTCAAAAATCTCAAAAGTGGTTGTAGCCACTAATGGGAGTGGTCACTTTCAGAGCTTTTGATTAGCATTTTACTGGGAATGTAAACAACTGTGACAACAATCCATACTTTGTGATAAGGTTATAATGTATTGTTTTTATATGATCATATAATTTGTTGGGACATGTTGCCAGCACCTTCTTCTAACAATTGTTTCTTTATCACATGTTATGTACCTTGTGATGGCCGACATTTGTGGCTGTTTGTTGAGGACTGCTCTTTCTTTCCTTCTCCTCATCTCTTTCATCCAGGATTTCCAGTCTGGCAGATCCCATGGCATTAAGCATTTCATCTGGAAATAGGCACAGTAAATTCTAATAAGTTCTAAATAAATAAATGAATATTCCCAATAAATCATTTTTACTTAATTATTTTGTAAAAATTTCTAATAAAATTCATTAATAATTCATAGCAATAATACAGTAGAATCTTAATAACCCCCTGATAACTCAAACCCCAGATAACTTGAACTCCCCAATAACGTGAACCCCCCAACAACTCAACCCCCCCCCCCCAATAACTCAAACCCCCTGACACATTAACTCAAACCCCCTGACAACTTGAACTTCACATTAACTCAAACCCCCTGACAACAACTCAAACCCCCTGATAACTCAAACCCCTTGATAACTTGAACTTCACACTAACTCAAACCCCCTGATAACTTGGACTTCACACTAACTCAAACCCCCTGATATCTCAAAACTCCTGATTAGCTTAACCTTCTGACAACTCCAACCCCCTGATAAGTCAATCCTCGCACTACATGTTACTCAAAAACCCTGATAACTTGAACTTCACACTAACTCAAACCCCCTGATAACTTGGACTTCTCGATAACTCAAACCCCCTAATAACTTGACCCCCCCCCCCCCCCCCCCCCCTGATAACTCAAACCCCCTAATAACTTGAACCCCCTGATAATTCAAACTTCACACTAACTCAAACTAAGTGCAGATTCCTCGTCATAACCCTCTATTTAACTCAAACTTTCAATAATCGTTTTAGGTTTCCCCTGATGGTTCAAGTTATTGGGGTTTGACTGAACAAGAGAAATTAAAATAATGAATGTCTACAAATCCTGGTACAACTCAAATATTTCTGTATCATTGATACAGAAAACTAATATACATGTAAGCCTAATTAGTATTCTGTATCAAAAGTTATAAATATTTAATATAAGCATCACAATAGACGCACCATCGTCGTCTTCATTATAACCATCCAGAAGATTGGCAGTGGACGCTGCAGAGCCAGTAGCAATGATACTAATAAGTCAAGGCAAAGACATCAACAACTTCAATCAACATGCAGCATGTGGTACATGTAGGGCAGGGTGGGGGAGGGGGGGGGGGGGGGGTGGTGGGCACTCTGTACATTTTTGGGTGGTGGACTGCTGCTAGAACTCTGAAACCTTTACCCTATACCACAGCATGCTCAGCTGCATTTTACAACCCTATCATAGACTAAACACCAAAAATCCCTACCCTATCCCTGGTTTGCTATTTTCCAGAAAATCTACATGTATCTTCATATCACTGATCAGTTTTCAAGTAAATGATATCCTATTCTAGGCCAAGTGATTTCTATACCCAATCTCAGACTAAACAGAATACTACTGTTAGTACATGTATATCCTTCACATCAGCACATACCCTGGGCATGTAGGATGATCCTTACATGTATTTTTAGATGAAACATTTTTATAGGATTTATTACCAGCAATAAAACTGCTGGTAATAACTATACATGTAAGTACATGTAATGGTAATACTAGTTTTAAAAGATTTAGCAAATTCTGAACTGAGAAAGTACATGAACATGTTGAAAAAAAATTAAGACTTGTCAGATTTGTTTTGACAACAAAATGGGGATAATTTTTAAATTGAGACAGCTTATTTCTAAAGACTAGCCACTGCTGTCATTATTAGAAGGTGGCAACCAGTCTGTCTTAATTTTCATAAATTAAAATTGTAAGAATAAAAAGATTTAACCAAGTAGCCAGCTGCTTTAGGTAGGTTTTATTTGAAACTTACATTGTGTACTTGATATGCTCCTGTGCATCACAGTTGGTGGATAATGAGTGAGCATTACACATATGCAATAATGTTTGCTTAACATTTTGCGCAGTTACTTAAAACAGGTGCTTCCATTTAATAAAGCAGTGCAGTTTATGAATATAACATTCAATACAAATATTTGTTTGTCTGACAATGACAAATGAAATAAAGGATACTTTGCTCGATTCACATTCTTTCTGTGAAACATTTTTGCCAGCTTGTCAAATTTCTTTCTTGTACCTAAAGATCAACAAAACAACATATTTAACATAATATATAAAAAGAATATTAATATATAATTTCATGTATCAATAATAGGGAACACTTGTACATAATTTAAGTCTAAGCTGAAGATGTTTCTTTTTAAAAGAGCATTTTATAATTAGTTGTTATTCTGAGTTTACAACTTCGTTTTCAGATTGTGATTTTAAGATTTTATATTTTAAGTAATATTAATATTAATATTTATCGCATTTATATTTATGATGTATTTTTTGTTTGCCATTTCCATTTTATTGTAAGTTGTTGTGTTAAGGCGCATTTGAATATATTTATATAGAATTTGTGCCTTATAAGGGCTGGTTCCCACTAGTGACGTAATCGGAAGCGGAGTCGGAGTCGGAAGAATAAGGAGCCTTACGTTCTAGTGGAAATCAAAGAACGGAGTCGCAATCGCAATCGGAAGCGCGACGGAATCGGAATCGGAAGGATGAGGTTTCCTTTTTCTTCCGATTCCGCTTCTGCTTGCGTCGCTTCCGTCGTTTTGATTTCCACTAGATCGTAAGGTTCTTACGATTCCACTTACGATTCCGCTTACGTCGCTTACGTCGCTTGTGGGAACCAAGCTTAAGTCAATAAATTATTACTAATAATTAATTAAGTAAGTAAAAGTAAAGTAAAGTCGCGCACACGAGCCAGAAGGCTCACAACGGCCGGAGCTTAAACCCGGTTTCTGTAGCATGAAGCGACTAGGAATATTGCTACTCCCCCCTGGATGGGATGCTAGTCCATCGCAGGGTTACCCCCAGCATTTTTTTGTCGCCGGTACCCATTTATACACCTGGGTGGAGAGAGACAGTGTAGAGTAAAGTTTCTTGTCTAAGGAAACAACACGACGGCAGAGACCAGGCTTCGAACCATCGACCTTCAGGTTGAAAGCCCGACGCACTAACCACTAGACCACCGTGGCTCCACAAGCAGTTAATTTAAGTTAATTTATGCATCAGTAATAATTTATTGGATGCTTGGGCAGAAACAAGGTATTATTTATGTTGTGGTGCAATTTTATTCTTGGTGCAAATTTTTATTTTCCTTTGTTTAAAACTCATTATCATACATTACCATTCCCCAAAACAAAGGAAACTAAAATTTGCACCAAGGACAAAACTGCATCACAACATATATAATAATAATAATAATAATAATAATAATAATAATAATAATAATAATAATAATAATAATAATTATAATTATAAATAGAGAACTTTAATTATAAAACACAATTTATAAGTTTACAATAAATTTCTTTACAAAGCCTTTAAAATGTATGTATACCTACATGTATATGAAAAATATATAATAGTAATAATAATAATAATAATAATAATAATAATAATAATAATAATAATAATAATATTTATTGTAAGTTGCCCACATCACCAAGGTGTTTATCAGTGGGGCCCTGCAAATTAAAAATCGAAAAAAAGAAAAAAAGTTTAAATACTTTAAAAATTTTGCTAAAAACAAGGTCCTTTACATTTTGTCTAAAAATTAAAAGTGAGTTTGTATTCCTCGCAGACTCTTCTAAGATGTACCATGCGGCAAGTCCTTGATAAAAAATGCATTGTTTGTCATATAGTTTGAACTCTAGGAAGATGAAAATTGTTCTTATTTTGTGTTATATGAACGGATGTTAAAATTTCTTGAAATATCAAAATTAAGGTGGTACCGGAGGCTAAAGTGATGTTTTTGGATTGCAGCGATTTTTTTACAGGTCAAAGATAATCTAAAAAAAATGCGTACGCCAAATTTTAGGCCAGGATAATAAAACCCTTTTGAGATATGGACAATCAAAGTTTCGTTTCTAAGACTGTTTTCGCGGTAAAAATACGAAAACCATACTGCGTTAAATGCAGTTGCGTCCTGCTGCGGATCTCCCCAAGGATGGCCTTGTTGACAGCTCGATCAAATAAAACCGTGTAATCTGATCAGAGAATCGACAACATTCAGAACAACAGGTCTGTTATATCTTTATTTTGATCTAAAAGGAAAAATCTCTCAGGCACGTACTTCGGGTAGACCTATTCTAAATCAGGGCTAAAATGCTTTTAGCAACGAGCAGATTTGTTCTAGCCCTGTTACCTTTTATAACAACTATAAAGTCAGAGTCCTCGGAGAGGGAAGCATCTGCCTGTGATTTCACTTCTTGGCGCGGCTCCGGCGCGGGCTTTCATTTGTATGTGTTACTCGAAATCTCTCGAAGATCCCTTCATCTCTCAGTTCCCGCACTACATCTTTAGCATTTTTAACTCACGGGGTTTATGTAGCGAAAGTAAACCTTCACTCCCGATGAAGACGATCGTTTGTCCTGTGTTATTGTCCAGCCAGTTTCCTTCGACTTACCAAAATCTAGCACTATTCTCGACTACGAGCCTGAACCATGAGCCTCGTTACCCTTGTCTGACTTCTCCTTTGTCATGTGTAACCGCTTTTTCGGCGACATCACTTCAACTTTTTCCTTTTTTAAACTATTCACTCTGATCTACGCGTATTTTCTTCGATCACAGGTTTCTTCTGTTTGATTTCTCGCATTTCATGCCATCACACTGTTGGGGTTCCGTTGCGGGTTCCATTGCTATGCGAGGTGTCATTGTTTATAATCGCCTCTTCTGATTGGTTTCGCGGGAAAAATAGCTCCCGTAAAAGGAAAGAAGGGCCCAAAATTGGGCCATTTTCGACGTTTTACCGCTGGAAACTATTATTGTAGACAACAACAATATGGCTGCCATTAAAAACAGTCCGATGCATGAGCTTTCACAGCGATTTCTTTGCAGTTTAGCTTGATTTTGTGCAGTAAAGAACATGTTATTTCTAAGGTGGGAGCATGTAAATTCATACTTCTTTTCGTACGTTTATCAAGAGGACGTGAAACTTGGCAGACTTAATTTACATACGCGTACGAACTTTTTTGTGTGAGTACGTCAAATGCTTTCGAATGTGGGTCTCACAGTGGAACCACATATTTTATAACGACATGCAATAACATTTCTGGTCATATATTTTTTTCCTTTCACTTTTCCATGACGTACTCCCACACAATTTTAGGTTTCAACCTTATATATTCATTGCCCAAAGCGTTTTGAAGTGGAAGGATTTCTCTTTGCATAATATGGCAAAAGGTGAAATATGAAGGTTTTGACCACACCCATTAAAATATCAAATTACAGGAATTCCTTTCATTCTTTCAGAATGAAAATATTTTTAATTAAATTTACATGCAATAATGTTTTAAATGTGAAAATATTATCAAGATTGAACAATTATTTTGTCAGTTTTAATGCACATAGATTGTAGCAAAAAATGGTCAAATTAGCCTCCAGTACCACCTTAAAATCGATCTGCCCATTATATCATATTGATACTAAACATCCAGATGGGATCACTTAATTTTAGTACTGTTAGTGAAACAACAATTTTTAGGGTTGGGTTTGTCAAAATCATAAAATAAGTTTTGTTTTGAACTCCTATAGCCACTCATACTACTCTTGGTTCTTTCTGTGTGCACCAGAGCACAGATGACGTAAAACAAAAGGAACAAAGAATGACAATAATACAAATGCAAAACAAGACCAAAAATACAATGCCTCACAAAAAAAAGAAGACAATGAGTACCGGTACACGCAGAAAGACCCCTACTCTTGTACGAGTAAAGTTACAATGCAGTAAGGCTTAATAGGAAGAGTTTTGAATATCTTGAAATTGCAATGTTATGAAAATATCTTAAACAAGAAACAAACTGTGCGAGAAAGAAAAAGAAAGCCAAACTGAATTCTATGTGGCTGTTTAATAGAGGTACATGCATGCATAAAACAATACAAAAATCACTTGTTGGTATGACACAAGGTGGCCACTGCTGCTTGATAGAGGTTACAGTTTAATAAATACTTTGTTTACAGTAATTAATGTACTGATAATTTGGTCAGGACTTGGTCAACTGGTTCCTAAAAAGAGGGTGGCCACATAATAGAGGTTTGAATTTAGCTCCATCCTAATGTCAAATGCAAATTGACAAACAACACTTACTCTTTCCCATGTGCTTCAGTTTTTCTCTAAGGACAGCATCATCATGAGTTGGACTGGCTGGGTGTCCGCCTACTGCACCGGACACAGGTTCAACACTCGCTGGAGTTGAAGACGGTGTTGTGTGTCCAACACTACTGCTTCCAGGAGTGGAAACTGTTACATTTTCAGTGGTTGTACTTTCTACTGGGGCTAGAAATCATAACAAATTTGACAATTTTTACAAAATTTAGTTTTTAAAAAATAATTAAAATTTAAAATATTATTTCTACATTTCTACAAAAATTCCAAAAATTTACAAAACAGTAAAACTGACCTAGTGTATTCTTCACTACAGCAGCAGTATTTTTTTGCCTGTCTGTCAAGGTAAAAAAATATAAATGATTGTCAGATTAATAACATCCCATACATGTATCTTACATTGTAAATTGTAGTGTACATACATTGTTAGTAATAATTTACACTACATCTACCCACTGTGGTACAGTCCAACAAGTTATTTAAGGGTGCCTTTTACGTCTGGGGACATTCTGGAATAAGAATAAACTAGCAGTAATTAAAGATTATGGAGATGCATTCGAATGAATTTCCGGTGGAAATTAGCCCCTAAAAGAAGCAACAGGGGCAGCCAAACGGACAGACACCAAAAAATGTCAAATTTTTCTGCATGCAAGGCACAGGGCATCCAACACGAAATTAGGATTGTGTTCTTCAAACGCAACAAAATGCTCTTACACTGTTGGTGACCCAGTAATGGCCAGATTTATATTAATGAGGTTCCACTGTACAGCACAAGATCTCCATGTACATTGCTCCAAATAAAAGACTCGCAATATGCTTGTATGAATAACAAAAGAAGTTTGCCTTAAAGGACGTCCCTAGTCATCCAAAATGCACTGCGCACTCAAACGGTGAAATCCACCATTTTCGATGCCATCGAAATTACCGAACATTGCATAGTGAATCGGAATCTTACTGCATCGTCCCAAGTTGTGTAAATGAAAGTCTGTAACTGTTATTGTCGCTTTTTTGAATTATTAGCCTATCGGTTTGAATGATTTTGTCGTAGTTTTGCGCTACTGATGGACAAGGTTTTGACATCCAAAGTTGTCAACAGTTTCCCAAGCGCAGACAGCCGAAGGTACCAGGAAATGCAAAGAAAACTATTCTTCGGGGATCAACATTCCACCTTTACGAGCAAAAGTGAGGTTGGAATCATACGGCTAAACCATAGCCAGTTCGCCGAATTGTTGTTGTTAAAGAAAGTACAACAGTTGCATCCGGCCGTGAGAATTATGAAACAGTAAACATGCTGGAGATTCAAATATTCCACAAACTGATTTCATGATGGATGCAATTATAATGCCATACGTTTAACAACAAAAGTACAGCCTAGCTCCGAGACACGCAACTTAAACGCAGAATAAACTTTAAGAATTGTAATATGCCATTATTCTATGGAATAATTGATGAAGAAACTCTATCTCGGAAGCCATGCTAACCGCAGACTTGCACTCACACAAAATCACTGACTGAGAAATTAACTCAGTGATCCCAGCATTCAGCGACCACTACTGATCTTGCAAACTATGCACTAAAGAAAAAATAATTATTGTTATGCCGAGAACTAGCAAACAGCGATGGCATAACTAAATATTCTCATAGTAAACGGCTCTGGAAAGCGTAAATATCTCCTGTCAGTATCAGAGACTTTTCTAAGACAGATCAAAGAATCGTCAACATTGAGAACAACAGTCCTGTTATATCTTAATTTTGATCTATAAAAAGAAAACAATCTTGGGGTAACCCTATTCTAAAGCCGGGCTGAAAATGCTTTTTTGCGACAAGCAGGATTTGTGCTAGGCCTGTCACCTTTTATAACGATATTTTATAAATATCTCACCTCTGACCTTTCGCGACGATTTCTTTACTTTTGGTCACGCGCCACGTGTGATATAATACCGAAACTCCCGTATGTAAACAAAAACAAAGGTGTGGCTGACTAGGGTCCTTTAAGCAACAAAACATGCAATTCTCGATTATTGAAATGTGTGTAAAAGTCCAAGTAAATTTTTACTTATGCGTATGTTGCATGTAAGGTTTGAGTTAAAACTGCCACATTGCATGCAGTTTACATGCATGTACACTGTAAGTGCTGCAATACCTGTGGCCTGACTACATTGTAGTATTGCCAAGGAGAAAGAAGGATGTTTGAGAATCAGCTCTCAAAACAGATTCTCAAGAGCCAATTAAATACAATCCTAATTACTGAACATCGTTTTATGTGGTTCTTGATCTTAACACAAAAAAATGCAACGATTTAGACAACCATTATTAAAAGAACCCAATAAAGTTGATAAAAATGCACCAGTTCATTCAAAGAACATACTCATGCCAATAAACTCAGCATATAAATGTAGAATCCACACTTTAAATTTTTAAATATTTAATTATTTTCAAGTAACAGCATTTAATGTTATCATTTGGATCTATGATGTGAATATTGTTACCTATTAATTTTATATGACGGTATTAAAATAAAAAGTTCCAAACAAGGAAAAATGTAAAAATTATTTCACTAAGCTCTCGTGCATTTTCTAAACAGCAAATCCAAAATGATATTATTCAAGTTTCTGATCTAGTATCGCATACGTCGTTAAAGTCGGGTGAAATACATGTAAGACATGCACTGATTTATAATGCGGAACCACAAACCTTTTTCCAGCGACAACATGAAATCTTTATTGTGTCTCAGCTCTCGCATAAATTCCTCATTCTGTAGAACCATAGCCAGTTTCTCATCTTCCAAAAACCGCTCAAGTTCTCTGTCATTCATACTGTCCCCAGATCCGGCGAGAGGAGATCTCACCGCAGTCGTGGAAGGACCAAGGCGTAAGAAATCGTCTGGTAGTTTACCCAGTAATGGTGGGTTCCATGCAGAGTACGGTCTTGCAGGAAGCGGGCGAGACGCTGGAGGAGAACGCGAATTGTTGTTTTCCCTCGGTGTATAAGCTGGAGGTGGTTCTGACTCATTCAAATCACTGTATGAAGGTAACGGAGGTTGTCCAGAATCAGTTGAGGATGGAATACTTCCCTGCATATCAACACCCATTGATAAAAGTTGGTCGATGGTTGCGTCAACAAGTCCGTTGTTAGCGCGCAACACAGCTTCGATCACATCTCGATCAAGTGTTGGGAACATGTGCTTAAAATCGTTCATAGCTTCACTGAACTCCAGTTGTCTCGGTGCATTGTTCGGCTGGCCTGTTGTCCGTGGTCTTTCAGGAGGACGATGCGTATAATTCGCTCCATACACTGGAAGCATTTTCAATATGACAAGTGACGGGTCTTGCAGCTGTAATGTACCAAACTTTATAGGTTTCTCGGCTCAAACCAACGCCTTTTCTCGACGACTTGAGCTAGAAAAGGTAAAACACTTTTTAAAAATACAATTAAAGTAACCGAGTGAAGCATTCTAGTGATCAAACCTTCGATTTGTTGTCATACGGAAGGTTTTTCTTCACTTTCTTGTTCGTGTCTCTTCCAAGCGCCGCTTCCTATACCCAGTCTCCCGCGGTCAATATTTTTCCATTCACGCGGTTGTCATTTCTTTCTTTCTTTCTTCCTTTCTTTTTTTCTTTTCTTTTTTTTTTCTTTCTTTCTTTTTTGACTGTCTCTTTTCCGTTTCAACGAAATTTGAGCTACCCGTATATCCTCGAATAAGCACCTCCCCTCAAATACTGTCAGTTAAAATTAGAAATAAGCATGGCGTTCGGCATGTTTATTACTAGTCATTTTTTTTACAATCCTTGGTAATTCAAAATCCAATTTTAAACTGCACAATTAGAACAGAAACACATTTATGTGACGTTTTGTAAAGACGTCAGGCTTAAGTGGACATTATTAATATTTGTATTGTTTTAGATTTGGATTAATTTAGGTATTAAGACTTTTAGATTTTCATAGATTAGATTTTTATATTTCATTTTATATGATGTGCGTTTGATAATTAACTTGCGCAATATAAGCAATGGTATATTTTTCATGCGGTTGTAAGCATCTGGATTCCCAGTGCGAAACAAAAGATACACAAGCTGGCCGCGAACGTAGCCAACTTTTAGTACTGAAAAAAGAAGTTCTCTATACACACTTATATTAAAAACTAAAGTTCATGAGACAAACTGAATGCAAGGCTGGCTCTACGGCAATGGGCTGATTTATTTAGCGGCCAATATTTCGGCTAACAAAATTAGCCTTCCTTAGGGCAGGTGTTAGGGCCAGGGCTATACTGAAGGAAAATACTATTAACGGCTTTTTAAATTTGAATTTAAAAAATACACGAGTGGTTAATGATTGACTAAAACAACTGAAATATAAACATAACATGATGTATAGGTATGCATATTAACAATAAAGGCACCGTCTGGTGATAAAGTTTTTCCTTTATATATGAGGTATGCTTCTTTTGCTACGGGATTTGCTGTGAGTGGGTTGTAATTCCAGTTGGATGAGTTCCATGTCTGTGAAAGAGTGGCCAGGTAAGTTGACGTGGAGAGGGACTGCTGCTTTGTTGGCATAATTAGCGTAAAGAGGATGAAAGAGGATTATTGATTGCTTGTCTGTGTTCAGTAAAGCGTTCGCGAAGCGCGCGTTTATTTTCACCTATGTACTGTTTTTTGCACTTTTTACATTGGATCATACAAGTTAAGTTCGTAGAGTTACATGTAATATCATGTTATATGATGTCTTATGTTTCTTTTTTCTTTTTTCTTTTTTATTATTACATCACTTACAAAACAGTACAATATTTACAAAAACGATGCTTACACTACTTACAATGCGATACTTATACAACTTGTAAGTATAGTACTTTCACTATTCACAAAAGACAATCTACAACAAAAAGGAAACTACGACTTCAAGCTGACAAAAAAGAAACCTAACACAGTAAAAACATTAGTGGTAACTAAAATTAAATGGGAGCGCAATCAGTCAAGTAAACAGAATTTTATACCATATTTAAAGGAAACGAGAAAACAGACCATTTTGTTCTGAAATCATTGTCTTATGTTTCTTGTTTCTCCTGTGTTGGTAAAAGTGTATGATGTTCTTCCATTATTAATATGTGGGCAGGTGATGCATCTGTGTTTCAGTGGAGGTACAGCGGAATGTGCCGGCGGGCGGCTTGGGTGAATTACCTGTGTTTGTGAGTTTCGCACGAACTAGCAGATCACGAAGGTTAGATGAACGACGGAAAGCGACAACAGGTACTTCTTTGTAAATTTTTTTTCAAGCGTTCTGTGGAGTGAAGAATGGGTTGTTTCTTGCAGAGTATATCTTGAATGTTAGGCAAAGTTGGGTTATTGGTGAACGTGAACGGGATTCGGTCAGATTTACTCCTTTATGGCTTACTTGTGTTCTTTTAGGGCTTCAGTAAGAGGTACTTGTTTCGCTCTTGTGATTTGTTCTTTTACGAAGCGTCCTTTGTATCCGCGTTTTGTCAAGGAAGTTTGTAATTCAGAGCATCAGCGTTCAAAGAAGTTGGGCCATGGAGCAAATACGGCGTAAACGAAAAGCTAGGCTGTAGGAGATCGACTTTTTGTGTGATATGGGTGACTTGAAGAGTGTACTAAGTATTGGTGTTTATCTGTAGGTTTGCAATAAAGATCAGTTTCTATTTTACCATTGTGGAGCTGAATCGAATGTTAACGTCTAAGAAAGGGATAGAGGTTGTTGAACGTTCACTGGTAAATTTGATAGTAGGGTGAATGTCGTTGAGGTACTTAATAAACTCGTCCAACTTTTCTTCGCCGTGAGTCCAAACCATGAAAATGTCATCAATGTACCTAAGCCATAGATATCGATGTGGCTTGTCAGCATAATTCTGTGAGGCTTTCCGTTCGAATTCCCCCATGAATAAATTTGCATATGCTGGAGTCATTCGAGTCCCCATAGCTGTGCCATGTTGTTGGATAAAATGTTCGTTGTTGAAGACAAGTTATTCATTGTTAAAATCATTCGAGTAAGATCACAGATGGATTCAGTGGGGACAGATTTTTTAGTCAAAGCTTAGTTTTTAGTCAAGATTATTTTTTAGTCAAAAGCTTAGTCAAGGCCAAGAGCTATTATACTGGCGTCGATGCCTTCGTTTGTGGGAATGTTCGTGTATACATGACTAGTCATATGGGTCCCTTTTGACCGTTTTTGACAGCTACCCATCAAACCTAATTCTATTGTTCTTATTCTATTGTTTTATTGTTCTTAAGCTCCGCCCCCTTTGTTCTTGGGACAGGTCTATTGTCCTAATCCTAGGTCTATTGTTTCTAACCCTAGCTCTATCGTTCTTTGACAGATCTATTGTTCTTTTGACGGATCTATTGTTCTCTCTCTCTTATGATATTAACCCTAATTCAAAATGGCGTCCACCTAACCCTAGGCATTAGCATATTAACCCCAACGTTAAAATATTCAAAATGGCGTCCCCCTAACCCTAAGTCATTAGCATATTAACCCCAACTTTAAAATATTCAAAATGGTGCCAACCCTAATTCAAAATGGTGGATTTAATTCAAAATGGCGAAACTGATTGAAATATTCAAAATGGTGAATTTATTCAAAGGAAGGAAAAAGTGGGTTTAACGAGTACGAAAATGGATACATTTTTGGAGCAAACCATGGAAACGAGGCAAAGTGCAGCTGATCGAAAAATAAAATCAAGAAGTCAAAACTGCCGTTCCACCTGATCACGTGATCACGTGTATAAATTATATTCGAAGGATTAAGGACATGTAAATAGGTTACATGAAAAGATGGCATGGAATGTGTCCAGGCTTGTTATGCTGTTCCATTGTTCGATTGATATGTTTCGATTCTAAAATGGTCTAGTCGATTTTGCCGTGCACGTGGACGCGTGTGTTGAGAACACGAGATTGTAATCTCCCACAAAATGAACATGGTTAACATCGTTTTTCATAGATGATTTTATAGGAGCACACCCCAAAGAACAAAAACCACCGTAATTATGTTTTACAGAGAGAGTCTCATTTACTTAGCGACTGAATGGACTATGCGAAAAACTCTCTTTGTTTTCACATTCGTGACAAGCGTTCTTTATTTAAAAGTTACTGAAACGATAAACCATAGATTGAAGTCATTCAGGGATTCAAGAGCAATTAACACCGACCCCTTGGAGCAGCTCATTGTAATTCAGAGCCACTCAGAGCATTTGGAGTGATTGAGAAACTCGTAGCACTTGAGCGAGCAACTAAGAGCATTTGAGTGAGCATCTCGGAGCAGTTGAGTGCCCGGCCAACTAAGGGCAACTCAGAGTAACTCAGAGCAACTCAGAGAAACTCAGAGCAATTCGGAATTACTCAGAGCAACCCAGAGCACCTTAGAGTAACCCAGAGCAACTCAGAGCAACTCAGAGCAACTCAGAGTAACCCAGAGCAACTCAGAGCAACTCACAGTAACCCAGAGCAACTCAGAGCAACTCAGAGCAACTCAGAATTACTCAGAGTAACCCAGAGCAACTCAGAGCAACTCAGAGCAACTCAGAGCAACTCAGAGCAACTCAGAGCAACGCAGAGTAACACAGATCGACAAGGACCATGTGTTATCGACCCTATATCATGCATGAGTTGTTCTGAGTTGCCCTGGGTTACTCTGAGTTGCTCTGAGTTATTCTGAGTTGCTCTGAGTTGCTCTGGGTTACTCTGAGTTGCTCTGGGTTGCTCTGAGTAATTCTGAGTTGCTCTGAGTTGCTCTGAGTTGCTCTGAGTTGCTCTGAGTTGCTCTGAGTTGCTCTGAGTTGCTCTGGGTTACTCTGAGTTGCTCTGGGTTACTCTGAGTTGCTCTGAGTTGCTCTGAGTTGCTGGCTAGCTTTAGGATTTTGAGGGAGTAGGTATTGGTAGGTTTCTTTGTCAATAACGTTATCAGGCAAGTAGTCTATTGAGGTAAAAAACCGGCGGACTCTTTTGTTGATGCTTTCGTTGGGATCTTTAGTGACTTTCTTATAAAACTTTTAATTGTTTAGTTGTCTGTAGCATTCTTCGAGATAGTCTTGTCTGTTCATTACTACAGTTCCAGTACCTTTATCTGCAGGTTTGATGATAATATCTGTTCGCCGTTGTAGTTTTTTAAGCAGCTTGTCGTTCTCTGCGGGTCAGGGGCCAGTTGCATAAAACTTAACGCCAGACGTAACAGCTAACGTCTGGCGTTCAGCCCAGTCAAAGTTACTATCTTAACGTCAGACGTTAGCATTTAAGTCCGACGTTAGGTTTTATGCAACTGGCCCCAGGTTGTCACGGATACGTGTTGGCCTGGCGTTCATATAAATGTCACTTTCAATGGTGTTAATGTAGATGTCGACAACTGGGTCACGGTTTGATGATGATACCAAGTACTTTTGAGGTGAAAGGGATTAGGTTTTAAATTGTTTGTTCTGTCTTCATCGTAACAAACTCTTTTAATCGAAGGTGTCTTGAAAAACCAGTGATGTCAGCTTCCACCTGTGCCCAGTCAATGAAGTTCATGGTTTATAGTTAATTTTTCAATACTGAATATATTATTTTGGCAGTTAAAAAAAAAACATCTGGATGCCCAGTTAGAAACAAAATACAGAAGTTGGGTGCAAACGTCATCTGCAGGCCTTTTCTTTTTGTGTACTCTTTTATTTATATTTACATTTTATTACCTGTTACACTTTATTACCTGTTATTTTGTATTTTTATGTGTGCAAATAAATAAATAAATAAATAAAAATAAAATAAAAAAATAAAAAAATCACAGGCCTGCAAGGATTGAAGCCGTTGCCTTTCTTTGTTTGAGAAGAACTGTCAATCGTGGCGTTTATCTCAAACCAAAATGCGTGCGTTATAACCGCTCCGTAGATTTTGAATTTCTTCACTTAGTTGCATTTGTTAAGTTGATGTTTGTGAGATGGAGAAATAACTTGTTTATTGGTCATAACTTTTGAGTCATCTGTTGGCTCATAAGGTGCAATTATTGATGCAGAACTATTACGAAGCCACTTCGTGAACATTTCGGGTATCTTCGGTATCAGTCGTCCCACTCCGTATATACTCATTTCATAAATGAATACTGAAAATAGTAAAATTTGCCTTCGCCTATTTCCACGTTATATCGCAAAATGCCACAAAATATACAACTTAATTGGATAAAAAGATTCTATTGAGCAAAACAAAGGAATTGTTTGGAGATAAAGTGCAGGATTGCAAGGATTGAAGTGGATTACAGTTTAGTTTGAAATCAACGTTGCCCTTCTTTGTTTGAGAAGGAGTGTCAATCGTAGCGTTTATCTCAAACCAAAATGCGTCCGTTTAAACATCTCCGTCTATTTTGAGCTTCTTTACTCAGTTGCATTTGCTTAGTTAATGTTTGGGAGATGGAGAAATAAATTGTTTGCTGGTCATAAGTTTTGAATCATCTGTTGGCTTCTAAGGTGCAATTTTTGATGCAGAAACATTACGCAGCCTCTTCGTGAATATTTCCGGTATCTTCGGTATCAGTCGTCGCACTTCGTATATACGCATTTCATAAATAAATATTGATGACACTGTCCGCCAAAATAGTAAAATTTCCCTATCGGGTTTTTCCGCGTTGTATCGCAAAATGCCACAAAATATACAACTTCATTTTATAAAAAGATTCTATAGAGCAAAACAAAAGGAATTGTTTGGAGATAAAGTGCAGGATTGCAAGGATTGAAATGGATTACAGTTTAGTTTGAAATCAACGTTGCCTTTCTTTATTTGAGAAGCACTGTCAATCATAGCGTTTATCTCAAACCAAAATGCTTTCGTTATAACAGTTCCGTCTATTTAGAGCTTCTTCACTTAGTTGCATTAGCTTAGTTAATAATTGTGACATGGAGAAATAAATTGTTTATTGGTCATAACTTTTTAGTCATCCGTTGGCTCATAAGGTGCAATTATTGATGCAGAAACATTACGCAGCCTCTCCGTGAATATTTCGGATATCTTCGGTATCAGTCGTCGCACTTCGTATATACTCATTTCATAAATGAATACTGATGACACTGTTCCGCCAAAATAGTAAAACTTCCCTTCGGTTATTTCCACGTTATATCGCAAAATGCCACACAATATACAACTTAATTTAATAAAAAGATTCTATTGAGCAAAACAAAAGGAATTGTTTGGAGATAAAGTTCAGGATTACAAGGATTGAAGTGGATGACAGTTTAGTTTGAAATCAACGTTGCCTTTCTTTGTTTGAGAAGCACTGTTAATCGCGGCGTTTATCTCAAACCAAAATGCGTGCGTTATAACCGCTCTGTATATTTTGAGCTTCTTCACTTAGTTGCATTAGCTTAGCTAATGTTTAAGAGATGGAGAAATAAAGTGTTTATTGGTCATAACTTTTGAGTCATCTGTTGCAGTTATTGATGCAGAAACAATACGCAGTCTCTTCGTGAATATTTCGGGTATCTTCGGTATCAGTCGTCGCACTTCGTATTTACTCATTTCATAAATGAATACTGATGACACTGTTCCGCCAAAATAGTAAAATTTCCCTTGGCTTATTTCCACGTCATATCGTTAATACATACATACATACATAAACTTTATTTTAACTCGAATTTAAGTGTAGCTTGTGAAGCTAATTTCTTCGAGTAAAATAACATATAAGAAAGCAAAAAATAAAATTTACAAAAAATAAATAAATAAATAAATATTTACACTATATACATATATTTCTATACTAATTAAAACTAATACATTGGTTAGATCACATTTTAAAATTCAAGAAGTATAGAAGACAATCACGTCTAAAAAGATATTACTTTAAGAAGTCTTCTAAAACTAGTTAAAGTAGGCTCAGATCTTACATTATTAGGTAGGGAGTTCCAGGTCTTAGATGCAAAGTAACGAAAGGAGTTGAGACCAAAAGTAGTGGTAACAGGTTTGCATAGTGATAAAATATTAGTACCTCTAAAAAAGTATTCTGACTGACGCAGACTAAACATGTCTCTAAGATATTTAGGAAAACTATCATAGTTCAAACATTTGTAGATAGTTATTAACATATTAACTAACTAACTACAAAATGATACAACTTAATTGGATAAAAAGATTTAATAGAGCAAAACAAAAGGATTTGTCTGGAGATAAAGTACAGGATTGCAAGGTTTGAAGTGGATTACAGTAAAGTTTGAAATCAACGTTGCCTTTCTTTGTTTGAGAAGCACTGTCAATCGTGTCGTTTATCTCAAAGCAAAATGCGTGCGTTATAACCGCTCCGTCTATTTTGAGCTTCTTCGCTTAGTTGCATTTGCTTAGTTAATGTTTGTCAGATGGAGAAATAAATTGTTTATTGGTCATAACTTTTGAGTTATCGGTTGGCTCATAAGGTGCAATTATTGATGCAGAAACATTACGTTATTTTGGTCTCGAGGTCATGTTGCAGCACAATGAAAGAGAGACCGAGAAAAAGAGGGGAGAGTTGCAATCTCGTTCCCAGCCCTCTGGGGACGGGAATGGGAGAGTTGCAACTCTTTTGTATCACATTCCGCCTCCGACTCCACAGAGAGCAGAGGAGCCAAATTTGAGCTTTATACGCGCGCTGTGTCTTGCGTTATTCGATCTGTTGATTTCGAGTTTTTGTCCCAGCGGGACCCCAAGCGTAATCGGCGCTTTCCGGTCGTGAAAGTGGCGCCCACAGTCAGCAGTCTGCGGTTACCCAAGGGAAAGCTCCCATTACGCTTGGGGTCCCGCTGGGGCGAAAAAACAGTCTTGAAAACAACAGATCGAAGATGGAACGCGTAAAGGTCAAATTTGGCTCCTCTGCTCCATTTGCACGCTCTTCCCAGCCCTTTCCCATTCCACGAAAGCCCAAAAACAACACTCTTTGAATAGAGACATATCCGTGGGAACTCCCATATAAAATTGAGACATATCGAGGGGAAATCGATATAAAATTGACGGTGATGATCGTCGTAAACTTTGAAAGAAACTATTTAAGGTACTAGAAACCAGTTTTGCGAGGTAAGTGATAAACCTGTTAATCAAGATTAAATAGGGATATTGCCGGGAAGTGCCGGGCAAGCCCAGCGTTAGACTTTCTCAAAGGCCGTTTTTCGTCGCGCTCTCGAGGGCTTCGCAGTCGACTTGTGGCAAGTCTAGCCCAGCGTATATTTTGGCGCTAAGCCATGAGCATAACCTCACAGTGAGCGACCGCAAGCTATTAAAGATACAAGTTATTATTTTGTATCCAACCCACTCTTCCCTGGGTGAAATCGCAGTGGTCTAGGCAATAAAGACCCACAGAACCTCAAAGAGAGTTGCTGTTGTGTATTTATATGGCTTACATTAATTTTTACCCTTAAGGCGGGGTACAGCCGAATTTGAATGTAATTTTAAGAGGTTTAAAGAAGGGATAGAAGAAAGAAAATCATTTTTGGAACACCAACAGACAGTTGATACCCACGCAATAGTACCTCAGGTTGCTAATGAACTAACTTGATGTCCGCCTATTAATTATTAACTACAAATTCTATTTTTAAAACTTCACTAAATCTTCAATATTTCTTATTTCTCTTAATTTGACAAATCCTCTGAGAAAAACTATTTCCTCACAAACATACCCAAAAATCAACCAAAAATTTACAAAACCCCCCATAACATAGATTCATGTAATGAGCATAGAGTTTTTGGATTGCTTGAAACGTGAACGAGATATTTCCATTAAAGCCATGTCAAGTGGCGAAAAAATTGCGTTTAGGTGGACCCTCGCCTTAAAGGCCCACCTTCACCCAAAATGCTGTGCGCGCCGTGATCACTTTCTGTGCTGAATTTCGTGTAACACGAAATTCTCGCTTGAATGCGTGCAACCAACCAGATCACGCGTATGAACAATGGAGCATGTCAAAACAAAAACAAACGACCGCAACGTCTTTGGGTGAAGGTGGTTCTTTAACAGGTAACGGTTCTTTCTGAAAAGCTGTTTCTGTCAGCATATTTTTCTGGCTTAATATCCTTAAAGGAATCGGATAACTCTGACAGTGGTTATTTTCGATTGAAACACCCTCAGAGCTACCAAACCACGAATTCACTTCTATAAGGGAGTCCGGCCTCGGGGTAGAGATGCCCAATATATGGGTTATATAATGGAAGTCCCAGGGATAACTGGAATCATATATTATAGTCAGTAATACTCGTATCCACAGGCTGTGCTCGAATTTGTGATTTATTTCATTTATGCAATATCGCAAATACATGCATATACTGGGCTTGTATAGCTGTATATACATGCATATACTGAGCTTGTATAGCTGTCTGGAAAAACGTATTAACATTCTTATAAGTTGCTTTTACTTTGACCAGATCTGGAAAAAAATGGGGGAAACAATTTTAGTCTGGACTAAGTCTCCATTTTTGTCCAAAAGCTACGTTTACTCAGTTTTACTAAAGTTCTGTGTATTAGCGTTATATTAAAGCCAAGTTTTGGTTTTCTTTTTTCCAGTTTGCAGACAAAACTTCACACAAACCCTGTGCAATAAAGGTTACCGTTATCCGGATTAACCATAATTTTATAAATACAAAGGTATATATTTGAGTTATACTACCAATCCTATTTAGCATAACTAGCGTTAAGATGTCAAGGTAATCGATAAAACGTCGAATTAAGTTACATTTTTAAATGAATATTACTCAGTTAAACAAACTAAAACTCTCGCATTCCAAACTCGGTTACAACTCGTGAATTATTAACTATGGGAAGTTATTTACCTTTGCCTTGGTTTTACACTTCCAAAACTCGAAACTCAAAACCAATCAGAAGTTAACCAAAACCGTCCAATATTAATAATGATTTGTTTTTCCTGCGTTTTTCCGTTCTTTACAGGTTGCACTTTTTCCCGCATTTGCCATCAGTTGCATGTTTTTTCTTCGAGCTCTGATTGGCTTATCGGATCATTTTTGCGTTATTTGCGTTTTCCCACGCCTATCACCAGTTGCGTGGTTTCCCATGCATGGCACTAGTTGCACATTTTCCTGCGCTTGGCACCGGTTGCAAGTTTTTTTTCGAGTTCTGATTAACTCGGTCAGAGCGGTTTCCAATCGAGTCTCGTAAAACCAAAATCAAAGTAATTACTCTGGCCAACAGACGCAGACAATCTAATGAACCAATCAGAACTTGAAGCAAAAACGCATAGCCGGCTTCAAGCTCGGGAAAAGGCATGCGAGCAAGTCACGATTGGTTTTGATTCTGCCCACTCTACAAAGCGTAGCAATGCAAAACTAAAGCAATCGAAAATTTACTCTCGACGCTCAACTGAAAACCCCTCTATGTGAGAGTTTGATTTTGGTTTTACCTCAATTAATAGAAATCATCGACCATTGATTATTATCTCAGTGCTCGCTGCAGCGACATCCCTCAAAAAGCGACGTCAGAGAGCCGAAGAAGTCCTAGTCAGTCTTAATATTCGTATATGTCTTTGAGTGCACAGTATCTGCTAAAGTATCACCCGATAATGGGTCTATATTACATGCGTCGTGATTAGAGAGTCTAAGCATTGAAAAGGACATTTAGGATCCAGCAGAGACTAGGTTCTTCATTTGCCTTTCACAGGACAAGATTAAGTGAAAAATATTTTGGGCCCAACGACTTTGTTCAAATGCAATCCGACACGAAAAAGGTCCCTACCCTGCAAATGAATAAAACCCTCTACTTTGCAGAACACTAACGTGCAATAAAAAGGTAAAAAATGATGATAAAAATGTCAAAAACACGTTAAATAACATTCCAACGATGTATTTACGAACAGCTGGCTTTTAACATTGTCGCCCTAAAATCATCCAATATCATCATCATCATCATCATCATCGTCATACTGTACTGATGATGGAAATTCTAGGGTCCCTTTAGAAATACCCTGTTGTATGACTTTTTAATCACAAGCGCTCTAGTCATTTTTATATTACAGTCGAACCTCCATGTTGGACCACCTTTCGTAAGCGACCACTTTCAACGCTGGTAATTTGAACATTATTAAAGAAATAAAAAACGCGCCGAGTGCATTATTGAGTCATATAAGCATGCGGGAATTTTTAAGAACACGAGACAAGTGCTGAGAAGCACGAGCCAAAGGCGAGTGCTTCTCGCACTTCTCGAGTGTTCTTAAAACTCCCCAAGTGCTTATATAACTCAACAATGCACGAGGAACAAGTTTTTTCATTTCTTTTATAAAATAAAAACGGTTATAATGAACCTTACGTCACACGCGTACTTTATCGAGTTATAATGAACTCGGTTTAACCAATCATAGCGCGCGCATTTCCTTGAGCATTTTATAAATTGTTTTAAACCTCTCGTAAGCGATCACTCGCTCATATTGCGATGTCACTGCAGACGCAAATTGATCAATGTGTTACAGCACAACTCCAATAAATCGAACATGTTGTCACTGACTTGCTTTGTATATTGAAATTACTACAGGCTCATACGATTTAAAGTTAAGACCTCCTGTGGTCTGACCTGTTGTAAGTAGACGACGAGCAGTTCATCTTTCCCACACTGGCGAGCGGACAATGGCCGCGCGAAAGCTGGGGGCGAGATGAGCGCCCGCGCGCTCGCTCTTGCCCTCAATTTTCTCGCGGCCATTTTTCGCTCGCCAATGTTTTTTCGTTTCTCGCTCGACGGCCGGATTAAGCTCGGAAAGAAGGACTGCTTGTAGTCTAGTCGTAAGTGACCACCTTGACTTTGCATTTTGCGGTGGTAGGTAAAGGAAGATTTGACTGTACTAGGGAAACCTACTTTCAATTGAGCGCAAAATAAATTAATATTTTCCTTAAAATTAAGTGACGTTTAAAACCTGAACAGTTTTCGGTTCAGTAAGCTGCACACGCCACTATACGGAGCGTTGTTAGTCTTGTTACGTCAGTTTGTTGACATTAGAAACGTGACAGTCACGTTACTTAGCACGAAGGAAAGTGGTCAATTTTCAGAGACGGGTTTCCGATCAAAATCATGACTGACGTTCACTGAACGTGTGAGAACTTCTCACACGTTCATAAAAGATTTTGAGCAATACTTTCCTGTTGTACTACTGTTTATTATGCTGTACAAGATGGTTCGAACTTTTGAGTCTGTGGATAAAATCCTAAA
This sequence comes from Dendrophyllia cribrosa, assembly GCA_024195265.1. Taxonomy (NCBI): domain Eukaryota; kingdom Metazoa; phylum Cnidaria; class Anthozoa; order Scleractinia; family Dendrophylliidae; genus Dendrophyllia; species Dendrophyllia cribrosa. The sequence continues at coordinate 29,912,244 of JAJLRJ010000008.1, read as the reverse complement.
GTATCACCATTCAAGTGAAAGCTATTGAGCAGTACTTTCCTGTGGTACTGTTTATTATGCTGTACAAGATGGTTCAAACTTTCGAGCCTGTGGATAAAATCGTAAAGTGTGACCACTCAAATGAAAGCTATCGAGTAGCAGTTTGCTGTGGTGCTGTTTGTTATGCTGTACAAGGTAATTCTAACTTTTGAGTCTTTGGATGAAATCCTAAAGCGTTGCTATTCATTTGAAAGCTACTGAGTAGTACTCTCGACTGGTACTGTTTATTATCCTGTACAAGGTGGTTCTAAATTTTAAGGCTGTCAGTGGAAGTGAGTATCTTTCTGTGGTGCTGCTTATTATCCTTTATAAGTGTTTTTCACTTTTGGATTCTAGTGCGAGTTATTGAGCAGTACTCTCCTTATAGTGGTGTTTAATATACTGTACAAGATGGTACTAACTATTGAGTCTGTGGATGAATTCCAAAGTGACTATTCTAATTAAAGCTACTCGATCATAGCAGCACTTTGAGACCTCAATTAGTCAGTTATCTGTATGAACAAACCGTGAAACAGACCGTGTATGCCTTTGGTTATTACAACGGCTTGAAAACCAGCGCTGAAACGCGTCCTGCACTGACTTTAGAACCATTCGAATCATCAAACTCCGCCTGAGGAACGGTTGAAAATGTAACTGTCACCGAGTCAGGGCCGCACACTGCAGACGATACCAAGTTAACAAAGGATATCAGGGGGAGGTTGTGAGAGGGTGGTTCATATACCTGCGTAGCTGCGATATATTGCTGTCCAGCGGTTATGCGATATGGCTGGTCGAAAAAAACGTAGAGGGCAAAGGCATTGGGTGGGTAGGCGCCGTAGAGGGATTTGATGGCAATCTGATTTCCCGCTATGTCTGTTAACTTGGCTGTAATTTGTACTTGGAGGGATGTATCAACACCTGAGCCTACAATGAGACCAAGGATGTACTGGTCGGCACTGACTGAAAAAGCGATCTTGTCAAATTTACCCGCGTTTGGCCAAGAAGGATTTGTTGTATGCGTAATTGGACTTGACCTTTCACACAGATAATCAGCTGTCAAACCATAAAAAAAATAATAATAATAAATGAATGAATGACTAAAATAAAGAAATATTCTTCCCTTCGTATTTGCATGGCACAGAAATCAAAAGGGAAATTGTAATGGAAGTCGAACCTGAATCAGTAAAATAGTTTTATTTTTGATGCGGTAATTCATAACAGGGTCAGAAGTCGAGAGATTCACTTTAGTTATTGTAACATGTTAACAAAATGCGTGATGTGATTTTAGAAGCTTTATCCCCGGCAAACCATTCAAATGCATCTGTGTTTAGTTCAGACATATTCCTTACACATTTTAATGTAACCGGCGAAACCTTTTCAACTTTGTTTCAGAGTCGTCTTTCAAAAATAAGCAAAAATTTAATTATTATAAACTGACGTGTTTAGAATTCAAAGGGGACAGACTTTAAATAAATGTGGCTTCTGAACATATCTGAATTTCGTAACTGTTCATCAGTAGGATGCCTAAAATGTGTGCAATTCCACAATTGGTTTCGGCTCCATTAAATCCTATACCAATTGCAGAACATTTTAGGAGGAGCCACCCACAGTGTGAGCACAGTTACTGACAAGACATATTAGTAAGGAAAACAACAGTTTAGAAGTTATAGTTTCCCGAGACGTCAACTGCAAATTCCATTTGGGAAATCCATACTGAATATCAGATTCAACAGCCGATATTGAGGAGATATAAGATCGCGAATGAGAGCAGTACATTCAAATATTATCTGTAAAAATTCCCGAATTTGACAACTTGTAACTTTGCTCCCAAACATCGACTCTCCCCAGCCTCTTTGTTCGTATTCACACTTGCCCCAGACCTTAAGAAATATCAGCTTACCGTGTTGGCAGTCGGCGCCACCCTGCAAAAATGTGCAGGAGCAGTTGTATCCTCCACCGGATGTAACAGTACACGTGCCTCCATTCAGACACGGGTTACTGGGCCAACATGGATCTTAAAACGAGAAAGAGTATGTAAACTGAATGTACCTTCTAACAGGGTCAAGAGCATTCTCGTCGCCAGAGTCGCGATACTTTAGGCCAGCGCCACGGATCACGGGCTCTGACAGGCTCCGGTTTGTTGAGCATGCGCCGAGTGCTCAAATTCGATTTTCAATACAAGCTTGGGGTACTGTTTAGTTTACAAATTTTAAAACGGCAGCAGTGTCAATGTTAATGTTGGCCAATTGATCAATAGTCATTCAGTTGTGTGCGATATCCGCGACCCAGTCGCTCCCTTACATAGAGGTAAGTTACTTTCCAAGTTCTCATAAGAGAAGAACAGTCGAACTATAGCTCTAGTAAGAGAAAAGGATTTGAACTAAGCTTCAGTGAAGGAAACGAACTCGACCCCCTGGAAATACTACTAACTTACTTAAGTCGCAGAGAACGCCAGTAAATCCGGGGGGACAGGTGCAAGTAAAGTGGTTTACTTGATCCACACACGTAGCTCCAATGGCGCAAGGACTGCTGGCACATTCATCTACATCTGTAAACAATGATAATACTGATAATGACTGGGTGATAGTTTTCACTGGAATGTTTATATTTATTTATAATGGTCATACATGAGAGAAATAATACATGGATGCGCGGAGATATGATTTTTCCGTTCGAGTGTTCATCGCATTATTTTACGAATGAGCGCAGCGAACGAGTTATCCTGGGTACCAGTGACTTTTCTCCCGCTCTCGTCTCTCTCATATTACACGCGTCTTATGTCTCTTATATTTTCACCGCGAGAAAACGGGAGGTAGCAGGGCTGACATTTCTGTGATTGTGTTTTCGGTTTTTATTAGTTATTGTTTCAAATAGTTTTCACCCATTGTAATAAGTCATTTATTTTTTAATTGAATTGTACTTTAAGGCCCACCAGTTTCACAGTGTATCCCCAAATATCCCGGAATACAGTTACACGTGTAAGAATTGACGCCATCAACGCATGTGCCATGAATGCACGGATTGCTTGCACACTCATCCAAATCTGAAAAGGAAAAAAGTTATTTAAAAACAATCTTTTCTCTTTTTTAGACAAGTCTTAGTCAGTGTTGAAAGGTCTAAAATATTACAGTCAAACCTGTATATAGCGGTCACCCTTGGGAAATGGCCAGGTGACCGTTATACACAGGGTGACCGTTATATACAGGGTGACCGTTATATACAGGGTGACCGTTATATACAGGGTGACCGTTATATACAGGGTGACCACAATATACAGGTTTCCTTTAAACTGAACTGGAAGTTAATGAATAACGTTTTTATGTGGAAATAATCGCTCAATTTGCATTTTATTGACAATAACAATTAACAGCAACGTTCACAATACGAGTAAAAGAACCCTAAAATGTCCGTATAAGAAAATAAAAATAAAATGTCTGATAGAAGAGGAATTTAACGCGGAGCGCTATGGTCTCTAAAACAACAGCTGTCAACTTGACAAGTACAGTGTAATAATCAGGGAACTACGCAGAATTCGAAAGTGAATACAGTCTGGTACGGAAAATACGGGTGTCAGTTCGAAGACAGAAACCAACCGTATTGTTTGAAAGCGATATGACCCGCTCTCGAGAGCAGGACATCGGCACTTTTGTTGCTATCTGTCGCAACCATGTATCGGACGCAGGCGATGACATGTATTTGACATGTATTTGTAGTTGTAGTATAATATTTGTATTTGTGTGCGACCCCTGCCTTGATAGCTACAATTTAATGAGCTGTTGAATAAAGCTTGTCATGATTCGCTAATGGTTTGATCGTAATCCAATTTGGTGACCGTTATATACAGGTAAACAATAATGAAATTGTGGATTCGAGAAGTCTAAAGGGTGACCGCGTCCGTTATATACAGGTGACCGCTATATACAGGTAAACTTTACAGTAAATATAAGGCACGATTTTCGGGAAGTTGTTCGGTGACCGTTATATACAGGGTGACCGCTATATACAGGGCCGTTATATACAGGTTTGACTGTATTTGACTCGTCTATTACGGGGGGGGGGGGGGGGGGGGGGGGGGGGGGGGGGGGATTAGAACGAAGGGCTTAATAGAGGAGAGGGATGGGGTTCATTTAATTAACCGTATACATGAATGAAAAAAATAACGGCTGATCGACGTTCACTTCCAATACAAGCTTTTGTACATGATATGACAGACACTGTTTACTTCAAAATGACTGCCATGTAAATGTTATTACTCGCATACTTATTGTAACTGACTCCTACGGCATTATGAGAAGCCTGCGTAGTGGCGGTATTGACCGCGCGGAATAGCAAACTGTTGGCGGCGGAGCCGTCACTTAGCGGCGTAAGCCGCTACAACAACGCCAAAATTTTGCCATCACGCGCGGATCATACCGCCAGCTACGCCCGAGGGGGAAGGTACTCAACAAAGTTTTGTACGGGGATCCTCCGCCCCGAGGTCCAAACCCTTACTCCGTTATATACAGTTTTGACAGAAAAGGATACCCTTTCGTATACCTTTCATAGAAAATGATACCCCTTTCATATACCTACGTGACTGTCATTTCTCATTGAGTCACATCCCTGATACATGTTGTAACGGACAGAGGAAAAACAAAAGAAGCGTTTTTGTCTAACCTTTTATGCAACCTTTACTCACTTTTCACTTCAGTATAATCATTAAATTACTTTAAAATAGATGAATTAGTCGTTATGTACATCTGTTGGAGATATTTTAAAAGGCCTTTTTATATACCGAAATGACAGTTTTCCCCACACTTTTCTGTTCTTCTACTCGTAAAATTCCTACCCTTTTATGTACCTCCAGCCTCAAAAAGGTACCCCTTTCGGATGGAGCATCCCTGTATATCCCATTATAGGGAGTACCCCCCCCCCCCCCCCCCCCCCCCGGGCACCTACGCAGGTTACATTGTGAGATTCAGATCTCTTCCCACTGCTCGTCTCGCTCCTGGTCACTCCCCTTTACGCCTTCTTTGGTGGCCTGTCTCCAATTGCTGCCGTCAGCTGCCATGGCTTCCCAGGCTGCTGGGTAGATGTCACTGGACTTCCAACTTGAACCCTAGAAATACGGTTAGTAGATCACTGACTAACCTTGGTCGCACAGAGCGCCAGTAAATCCGGGGGGACAGGTGCAAGTAAAGTGGCCCACTTGATTCACACACGTAGCTCCAATGGCGCAAGGACTGCTGACACATTCATCTACATCTGAAAAAATAATTGTAATAGTTTTGCATGATCATGAGAGAAAAGAACAGTATCACCTACAAGCATTTTCTGGTCGCCCAGTTCTCAAAGTGCAATGGACCCCAGCTAATTCGAGCAGTCGTAAAAACGGGTGGGGTAAAGCGTTGTTGGCGCGCTCTGATTGGCTACTAAAACTCGGAATAGCAAGTGCTATTCACCTCCAAGCATTTTGCGCGCGAAAATTGTAATCGTTGACAGGAATAAATGAGTTGAAAATCATCATTTTGTGCTTTATTATCTCGCTGTTTTAGTATACATTTAGACAGTGTCGGTGAATAGTTACGTTGATCCGTACGATTAATCAAAAAATTTTCTCAAACTCATTAATAATTCACCAAGTTTGAATAACGAAAATCGTAATATTATCACCGCAAAGGTTTTGGCGATTTTATTCCTTAGTTTTCTTTGTATTCAATGATCAGTTTGAGAATCGATATCAAACACTCGAAAGGGGTATTCAAACACATCGCAGTCGGTTACAAAAATGACTCGGCTGCACCTCGTTTTTTCAACCGACTTCTCGGTGATTGGATACCTGATGAAACACTCTTCCTTCTGTTCCTCGTGTCTGATATATTACACTCATGACACTCAATACAACAGATTTATTGATATCGTAGCAGACCTCCGAGGTATCGTCGCGGGCCACATCAGAAGTGACTACATAGAGAGACACGATCACCAAATGATAAAGGAAGTATCTTTTTCTTTCCGCGGACATTAGACTTTGAATAAAAAAATATTCAAACGTTCTTTCGGAACATTTAGGACGTTTGTTTGTAAAAATGCTCAAAATCGGGACCGTTTCAAGACAGCAAGTCATTGTAGCAACAGTAAATGACTTAACCACTGATCAGGGATAATTAATGCTAAATTTTACCTTAGGATACTATAAGGAAGTGTAGTACCAGAGGATATATTTGAGATCCTGACTGATTCATAAGATGTCCGACTTTTGAACAGGCAGCGTGATCGAATGGTTAGCGCTAGACTTGAAATCCGGAGGTCCTGAGTTCAAGTCCCGCTCTGACCACTAGCTGGAGTTGTTTCACGGTAGACCCGAGTTCAACTCCTCGGCCACGCTTGTAAAATAGTCAACTGGTCTGCCTCCTGCCAGTTGGGATTTTAAACATGTTATGTTCAACTTGCAATATTTGTTTCCATATTTGAGTGGCGTGCCTGTGAATTAGTTACATAGCTAAGTGCTCGTCCACTATAAAAGACATTTACATATACATTTAGACAGAGCCCGAGTTCACAGACGACAGTACTTTGCATTACAGTGTCGTGCTTTATATTAATGTTATGGTCATTTAAATATTCGGATGCTTTATTTGCGGTTTGGACGTTTACAATTTTAAATGTTTGGTTTTGTCCAAAATTCTTCATAATATATCCGGCAATACCTATCTTGCATCGTTTTCCTTTGAATCCAGGATAACACGTGCAGTTATAGCCTCCATCTAGTGTATTTCTGCATATGCCATTCTCACATGGCCTTCCCAGGCAGCTAACCCGCATATCTGGAGAACAATGAGAATGGATATGAGCAATTCATGATCACACGCAATTCAGTAGCGCAAATTAAAAGATCTAAGCAGGAGGCTGATGTTTTGAGTAATGAAGACCAAGGTTGAAAAATTGTCCCCAACAATAAATAAATGGGCAATTATGAAGACAGGCGCTGTATTTCTTGATAGAGCAAGAATCTAGCGGAACGAATTGGTGTCAGAATTCTCGAAGAATTTTCAATTCCGCACTGTTCTTGATAATTCCATTTTTTACAAAACAACAAAATGACTGAACAAGATTGAAAAACAAATGAACCAAGTAAATTGAATAGTTACAGTAAACTTCCACAGAAATACAAGAAAAAAAAAAGACGATACACTTATATAACACACTTTCTATGTGAAAGATACTCAAATGCACTTTACAAAACTGATCGGGGGACTTTGCCAGACTGCTAATGCAGTTTACCTTGAAAAGTTACCTTAAAAAAGGTTTATCGCAAACTTCGTTGCAACTTTGTTTTTTTTGCAAGGCTACATTTGAAGCACTGGCTCTTTTCCGTTTTCCTCTGTAGTTTACCCTAGCAAGTAACTTTTTTGCTGCTTATATGTTCAGTTCCAGCCACTTGTAGTTTCATACCTGGAGCTTTTGTTGTAATATTTTATGCGTTTTTAGTTCCTTTTATCGACAAGATGTATTAAGGAAACTTTTATCCTTAGCTAAGCAAACAATACGTCAACAGTTGAGAAGGGTCAAAACTGTGCTTCAAAACATACCCAACCTTTTGCATTTTTTCCAAGACACAAGAGAAAAACTTTAAAATTTCAGTTGGGCCATTTTAGTTAAATTTGCAATCCATTTCTTTCTTGGCCATTAGAGGCGAAGACACTTAACTATTTTGTTTTAGTATAAATTTACTAGCGTTCTATCACGAATGCTGTTCTCTTATTGGCTACGCTACTCACTGTCCATCCTGTTGTAGAAAGTGAGTGTGTGCGGTTGTTAGTGTGCGGTTCTTATTGATATCATTATTCAATAAAAACGCGAGCCTGTCTTGTTGTTAAGTTTGAACGTCTAGTAGATTTATACTAAAACAATTACATTATTCGCTAGAGCTCATAATCTAATTGTTAAATATAGCTCGAGTTTTTTTCAATACAGCGCACGCGTTCATTGGTTGATTCATGGTCACATGACATCTAACAAACAAGCTGTTTCCACCAAACATCCACGAGCGGGCAATATTTGCAAAAGCGGGAATCATCTCCCTTGGGACCAGTCATTAAGTGTTATTGCCCACTCCAGAAACTATTAAAAATACCATAATACTCTTTAAAGTGCAGGTTTGGGTGGTGCATTGGTAACACGGCCCCATAAGCTGTATAAGCTTTAACTTTTTCCGTGATTAAAAAAAGATGTTGTTGTTGATGTAAGCCTCATTTTTCCAATTTCTTTTGTTTTCAGCACGAACTGCACGTGCTATGCTTCAACATCGTGGCAATTTGCATACGGTGCACATTTGTATGGGAACACACAATGCTACGTCCTAACGTTCCTACATGTACTCTGAATTCCATTGTGCCATTCTAACAAAGGAGACTTGAATAATTACACCCCGGTGAAGCTAAGCCTGCGCATAAAAGAGTATTATGGTATTTTTTCGGAGAGGCCAATTATTAACCATATAGTTTTGGAGAACCAGTGGAGTAATTTCAAATTCATATTATTTAGATGACTATTTTTGGTAGGTTTCCGTTAATATGTGTGTCGTTCGGCTTTCTAACGTTATATTAAAGGGATGGTTTCACGGTTCGGCGCATGTGCACAGATTAAAATGCTTAATTCGCTTTCTTACCAATTTTATCGGTTAAAAAACCTCTCACATTTACTTCAATCACATACTATAATTAGTCCAAACAAAGCGAAGGATGACCAAAATTCTCAGAAAATTTCAACGGATTACACCGACAAAGTCAACACTAAATAAAACCTTTGACCAGAAGGATTTTTTTTACGCAAGATGGCGGTTTTCATGGTGCACATGGGGATGTATTTAACAACTATTCACCGAAGTGGAGGTGGGTAGTGGTGGACCACTAGGTGAATAGTTGTTTTAGTATATACTGAAACAGTGAGATAATATAACGAAAATGATGCTTTTTAACTCATTTATTCCTGTCAACGATTACAATTTTCGCGCGCAAATTGCTGGGAGGTGAATAGCACTTGCTATTCCGAGTTTCAGTTGCCAATCAGAGCGCGCCAACAATATGCTATCCACTGTTTCAGTATATACTAAAATCATCTATTCAATCAGTTGACTGACCGCGACATTTTCACGGGCAAATTTCCCGCCAGAGTTATCTACTCGCTTCCAATTGGTCTAAACAATGAAATTAAATGGTTACGTCATAGCTTGCACATGCGCTGAACCGTGAAACCCTCTCTTCAACTATTCCCTTAGCTTTTTCTTTACTTGTTTCGACCGGCATCTGAAATACTCAATGAGTTAGGTCTCATGATTGATTGATAAATAATAAAATAAAAAAGGAACGCGTATCGTACCGTTAGGACAATCGATCCAGGAGAAAACTTGATTCCACGAACTCCCAAATATTGGCTTGAAGAAAAATCCTTTTGATGAAGCTGACAACAACAAAATAACAAATGTTCAAACTATGGCTATTTGTTAAAAGACTTGTTTACACAAGCGATTTTTGATGCTATTTTTGTCACGCTCTCTAATGCAACTTTTGTCGCAAGTGTAAACTAGCGGCGATTTCGGCGATTTCGATTCGGGTGCGAAATTTGTTTTGATTTGCTGTGGTTTCCCAAAAATCGCCACCAAGTTGCATCCTCTGCGACATCGCGCGACAAATCGCTCCCAAATCGCATTGAAATCACCGCTAGTTTACACACGCGATTTGAAGATGTAACTTGACGCGACAAAAGTTGCACAAAAAATCGCCGTGTCACGGACCTTAAAAAAGGATGCTTTTGTAAATGACGATACACAAACGAATGTGTTTGCAGCTTTAAGGAGTAAAGACGGTGTTACACTCGGCAATGTTGCTTGCAAACTGATTTGTAACGGCATTGTGAGACAAGAAGGATACATTGCAGGTTTAACAGCCCAAATCGTTGCAACACACGTTGCTGCAACGAATCAAAGTTTCAATGATTGCAGCTCACGTTGCAAAATTGAGCTGCAATCATTGCAACTTTTGTTGCAGCAACATGTGTTCCAACGATTTGAGCTGTTGAACCTATAATTATAAGATATCGTTCAAATCCTTGTAAGACAACATTTCAGTGAAACACTGCCAGTACAGAGTGACACCGCCTTAGAAAGGTCTAAACCGGTCACGGTGAGTTTGCAGAGTTTGTTCTTTAGACTTGAGTTTGCTTTTGGTCTTTGGTATATAATCACGACTGTTAAGCCATAATTTCGCCTCCTTTTACCAACTTTAATTTTTGCTGTTATTTAGCAGCTTGACGGACTCTTTCTCATTCCACGCTATCACGACACGAAACTGACTTCATGAAACTTGTCTAATGCCCCATTCACACCAACGGTTAAACATGTTTAAATGTTGTTTAGTTTAACCACGTTTTAGCCTCTATCTTGAACGTTTTTAAATGTATATGACTCAAACTACCTGGAATGGTAATAAAGTCAATAAAGTTTCTTTTAGTGAAGATTTCACTCCAAATATTACAGGAGGTTAGGAGATATTTTTCTAAACCTGTTTTAAACTAAACAACATTTAAACATGTTTAAGCGTTGGTGTGAATGGGGCATAAGACTTGAACGCGTTAGCTAAAGACAAGTTTCCTGAACCAAAAAAAAGTTGTATGAAGATCACAAGGTGTAACAGTACCGTATAAAATAGGGTTTTATCGTAGCCTATGAATAATCAAAGGCTCTTCAAGCCATCTCGTTAATGCGTTAGAACGTGAGGTTAATAAAAAAGAAGAATGTTGATAGTTAAAGGTGTTTATAGGCGATAGGAGAAATTAAGTGGAAATGTATTCAGTGGTTCCGAAAATAAATAAATCAATAGAGAATGGTGAGGATACAGATGTTTTTGAATAGTATGGTCTTTTTGTATAGAAAGACCGAGATGGATGAACGACATTGCGGGGTCGTGGCGTGCAGTTCGAGCATTGACAACAGTTGTTTTAAAGCCGATTTTTCGCTTTGTTATGTTCGAGGAAAATAGTTACATAAGGAGTTTTGTTTGTATTATTGAATGCGAATATGGTGTGCTTCGTTTGATAAGTTTTGTATTGCAAATCTTTGCGGTACAATTTTGTTAGACTTTCGAAAGGTTGTTTTTCGTTTTGGGTGGTCGGGCGGCTGGAGAACGGAGTTTTCTTGCCTGCAGCGCGCCATTTTTTATTGATCTGTTTTTAGGTGGGAGGTGTGTCGGGGGTGTGGTAGCATTGATGTGCAATCAGAGCGCGCTTTTTATTGTCATTTTCCGGGAAACTTGATAAAGGGTGTAGAACTATGATGGTGGAGATTGAAATATTTCAAAGCGGATGTAATGACGCTACAGTTCGGACAATGGAGATCCTGGGTAGCTGCGAGAAACAGATTAAGTTAGAAGTAGAATAAACTGTGAGGAGCTTAAAACAATGGCAAGATGTCACTGTTTCAATATGTAAGCGTGACTATCGTATAACAGTTGGATGTTTTATTGCGGTCGTGATGAAGAAACATTGTTAACACTATAATAAGTTATGCGAATCGCAGAAATGAACTTATAGTAAGGAGCGGCTACTACTCAGTGATCTTGCAATTCTTTTAAATTGAGCTAAGAAAGCTTAATTGTAATGCCAAGAGGTAGCAAAGAAACGTAACGACGGCGTAAGTAATTATTGTAAACGGCTTTGGAAAGCGTAAATTTTTGTTGTCAGTATCACAGGTAGAGATTTTTCTTAAGATCAAAGACATTTCGAATAAAAGGCCTGTTATATTTTTGAAAGAAAAAATCCTTAGCCATGCTTTTAGGGTAGCGAGTAGTACGATTTGTGGGCCGTGAAATCATTGTTGAATTCAGACTTCAGCAATGTATCTAGTCATTTGAGAACTGTTTATTTTAGTAGGTCGATGCTTGCACGATTACGTCATAGCCATATTTTGTGCGAATAATATGCAAATTAAATTGTATTTCGTGCAGACGAAATAAGTCGAGTCTTGACTTCGTCGCTCGGTTTTCGCAGTTTCGTGACTCTCTCGTGGGCTTCGCAGTCCACTTGTGGCAAGTCTACAATTTAGGAAGGCAGTGAATATGCAATCACCTAAGGTAATATAGAATTGGAAAAAGCGTGTTTTTTGGAAGTGAATTGTTGATACATATTCTGGGGGGGGGAGGGGTACTCCCGACAATTAAGGGTAGGTGTGTGCCGCCAAGGTTCTCAATCCGTGACCCTATTTAAGGATAGAAAATCGAGATTTGATACCCTTTTTAAGGCCTAGTTGTAAGAGCTGCCTCCCCCCCCCCCCCCCCATCCCTCCCCGGGGGGGTACATATTGTAGTAAGATTTGCTATCAAACTTTTAATAAACAGTTTTTGTAAGTTTTATTAAATGAATGGCTTTGAAGCTGAAGTTTCACGGTATGTGATCATATAATTAGTCGTTTGGTTTCTCCATGCACTTCTTTTAAGGACTGTGTGTTTATTTTTTTTATATGTATCAAATTTTCTTCCACGTTGTTTCTCTCTCTTGTTTTACATTTTACATCAGCTCTTTTCATTTTCATGTATTCTTTATAATAAGCCCTACGTTTTTTATTTTTATCAATTACTCCTTTTTCTTGCGCATCAGCTCTTTTCATTGTCATATAATCTCTCATGTAAACTCTCTGTTTTTTTGTTCTATCATTTACTTTCTCCCGCAGTAAAGTAACACCACTATTTTCATTGTTCGCTAATTGATAACTTCTTTTTTCTACAGTAGACACATAATGAATTTCACCTATGTGCCCAATATAAATGTTTTGTACAAGCTGTTGTGACATTCACTGCTTGAACAAGAGTGACAGGAGCAAAAGTTTCATTTGATTCAGCAATATAAATTGATAAATTGAGACAATTGGCCACAGCTTGAATGATAATCGCATCAGCCCATGTTCCCTGACATGACATATTAGTCAAATAGTCTTGCCAAGAGTGCTCAATATTACTCTCTATAAACTGTTCTGGGTTATATACTAAATACTCAATGCCAAGACTACGTATATTAAAATGGTTGTTAGCATCGCCATACAATTGATGTGACACGGCACGGAAAAAAACAATCGCCACCTCCTCCAACATCAAGAGGAATTCTATTTAATTCAGATAACCTACTTTCCAGTAGTGAAACTGAATTTATGGCACCTGAAGCATCAAAAGCAACCATTATAAACAATTGATATTTTTGTTTTACGAAATAATAGATTTCAATATATATTTTCTTGCTTTAAAGGACCCTAGTCAGCCACACCTTTGTTTTTGTTTACATGCGGGAGTTTCAGTGTTATATTACAGGTGGCGCGTGACCAAAAGTAAGGAAATCGTCGCGAAAGGTCAGAGGCGAGATATTTATAAAAATATCGTTATAAAAGGTAACAGGCCTAGCACAAATCCTGCTTGTCGTAATAATATGGCGCGTTTTCAGGGTCAAAATTAGATATGTGTAACTTCTGCCTTTTGACTTTTTAAATAAAATCTTTTTATGCATTACTACTTTTAAAAACACGTCGTTCATTGTAAAGTAACTTTTGAAACAAGTTAACAGGCTCGTGCCGACTTTTAAACCCGCTACTTTGTGCATTACTACTTTTAAAAACCCACTAGTACTCTACTCTTTGTAAGATTACTTATGAAACAAGTTTGAAGGCTCATGCCGACTTTTAAACCCGCTACTTCTCTCGTTTCATATTTGTAAAGCCGTATGATGTCACGCAACACTCCATGATTTGCGAACACTCCATGATGACTTGCGAACACTCAATGACTTGCGAACGCTCAATGACTTGCGAAACACTTTTCGCAAGTCACTTTTAAAGCATTTCAGCCCGGCTTTAGAATAGGGTTACCCCAAGTACGTGTCTGAGAGATTGTTTTCTTTTTATAGATCAAAATTAAGATATAACAGGACTGTTGTTCTCAAAGTTGCCGATTCTTTGATCTTAGGAAAGTCTCTGATACTGACAGGAGATATTTACGCTTTCCAGAGCCGTTTACTATGAGAATATTTAGTTATGCCATCGCTGTTTGCTAGTTCTCGGCATAACAATATTGTTTCTTTAGCGCATAGTTTGCAAGATCAGTAGTAGTCGCTGAATACTAGGATCACTGAGTTAATTTCTCAGTCCGAGATTTTGTGTGATTTTGTGTCATCAATGATTCCATAGAATAATGGCATATTACAATTTTTTTCGACTCCTCAGAGTTTATTCTGCGTTTAAGTTGCGTGTCTCGGAGCTAGGCTGTACTTTCGTTGTTAAACGTATGACGTTATTGCATCCATCATGAAATCAGTTTGTGAAATATTTGAATCTCCAGCATGTTTACTGTTACATAATATCTCACGGCCGGATGCAACTGTTGTATATTCTTTAACAACAACAATTCGGCGAATTGGCTATGGTTTAGCCGTACGATTCCAACCTCACTTTTGCTCGTAATCCAAAGGTGGAAAGTGGAAACCGTGAGGCCATAAGACCATTGACTTTGGATGTCAAAACCTTGTCCATCGGTAGCGCAAAACTACAAAAAAAATCATTCAAACCGATAGACTAATAATTCAAAAAAGCTACGATAACAGTTACAGACTTTCATTTACACAACTTGGGACGATGCAGTAAGATTCCGATTCACTATGCAATGTTCAGTAATTTCGATGGCATCGAAAATGGCGGATTCCACCGTTTGAGCGCGCAGTGCATTTTGGATGACTAGGGTCCTTTAAGTCTGCTATATTCTTTGCTCATCGAGCACTCTAAGGCAACTCTCTTGCGTCAGGATTTCAATGCGATAAAGCTACGTTGAGCACTCTAAGGTATCTGTCTTGTCCGCTTCAGGATTTGAATGTGATGAGAATAACACACCGACTTATTGATATTCCTCTTTTTTTTATAAGCGGAGAACGTTTTCTCTGTCTTGCTTGCCACTAAAATAATACATTGTCTTTTTGTTTGTCTTGTCAATTAGCTCCCATATAGTGCCAATATTTTTCCTTTAAAAAAATCAACACGCTGAAATCGCTTATAATGCTTGCTTGATAAACTTTTGTTAACTAAATCAGCAAAATTATTACGTCTTTTACATACTATTGTATAATCAAACCGTAATAGCAATGATTCAGTGTTCCAAAATAGAACAAAAGCCAAATCCATACTCTTGCAAAAAATCTCACCTCTCTTGCATACTATCGCATAATCATGACACCTCAACATTTAATAACCATTCAAAAGTGAAATTTCTGTTTAATAATCAAACCGTAATAGGAATGATTGGACATTAACGTTAATTTTGCGCAAAAGCAAATCCATGATATAATACAATCAAATTAGGCCCCTTCACGACCGAGGCATGAAAATAGAACGCGTGTTTTATTTCTGATTTGACAGCCTTGTCGGATAAATGACCACAAGTTGCTTCTCATTGTCTAAAATTAATTGCCGACTCGCTTAAGCTACCTGCTTTGGTGGCTTAAATTTAACGAGAGTTTAATTCAATTAAGCTGACTCGCTTAACTTTAAGCAAATTGGAAAACCAACTCTTTTGCTCTTCACGGTTAGTCATCCCGAGTACACAACGTATCGCAGAACATTCCTCACAATTTTTCTTTTCACGAAGATTTTCGGTTGTCACTCGCTAAGCGACTTGAAAAATCGCTCTTCAGGGTTAGTCATCCCGGGTAGACAACGTATCGCAGAACATTCCTGACAATTTTTCTTTTCACGAGATTTCCACTTGTCACTCGCTAAGCGACTTCAAAAATCGCTCCTCGCGGTTAATCTTCCCGAGTAGACAAGGTATCGCAGAACATTCCTGCCAATTTTTAGAATTTTCTATCAATTTTCTATTTAAGTGCTTAAAACCACAAAAACTATAAATCCTAGATAAGAAACAATCTGTCAGGCGATGAGGTCATAGCTCTAAAACATTTGAAAAACAACTCTGCTATAAACCCGCGTATAAACCTCAGAAAGCGGACAAACACACAAGGTGAAATTTCTTAGCTTCGTCGAGCGCGGAAAATGTCAAAGCGCAACTCGCGCAGATCACTGTAAATAAGAACTGTAATACCTTTGTGGTGAGGTCATAGCTCTAAAACAGTTAAAAAACAACTCTGCTATAAACCTCAAAAAGCGGACAAAGATACAACGTAAAATTTCTTAGCTTCGTAAAATGTCAAAGCGCAACTCGCGCAGATAACTGTAAATAAGAACTGTAATACCTTTGTGGTGACGTAGCGTAAGACATAACAAGTTCATGACAATTCAATACCCTAGGGAAATTAACAATAGGTCCGGGGGTGCCCCTCAAAAATTTTAGTGGCGGTATGTGATGCACTTCTTGAAATCCTAACCGGTTTAACCAACCATATCCTCAATGCCTTAATACAGCAAAAGTTAACAAAACTCAACAAAGAACCTTTGTTAACAACTTTTGCCCCTTTTTCATAGTGAATCCTACATCTCGTTTGCGCGCATGCGCATTAACGAGATAAAACCAACAACAAAAGAATAAGTAAAATAATTACCTCCCCACATGTCATTATGCTGCAGAGCTTCGTATGGTTCATTTGCATCTCCAAGCAACACAGGAACAAAAGGTATCTCAGTGGCTACAATTAACGAAGGAGACGCAATCGCAGTTTTCCATATTTTGTTGTTTATCGCATTCCACGCCAAAAAGGGGGAACGCCTGCTTCTCATGAAGGTCTTTTCGT
The DNA here is from genome assembly GCA_024195265.1 of Dendrophyllia cribrosa. NCBI lineage: Eukaryota > Metazoa > Cnidaria > Anthozoa > Scleractinia > Dendrophylliidae > Dendrophyllia > Dendrophyllia cribrosa. Next base: position 29,895,477 of record JAJLRJ010000008.1, on the reverse strand, counting down.
TAAAGGAAATGCCATAGTAAATATTATCACCGGGATCATAAGCAAGAACATTTAGAACCTGTCGTGGCAGATCTGAAAATAAAAGAGCTAAATCATATCATAATGATTACGGAAAACTGACAAATTTTATATTAAAATTCTGTCTTGAGCTCTAATGAGACCAGCGATTATCCATGTTCTCCTTACATGAAGCGACACGGGGCATTTATTTACTACTCCATTCGGATCAGAGGCGCGGTGGTGTAGCGGTTAACGCGTCGGACTTTCAACCTGAAGGTCGGTGGTTTGAGCCTGGTCTCTGCCGTCGTGTTGTTTCCTTAGACAAGAAACTTTGCTCCACGTTGTCTTTCTCCACCCAAGTGTATAAATGGGTAACGACGTCATTATGCTCGGGGGGGGGGGGGGGGGGGGGGGGGAACCTTGCTATGGACGAGAGTAGTAATACTCTCAGTCGCTTTATGCTACAGAAACCTGGTTAAGCTCCAGAAGTTGTGAGCCACTAGGCTTGTGAAGACTTACCACCCCCCTCCCCCCTCCCCTCTACACCCCTTTACCCCATCCGGATCATTATTTTATGGAGGCGCGGCGGTGTAGTAGTTAGCGCCATGGACTATCAACCTGAAGGTTAGAGGTTCGACGCCCTGGTCTCTGCCGTTGTGTTATTTCTTTTCCACATTGCCTTTCTCCTCCTAGGTGTGTAAATGGGTAACCTTGCGATAAACTAGCATCCCATTTAGGGTAGGAAAATACTCCTAGTTGCTGCATGCTACAGAAACCGTGTTAAGCTCCGGCCGTGTGGCCGCCCGTTGCACGTGTTCCACAAGGATATTACCCCCAAAAAAGGCCCCGAGTATGTGCAAACATAGACCCGAATAGGTGCATGCTCGACGCAAGTTGACAAAAAGCCATTTTAATGAGGCCTTGCGGCACTACCAAAGAAAACATGCAATACTGAGACCAACTTGCACCGATGCAACTTGCATCACCGACTTGCGTTGTGTGGCCATGGAATTAAACTTTCTTTCGCTAATGTGCGACTAATTTGAAACTTGCGTCTACTTGTGACTCCAGTATATGGGGTGTTTCTTGGTGTTGCGGAAGCCATTGTTGGTTAGCTTTTGTGTTGTGGTGTGGGTATTGTTCAGTGTCTTTTGAATCTTTTGTTTGTCATTTGGTGATCACATCATCCGCAACACCAAGAAACTACCAGTATATGATTTGGAATATATATGTAAAGCTAAAGGATGAATTGTGTACATTCAAAATTATCATTGCATGCATTTTTTTCACGTGACCTGCAAATAAATGGCTACGGATAATTCTGCTCATGAGCACGAAGTTTTTTCGTTGCGAATAATTCTGCTCATGCGCACAAAGTTGTTTTGCTGCGAATAATCGTTCTGCTCCCGTCCTCTACAATGGCAGCCCGATTTTTGCTCTGTTTTAGCAGTTATGAATAAATGTTAAATTGAAAAACAAACTCGGTGATCGAATGATAAAACAACTATTGAACTCGGCTATTGCAAAATACCGTGATTTGTCATATATTTTGCTCAACCTCGTCCAATAATTTATAAGTATTTCAACATAAGGTAAAAAATATATTGCTGGTACCTATCGGATAGTTTGTTAAAGGTTTCTAGTTTGAGGTTAAAAATACAATAAGTCAGATCCATATAAGGGCTATTCTACTATTTTCATGTGTATATTTAGTTGTTCGAATTCCTGCACGCCCCTTTGAAAATATTTGATGAGTATAATTTCGAAATAGAAAAATAAATGGCTTAAAAACCTCTCACAAGACGAATAAATGCAAAATCAAAGCAAAAAACCGCTCTAAAACTTTCTTTAAAGCTAGAATTTATACGATTCTATGCTCCCAGAGATCCGAGTTTTTGTTAGTTTTACCTTGCCAGGTGTTTCCGCCATCTGAACTCATTTTGCAGTGTCTTTCAGTACTACGTAAAAGACAACAAGTTAGAAAAGGTATTGAACAGGGTATTCCAAGCTAAAACCAGTAGCATATGCATCATGCCTTCAACGTAAACCAAGTTAAGTGACCCACCCAGCTTGGCTTATTCCAGTTTGCTTTGTGCGGAAATGCCATTCATATTGTAATTTTGATTGTATTTAATTTATAGATACTATGTTTAACTTGTTAATTATCAATTAACTGGGCATCATGGACCAGCCTTTTTTCTCATTCAAATCTCAAATGGTCATACTTTTAATCTTTAATATTTAATCAAACGTGCCCGTTTGATTAAATATGCTTAACACGTCTACAGAGAAAAGATGTATCCTACCTCTTAACGTCGGAAACACAAATAAATATTGTGCTTGTAGCCTCAACAAAAAGAAAACTTCGTGCAAAAATAACAGGCACATCTTTATCTATAAGACAAGAAACAAAACACAGATAACACTGGGTGATGGGCTGTGCGTCCTAGGTATTGAAGACTGAACTTTAAGGCATTCTATTTACTGGGATTTCCGAGCTCCAATGCTAGGTTATTCTATCTACACATGTTACAGTCTCTCTTAAAGGACAACTTTATAAGACGGATACCTGGTGTTGGTCCCTGCCGTTTTTCAGTCATGTTGCTGTAACTAAACTCTATAAGACGGACACCTCTCTAAGACGGACAACTGACACTTTGAAACCGTCAACGGACACTTGAGAAGTGCTTTTTTAGTGAAAAATACTTCAAAACGGAAATGTAGGAACTGAATATGAACAAACGAGTCCACTTTTCTAATATTATTTTTGTTCCAGTTTGTAGGTTTTGCTTACGTAAACGACTTTAAACGGGCGTAAAACAGACGTGTATTCATTGTGCATAGGTTCAGCTTTATTATCTCAGAATTACTGATGTCACGTTACCTCGACTCTCTTTAAGCCGGACTCCTCTCTAAGACGGACAGTTGGGCCGTTCCGACGGTGTCCGTCTTAGAGAGAGTTGACTGTATTCAATAAATGTAAATACTAATATTTACCGTGATCCGGGTACCAGTATAATTCTACTCGCATGCACGCCATATTGATGCACGTCTTGGGTCGAAATCGAACAAAACGTGCGAGGACTGGGAACAACAGCTTGTGACGGACTGCCAAGTTTCTTAAGGGGCTTCCCAAGAAAAGCTGGAAAACACAATAAGATGCAGGCAGATCATTAAAAACGCTCACATCTTGGCTAACCTAAGCATATTTTTTAACATTGAAGAGCTGGTTTCGTGGTGATGTACAACTTGACACTGCGAGGTTAAACTGGTTATAATAAAGTACCCTTTGATCCTATGGAAAGAATGTGAGAATAAGGGAGTTGAGAAAGATATGTTTATTCTTCCAACTAATACAACAACAAGGAGAACATTAATCACCTTGTTTGCTCCATTGGCTGTGTAGTATATCCATGTTGAACCATCGGCACTGTACTCAAAGTAAAATGACAGCACAGAGTTGGTGCCTCCTGAGTCGCCATGTTTGCTCTGCACTTCAAACTTAAGTTACAAGATAAAAAGAAGTCATTTCACCACGACAAGTAACGACATCTCACAAAAGAGTCTCCTGCAATTCTCTAGGTTCTCTTTAGAAAAAGAAGATATTTGTTTACGGACATTGTTCTGCACTTCGATTCTAACTTTTAGGCATAACGTTAAAACGTTTTTCACACGACGGATATAGGATTTTTCCGAATAAGAACAACATCCCACAAAGAAGACTCCTGCCGTCTCTATCAGTAGAGTACAATTACACCCCCCGGAATACACCCCACGGAATACACCCCCCGGGATACGCACCCCGGGAAACACCCCCCGGGGAGCAGCCACGGTGAGCGCTTATATTACGAAGAAGATAAAGGTTTGTTTACGGCAACATTCAGTAATATTACGAGTGCCCTTTCCACAGCTGCCTTACAAACAAAATGGGTGTTTTGTTACCAAAGATTAGCATTCTAGTGTAATGCTGGGATCACACAAAGACAACTCAATCTTTTATCTCGTCAACCTTTGTCATTTCTCGTCGACTACCGGCAACGGTTATCAACTGTTACCAACAGTCGCCAATACAATTCTTGCCAACACTCGTAAACTCTCGTTTACGCTCGTCGCACTCATTAAAACTCGTCAACTCCCGTCAGTTCTGGTCAACTCCCGTCAACACCCGTCAACTATCAACACTTTTCAACTCTCATCAGCTCTCTTCAATACTGAACAACACTCGTCAACTCTCGTCAACTATGGTCAACATTCGTCAACCATGGTCAACATTCATCTATTATGGTTAAATATCGCTAACTCTCGTCAACACTTTTCAAGACTTGTCAACTCTCATCACCTTATGAAAAGCAGGAAGGTTTGTATCAAAGCATGGTCAATTTCAGCCTCACTCTTACTCACTAAATAAGGTCACTAAGTAGATAACAGTAAATTGTGCTATTAGCTGTCTTACAAGTTTGAGATTTGTTATATTAGACGAAGAAAAATGCCGTTGTAAAGCCCTTTTCAAACAAAAATAAAAATGGAGAGTACAGGCAAATTTCTTAAATCTGACACCCCTGTCAGGCGGACACCGCTCTAAGGCGGACATCAGTCACAGATTTCCCAGTTCCGGCTCTGTTTCACTTGTTTGTCTGTAACTAAGCTCCCTATAAGACGGACATCTCTCTAAGACGGACGGCTAGAGCTGGTCCCAAGGATGAACGGCTTAGAAATAGTTCACTGTAAGTAAAATATGCACAATAATATGACTATGTCGTACTTCTCGTAGGAGGTGGACGAGGCCCAAGTCAATCTGTAAATAGACAGAAGGATCACATGATCCAGCGCACCACGCGCCTCCGCCTGACTGTGAGTTCAGTCTAGAGTACTGGGCTCCATATTCGGGGCCTTGTTCTGAGGACGAGGTGAGCTGGTTATCTGGTATATCACCTGACTCCACCCCCACTCCCACAGGTAGTGGAACTGAAAAAGAGAAATAACAAAGTGCATGCAAATGAGAATATCACACGGCAACTTGTGAAATGTTGATAACACTAACTTCATAAGCGAAACGATTACACTGATGCAGACATTCAATGAAAAAAAAACTCTGAGCCGGAATGATCAGGAAAATCTATGCAATTATGAAATGAAGATCCAAACAATTTCTAAACTCTCGTACTCCAAGGTTGTCTCATCCGCAGCCGTTTTAGTAACGTTACGTAACCACCTAAATAACGGCTGCGCAGGAGACCGACTAACTCAAAGGCTCATCATTCATGTTAACTTATGGGATTTTTATTCTGGGGAGCTTATTTGCAGATGAATTGTTAAAGCTGAGGTAGTTATTGAGGGATATTTTTAATTTTCTATAAAGGAAGGGGGCTTTTCTTTAGAATTTTATGTTTTCATAACCTGTCTAATCCTTACGACTGTAACAAACCTAAACGTTTTACTGTGCACGTATTTTTTATTCACTTGAGAAATTAAAGACCTGTATTGTATTAACTTGCTATGCTAAAAATATAAATGTGTAAAGAAAAGTCATTTGCAATTCCTACCAAACATTTTTCCTTTTTGAGCGTCTCCACAACTGAACAACTCGATTGTATAATCAGGAAGTTCTTCGCCTTGCTTCCTTATGTTGTCATATGGGGGAAGAAAAACTCGCACAAAGCGAGCGGTGGCTACGAAAACCAAAGCTTTCATTACTGTGACTGTGGCGGCACCAGTACCAGAATCAACCTTAAAAAAGGTAATATATGCAATAAACAATGAGGGACTTTAACAAGGCAAAGATATTCATGGTCTGCGGTATCTTCGGCAATGTGCGGAGGACATCGGATTGTTTTTGGCAACCTTGGGAAGCTTCGGATTGAATTCGGCAACCTTCGGATTGAATTCGGCAACCTTCGGATTGAATTCGGCAACCTTCGGATTACTCTATTAACTAACCTTCGGATGCCGTTAGAGGCCTTCTAGTTTCTTAGAACTAAATCTTTGTTGTAATGTGAACAGGACAGATTGGAAATTTTCAGTCGTTATGAGATAAACATAGCCATGTCAACTATAGAAATTTGACCTATTATTTATAAAGTCAGAATCAGGTAGAATTTTCATGTCACAAACAAATTTTTGCATAAACACCAATTACAACTTCGCATTCATGGAACATTGATTCGTGAAAGCTGGACATATTTTAGCCAATCAGAATAGAGTAAATTTTAGCCAATCAGAAAATAGTAAATTTTAGCTAATCAGAATAGTGTCAATTTAAGCCAATCAGATAAGAGTGAATTTGTTGATGTGTGGATGTTGCATTACCGTAGTTTTTACTGCTTTATTCTCCAGTTTCCACTCCAATCCATCTTCACTGAGTGATAAAAAGATCATCTTTTCTGCTGGAATGGCCTTAGCTACTCCTTGAATGGCGGCCTGTCGACGAATTTCATTCAAACATTAGAAAGTTGAATGTCGTCGAAGGTAACTTTTCACTGGTCCCTAAACATTCTCTTTGTTTCCTTGTTCGTGGAAAACCTCAGGGTGGTAGCGAAAGTTGTTGCTTAAATGAACCCAGATCGTCCTGGAACTAGGCTTAGTTCACTGTATGTTAGTTTTCATCCCTTGTTTTCAAAAGTTTCGATTGGCTGATTAACACGTACAAGATGCATAAACAAATCAAAACAAAAACCTTATGTTATTTTTGCGCACTTGGACCTGGCTGCACTTTAAATTGAAGTTCAAAAAATCCTTCTCTTGATTTGATTCAATAGTTATTCGCGTTTTGTAACTGAGCGGGCAGATATGCAATTTCCTGGGTTTCATGATAATTTAAATTATGGGCTGGAACTTGAAAACGTTTTATCACTACAACAGTGCTAAACAATACACAAATAGAGGAAAATAGAATTCAAGCTCTTACCATTTTAATTTGGAACTTTTTTCTCAAATCTATTTGAATGAAATGACAATTAAACAAAACGTTTCCTCCTGATTGCTTTAGTGGGATCCACCCTCCAAGGCTGTTTTCAACTCTTGCACCGTAAGGCAAATAATCTGTAGCGCGACTGGAGGACGCTGTAATCTGACTGTCCTTCACACCTCCAGTTTGTAATCCGACAGCCGCGAAGCCTTCACATGCTTAAGTTTACAATGAAAAATATGAAAAAGAAAAAAAAAATATTACTATTACGACATATTAAGCTTAAGGTGGATAGCAATGGGCAATGTTAAATCGTCTTCCTTTATTTAAAGATCTGTTTTATTGAAACTTGCATTGTTATTGGATTGGTGGCTGTTTATGGAAAAAAAAAAACCACTCTTGGGCATCCTCTCTCGAGAACAGTTTTAAATTAAGTTCGCAAGACTGACCTGGAGTAAAGAATGTAATTTGTGTCATCGCCTTAGTTTGGACTGCAGATACATAGCCGCATGGACCATCCCCTTCGTATCGCAGGCTCACTCTGCACGTCGCATAATGAAATGAGTCGTCCTTAAAACTGTTTGCTGGGTCTACGTGCACTGTAACTTGGAGGACCACATGATCAGACGTCAGCAGTTTATTAAACTGTGAATACATAAAAATGCAGTTGTTTTAGATCACTGATTGTTAAAAGCAATTAAGAAATGTCCTTGATTGGGTCACCACTTACACCCCCGGGGCTTTAAAGGGCGACTTTTTCTCAATCATTAAGGCTTATAAGCTTATTCTAAAACAGAGGATGGGTGTCCGTCTTAACGTGGCGTACAAAATTAAATGTCGCATGCGCTGCTTGTCTCATGCCAAAATTATCATGTTTTGAAAATTGCCAGGTTAATACCTCAGACATGCTGACATTGTTCTATTTAACTGGATCCCCTTTACACTACTTTGTAACTTTTGTGTAGATTTTTATTCCTCTGGGCAGGGGCACCCAACGAATCTGTTCCTCACTTTATCTGTTCCCCAGCGGAATTCTTGCTGGCTGGCAAAATATTCTGTACATATTTTTTTAAATTACCATTTTTGCGCTGGTTGACTTGAGAAAGAATTCCCAAGAACAAACTGTGCTGGCTAACTTGAGCAGATCGAAAAGAGACTGGATCGAAGCAAATCGGAGGACACTTTGGCGCTTTAAAGGGTTCAGCTTCGTCGTAACAAATTTAAGCAGTACTTAGAGATACCCGAACAGGTTAAGTTCTAGACAGCAGTAAATGTACAAAACAACGCTGATTTGGTTTGAAATAGAGTCATGCTTTGTCTCAGATTATGGTCGATTCTCTCTTCGAACGTTCACTTCATATCTTCCTCTTAGTATTTTATAAGCATTTCGTGTACGAAAAAAGATACTTAGTTTTAATTTGTGGCAGTTTTGACCCAAAAAATTCAAAATCCCCATGAAATTAATAATAAATAAGCTCCAGTAAGATCTGCACCAAATAACATATTCTGGTCTAAGAAAGGTGACTTTTATGAAGAAGTGGGCCGCGCAATCCCACCCACTGATTTTTCAAAGGTCTTCTCCCCTCCCGCCGACCAGTTCCATTTTCCTATAAAATGTGACACGACCGTTCTCTTCTTTAAATATTGTAGAAAAGAGAAGCTATACCCTCCAGAAACAAAAAACTATTATTTGGACGGGTCGCCTTAACATATAAAAGATTCATATTACCCGTAAGGGTTATTGTAGTCAATAGATTTCTGTTTGGTACAAATTTCAATTTAAATATCACAAGAAGTTTGAATATTTTTTTACCTCTTTAAAGCCTTTAAACATGTTTTAGCGCTGATAATATTTATTATGAAAGGCTTGCCGAACTGTACTACTTTGAGTTACTTAATATGTGTTAGCCGAGTTGACCTTCGAGTACTGTCGTAAATTGTAATAGCAGTTGCATACCGCGTTTTGTAATGACTTTGGTAATTTGTAATAACGCACCTATCGCAACTTGTACTTACAACGCGATTTTCTCTGCATCAGACTTTTTAAACAAGACAAGAGTGACAGCCTGTCTACAGCGGGAAGAGTTTTTCATTATTTCTAAACACAAAGTCCTATTTTGCTTACGTGACCAGAGATAGCTACTGTACATTGTTACACATACTTTCTTCTAAACTTATATCGGCAGCATAAAGAACACGTATTAAGCAAATAACAAGCCGAAAGCACAAGGTGCATGTGAGATGTACTATAAAGCACAAGGTGCATGTGAGATGTACTATCAGAGATTTCTGCAGACTTTGCAGCATTTTTCCATTATGTACTACTTGTTATACCTACAGGACATGAATTTGAATTTTGTCGCGTTGTACATTTACAGTATATAACTTATAGTAAAACAATGCTGTAGTTAAGAAACTAACAACCTTAATAGCTACAACAATAAAGATATCATTCAGTGGTGTGAAACCAATCAATGAAATAGAAGCGCCCTGAACACTACCACAGCACAAACATGCTTGCAGGTCACGTGTTCGGCTTCCCTGTATATGGTTCAAAGTTGAATGGCCAAAAATCTGTCAACAGTTAGAACCATTCATCATTAAAGTACGAAGCATAATATAAGATCCGGGTGGTATCATAAGTTGAAAATTTAAATTTACAAAGCTATACGCCAGTACATCGGTGAACGCCCAAGATAGTCAATTAGTGTTGTGATAATTTCTTAACTATAAATTGCGTGATTTACAAATCTGTCGTTACATTACTTAACGTCACAAACAGTTCCTTTTACACCCAAAATCTGTTACATGTACTGTCATCGCCATATGATTCACTAAAATAGACAATGTTTAAATCACGTAATTTATAGCTAAGAAATTAACACAACAATTTGTACTTAGTTGAAGAATTCTGTCAATACTTTTCTAAATACCATGTTTTGAAACATAATTTAATTTAACATTCATGTGTCGACGTTTTTTTCAAGCAAAGTTTTCAAGACAAATGAATCAGTTCTGTATCTAGAAGAGTAATATGACACTGTTTTTGTTATCCGAGATTCAGCTTTGTTTCCAAGCCTCAGTTGTGATTTGGATAATTTATATTTCGCAATATTTCCATAACAGCGTGTCGAATGTGTCTCATCTTCCAACAGTAGATCAGAGGATTGAGAGATGAATTAAGAAACATAAGCGTGTGTCCGTAAACCTGCAAAGTTTGTATAGTTGAAGTTGCCCCTGAGATGGAGGCAACATTAAAACATGTGATTGGCAAATAGCAAGTCAAAAACACGAGATATACGTAGAATGTACCAGCTGCAGTTTTTCTCAGCCTCGCGTCATTCGTCATTTCATCATTTGGTGTTACTTGTTGTACTTGCAGGGCTTGAATTTGATTTTTGTGGCGTCGTATGGCTGCATATATCTTGCAGTAAAGCAATCCTGTAGTTACGTAAAAAATACCATCAACAGTTGAAAAAATAATAAAGCCACTCTTTTCTGGGATCCAGTTGATGAAATAAAGTAATGAAAAAAAAGCACTGACCACCCATATTGAGATCACTACAGCAACAACACGCTTGTGAGTCACAAGTTCCTGGTATCTGAGATGAAGATGAATGACCAAATATCTGTCAATAGTTACAGCAACAACACTAAGAAACGAAGCAAAACAAAGAAAAATAATGACGGGATACTGCGCAGTGTCTATGAATTTCAAATCGGGATCATGTCCTGGATCATGTCTATTGTTTTGTTCCATTTTTATGACAAGAGTTGCTATATATAATGGCTGGACCAATAAACCAATACCAAGATCAGAAACAGTCAGACTTAGGAGCAATGTTTTCAATGGCTTTGGCAACGACGAAGTTTTTCTCAGCGCGTGTATTGTTATAATATTCAACATGATGGCGGTATAACTTAAGAAGGTGTTAATGAAGCAGTTAGCGACGAGCGTAGAATAGAAGTCTCCAGCTTGTGGAAGTGTCATTGTTAGACATGAACCGTTGAACAACACTGAAGCAAGCTCTCAAGTGTCTTATGAATTTAAAGGTTAATTTTTCGGAGATATATGGATCTTGAAGGTCGTATGGCTCGACAAAATGCTTCTTTAGTTGTTATCCTTCTTTTCAGAACTAAATGGAGAGATCCAGATTCTCAGAACAGTGATGTCAATCCACTGACAAAATAATATTCCTGAAAGATGCCGTTTATTCTCATTACTGATGGGTTGAATAGATCTGTTGCTGTAAAAATGAGTTTCCTTTGAACCCAACACAAGCGTCGCCGCCAACACTCAGAACACTCTTTCCATCAATTTAATGTCTTGCCTCTGTGCCTAAAACAGATGTCTCGGACAAAAATGGCTAATTTGAATAGGCTAAGTTATATCAATTATATGATGACACAATCGGCAGTCGTAACGGGCATTTTGACTCGTCCAGTCAGCAGTTAGCAAAAAAGTGATATGAAAAAACACCGTACGTAATTGCACTTTTTTGTTTGTCTTCCTGTGTGCCGGCATCCTTTGTGCGTTTCACAAGAACCCTTTGCAGCTGGCGGTTCTGGGACATGTTTATAAACAGCGACGGTCAAAACGCAAAATTAACATGAATAACAAGATCAAAGTAAGTAAACTTTGAAATTATTAACATATTAATTATTAATCATTTGCATAAAGCTGCAAGAAGAGCTTTTATGCCGACACACAATTATCGTAGTTTAAATTTAGTAATGACGACGCGAGGCTTCGACAACAGGAAAAGTTTGACAACGCAGTCGGACAAAATGAACGGATGCTATCTTGTTGCACCGGAAGTGATATTAGCAACCTTCAGATTTGACTACGAGTACGAAATCGAGTACGAGTACGACTTTGGAATTTCGAGATAATTGTATCCACCGAACTGTAACTCCTTCCTGTTGCTGACCAACACGTAAATAAACGTTAGGGATAAGATTGGTGTGATAATTAAGTATATGAGGCACACGAATTTGGTTTGAAAACTCGTACTCGTCGTCAATCTCGTACTCGTAGTCCAATCTGAAGGTCGCTATTAACTCGTGTCCAGACCATTCTGCGCACTGTCGCGTCCTCATTTCGTGTCGCGTTGTTTTTGAGTTATATGATTATGGTCACGAAAACTAAACTATCGTAAAAAGTAATACCTTTTTTACCGTTTTCTGAATTAAATACCTATAATAAATTGTAATAACTGTTGCATGCCGCGTTTTGTTATAACGCACCCATCCGGTAAATTACAAAACCGAACTGTCACAAGTGGTAATCACACCAGTGGACCCATTTTTAACTTTTAAAATAGTTTTGTAATATCTTCAATAATTGGTATTAACGCTTGACGCTTTTTGTAACAATGCACCTATCCGGCAAATTACTGTTACAAATGGTGATCACACATGGACCCATACCAATTAAAATGGGTTATTGGGTTAAATAGAAGCCTACGTGTATCCGTACCAACCCCCCGAGGAAAAAACACGTATTTTTCTCTATAGAGCGTGTTCCTTTAACTTTTACCATTTTGAACTGACCAGTATTGTCTCGTTTTGTTATACCTAAGGGAATGTTTCTAAAACACTCGTCGTATTTTGTGGCAGTTTCTTGGTGTTATGGATGTTGCGATCACCAACAGCAAGAAATCCCCCATTTTGTAATAACGCACCTATTAGGCTTATTACAAAACCGAGCTGTCACAGGTGGTAATCATGACATAGGGACCCATTTTTAACTTAATATTTTTGAATATATTTTAACTTAAACATTTTGCGGTACCAGTCATAACAATTGTCTCGTTTTGTAATACCTAAGGTAGTGTTTTTATAACGGTCGTTGTATTTTGTAACAGTTTCTTGGTCGGTGTCAGGGGCGTAGCTAGGATTTTTCAAAGGGGGACGGGGGGTCACACTGTGTCACACCCAAAGTACTTACCAGATTGTCATGACGACACCCACGCTGTGTTTTACTAAAATTATCTCACAAAGGGGGACCCCCTAGCTACGCCCCTGGGTGTTGCGGATGTTACGATCAACAACACAAAAAAATACCTTATTTTGTAATATTACAGGCCTATCGTGACGTGACACCTTGTAATTACACTTCTTTATTTTTTCAGGTACTGAAGCGTCGACTGCAATTAGCCACTGCTGGTTAACTACGCATAATTAAGCTCGTCTACAGAAGAATCAAAAGTTAACTCTTGTTTGCCGAAATTGGATGAACTTTCCATTTTTATGTCTTGATATTTCAAAAAGAATCCGCGACGCCAAGATCAAGATCATCATCAACTAAACAAATGGGCAAAGAACGTTTGAGTCTCGACTCTTGAAAGTGTCTTGATGTAATAATATACAGCTATTTTAATTAACGTTGTCGGATGAAAGCTCAAAGCCAAGACCGCAAGGTAGTATGGGTAGTTGTAAATAGTATTGCATAAAAATCCTATACAACCTTGCGGTCTTGGCTTTTCGCCTTTTTCATCCGACAACGTTAATTGAAATAGCTGTATATCGATAGACTGAGCCTAACAGCGTAGCTCTCTGAACAGAAGGCCGATTATAAGCTTAACTGAGGTGAAAGGTCGGAAGCACAAGAATTAAGATTGACGACCGGGCTCAGTATTTTTCAATTTTAGCAATTCTCAAAAACAGTATTACACGACCGTCTGCACAGTACATTTAGACCGTACAAAAGTTCACAAAAGTAACTTTTTCTCGGTCTAGAATACATGTAACTAGCATGAGTAATTTCCGAATAAAATACACCTGTTGCGTATCAAAAATTGCCTGAGAAACTGATTTGGAAATCAAAATTGCAAAAAAATACAAACATATTTGCGACGCGAGTGAAGTTAAAACTATAAAATCCAAGTCTTGTTTTGTTTACATAAAATCGCTTTTAATGAATGAACACTAACATGTATGTAATGAATGAACAAACACATAAAGATGAACAACACAATCTTCTTTCGAAAAATGTTATTAAAATCTCCATAAGTTTATGTTTAAAAGCAAAACGCGTACCATTTATAGCGCATCGAGGCCGAGCTGTCTTCGATGAATTTCAAGAAATCATTACGACTGAATTTGAGCGCGTTTTTGAAACAATTCCCCAAAACTAACGAGAACACAAAAAAAAGTCAATCACAGATTGATATCAACATAAATTCCCATCGAAAAATGTAATTTCTTTTACCTTTAAGTCCCTCGACTGCTTGGAAATTCTTTAAATCTCCGCTTCTTCGGTTCTGAAATCCGCCGAAGAAACATCTGCCCGCATTGCTCCCGCATTGATAAAAACGTATGAAGTTCTTTGAAGCAAGATTTTATCCCTGAAAGCTCTTCTTTTTTTCACTATAGCGGCTTCTGAGTATCCATTAATTAGTATCCCTGTCTTGAGTAGCAAACCGCGAAAAAAATGCAGGGAAATAACGACTTTAATTTGCAAACGGTTTTCTCTGCTAAACACAGCAAAAGATCCAATCAAAGTGTTTACCGAGCTGACGTGACATCGGCCGTTTAGCCGCGCAAACACAAAGCCTCGCTTTGGTATCAAAATTGCTAAGATTCCGGATGTTGTGTGACGTTATACGCGCATGTTTTGCGACGTCATACGCGCCCGCGAGCTAGCCCTGCTCAACGGACACACATGTACGGACGCGCCCGCGAAATATTCCGCTAGCCATGACCATGAAAAGTGACGGGCATAGGTTCTATGAGTATGGAGCTCCGCGAGCGGGCTTCGACCCGCGAGAGCTCCGCTAATACTGAATGTAAGTTATTACTTTACAAATTATAGTTGAAATGAATTCCGAAAAAATCAACACAAAGCTGGGTGAGTTAACTAACAGTTTGAGTAATTGGGACAAAAAGGTAGATAAGTTTTTTTAAAATATCTCAATTTATGCAGTAAAAACTGAATCAATTACAAAAAAAATTCACAAGAAATAAGATGTTGTTAATATCTTGTATAGTTATACATTTAGGATATTATAACAATTGTTACAATAAAGATCTTAAAAATACTATAATAGAGTGAAGTAAGTAGGTGGCATATTTTTCGACTCGAGTCATTGGAGAGATTGGGGTGGAGTGAATAAGGGGGAGGGAGTGAAAATGTTATCGACTGAGGCAGGAGGGGGAGGGGTCCACCAAAACGTTTCAGGTATTAACGATGTTTTTAAATGTGTATTTAGCACAATTCGTCACGCTATTTTAAATAAGCTATGAAAATAAACAACTAAGTGAACCAGTTGAAATTTACCAGTTGAAGTTATAGTGAATCCAATCTTTTGTGATGTGATTTTTAGTGTAATTAATATTTTAAATTTTTTGCCGCCATGTTAGTGTCCCCAAGATGGCCGCTCCTTACATTTTTACTAAAAACATCCAATACTCTTTTGCCTATGACGTCTTGAACAAAATACTATTGCGCTTCAAACTTTGGCCCAATTTATTTCTATTTTTATTTCTACAATTTCATAAACATTTTAAAATCAAAATCTGTTTTTTAATGCTTCTAAATTTTGATATGACTTAAGTGAAACCCAAAAAATATACCCTGATTTGGCGGTTTTTTAGATTCACGGATTTTAAATCCAGAAAATTGTTTTTAAAAAGGACATTGAGATCCAAAAGGCGGACTTGTATTTGCTGAGTGAAATGCAGAATCGTTGTAAGGTCAGAAACCTGTTTTCATATTTGCCGAAAAAAAAAACACTAAAACCAATTTAAAACACTCGAAAAACCAAAGAGCGGCGTAAAACCAAAAAGCAGGGGAAAATGGCGTTAATTGAATTTTTCACGTACTCTTATTTTATCCCTTTCGAGGTGATAAGTTAAGATATAGTCTAAGCAACATAATTTTAATCGCAGGCATATATATGCATTCAAAAAGTTCCTCTGCATGCAAGAGTGGGTTTAGGTTTCGTTAAAATAAATAGCTTGCCTTCTCTCTGTGTTTTTTTAGCAAACACGCATCATATACAATCAAGAACAAATGATATGGGGCTAGAATGGGACATAAAGACATAATTATATGAAGAATAATTGATCAAATTTGTGAAGTACCTTCATTGCAATTGACAGTTGGCTGTTACTTGTAGTGGTGACGTCATCAGGAGCGTGGGACCCATTTGAGGTGTATTGACCATAAGTGACGTAACTTGGAAGTTGAAGGTTTAAGGATACTTCGGTTGCGTTGTCAACTGCTGACCCCTCGTGTGTGATTGCTACAAGAATAACTGCGGTTGTACTAAAATAAACAAAAAGCAGAAGCACAGTATTAAATCTATGACACAGAGAAAAGACAATGGGTGTCAATTCGCGTTAGAAAAAAGGTACCCAATGGGTGCTTGTTTCTGTTGCTCAACACGCACAGTTCTTCCGTTAATAAGCGATTTAAACGCTAATATAACGTATCGAATACACGGTGCAACATTGCACGCAACTTTTGCGATTGATGGAACCACAACATTACGTGCTACGTCTGGTGTAAGAACAATGCTGACGCGATTGTTAGAGGGAGTATTTGAGGATAGATGTTGAACACGGTGCAATTGGTGATATTGCGCGCGGTGTTGCATTACATTGTCGTGCATCCGGGCTTTTAGTCACTGTCGACTTTAAAACACTCTGTGATATATATTTCAAAACGACCGAATAGGCCACTTTTGATACACTAAAATTCAACTTGATAATGAGGCTTAGAGGACATAAACAAAAGGAATGAATAAACATGTTTTTTCCTTCCCATTGTTTGTGTCCTCTTGGCCTCACTATCAAGTTGAATTTAATATACCGAAAGTGGCCTATTGGCAGTAAAGACAACTTGCATACAAGTCAGGTACCATACCCTCAGAGATTGAGTTTCACTCGAACTACATATATGACTATTGAATGTCGGTGTTTTTCTTCAGAACATATGCTGTAACTCTCAATTTTAGCCTGCTTTTTTTTTGCCAAAAATCTTTAAATGCCAACACATTACTGACAAATTTCAAAACTCAGACCTGTTTTGTCATTTTTGTCAATGTCCGGTCAAGGCATCTGGCTTAGAGTCATGCCAGAAGCCTGACGTCTCAACAGCCAAAACCATTTAACTAAACAATATATATCGCGTTGGCAACAAACTCAAAAGATCAAACGTAGCGTGTGGGAAAGAAGGGTAGGTGGTATCTTTTGTCACCCTGAAAAGTTATCATTATCGAAGCAATGTGGAAAGGGGGGAGAGGGCAGGTAAGGGAAAGGAAGGGCAGACTCCCTATCTTCCCCTTGCACTTCGATGCATATGTTTCGTTTTAGAACCACTTTGTATTTTATGTATCATCTGTATTTTATGAGTTCAATTTTCCAGGCATTGAAATTAATAAATTCTGAGACGATTAGCCTGTCCCAAGTCCTCAGATGCGAAACATTTTGGGACGAGCGAAGAAAAAACGAGCGTTCCAACATTTCTCACTCGCCTCCAGGCATGCTATGAGACCATGTATTGATGATTAAAACCGTTTTGTTGTATAAACAGAGGAATATTTTCCAGAAAAACAGTTTCTCGTAGATCGCATATCCATTCATGATGCTTTTAAACATTTTCATACTTGTATAAATATAGATAAAACCAATTTGTGCAAATAACTATTCATAATCATCATTCACAGTTTCTTTTTAATTATTTAAAACCTGCTGGAGCCCTTAATGGATCCCTGGAATAACTGACGTTAATGAAATGTTTTGAAAACTTCTACTTTGTTGTCATGTTTTGTGGCGCGTGACTTAACTTTTAAAATAAAGTTCAAATGGAATCGTTTGAACAACAAACAAAAATATAATTACAGATGCTGGAAAAAATGTTTAACTGAAATACAATTCTTGTTATTTCACTATTACGCGAAATAGAATATGCTTCACAGTCTGGAAAAAACATTCTGTCACCTTATACAAATATATGTTACAATTAATTCAAACTTTTTAGTTCAGTAATATTCGTTTTATAATTTAGCCTGTGCAGCTGTAGTATTTACGCTGGATCGATAAAGAAGTAAAAAAAAGCTGCATTCAAGTCCTAAATATCTTTATATAAACTCTGGAGAAACGGGAAAAATTGCTCTTGGTGGAATATTTCGAGCATCTCGGTCTCTGAAACAAGAGAAGTCGTATCCTTGAATACTGTTTATTTTGATTTTCCACGGGTGTTCTCTCATCCTCACTTTCCCGTTTGTTTTCATTTTCCATTGTCAGCTAGATATCAAGGGACTATACTTCATATATTCCTTAATTTACCTGAAGTTTTGATAAAGAAAATCGTAATAACAGTGATAGCCTCAGCTTGAACTGGAGTGGCATTGTTGAGTAAGTTGAATCGGCGACTCAAAGTTTCATAAAAGGTTTTTGTTTTTATCTTTGAGGTAACTTCGGTTTTTTTTTTTTCAAGAAAGTAGGAAAATTAGACCAAAAAGCTGTCACGCGGGCGATAACCAAGATTAGCATCTTTAATATCTTTTAAGCTGAAAAATGTCAGTCAAGAAAAGCGTTTGGTTAAAATCCACATGAAAACATGAACTTAAACATAAATCCACCCACAAAAATTCAGCTATTGAACTGTGAATCTTTGTGTTACGCTTAGAAGCAGAGTTTTTAATAAACAGTTCTTTTCAATATCTGCCAATAACCCCGTCTTTGGTGATATGACATTAATTAAAAACTAGTGATCTGAGTGATTAGAAAATTGCAGCCATTTTTGACAGTTTTCCTTTGTCGTGCTGGTTTAATAAAACTCGTAGTTGGCTAGAAAGAATATCTTGACCTAATTTATCTTATATTTTCTTTATTTATTCTTCTGGATTTTGCAGACGCCAAGGCATGTTCCCTTAACCCTTTTTCCTCATTAAACTGTGTGTTATGTATTTGGTTCAACGTTTTGACTTTCTTTGCTGATAAAACCTTTAAGTATGACCATCAAGTGAAAACTAACGAGCAGTCCTTCCCTTTTGTACTGTACAAGGTGGTTCTAACGTTAATGTCAGTGGATTAACCATTCGAATGTAAGCCTACTGAGCAGTACTTTCTTGTGGAACTGTTAAATATGCTGTACAAGGTCATTCTAAATTTCGAAGCTATTGGTGTGCTCTGTGGCTTATGCTCGCTCCAGTTGTATTTTAGTTGTCATCTTTTTACCCTGGAAGAATGGGTCCACTATCCATCTTTGATGCCTTCAGTACAAGAGACGCTAAGCCGCCATTTTGTCCCAACACAATCACCTGCAAATTAATCAATTAAGGAATAAGATCAAAAAAGGAATTTTTATATAACAATGTTGAGATGCAAAGAGAATAAACACTACAAAAATACGCCATTTTAAATTGAGAAGGCTTTCCTCAATTTTCTATACCTCTTCACTAACCTCTATTGGCGTCAAACCTCGCAAAAATTTCGCAAGTTTACGTGTTCTGATCCAGCAAGGGTGGCAAATAATTGAAACATGTGGCCTTCCAGAGTCAAAATAAAAGTGCAATAATGTTGAAACACGTCCAACTAAAACAGTTAAACTTTTACTTATAGTTTCAAAAAAATAGAGCCAAATTGCTTAAAGAAAGAAAACTCAAGTCACCACCGCGCGGCTAGAATCATGACTTATCAGTTCGCTTACTCCCTTTAGCATAAAGTAAAACTAGAAAACTTAGAAGAACCAGAAAACATAGAAAGTTAAACTTGTATATTATTTTGTGCTGCTGATAATGCTGAGGCTCTAATTAAAAGTCAAGCCGATGTCAAATTATGAGTGGAGGCCCTTACCCATAAGCATAGCAGGAAAGCAGCTTTAAGTCGGAAACAGAGTTTGAGGAATTCGAATGGCCTCCATCCAGTCATCTTAAAACAACTTAAGGCGATGGCTTCAATCGTTTTTCCTCTGAACTGCGTAGCATGATTTTTCCGAATCACTTTGATCAATTTTTAATTAATAATCTAAAATCGTTGCCAGAAATAACAAAGTAGAGTTGACCAATGATAGGAATTCTTGTTGCCATTAATCTGCAGAGCTAAACAAATTTTTACAGGATGCAAAATTACCACATGATTACTGAACAAAACACTTTGGAAATGACTCAGTAGTGTTGACCAATGATTGGAATTCTGGCTAAAACGGGATGCCAAACCAGGGAGGGGGGAACTCTTTGACATATTTCGTGGGAATATGCCTACGCATATTCAGACCTACATGTTGGAGCTTACCTACCCATCTTTTGACCTAAATATCATTGAAATTTTCGCATTTTTTAAGTCAAAATGGCAAAGCCCTATACTGATTTTCAGGCTAGATAGCAAGGCAAATCTATTTTCATACCAGAAGTTTCAAATTTATGCCTATTTTCAGACCAAAACAGCTCAAAAGCCATTCTCTTTTGCTCTTCAGGGCTGCACACAGTGACCTGTGTAGCTTTATATATGGAGGAGCACTATCATTTGATCACTAAACATAATCCTTTAAAGGGCATTAATGAGGCAAACGTTCATCGTTAGTAAACAGTAAAACAAATATCATTTAGTCTATTTTATAAACTACGCCACTATTATAAGTCTGGCACTCAGCTTGTCGCGTGTTTTAAGCCTAACAAACAACACAACAACTTGTGTTTTGTCTTTTTACAATTTTGAGGATGTATGGTGTTTTTTTATTGAAACATCTATTTCTTTGCCATTCCAGAGATATCAAGGATTTTTATCCAGAAAATAATCAGGATTTTTGTATCCAGAATTAGATCTTTGGAAATAATAAGTCAAAGTAATCAGTGACACCGGTTATACAGGTTATACATAATTACATAGGGTGCCGCGAAGCGCATACTGTGATGTTTTCAAGGAAAACGTTGAAAACAAATGCAAACTAAAAAAAATAATGTAACACCTGACCACACCAGAGGCGCTCGTATGCCGAAAAAGTCATTACCAACAAACTCTACGGCAAACTTAGGCAAAATTTTTTACCTGTCTGTGTCACTTAAAAGCACTATCGTAGAGTTTTATTTAAATTAAGGGACATGCATTTAAAGTATTGCTGAAAGTCAAAACATATTTGCATCAATGGAAACCCAAATATAATCGGCTCCAGTTTTGTTTAAAATTACCTACCAATGCACCTATAAATAAATGTACTTAGCAACGAATGGCCAGGATGGAAATAAAGTACTACAACTTAAAAAAAAATTAGGCCATTTTTATTCAAGCTATTTTTTTTCACTTCTTCGGATATCTTCCTTTAGGTACATTTTACCTAGCTTTAATAATAATTTAAGCACAGTTGGGATCCGAAAACATAGCCTCTGTAATGAGAATGTATATTGATGAGCTATACACTCCTTAACGAGTTGAGAAGACGACATACAATACATTGAAATACATGTAGAGAACGAGAAGCCTATAAAATATGAAACAATAGATCTTACTGAACAAGTCACGCAAGTAGTTAAAGGCCTGGGTCAAGGGCTTTCATCAGGAAAAATGGTTCGTGAAAGGGAATAAAACTCAATCAAAATTTGGCGCATAGAAAGGTGTTATGATCCTTAACTATTCAGGCGAAATTTTCATTCACAAGTCCTCGTGCCATAAAGTCCTTGCGGGTTCACCGCGCTTCGCCGCTTGTATTTGCAGCCCCGCAACCAAAATAATATGTTGCTTTCAAGCGAACAAATTTTCTGATTGTGGTTGGATATTGGTCGTGCAAAGTTACATTCCAAATTTATTTTTGTTTTCTTTACATTACAAAGAAATTTACGAGTTTTTTTTTTGCAGTATATTATCATCTTTTCTGGTTCCCGAGATCATCTATGCTGTCATCGTCAATCTAAAGTTACAAAAAAAGAAAGTTTGTTAAACAATAATACAATAGAACAATGAGACTTAACAGTCATTTTTTGTACCCTGGATGCTAGAAACGTTTCTTAAATCTCACGTCTCTCATATTACACGTCTCTTATGTCTCTTACATTTTCGTCATTCGTTGGTCGGCCTTGGTCGGCCCTGACTGCTCATGACAAGCGTGCTGCGAGAAAACCTGTGGTACCCATGGTACATTTGTGCTGTTGTTTTTCTTTCGTTAATGTAAATCCTATAATGGTGTCAGCCGTATACAGTAATATGGCATAGCCTGCGCGTACATGTTTCCTTTTCTGACAAAGAAAAGGAAATAGGGGACACGTCTGCAGCAGGTTACAATGGCACGGAATTTTAAATGAAAAATGGCGTTCAGAAAACCTCTTAAATGACAATATATATTTTTTACAAACACAACAGATTACTTGTTTCTTATTTTGTCATAACACAAGGAAAGAATCTGTGGTAAATGGAGGCAATAAGGGCAAGTTAAGACAAATATAAACACCTCTGGCCACTTTTCAGGAATAAAATCCAGCAGATCGTCCAAAACATCTCCCTGGATAACAATTTCATCAGGGCCTGTCACTGATGACCCGCAGGAGTATTTCTGAGCAAAGATCTTGGCAGCTTTTTTCAGGTCAATATCTAACAAGAGCAACACAAATTTGTGCATGATCAAACATACAGTAACATTAGTTCTACTGTAAGCCCACTACAAAGTGACCGTCTGATTGGTCCAACTGAATGAGTCTGACTAGCTGTCTGACTGACTGGTCCAACTGAATGAGTCTGACTAGCTGTCTGACTGGTCCACTGACTGACTGACTGGTTGTCTAACTGGTCCAGTTGACTGACTCTCTGACTGGCTGTCTGACTGGTGCAACTGACTCTCTGATTGACTGTCTGACTGGTCCAACTGACTAACTGTCTGACTAGCTGTCTGACTAGCTGTCTGACTGGTCCAACTGACTGACTGTCTGACTAGCTGTCTCAATGGTCCAACTGACTAACTCTCTGACTGGCTGGTCCAATTGACTGACTCTCTAACTAGCTGTCTGACTGGTCCAATTGACTGACTGTCTGACTAGCTGTCTGACTACAGACTGTAACTCTCTGACTGGCTGGTCCAGCTGACTGACTGTCTGACTAGCTGTCTGACTGGTCCAATTGACTGACTCTCTGCCTAGCTGTCTGACTGGTCCAACTGATTGACTCTCTGCCTAGCTGTCTAACTGGTCCAACTGATCTGACTCTCTGCCTAGCTGTCTGACTGGTCCAACTGATCTGACTGTCTGCCTAGCTGTCTAACTGGTCCAACTGATCTGACTCTCTGCCTAGCTGTCTGACTGGTCCAACTGATCTGACTCTCTGCCTAGCTGTCTGACTGGTCCAACTGATCTGACTCTCTGACTAGCTGTCTGACTGGTCCAACTGATCTGACTGTCTGCCTAGCTGTCTAACTGGTCCAACTGATCTGACTCTCTGCCTAGCTGTCTGACTGGTCCAACTGATCTGACTCTCTGCCTAGCTGTCTGACTGGTCCAACTGATCTGACTCTCTGACTAGCTGTCTGACTGGTCCAACTGATTGACTCTCTGCCTAGCTGTCTGACTGGTCCAACTGATCCGACTCTCTGCCTAGCTGTCTGACTGGTCCAACTGACTGACTCTCTGACTAGCTGTCTGACTGGTCCAACTGATCTGACTCTCTGACTAGCTGTCTGACTGGTCCAACTGATCTGACTCTCTGACTAGCTGTCTGACTAGTCCAACTGATCTGACTCTCTGCCTAGCTGTCTGACTGGTCCAACTGATCCGACTCTCTGCCTAGCTGTCTGACTGGTCCAACTGACTGACTCTCTGACTAGCTGTCTGACTGGTCCAACTGATCTGACTCTCTGACTAGCTGTCTGACTAGTCCAACTGATCCGACTCTCTGCCTAGCTGTCTGACTGGTCCAACTGACTGACTCTCTGACTAGCTGTCTGACTGGTCCAACTGATCTGACTCTCTGACTAGCTGTCTGACTAGTCCAACTGATCTGACTCTCTGCCTAGCTGTCTGACTGGTCCAACTGACTGACTCTCTGACTAGCTGTCTGACTGGTCCAACTGATCTGACTCTCTGACTAGCTGTCTGACTGGTCCAACTGATCTGACTCTCTGCCTAGCTGTCTGACTGGTCCAACTGATCTGACTCTCTGACTAGCTGTCTGACTGGTCCAACTGATCTGACTCTCTGACTAGCTGTCTGACTGGTCCAACTGATCTGACTCTCTGCCTAGCTGTCTGACTGGTCCAACTGACTGACTCTCTGACTAGCTGTCTGACTGGTCCAACTGATCTGACTCTCTGACTAGCTGTCTGACTGGTCCAACTGATCTGACTCTCTGCCTAGCTGTCTGACTGGTCCAACTGATCTGACTCTCTGACTAGCTGTCTGACTGGTCCAACTGATCTGACTCTCTGACTAGCTGTCTGACTGGTCCAACTGACTGACTCTCTGCCTAGCTGTCTAACTGGTCCAACTGATCTGACTCTCTGCCTAGCTGTCTGACTAGTCCAACTGACTGACTCTCTGCCTAGCTGTCTAACTGGTCCAACTGATCTGACTCTCTGCCTAGCTGTCTGACTGGTCCAACTGACTGACTCTCTGCCTAGCTGTCTAACTGGTCCAACTGATCTGACTCTCTGCCTAGCTGTCTGACTGGTCCAACTGATCTGACTCTCTGCCTAGCTGTCTAACTGGTCCAACTGATCTGACTCTCTGCCTAGCTGTCTAACTGGTCCAACTGATCTGACTCTCTGCCTAGCTGTCTAACTGGTCCAACTGATCTGACTCTCTGCCTAGCTGTCTGACTGGTCCAACTGATCTGACTCTCTGCCTAGCTGTCTAACTGGTCCAACTGATCTGACTCTCTGCCTAGCTGTCTAACTGGTCCAACTGATCTGACTCTCTGCCTAGCTGTCTGACTGGTCCAACTGACTGACTCTCTGCCTAGCTGTCTAACTGGTCCAACTGATCTGACTCTCTGCCTAGCTGTCTGACTGGTCCAACTGATCTGACTCTCTGCCTAGCTGTCTAACTGGTCCAACTGATCTGACTGTCTGCCTAGCTGTCTGACTGGTCCAACTGATCTGACTCTCTGACTAGCTGTCTGACTGGTCCAACTGATCTGACTGTCTGCCTAGCTGTCTGACTGGTCCAACTGATCTGACTCTCTGCCTAGCTGTCTGACTGGTCCAACTGATCTGACTCTCTGCCTAGCTGTCTGACTGGTCCAACTGATCTGACTCTCTGCCTAGCTGTCTGACTGGTCCAACTGATCTGACTCTCTGCCTAGCTGTCTAACTGGTCCAACTGATCTGACTCTCTGCCTAGCTGTCTGACTGGTCCAACTGATCTGACTCTCTGACTAGCTGTCTGACTGGTCCAACTGATCTGACTCTCTGCCTAGCTGTCTGACTGGTCCAACTGATCTGACTCTCTGACTAGCTGTCTGACTGGTCCAACTGATCCGACTCTCTGCCTAGCTGTCTAACTGGTCCAACTGATCTGACTCTCTGCCTAGCTGTCTGACTGGTCCAACTGATCTGACTCTCTGACTAGCTGTCTGACTGGTCCAACTGACTGACTCTCTGCCTAGCTGTCTGACTGGTCCAACTGATCTGACTCTCTGCCTAGCTGTCTGACTGGTCCAACTGACTGACTCTCTGCCTAGCTGTCTGACTGGTCCAACTGACTGACTCTCTGCCTAGCTGTCTGACTGGTCCAACTGATCTGACTCTCTGCCTAGCTGTCTGACTGGTCCAACTGATCCGACTCTCTGCCTAGCTGTCTAACTGGTCCAACTGATCTGACTCTCTGCCTAGCTGTCTGACTGGTCCAACTGATCTGACTCTCTGACTAGCTGTCTGACTGGTCCAACTGACTGACTCTCTGCCTAGCTGTCTGACTGGTCCAACTGATCTGACTCTCTGCCTAGCTGTCTGACTGGTCCAACTGACTGACTCTCTGCCTAGCTGTCTGACTGGTCCAACTGATCTGACTCTCTGACTAGCTGTCTGACTGGTCCAACTGATCTGACTCTCTGACTAGCTGTCTGACTAGTCCAACTGATCTGACTCTCTGCCTAGCTGTCTGACTGGTCCAACTGACTGACTCTCTGACTGGCTAGGAATCAGAGAATTAACTCTGTGTGTAAATTATAGTGCTAAGGTCAACCCATAAATTTTCCCTGTACTGAGCGTTAGCCCTAGTAAAGAAATGAGGGACCACACAAGGGAAAGAAAAAAATCTTTGACCTTGGTGGGATTCGAACCCACGACCTCTGGAGTAGATCTTCCGTCGCTCTACCGCTTGAGCTACGAGGCCATACGGGAGCAGATCGTGGGTAATAAGGTGGTAATTCGTGGCAATGAGAATGAGAAGGGTACAAATAAATGTTGAGTCATGTAGCACTGGTGATACAAACAAGGAATCAGAGAATTAACTCTGTGTGTAAATTATAGTGCTAAGGTCAACCCATAAATTTCCCTGTACTGAGCGTTAGCCCTAGTAAGGAAATGAGGGACCACACAAGGGAAAGAAAAAAATCTTTGACCTCGGTGGGATTCTAACCCACGACCTCCGGAGTAGATCTTCCGTCACTCTACCGCTTGAGCCACGAGGCCGTACGGAGCAGATCGTGGATAATAAGGTGGTAATTCGTGGCAATGAGGTTCGAATCCTACCGAGGTCAAAGATTTTTTTCTTTCCCGTGTGTGGTCCCTCATTTCCTTACTAGGGCTAACGCTCAGTACAGGGAAATTTATGGGTTGACCTTAGCACTATAATTCACACACAGAGTTAATTCTCTGATTCCTTGTTTGTATCACCAGTGCTATGTGGATCAACATTTATTTGTACCCTTCTCTGACTGGCTGTCTGACTGGTTCAACTGACTGACTCTCGGACTAGCTGTCTGACTCGTCCAACTGATCTGACTAACTGACTGGCTGTCTGACTGTCTGTAGGATAAAGCTAAACAAAATCCTTAATACATTTTACTTACCAAATGTACCCAGTCCAGTTACAACAGTCACATACTTTTTCTTGTTCCTCTGTGCTCTTGAAAGTGCAACCTTTTTTGCTACACTCTTAACAAAAAAAAAGTCCATGAATGTAAACAACACAGTGTTATGGCTCAGACATACAGTGCAAATATGGGAATAAAATTTACGGACCCAAGCAGCCGATGATAGAGAATATGGGGTCCGCTTAATGCAGGTTAAGAAAAATCTGGAATTTTTTTCTTCTGTGGACCATCCCCCCATCCCTTATAAACACCAACATCCCCCTACCCCCACCCACAAAAAAAATAATAAACGTGTATATGCTGATTAGTAAATTATGTTATGGATGTGATTCCACGCCAATTGCGCAAGATCACACCATCACATAATATCACAAATCCTGATTCATTCACCAGTGGGTGGAGCAACATTTCTAGTCTTAGAAAACAAGCTGGTGTCAGAGACTAGGCACTGGAACTGCTGACCTTCAGAGTGAAAGTCTGACACACTAACCAAAACACCCACTGTGCATGCTGCCTCCACAGTATGTTTATAATTACCTTTTTCTTGGGAACTCTCACAACTCCTTTGCCACCTACAAAGCAAACAACAATTGATATAAATTCACATGTACACACAGTGCAAGTGCATTATACAAAAGTTATGAATGCATTTTTTACACACCAGTGGGGCAAAGTTTCACTTGATTGGTCGATCGTTGGATCAGCTGTTAACATTAAGCTTGCAATATGTGAAGGTCCCTGCCTCACCCAAGGGGATGGCAATGGAGGGAGGAGAGGGTGGGGAAATGGATGTAGGGGGTGGAAAGAGGGATCATTGAAGTGAAACGTCCAGCAGAGGGGAAGGTAGGAACAATTCACATTCATGAGTTGGCTCATTGGAGCCTTTGATTCTACTGCAAACAAGAGTTAAGTAAACGACCAGCCAGAGAATACATTTAAACATTGCAAACATCTGTAATTATCGCACTGCGGTAGTTTTTTGAAAAAAGTGCTTTGTTGAAGGTATTTATTGGTACAAATTCCATGTACACTTAACATGTAGCATGTGTTTAAATGCACTCTAATTGCTATATTATCTGAGGGATGAAATTGGATGTCAGCATGTAAATAAGATGTACACCACATTAATGGGAGGACTATTTCTGTTACTCTTTTTGGAAAGTTGTGTTAACTTACCTCTAGTCTGCTTCTTTTTTGCTCCACCTTCACTGACATCGACTTCACCTAACTGTTCTGCAGCTAAAATCAAAATAATTGTGATAATATTAATATGGGAATTTAAGGAAATTGCCCTTCACAATAAAGACTTACCAGTATACAAAACACACATAAATCAGGGCGTGAAACAAATTTTGATTCCAGCTTGCCCTTTGGACAAGCAACTCTCAAATTTTGCTTGCCCAGGGCAGTTATGTGCTTGCCAAAGTTTACTTTTTAATCATGCGTGGAGCAGCATGAGTTAAGGTTTGCCCTTCGTTTCTTTTTTGGTGTCACAGTGCATGCAAATTTATGCACGCATATTTCAGTTTAAAAATTATGTCGCATCACCTACCCCGGGCTTCTGCTTTTCCCCAGGTCAATACTGTTCCTAGTTGACTTCCGGTTTTCAGGAATGACGTAATCAGTAATGCCACCAAAACAATGACGGAAGCGTCACACCATCACGCTGCCAACCCCCAACCTACACTACACTAATATTAATCTTCAAATTACATATTTAAAAGGTTCTGACGAATCGCTGGTTTCCTTGTGGTAGCCTTCTTTATAAAAGCAATTAAAATAAACAAGAGGCTACACTGGTAACCTATACTCGTGCGGGTAAGAAAGTGACACACCAAAGAACATGCTGAGACATGTTTTCTGTATTCGCTGTGAATATTTAATTTATTGATTCCCGATCAAATCCACACTTGTCTAATATTTCCCAAACCGTGACTTCTTTCCCTTAAATTTGAAAAGACTACTTTTAAAAGCAATAAAATCAGTAAACAACCGGGCTATTTTTCAAATTTAGTGAATCTCAAAAACAGAATTACGCGATCATCTGTTAGAGTGCACAAAAACGTTAAAGTGCACCTAATCCCCAATTTTTTTCTTTTAATCAACTCAATGTACGTTGAAAAGTCAAATAGTGAAATATTTCTTGTTTTTAACATTGCGTTAGTGAGTTATAGAGATTTGAATTTACAAAATGCTAATTAGATTATGTCAAATCCATTATTTCTACCATTATTTCTACTTCAATTTACAATACACATTTCACAGCTTAAGGATAATCAATTTAACCCATTGACACCTGAACCGCCCGTAACCGCCCGTACAAGACTCCACTGCTTTAAAAAATTGTAACTTTCTCAATCGTGCGAACATTGCCTTAACTAGCAGTTGTGAGCATTGACTAGAAAGTCTTTCAAATTGAGATACCCAATAAGCACAAAAAAGTCAGCGATTTTTGCAGAATATCAGCGTTTGAATTTGGACAATAACAAAAATTACCGTTTTTAACGTCATAGAAAAACAACAAAAATCACGTTTTTGCCTTTAGTTTTTTTTATTCAAATCATCGTGGCAAACCCAAAAGTCAACATTTACAGCAAAATTCAGTCCTAGTCCTAGCTTAGCAGTGAATTTTTTTGCTCTTATCCATTGCTCGGGCCGAGCCACAGCTTCTTATTCTAGTGCATACTCACCTTGCCTCGATTTTCAACATCACCACCGCACTGCATGCTGGGAAATAAAGAGTCCACAGCCACTCTGACCCACCGCCGAAATTTCGCGCTTGTTGTGTTCTCCTGTGGTTGCAACTTCCAAAATATGCCGCGGTAGGTCGAGAAATTCATCCAGAGTCGAGTCCCAAAGCTACTTCGTTTCCAGGCGGCCATTTTTCCAGTTCAACAAGCAACGAGCCAAATTAGTAAACGAAGTACAGTGTACAACACCTAACTCGCTTCGTTGAGAAGTGGACTCTGAACTACCTCCAAGCTTAATGATGCTCATCAGGCAGCTACTAAAGATGAAAAATGGCTGTGAACTTACCAAAAATCGTAGATAATTCATATTGGACCCTTTATTGCAAATCAACCAAGCAAAATGAGATCGTCACAATGATGTTTCCAGTAAACTCGAGGCTTCAGTGTTTTAGAACAGCAGCACTTTCAATGGTAACTCCAAATATGAAGTCACGAAATCCTATGGGGCATGTGTATGCAGAAAATCACTCAAAAACGTAAAAATCCTCAGGTGTCAATGGGTTAAGAAATACTAAATAATATATATAGTTAGGCTTAGCCTAACAGCGGCGCCCTCTGAAGACCCTCTGAACAAGCTTAACTAAGATGAAACTTAACTAATAGGTGAAAGGTCGGAAGCACAAGAATTAAGATTAATATTGACGACCGGGCTATTTTTCAATTTTAGCAATTCTCAAAAACAGTATTACCCGACCGTCTGCACAGTACATTTAGACCGTACAAAAGTTCACAAAAACAACTTTTTCTCCGTCTAGAATAACTATTACAACTACTGTTAAAAAATACAGTTGTTGCTTGTCAAAAAATGCCTGAGAAACTGATTTGGAAATCAAAATTGCCAAAAATACACAAACATATTTGCATACGGCCACGCGAGTGAAGTTAGAACTATAATAAAATTCAAGTCTTGTTTTGTTTACATAAAATCGCTTTTCAACCTATGTAATGAATGAACAAACACATAAAAATGGACAACACAATCTTCTTTCGAAAAATTTTATTCAAATCTCCATTAGTTTATGTTGAAAAGCAAAACGCAAAACACGCATCGAGGCCGAGCCGTGTCTTCGATGAAATTCAAGAAATTAATACAACTGAATTTAAGCTACACGTTTAAAAACAATTCTCCAAAACTAACGAGAACACATTAACAAAAAGTCAATCACAGATTGATATCAAGATAAATTCCCATCGAAAAATGTAATTTGTTTTACCTTTAAGTCCCTCCGGCGACTACTGTGCTTGGAAATTCTTTAAATCTCCACTTTGGTGCTGAAATCCGTAAAACGAACCCATCTCTCGCATTGCTAAAAACGTATATAGTTCCTCGAAGCAAGATTTTATCCCTGAAAGCTCTTCTTTTTCCACTAAAGCAGCTTCTGAGTATCCCTTAATTAGCATCCCTGTCTTGAGTAGCAAACCACGAAAAAATGCAGGAAAATAACGACTTTAATTTAAACCGTTTTCTCCGCTCAGTAAACACAGCAAAACATCGAAGTGTTTTCCCAGCTGACGTGACATTCGGCTGTGTAACCGCGCGAAAAAAAAGCCTCACTTTGGTTTCAACATGACGTTGTACGCGCATGTTTTGCGACTTCATACGCACCCGCGAGCTAGTCCTGCGCGACGGAGCTACCTGCGCGACGGAGGGCGGAGGGCACACACGCGCCAGCGAAACATTCCGCTAGCCATGACCATGAAAAATGACGGGCTAGGTTCTATGAGTATGGGGCTGCGCAGCCGGGCCTTCGGCCCAGCGAGTGCTCCGCTAAAAACTGTTAATAGTCAATTGATTTGTAAAAAAAATATTACTTGGAGGTGGAAACAAGTAGTTGTATAATAAACGAGTCTTGATTTGACGTCATCTTATTAACATTTTGTAAATTCAAACCTCCATAATTCACTAACGCAATGTTAAAAACAAGAAATATTCAACTATTCAACTTTTCAACATACAGAGAGTTGATTAAGCGGAAAAAAAAAACATTTTTGGGGTTAGGTGCACTTTAAGTAGTATGACGAATTTTCACATTAAATAAAGTATATTAAAGTATATGTTATATGTGTATCGAAAATTGCCGAGAAACTGATTTGGAAATGAAAATTGCAAAACATACACAGACAGACATTTCTCCAAAACTAATGAGAACACAAAGAAAAAGTCCATCACAAACTGATTTCGTTTACCGTAAAGTCCCTTGGCTTGACTCGGCTGCTTGAAAATTCTTTAAAAATCCGCTCAAATCCATTATTTCTACCATTTCTACTTCAATTTACAATACACAGTTCACAGCTTAAGGATAATCAATTTAAGAAATACTAAATAAAAACTGTTAACAGTCAATTGATTTGTAAAAAAAATATTACTTGGAGATGGAAACAAGTAGTTGTATAATAAACGAGTCTTGATTTGACGTCATCTTATTAACATTTTGTAAATTCAAACCTCTATAATTCACTAACGCAACGTTAAAAACAAGAAATATTTAACTATTCAACTTTTCAACATACAGAGAGTTGATTAAGCGAAAAAAAAAACATTTTGGGGGTTAGGTGCACTTTAACTAGTATGACGAATTTTCACATTAAATAAAGTATATGTTATATGTGTATCGAAAATTGCCGAGAAACTGATTTGGAAATGAAAATTGCAAAACATACATGTACACAGACATCTTTGCGTAAGAAAACGCGTGTGAAGTTAGAACTATAAAATTAAGTCTTGTTTTGTTTACATAATATCAGATATCATTACGACTCAATTTGAGTATGTTTTATAAACATTTCTCTAAAACTAATGAGAACACAAAGAAAAAGTTCATCACAAACTGATTTCGTTTACCGTAAAGTCCCTTGGCTTGACTCGGCTGCTTGAAAATTCTTTACAACTCCGCTTCTTCGAAAGAAACATCACACCGCATTGATAAAAACGTACGGAGTTTCTCAAAGTAAGATTTTGTTGCTTAAAGCTCTCCTTTTTCTCCACTACAGCGGCTTCTGAATATTCTTTAAAGCTTTCTCTTTCCATTTCGAATATTTTAAATGCGTGTTATTACTCCAATAAGATAAAACTGTGGTTTTGAAAACCAAGCACATGCCAAGCGCGGCAGCCATTTTTTTAGAATTTGTATGTGACCTGACGAGCCGGTTAATAATAAAATATGCGTGCATAAATATGCATGCCAAATCATGACAAAAAATAATAAAAAAAAAAGAAACAAAGGGCATTTTTTAACTCATTGCGCTTTGCCCATGAGTAAAAACGTGGTTTACAGGATTATGCAAATAAGTGCAAGGGAAAATGTTTCTTACATTATTTTTTAAGTAATTTGGTCTTATTGGTGTATAAGTCAATCCTGTATTTCTCCCATCGAGGTGAACATTGCTTTTATACACAGCATACAACTTGATGCCGAATTTGTTGAGATTCTGTAGAAATAAGAGCTATTTTTAATCAGAGCTCTTCCAAGGCTTAATAGCAAAACATTGATCTCTCGTGTTTGTAATCATATGGCCAATTTATTCCACATTTTATTGCCAATTCTTTACAACGCCTGTGTAGTAGCAGTCCTCACTGCCTGTAGTGAGTAATTTCAAGACTTTTTTAACAAACGAACAATAGAAACTCACGGAAAAACGGCATTGTTTATACTGATCAGATTAAAATAAATTTAGACTTCGGGACTGGACTTTCGTGAATTATGGACTGTGAAATGCGTGGCATATTAATGTCGATTTTTACTGATTTCATTGCTTTTAAAAGTACTCTTTTCAAATGTAACAGAAACAATTTGCGGTTTGGGAAGTATTAGACGAGTATGGATTTGATAGGGAATCAATAAATTAAATATTCAAAGGAAGTAGAGAAAAATTGGTAGCCTGAATCAACATGTCTTAGCATCTCAAGCGCATGAGTATAGGCTACTTGGAGCCTCTTGTTAGTTTTAAAATCATTATTTAGTCAGCGGATGGCTTGCCTGGTCCTTGCCCGTCGGGCAAGTAAGCAGAAAAAGTTACTTGTCCCACAGGAAAATCTACTTGTCCCAGATGATGGGGCAGGACTTTTTTCAAGCCCTGATAGATTCATGTTCAACTTACTGTGGTCGTCAAATACACAATTACCTTGATTTATAAGGGCTTCATAAGCATCAGGGATATTTGATTTTAGCCATTCTTTACATTTTTCATACTCCAAAGTGTACTCACAGTACTAACAAATAAAACAAACAATTGTATGAGATAAAGATCAATATACATGTGCTGCAATCTCACAACAGGCCTTCTGAAAGGGTGCGGGGGGAGGGAGGAGGAAAGAAAGGAAATATCCACAGCTGATCCCCGGGGAAGAGGGGGGGGGGGGGGGGGGGGGGGGGGGGGGGGGGGGAGGGTACTCTCATATATAAGCTATATGGGTATGTGCTGCTGTGAAGGGTAGGGTTTTCAAGCAGTCTTGTTCTGGGATACAGGGCTCGAAACCACTTACATTT
Source organism: Dendrophyllia cribrosa (assembly GCA_024195265.1). NCBI lineage: Eukaryota > Metazoa > Cnidaria > Anthozoa > Scleractinia > Dendrophylliidae > Dendrophyllia > Dendrophyllia cribrosa. The sequence continues at coordinate 29,861,374 of JAJLRJ010000008.1, read as the reverse complement.
TGCAAGTGGTTTTTGGGAGATGCAAGTCAAAAAAATATCCCGTAGCAAACATTTGCAAATAAGTATTTCTCTAATAAAATTTGGAGTGAACTTTCTTGGAGAATGTTGTGGTGTTTTGTGTTGGCCACTTGCCAGCAGCTTTACAAGGGAAGCTGTGTACACTTGTGCATTCACATTTTGTTGGAAGCAGCAACGTGACAGAAGAGAACGAATTTCACGCTTTGTGAGTCGCTTTTGTTGAAGATGTCTAAAATAACTGCTTTTTTCAAGAGGCCCTCAACCTCCTAAGACTACTGGTAATGTGACCGACGATGACAACGTCTTGCCCAACAACCCTGAGCCGCCAAAGAAACAACAGGACAACGGCAAAGAAGACCACAAAATTAACAGTATACTATTTAAGTATTTTTATCTTATTTTCAGCGTCATCAAAGGCAAAAATGACTGCAAAAAAATAGCTAGTGACCTTACTAGTTTTGCTAGTAGAAAAAAATCTTACTAGCAAAACTTTGCTAGCGGACTAAAAAGTTAAGTTCGAAAAGAAATCAGAGAGTTATGGTCTAGAATAGGGTTTCATTTACCGGGTAACTGATCGCTGGTACCGTAGAGTTCCAAAAGTAGCGGCCCCCAGTTACTTTCGGAATTATCAGACTTAAGGGCCGCAACTTTTAAATGGCCGTTAATTTTGGGTACCTAAAATATGTGAATAATTGAAAAAACAAATGATTATAAACACAACCGTGGAATAAACATCATGCCATTTTAATTCTCTCTTTCTCATTGATTCTTCGGCATTCCTCAGCATTCTTGTACAGGAAAACGCTAAGCTATTCCATCTGAATGGAGACGTCAGACGTCAGACACCTCAGTATGGTATTTTTGATTGGATCATTACTTTCATGGGGCTGTTATTTTTGGGTGGACCATTACTTTCAGGAATAACTAGAAAGGTCCAAAAATTAACTTTACTTTCAGAGGCTGTTACTTTCGGAACTCTACGGTATGAGGAATTAAGTCATATAGTAATTGAAACACGGAAGAGAAAGAGCCTTCCCTAAATGGGATAGGGTAGGGATTGGGACATTCCATTTAATGTCCGCACCCCTCCTATTGAGGGGTAGGGAAATTCTAGGGGTAGGGGGGGGGTTAAGAGTCATTTCTGAAGGGGTAGCTATGTTGGTAACTTTTATCAATCAAAAACATCTTCCTTTTTCTGAAGAGGGAAATGTGTTAGCACTTTGATCTTTTTTTCCTAAGGGGTAAAATTCATAATTACACCGCAATAGGGGGAGGGGGGTGGATATTAATGGAATGGCCCATTTTCGGTGTCTAGTCCAGTATAGGGTTGTAAAATCAGCTTAACATGGTCTGGTATTGGGTAAGGGTTTCAGTCCCATTGGCACACCCCCACTCTCAAAAATATGCAGAGTCCCCCCCTGCCGAACTGATCCAAGCATAAGAGCATAAGCGCAAGCATAAGCATAGGAATCAATCTTAATCTCAATGTCAGTGTCCGTATTCAGTTAACGCAAACCAAATTCTTATGCTTCCACTTACGCTTAGCCTTATGTCACTAGTGAAAACCAGGCTTAAACGAATAAGGAAAAAAGAAATCGAGTGACAACAGTAACCTTTATACGTACCTCTAGTGGTAGACTACAAACTGACAAGACATCACATCGGCGAAACAGAGACAAAATGAAAAGAAAAAAACTCGTTAAAGTTTTGTTATTTTTACCAAATAAACGCTAAGCTGGGAAAATAAAATAATCTATTTTACCTCCACAGTATTGAACTTCGAGTGGATATTCGATTTTTTCATCTAATTCTGCCGGATTTTCTGTGGTAACTTCGTGGTCAGCTTCTTCCGCCATTTTGATTCTTCGAGATTTTGAAGAAGTGTCGCTGAGCAAGACGCTTGCAGATGCAGGTACTGTAATGTCATGCCCAGGGTCTGCGCAAAAAAGACCCTGTGCATTGTGAAGGCCTGGCAAACTGTCAAACGGTGAAGCGATGACGTTTCCCAAATTCCGTAAAATTTAGCAATAATCCGGCCAGAATAATCGCTCGTTCGCGCCCGGTTTTTAGCTGCTCACCGGCCGCACAAACAGGCTAACATTACTAACAAATCTCCGGAATTAAATCGCTCCCCATATTTACTGTAAACTTGACCTCTTTTATGCGGTCACCTCTATCACGCGGTCACTGAGTTCTATTTCCCGAGGGTGACCGCTTAATAGAGGTTTGCCTGTATTTCGGCTGGCCAAACCAACCTACTTCAGGTTTAATGAGGAAAATTTACATTGGTTTATGTGTTTAATGTATGCGCCATAAGGGAAATAACGCACACCGTTCGCAACAATTTACCACCCAGTTGGTTTGGTTGGCAACCCGTTAGAAGCGGGTTTCAAGTAGTTTCAAGTATCCACGCGCTTCGC